>CM033031.1:2295000-2895000 GCA_019207045.1 Branchiostoma floridae x Branchiostoma belcheri
TGTTTGCAATTTATGCCAAACTATTGCAAATGTGAAATGGCGATGTGAAAAGGAAACTAAAAATCCCCAGAAATTAGAATATCTGTTTATGGTAAACGTAAGTATATGCGGGTCTTATGTAGCTCAACGGCAGTACAATCAAGAGAAAGAACTACAATGCTAACTGTCACAATGTGTTTCCCCCATATCAACCAGTCCCCACCCTCTACAATGGGTTACAAATAATTTGGATAGTCGCCAAACTGCTACTAGCTTACAACGCTGTTTGTCCAAACAACTGTAGATTGCAGCACCAGTCATTCGTTCTTCTGCAATTCGTTTGATTTCTAGCCAAAAACAAATTTTGTGATCATTGATTGGTATCTATCCGCAATGCAACTTCGCTTTGTCCGTATCTAACAGCCGTTACAATATTAGACGCCAGTATGCCCCCCCTCCCCTGCATGGGGTAACTTACAAATATTTTGGATAAATGCCAATCTGTCAATGTTTTACATCGTCTTGTGATGTTGTTTTCAAACAGTAGATTGTAGTACCAGTCAGCAGATTTGCTGCAATTATATTGATCCATAGACGAAAAGAAAGAAACAGTGGACCATGGCGCCATGCAAGGCCCTTACCGAAACACGAATATTGTAAGAAAAGTGGGTAACACCCGTAATGTAGCTGTATTTCTCCCATATCTATAACATTGCACACCTTTGTCTATTCCCCTGCATGTGATATACGTAATATACAAATATTTTGAACAACTACCAACTGGTATACAGCGTTCTGCACTGATTTTCCCCAAACAGTAGATTCTTCTACTTACAAGTCTTGCGTTTTGCTGCAATAATTCTCATCCCTGAACGAACAAAAATGAGCTCAACGACTGACGTATATAGTCAAACAGACTGAGTATCATAAAGTCTTGGTAAATATCCGCGACACGTTCAAGAGTGACCTGCCGGTACACTGTTTGCTTACCCGGGCACGACTGTCGTTATTAAATCTGGCTTGAACATGGCATTAGATTGTTTAGAGTGTATTCAGATCCACGATAGTAGTATCAGTTACCCGTTTTACTGAAACTAGTACAGTCTGACTACTAGACAAAAAAGAGTCTTCATTGACTGACTGTCGTGAAAAGTTCTTAACGTTAACTTTCAACGACAAGTTCAAACAGTAAGCGGGTACTAGACTGTTTGGTCACGAGACGTCATAACTCAAGGCTGATGAATGACTCTGTCGCTACCGTCTGGAGGCACAGGCGTTACCTGGGACGTGGGTGGGACTTTTCAGGCGACGAGGAAGAAAACAAATGGGTGGTCGCAAAGCGTAGTCTCTACTAAACTGGGTACCATCCTTCGTAGCTAGCAAACTTGCTTACCACAGAAAGATTTGGCCAGCGGTTACCACGGAGGATGCTATCTAGGGCAAGCTTCTACGAGACTTCACAGACAACTGCAAAAATAGTAGAAATTTTCCAAATGTACTGAAATAATATGTCAGAGCCAGAGTACATCCTAGATTGCAAACTATACTTATACGGTCATCCAACACGTTCAGTCTGTTTGGCCAATTTTGACTATTTTTCAACTGTTACAACTCATGGAAGAGACTTGCCCTTAAGGAGTCTGAGCTAACGTAGAAAGTGTAAACAACGTAGAGTAAACAAACTGCAATTAAAGAAAGTAAACAAGTGATAGACTCCTATCGTCAAACCCGGACATGGCAAATCCCGAGGTGGCCATAAACATCCAGTCAAACCATAGCAACTGTGCTTGTACTACCTTAATGCTAACATGGAAGCTACGGCGAAGTCTATGAAAAACGATGTGCTGAAAAATATGGTCGCAAGATAGAGGTTCTGCAAATTTGCAAGATTATATCAAAATTCTGTTTTGAATTTTCATCACACGGATGACAGATCGAAAAGTTTACGTCTCATGCCAGCGGTCGACCCCCAAAGGGTATATATAGGTTTTTCTTCTAACGGCCGGTCGGGTAGCC
Organism: Branchiostoma floridae x Branchiostoma belcheri; assembly: GCA_019207045.1. NCBI lineage: Eukaryota > Metazoa > Chordata > Leptocardii > Amphioxiformes > Branchiostomatidae > Branchiostoma > Branchiostoma floridae x Branchiostoma belcheri. The sequence continues at coordinate 2,296,996 of CM033031.1, forward strand.
GAAAACACAACTATTCCCTTAGACTTGAGACACAGTTACATTTGGTCGAGCAACCGCTACTTCCTGTCACAAGCCACATCAAAACAGCCCTGTCCATTTGTACATAGTTACCCCCCCCCCATGTCCTCAGCATCTATTGTAAGTCCCCTGAGTGGTTACTCAACCCAGGTTTGTCTGTATCTGGTAAACTTGAACGTAATAACGCCTCACCTTACCTCACGTCTGCTGTGGGTCTGCTACATCAGTATGTGGCGGAACACACGTACGTTACATTGTATCATAAATAACACACGCGTTCTTTACTTTGGGAGGGTCAACAAGCGGACAAATACAACGGTTTTCACTCGTAAAACTGCGGCTCAGAAAAAATAGTTCCTTCCTCAATGAACCTGGAGTTCATATTATGGATATGACATATCACGGCGAGGCAATTTCTATTTCTATACACCGTCTTTCGTTCTTATGTTATAAAGTAAACAAGTAGCTAAGAATGAGTCATAAAGACGGCTGTTAATATTTGAATCAATCATACCTCTTCACAAAACGCTATGATGATCAAAAGTTTAACTAACCCTCGTAGGGTAATGTGATTCGCAGACATTGTATATTCACTGTATCATAGCAAGAAAGAGGCATCGTTTGTGAAACATTCACTCCAGTGTAGGCTATGTTAGGATGTCATAAATAACCTTGTTGGTGGTGTTCTTTGCTTTGGGCGGGTCGAAAAGCCGACAAGTACAACGGTACTCCCTCATAAAATCTCACAATAAAGTGTTATTTCTTCAACGTACAGATGACTTGGAGTTCATGTGAAGAGAAGAAATGTAATTATGAATTGTCGCATGCCGTATTTCGTTCCGATTTCGTAAAAGTAAGTAGAGATACTACTAAAGATACATCAACAAAGGCGCTTGTTTACACCCGAATCAAGCATTCCTTCTTTGCTGTGATAATCAAAAGTTTCCTGAACATGCTCTGTTTACAGTGTATCGTGACAACGGAAGAGGATCATCTGTGACGTATCGTGTCCAGGGGAGGGCACAGGATTCTTCTAATTCTGGCAACCCAGATAAAGTGCTGTTGTATACAACGACATAATTGCGTACTATGTATGCTATGGTCATTGCGTACTACGTATGAAACAAATTGTATTAATTGAAGATTGAGTAAACCTAGTCTGTGTATCGCAAACTCCGCCTATCCGGAGCTGGTAGGCTCCTCCCCGCGGCAATGTAGGACGGGCCTAAACTAAGAAGCGCGATGAAATCAGGCTAGAGTAAACCATGCAGCTTGAAGCTAGTTAAACTGACAAGGCCAGTGATCGGTAACAGATCGGTAATACATCACTAGTACACTGCTACCAGATGGGAAATGTCTTCTGACATGAAGTATTATTACAGACGGCCTGCGACGGCCAGCCTTGGAATGTCTGTGAGGAGATTTGCAGCCTGTTAGAACTGACATCTGCCTGAACCCTGGAGACATTGCTGCATGTTTGGGGCGGACCAAGGAGGTTCCAACAAGGTCGAAGCAGCATTTCTCTTTTTCTATCTACCCGTCTTTTTCTCTCTATTTTCCCACCCTCCCTCTCTCTCTGGCTCCCTCACACACACCTAGACACAGCGTTGGACACTTCGCAAAAGGGTGTGGCAAAGAAGATAATCGCAAATCTCTCTCTCTCTCTGTCTCTCTCTCTCTCTGTCTCTCTGTCTCTGTCTCTGTCTCTGTCTCTGTCTCTCTCTCTCTCTCTCTCTCTCTCACACAGAAACACGCGCTATCACAGACAGACAGACATACACACACACAGACAGAGACTCAGGAATGACCCAGGCATTCTTTCACTCCGAGTTGGGAACGAGTTGGGCAAAGAATACAATCAATAGAAAGGCTATGGACACCTAATACAAGTCTGATTAACATGTTAACACGGGCAGTCAAACTAATATTAATGATTCACCATCACGTAGGCCATGTTACAATGACCAAGACCGACGCAATCTCAACCCTGGCAGCTGAAAACTTTTGTTTGGCCCTGCAAAGTTGGCTGCGACACCGCTAAGTACTAGTAACATATGGTTCTAGTTTGTTTTGGACGACACAAACGCCCATGGAGGGTGTGTGACTGTCCGAACTCCTTACCTCTGACGCTGGCCATCGCTTCCCTCTGACCTTCTCAGCGCAGTAACGACGGGAGAACAAACACTTAAAGGCGTGTTGGAGTTATCAACGCTCCAGACGATTAACGACTCTTGTAAACCGTTACTGGGGTTACAGAAAGAGGTCAGCGATACCTCTGCATATACAATATTTACCTCCGCACATACAGTATTTACCTCTGCGTATATTTACCTCTGTGTAAAGTCCGCCCGGTGGTCGCTGCTCCGAATGTGTTGCCTCGGTTGTCACGTCACTCTGGCGCAGGGACAAGCGCAGGGACAAGCCTGGTAACCAGTCTCCACTGGTCGCCTAGTAGGGCCATTCCAAAAAAATAGAAGGGGAGGGGGAATTTGATGACACCCGAATCTGCAGATCCCTCAGTCTTGAGTCATGTGAGTGCTGACTACTTAAACCCCTCAGTCCTGTTGTCCTAAGGCTTCACTCCTCCCCTTAACCTGGATATCAGACTCCAGCCCGATGATCTCTGTCGCTATCGGGCTGGGGTCTGGTATCCTCCCTAAATCTTAGATTTCTACACATATGTCATCAACTCCCTATACTTTTTTTGGAAAGGCCTAGTAATACAAGGCCCAGTCTGCTCAGCACAGGCCTGTTTCTGTTAGCCTGTCTTTTTAGCGTGCCTTTCGAGTTCTCCTCCCGTTTTCGTGAGCGATGTAACTGAAATCAACCCCGTAAAAATGTTCCTGATGTGTGCTAATGACCTATGTGGGCTGGCAACACTCAGAACACCGTAGAGAACGATAACGGAGAACTCCCGATGGCATGGTCACCAGGCTAGAGTCAGCGAGGAAGGTGTTGTTTACGGAATGCATTGATCGAAGAGCTCGCCCTATTTGAACAGCAATCAGTCAACACGTCCATCAATGAACAGTCCCTAAACAACCTGTTAATCATTAGTACTAAACACTTCGCCATGTTGACCGCCCTTGCTGTAACCTCTTGGTTTGGACGAGCCGACTGTTTTGATGAACTCCGACCTCTCGTCAAGTGGTTTTCTTTACAAGAATCAACAGGTTGTCATGACGATAGGTTGCCATGACAACAGGCTGCCATGACGGCAGGTCGCCTTGATCTCTCCACACAAGAGGGGAGATGACTTTCCCAGAATCGTTATGTCATACTGCTGGAAAATACGTGTAACAAAAGACCTTACGAAAGTCGCCGTACGTTTGGTGCTTTATAGGGCCTTCACACGGAAATCGAATTAGCAGGAATCAAGCCGAACCAGCCGGAATGAAGTATTTGCAAACTTCGTGTCAAATTCGGGGCCATTCCGAGTGGGTATTCCAAATGGGCCTTATATCCCCTTCACACGAGAAGGAATGAGCCGGAATGCCGTCAGAATGAAAATTCTTGTCTATTCCTGTGAATTCGTAGTGCATTCTAGACATTCTTACGGCATTCGAAATATTCTTTGGGCCACATTCTGGCAGGATTCGAGGTGGCTTGCCGTTTCGGTTCTCCATCGAATGAGATAAGAATGTTTCGAATAATGTTAGAATGCCGTAGAATGCGGTCAGACTGCAGTCAGAATAGTTAGAATACACTAAGAATCCACTACGAATGCCATTCGATATTTCTCCACTTCGAATGTACCTCGGCAGTTTTTAACATGTCAAAAACTTTCGAGCCAGCCAAAAGAACGGGGACGATTATCTCGAATGCAGTAAGAATGTTTAGAATACAGTACGAATTGCGAGGAATTGCCACGAATAGAAAAAAAATCATTCGGACGGCATTCCGGCTCATTCGTGCTCTCGTGTGAAGGGGGTTTTAATGAATGAAAGACCTTTATTGTACATTCATGCCTCGACGGGCTAGGTACAGGTCACTGATAACAGACATGACTGATAACAGACATAACAAACATATGCAAAAACAACAAGATACAATTAACTAGCTGAAGGTACTAAGCTAACAGGATGGTCGACATCTTCTCGCTTCTTTAATAATGATTTTTGTTAAATATTCTAACACACTGCTAGTCCGTAGGTCTTTAAAATATATTCCATCTATGAGAGATTGATTGAATACTGATTAAAGAAAAATCAAGATCAGATCGTCTGCACACGGCTTCCTTTATTAACGACACAACTGTATCTTGTGATACAAGCTTTTCCAGATAACACATACTTTACATATTTTCACTAACGATAGGTTGGCAGATTTACATTGCCTTGTGCTGAGACAACCTTCTTTGTACAAAAACAAGAAACCAATGAAAAAGGCTCTAAACAAAGTTTATGAGCAAAATAATACTTTTAGCTGCATTACGAAGGATGAACGCTTAAGGTGTATATACGCCAGCATATATACATGTACTGCCGTCTTCTTCTTCTTGCTTTTTACAGCAAGTCGTTAGACTTAGATACTTAAATATATCAAAATTGCCTTGCATTTACATTTACATTGCGAAATATTTTCTAGCATACAACTTGAAATATATGAATACAATGAAATAGAAGGATCGCTAGAAACGACCTTCGACCAGCGATCTAGATAAAAACTGCAGGACTCACGAGACGTTAGGAGTGTCCCTGTAGCTCAACTGGTAGCAGTGTTTCTTTTTTTTTTTTCTATTTTGCTTTTTGTACAGACTGGGACAATGTGGCACTGCACTCAAGTTTTTGTAACTTATATTAACAGTGCCACATACACGGTACAGACGGAAGGTACCCATTTTTACACCTGTGTGAAGTGAGGAAGGTCGTGTAAAGTGCCTTTCCCAAGGGCACAACGTCGGGGCGTGGCACGGCGGGGATCGAACTCAGAACCTCTAGGTTCCGAGCCGAACGCTCTACCAGTTACGCCACGCCCGACGCCACGACGCCACTGGTAGCAGTGTTTGAAGAGGTGCTTCGAGTAAGTTAAAGGACTATCAGCCCCCGCCTCTAAGATATACCCTGCTACTGAAACAGCAGGGAAACTTGCTGCCCTGTGTGCTACTTTCATTTCCATCTGTGGGGTAACCTATACCCGCTATTTTCAAAAACTGTATTTAGGGATATCAAGCCAACGGGCAGTGCAACATATGAATATAACAGGATTATTTTGAAAATATCGTAATTTCAAACTTTGACTTGTTATTCCTAAATGCCCTGTTTTTAAAAACAACGGATAAAGGTTAACTAGCGTTACATGGGTCACAAGAAACAACATACGTGTGGCGTAACTGCCAGAGCGTTAGGCTCAGAATCTAGAGGTCCCGAGTTCGATACTCGCTGTCCAACTGGACGCTGTGCCATATAAAAGGCACTTGACACGATCTTCCTCACTTCACCCAGGTATAAAAAAATGGGTACTGACGGTCGGGGAGGTAAACTACTACCTTTACCTTCTAGTTACTAACTGGAGTGCAGTGCCACATTGTCTTCGTCTGTCCAAAAGCAGAATAGAACAGAAAAACAAAACCAACAGCGAACGAACGAACACGATGCGTCATTGTGCGGAAGCTGACTCCTGGCAGAGCGTCCGGCTTGGAATCTAGAGGTTCCGAGTTTGATACTCGCCGTGCCCCTGACGTTGTACCCTTGAGAAAGGCAAATGAGTTTCCACACTTCACCCAGGTGTAAAACTGGGTATATGACTTCGGTCGTGGAGGTAAAAGACAACCTTTACCTTCTAATTACTAAAAAAAAACTTGAGTACAGTGCCACATTGTCCTCGTCTGCCCAAAAGCAAAATAGAAAAAAAAAATAACGGCGAACGACCACGATGCGTCATTGTGCCTCAGCTGACTCCTGTAGCGCCTTCCTCCACTCCATCACCTCTAGCACGGTGTAGGTTGTCATGGAGACGCAGAGGAGCGTCAGGAGGATGTAGATCTTGACGGCTGCGCAGAGATAACCGCCGTACCCGAACGCGACCGTGTAGCCGATGGCGCCCCAGAAGCCGTCCATGGAGAAGGCGACCTCCTGACATCCGGGGAACAGCACTCCGTACAGGGCTGCAGGAGGAACGCGATTCATTAGATGGGTAATTACGTCACTAGCTATAGAAACGGAGGAGAATACTTTTTTTTTCAACTCAATGGTCACCACGTAACAAGGCCTGAAGGCCACTCAAGGTTACGGGTTACATGATTGGAACTGTAACAGCAACTCTTCGCCCTAGGTCAGAAACATCATGATTGAGACCAGCCCAATTGCTCACTATGAGTGAGGACTAACTGACCCAATAGGCGAAGCAGGGGTTACGAGGGCTGCCCGGGAGATTCCCTACCCCTATTTCAGCCGGAATGGTTTGATCCGCTCGGGTGGATGACTTTACAGGTGGAAGATTTACACGATACTTCACAGTTGACGTGGTGATCAAATTCAGAGAAGCCGCTTGAAGCTCCTGGTACAGAGCAAAGAGAAAAGCACAACAAAGTGATAGGTGGACTAGGACGGCCTGATGCCTCAAAAGCACGAGAGTATCTAAAGGTGCTTTGTTGATGTTCAGTTGTAACCCCGTTGTTAGCAGTTACAGCGAAACGTTGGCTTGAATGATATGTTTGGTTGTGCCTTGAAAGGACTTACTGTTCTCACATGTGTACGAAGCACTCGTGCTCCCAAAAGGGCTACTAGGTAGTACAAGGGTTCGAACAAACAACCGAAGGAAGGACCTACAGTTGATCTGCGTCTGCCAGATGGCGTCCGCCACGCCCCACAGCCCCACGTGCACGAAGTAGACCGCAGCGTACTTGGGGTGGGGGGTGAGGGCTAACAGGTGGATCATCAGTCCCAGGTTTAGCACTGCGCCTACAGCTACCAGCGCCTGTCTGGTGGGGAATGAGTGAATAGAAGAATGAGTGACAGAATGAGTGACAGAATGAAAAAGATCATTCTGTCCAAAACAATGTTCAATTCATTGCTGCTTGGTAGAAGAGAGTCAAGTAAGACATATCGATGTTAAAACCATTTTAGACAGTCACACAGGAAGACATTCGAACCTTAGAGAGAAAACAATTACTTCTTTATGAATCAAGAAAGACCAGCTTCCATACTTTTCTCATATAGAACACTTACAGGCAGAGACACTTTTATCGATGCTGTAAATATCTTTACCTGGGAACCCAGTTGCGAATCCTGCCGATGAGAAATGCAGAGAAGGCGTCGCACACGCCGTAACAGATCATCACGTAGCCGATCCAGTGCACTCCCAGCGTACACCCGACAAAGGCCTGGAAAAACAAATGCTGTGTTCAGAATATACATGATCATGAACACCAAGGTACCGACCAACTTAACTTTAATGTTTAATGCACAATCTAAGAAAGCTACCACTAGGAGCCATCTTCAACATACTCCAAAGAGATTGTATGATAATGCTCGATAACCACTCAGCCGTCTAGACATGCTACTTTGTTACTATCTTATTCTTTGTCTTCTACTGATTCCAGAAAATCAAGTCAAGTCAAACTAAAACTTACCAAGATACGGCCAACACTGGTGTTTAAAAAGTCTCTTTTACAATAATGTCTATCACTGTCAATTGCCTCATGAGCTTCTACCATGTACAGGCACATTCTTGAGAGTAAATGCTCACACACTCAAAGGCTCATGAGACGTCCCTAGTACTACCTACCCTTGTGAAGACGGCCACGTTGAGAGCCTGCTGCATGGTACCGTAGGTGATGAGGGGGATGAGGAACTGGTACCTACCCTTGTGAAAACGGCCACGTTGAGAGCTTGCTGCATGGTACCGTACGTGATAAGGGGGATGAGGAACTGTTACCTACCCTTGTGAAGACGGCCACGTTGAGAGCCTGCTTCATGGTACCGTACGTGATGAGGAACTAGTACCTACCCTTGTGAAGACGGCCACGTTGAGAGCCTGCTGCATGGTACCGTACGTGATGAATTTGTACCTACCCTTGTGAAGACGGCCACGTTGAGAGCCTGCTGCATGGTACCGTAGGTGATGAGGGGGATGAGGAACTGGTACCTACCCTTGTGAAGACGGCCACGTTGAGAGCCTGCTGCATGGTACCGTACGTGATGAATTTGTACCTACCCTTGTGAAGACGGCCACGTTGAGAGCCTGCTGCATTGTACCGTAGGTGATGAGGGGGATGAGGAACTGGTACCTACCCTTGTGAAGACGGCCACGTTGAGAGCCTGCTGCACGGTACCGTACGTGATGAGGAACTGGTACCTACCCTTGTGAAGACGGCCACGTTGAGGGCCTGTTGCATGGTACCGTACGTGATGAGGGGGATGAGGAACTGGTACCTACCCTTGTGAAGACGGCTACGTTGAGAGCCTGCTGCATGGTACCGTAGGTGATGAGGAACTGGTACCTACCCTTGTGAAGACGGCTACGTTGAGGGCCTGTTGCATGGTACCGTACGTGATGAGGGGGATCAGCAGCATCATCCTCTTCTCCTGGAACAGGAACCTCCATGCGACGATGAACCGGTCGCACAACAGTCTCCAGTCCGTCGCAGGAGCGTCTTCCTGTTGCTCAGCGACCGCTTGCTGAGCGACTGGATCCTCCGGGGGAGCGTCGGGTGGAGGCTTCCGCCTGCAGATACTCAGGCAGTGGTGCTGTGGAGACAATGTGGTAACTAACAACTCTCATAATTTAAGCGGATGCCATAATACCGCCACGCCAAGAAACATTGTTACAGAGGCATTGTCAAGATTGTCTTTAATACCTAAATGTCATAAGTGTATATACCTCAGGATTACTGACTCTGTATTGGTAAATCTCTATGAATAACATTAAATTCGTGTATTTTTCTCAGTTGGTGGTACCATGGAATGGTATTCTTATGACAATGCTGTGCTTAACACTATGATAGTAAAGCTGTGCAATCCAGCTCCAGAGGACTACCCCACCCGACTGCAAAGCTGCTTTACGCCGAAGAATGTTAGATACTCAGGTAATACGATACGCCAGATAGCAATTACTCAAGCATCTGGGTATGAACTTTCCAAAATCACACCTAGTTGCTGTTTGGCGTAAGACTACTTTCATTCTCTGCCAATGTTGTGGAGTAAATAGTACAGCTTACCTGTAGCTCCGACTCCTTCATCCTGTTGGCTACTACTACTACCTACTACCTAGTCCCTTGACCTAGATCCTGTCGGCAAACTGCTTTCATTCTGTGCCATTATGTGGAGTAAATAATACAACTTACCTGTAGCTCCGACTCCTTCATCCTGTCGGCGAACAGAGCCATGATAAGCACCGCCAGGACTCCGCAGGCCAGGTAGATGCTGATGAGCGTCACGCGGAGAGAATGGCCCTGCGGGAGAGTAAAACTAACGTCCCCGGCATCCGGGCAGTGAGACGCGCCGCAGTGGGTCAGGTTCGCCTCGGGGACCGGTCCGGGGCTCTCCGCCCGCTGCCGGAGGACCAGCGAGGAGATCAGGTTACCCCAGATCTGAGACGTCTGGAAGATGCCGAAGAAGATGCCGAAGAATCGGGTGATGACCACGGAGAGGTTCTCCTTGCTGACCTGCGGCAATTATGCGAGAAATACAGTAGAAGCTAGCTAACTGCACAACGGATTAAAGCACACATCTGTTAACTTCACGGAATCCCCCAAATCCCAAACTGGTGCGGTCCAGCTAGACAACTTCGCATTAGTACATTATTGCACCACCCGGATAATTGCACGAAATTCACTGGCAAATAGGCCGTGCAATTAAGCGGCTTCTGCTGTATTTGTAATTTTCTCCATTTTCAAAGTTATTAAAATTCAAATTTCTGACATCGTATGAGTCTGAAATTTTTACTGACTGTTCGTTGTGGTATATTATTTTCCATTGCGTAATACGGCTCTATAATAAGGCAATAACCCAGTAATACCATCAATACTTAGTCATTATCAGTAACTCAAGAATAGTTTGCTGAGCACGAGTGTGCTGTTTTTATGTTGTTATTTGTATGTCATAAGGTTTGTGATAAGGACGAAATTCGGGTGTACTTCTGTCACCTGCGAGTTCCTTACTGAATAAAAACATTACAACAATAAAAAGAATCAACATCACAACAATAAAAAATGCTGCCCAGTAACATTTGACTTTGGCCTCCCTACCTGTGCGTATTTGATGGCCAGCTCGGTGAGATACGCGCCGTTCGCCGCCCACAGACAGGCGGCAGCCGCCCCGACCAGCACTGACGCAGGGATCAGCGTGTAGAACTCTAACCAATAGTTCGCAATGGTGAAGACAACGTACAACGCCATGGATCCAGTGATGGTCCACTTGAGGCCCAAGAGGCCCATCACGACCGGCGCTAGGAATGGACAGGAGGGGATGAGGACACCGTAGAGAACGGCGAGAGAAGTCTGACCGATGTTCCGGTCGTCGTTGATACTGCTCTGTAGGTTCTGAAGCGATTGGTAGGCGGTGAAGAGCAGGAGGAACCCGAAGCTCTGCACAATAAGGTTAATCATGAGCCTCCGCTTCTTTGCGGCAGACGACGCAGTGTTGGAAGTAACCGAAACGCGCTGAGGACGATTGTTTTCCACAGCCTCTGTGTTTGGCGTGCCGTTGACGTTGTTATTGTCTTTCCTGTTGTCTGGTGAGTGGTTGGAAGGTAAGGGCTCCAGGGGAATCGGCGGCTGTTCCTCCCCGGCTAGAGGGAAGTCGGAAAACAGGTCCGTGAGCTGGTCGAGTTCTGCTTCGTCCAGGGTTGCCGCTCGGGTCATCCTCATGTCAGAGAAATTCCGCATGTCAGAGAAGTCAAAGGCGACGTTGTCGGTCCCTTCTACTCCTAGGCAAACAGAAACGCCACAATATGGAAAATTTTTGTATTTCAATTTTAGATAGAAATATAAATATTTAAATACAATTCAATCTCTACAACTGGATAAAAAGCGGATATTTACTTCCGGACGTTTCGAGTGACATCCATCACTCTTCTTCAGCGTCACTAGACTGAACTAGCAGAACAAATTCAATACAAGTACAGCTAGAAATAAAATAATTCATCTGAAATTCCTACCGTACATAGCTTACTCAGAGAAACACGTTTGGTTTTCTTTGAATAGCTAAAGCCAAAGCACAGATTATAGCTATAAAAGTTGTATATCTTAGAAGCCAAACATAATGAATCGTCATTGTTAACATTGTTGCTATTGCGACTTTTATACGTTAAATATAGGCACGCCTGTTGCTCATTACTGAGCCTTTGTTAGTATAGTTATGACTGACAAACGAGTTGTAACTTCTTACATTTCCTCGTTCGCATGATCCCATAAGAGGACCCCGTACATGTTTTATATTTTCGATTATATTTCCTTCATGTCGTCCAGCACACGTTCAAGAGCGCGACGCCACTGTGCATTATTATTAATACGTGTCTTTGTATATGGCAATAAAAACACGCGGAAATGAGCTAAAAAGGTCTGTGTTTACTGCAAACTTTGTTATTGGTTATAAATCATTGCGGTTGTTAATAATACTGCCAAACACCGCGTCATATACCGGGATGGATGAAAGGGTGGGCCAGTAGGAACGTAAACATTATGGCAATCTGCCTGATAGCATCTGCATAATAGGCAGCGTTATTAGAGTGTTTGTGAAAAAAAAACTTTTGTATAAAAACTATTAAAGATTTATGCATTAAACATCTTAACACCCTTGCTTAGACGTGAAGACGGTGAAAATGCGGTTTGAAGCATCGTTGTGGTATTTTTTGTGTGGAAATGGTCTGGTTATGTTAATCCTTGGGACGTGCGCCGTTTTAAACATCTTAACACCATTGCTTAGACGTTAAGATGGTGAACATGTGGTTGGGTGCATCGATTTGGTAGTTTTCTTTGTGGAAATAGAATAGTTCTGTTAATCCTTGGGACGTGCGTCGTCGCCAATGCTGGAGGTGCTGACGTCAATCATTACACCATCTCCATAGTGACGCTGTCCCAATCCTTTCATACCCGGGACCTCCTGTTGACTCTGGTCACCCCGAATCACAAAAACAAACGGAGCAACATGCTGTTCAAAAGAACAGTCTGGAAATCTTACAACTAGCTTTGGTCATTAGATATAAAAGACGTAACCGTATTCCACATATAGCGCTCAATTTCTGGCAACGATTTTTGTCTCATGATATCTGCATCATGAGACTTACATGTAAATATTTGTTCCAACTTCAATATTTGCAATGAATTGATCCATTTTGAATCGGCTAGTATTGTGTATATACATAACATACACGATTCATAGTCATTTTTAACAACGTATCACATCTTAATCAAAACAATAATGCTACTTATGATACGACAACTGATAGGAAAGCCATAAAAGTAATCTAATATGAGTCCTACATACTCAAAATAACGTAAAAGCGAATACAATTGTTGACACTTGTTACCAATTTCGCACAGAAGTCTTACCTCTATAATCCAGTGCTTCTGTCCCCTCCATGAGTACTTGTTCTGCAGTTCTCAGGCAGTTGAAGACTCAAGTTAGAACTGTTTATCCAGGGTAAACATACACATGGACAACGTTTAGTGCCATGCGACACTTCAGCCACCCTCCTAGCTCCGAGGCTCTTACACAAGATTCTGTCGTGTGACCGGTCGCGCTGCTCCGTCCCGCCTTCATCGGTAACTTATTGTTTACTCTCGCTAAACAGAAGCAAGGTCTGTAGGGCTGTTTGATTCACATTCATCTGTCGCGGGTGACTGCGTCGGTTGTGATGTAACCGGCAATGAGGGTCAAATGTGTCGTACTGAAGGCTGTCTTTTGTACGACTGAGCTTTGATAGCGATTGGCTGGCTGATCTTTGATGCAAAACATGTTAATGTGAGCTATAAAGTAAGAATCTCAACAAAATATGGTATACATATCAAGCTTAACTGTTGTTCACGGGTTGGGGGTTGCTAAAGTAGCCTACCCCCATAGGTTAGGCTTTGGGCTGTTTTTCTCACATTCGTCTGGCGGTCCCGGGACTGACGGCGTCGGTTCTGATGCGTCCAGCAATGAGGGTCAATGTGCCTTACTGCGAAGGTCGTCTTTTGTTCGCCTGAGCTTTGATGGCGATTGGCTGGCTGATCTTTCGATGCAAAACATGTTAAAGTGAGCTATAAAATAAGAATCTCAACAAAGTAGGGTACGTATCAAGCTTAACTGTTGTCCACTGTTAGCAGAGACAACAAGGCGTAAGGAGTCAGACAGATATATATTTTAAAAAAGACATTTATTTCACACACACTTAGCAGTTACAAAAACCTGATTCTATCATACATTTACAAATATTACACGTGATTTGATCTATATATACTACAAATAAACATCAAAACAAGCTTACACAGTATGTATACGAGCTTTTATGTATCAAACACTATATGCATCCGTACACAATATGTATACGAACATCTATATATCGCACATCAAAACGAAGGTACATGATAGGGCTAAAAAGCAACTGATTTGCAGACAGCGTTTATGTTCAATCTCTTACTACTCATCTCTAGGCGTGAGGCTTGGTTTTGTACCGTATAATATACCAATATACCTGATACAGGGAGCTACATATCAAGGACATGTAAACAATATCATTCAAATTCAATGGTGCCTGTTACAGTACATTTATGATCCGGAGGTCGTACAGTTGGTCTATTTGCATTGAAGACAACATTTGAAGTTATTGTTCACACTTCCGTCCTGTGACGTAGGCTTTGGGTAATTTCAACTTGAGAAGGGTCACAGGAATGATCGAATGATTGTTGATAAGCGCTTTATTTTGTATAATAACATTGCATATAAAGTTTTATTTTTTACTACGTCCATTTTTGTCACAAATGAACCTTTATATAAATGATTGAAATTGTGAATCATTCTCAGTCAGATGCCGTGTTTTTTTCACTCCGTTGCATCTTCTTCGGTCTCTCCATCCTCCTTCGACCTCCTCTTCTCCATCACCTCCACCACACCGTACGTTGCCATGGAAACGACGAGCAGGACCAATAGGATGACGATCTTGACGTCAGCGCAGAGGTACCCGCCATATGCAAATGAGATGGTGTACCCCACGGCGCCCCAGAACCCGTCCATGGGGAAGGCCACCTCCTGTAGCCCCGGAAACAGCACCCCGTACAGCGCTGGGGATGACGGGAAGGACGTTGGGTGTCAACAACGCAAGCTATCAAAACGGGGCATTGTCGTGCCCTGAGCTACTGACTTTCTATGCGGGCCAAACCACCCAAACGACTACAACTAAAACAGAAAAATATTGAACAAACAAACAAACAAACAGAAAAACAAACAAAGAAATGAATAGACAATGAAGGTAGCCTAGAGGCCATTCTTTTAAGCTGGTATGCTCCCTCGGTGGCAAACGTTTGAGCATCAAGACTACCAGAAAAGTTGTGTTTCCGGTCGTGGATTTACCAGGATATATAAATGTCATAAGTGTCATTGTAGGCCATTCTTTACTTGCTCTAGATTGTTGACAAAGTTCACCTTTATCGATGGGGCAAACTAGATCAGTTATTTTAAAGACAAGGTATTTGGGATATTAAGTCGACGGAAGGTGGCTTGAAATTGCAATGTTATTGTCAGAATATTGCACCGTTCTTCGACTTCATGTAACAAAATTTCTAAAAATCACAGATGTAGGTTACCCCACGGATAAAGGTGAACTAGCGTTTGTCTAGATGCGACCAAACCTACAGTTGATCTGTGTCTGCCAGATGCCGTCCGCCACGCCCCACAGCCCGGCATGTACGAAGAACAGCGCGGTGAGGTCAGGGTGCGGCTTCACGGTCAGCATCTCAATCATCAGGGCCAGGTTCAGCACAGCAGCTGTACCAAACAGCACCTGTCTGGAAGGAGAAGAAAGGTGAAGGGTATGAGACCAACTATGCTACCTACTCATCGCAGTTGTTCCAATTAAGTTAAAAGATAGACACACGTAGGATTCATTATTCACAATGCGTTCAAGACGATTTTCCTTCTGTTAGTGAACATAAGTGTTCATTTGTACCTCTCCCCACTGTATGTCAGTTTCCGGAGTTTTTCCTGTTTTCTTAAAATTGCATTTCACCTCTGTACCCATATCTTAAGCCTGCCCACCAGTATCGAATCAAATGTTACTAGGGCCCTTATCTGCTCCATACCACCTTCAACGACAAGGACCGAAATTTATCATCAATTCCTTCCTAATATACCTCACGTCGCCGGTGTGTATTTTTGAACTCTACTCTTATTTTTATTGAGTTGAACTTCACCTCGGCACCCATTTCTCGAGTCTGCCCACCAGGAGCGCGCCGAAGGCGTCACACACACAATGACCCTTCCTAATCAACCACGTGTCGCTGATGATGACTTTTTACAACACTACTCTTGTTTTCATTGAGTTGAAGCTTACCTTGGTACCCATTTCCTCAATCTGCCCACCATGAGAGCGCTGATAGCGTCACACACTCCGAAACAGATCATCACCCAGCCGATCCAATGGATCCCCAGGGTACAGCTCACAAACGCCTGGGGAGGGGAAGGATATTGTGACAATATTATCAATAAACGTCGCCGAGTATGTTTTTTTTAAAAACTAGTCTTGTTTTCTTTCAGCTGAAACAGATAATCACCCAGCCGATCCACTGGATCCCCAGAGTACAGCTCACAATTACTTGGGAAGGGGAGGATATGATGAAGTTATAATCGGTAAACCTCGCCGTTTTTAAAAAAAAACCCTACTCTTGTTTTCATTCAGCTGAAGCAGATCATCACCCAGCCGATCTATTGGGTCCCCAGGGTACAGCTCACAAACGCCTGGGTCGGAAAAGGAATTGATGAAATCATAATCAGTCAACGTCGCGAGTATGTTTTTTAAACACTACTCTTCTTTTCTTTCAGTTGCAACAGATGATCATCCAGCCGAATTCGCGAACCATTGGATCCCCAGCGTAAAGCTTACAAACGCCTGGTTAATGATATAGCAATGATAGATATTGATTACTTTGCCATAGGTCATATTTGACAATCAGTAAACAAACAAGGATACAGTACAGTTAGAGTTGTACAAGCTTGGTACTTACTTACTAATAGGTAGCAGCACTACGTTCAGAAACTTTAGGACACATTGTTTTTTTGCCTCAGATGGTATGGGTGATAATAATGATAACGCAAGGTTATGAATTAGCAGTAGTTTGAAGGTGATTCACGAACTAGACCATTAAATAGACCATTTGTGTCTCAAGAACTTCTAAGAATACATTGTCATATTTAGGAACAGCTTTGTATCACCTGTGTGAAGATGGCGACGTTCAGAGCCTGCTCCATGGTCCCGTACATGATGAGCGGGATGAGGAGCATCATCCTCTTCTCCCGGAACATGAACCTCCAGGCTGACAGGAACCGCTCACAGAGATGCTGGCAGTCAGCTGGTGTCTCTTCTTCATCTTCCTCATCGCCTGGAGCTTGTCCATCATCTCCTGCAATATCCATACATCATTTAAATGCAGTATCGACAAGTATATAACGCCGGTTTACCTTTATTCGTGGGGTAACCTATATCCGTAGATTGTAAAAACAGGGTATCTAGGGATATTTTAAAATAAAGCACAGTCGACAGTCCTTCGACTTGGTATACCTAAATACCCTGTCTAACAACGGATATAGGTTACCCCACGGATAAAGGTGAACAACCCGCCTACTTGCAATTCAGGTAAATTCATTAAATCCTGATGGCAGACCTAGTATTTTGTTTTGAAAATGTATTGATTTTGAAGTTTGTTATGATGTTTGTTTCATGTGATTATTGATATGTGATAAGCTTTGTTATTTTGTGCTGTTAATGTTTAACTTATTTTGAGTTGAATGGTAAAGTTTATGTTGATTGATTTGTTGTATATCGATCCAGGGCTCCCTTGGAACTCAGTTTATATATTTATTTATCTATCTATCGAGATTCACAGAAAGAGAGGTGCGGACAACAGGACAATACATCCTTTACAAGGCCCACACTTCCGGCGTTCAGTAAAACAAGCTATGAACTATAAGAAATAACAGCAATTACAAAGCAATTAATAGATAACTGAAGGGACGACCATTAAAAGATCAGTAAAAAACTAAAGACCGTTACCTCCGCGTGGCTTGGATGTCTTCCCACAGGAGAAGACTCCCTTCCCCGCCTCCCTATCGGCGAACAGAGCCATGATGATCACGGCCAGCACGCCGCACGCCAGGTAGATGCTGATCAGAGTCACCCGCAGACTGGAGGGCGGCATCACCAGGTTCCCAGCGCTACCACCTGTTTATTTCCAAAAATAATGAAATAATGTCATCAGGCTGGTAGAACATACGATATTGGATTTTTCTTTTTCTCAGAGTTTCTAACAGGAATGCTGTTTCTCGCCGCTATATGTAGCCGGTGGCGCTTTTCTGGCAAAAAGGTTTTGGATTGTGTTCTCGTCGCAAAAATACCACCTACATCAACCTTCGCCAGCTTCATGACACCTTTGATTCACTTCTGACGTCATCCTACTGGCTATATTTCCTTTGTGTAGCAACAAAGCTTAAATTCTATAACAATTAATTATATACATCTATGTACATAGGATCGTCATGCTACCACCATACCCGGACAGTTGGCGGCACCACATGACGAGATGTTCGCCGCGGATGGAGCACCCTGCTCCTCCGCGCCCTGCTGCAGCACCAGGGAGGAGATCAGGTTCCCCCAGATCTGAGACGTCTGGAAGATGCCGAAGAAGATGCCGAAGAACATGGAGATTGTTGCCGCCTTGTCCTGGCCGGTCACCGAGGCATATCTAATGTCATCAAAACGTCACTGATTCATAATATCAAAGTTATATTCATTCACTTGTTTTGTAATACCATGTCATTGTCAATGAAGTAATAATGGCCCATACCTAATTTATGATCTACTGATCTGTATTCGATATTTTTCTGAAAGTCTATTTATAATTCATATCAGTTACGTTAAATAGAAGAGGGCATCGCATAAGCCACGAAGGTTTCGTCCCCTCCTCATGTACTTTTGACGTGACGTCATCCGACGACTTCCGACGACTACCTGACGTCATCCGACGACTTCCGACGACTACCTGACGTCATCCGACGACTTCCGACGACTACCTGACGTCATCCGACGACTTCCGGATTAGCGCAGCGAATCATTCATCTGATGAAGGTCGTAGTATTCGGCCGAAACTTTATGGTGAGTTTCTTTCTTTTTGTTGGAACAAAGTTTAAGCTTTTCACTATGTACTTTTGATATACTTTTCTTTGCTTAAGTGTTATTGTTTTTATTTGTGCCAACAGATAAAACAAAACAAACAGATACCTTGTGGCCAGACGGGTCAGGTACGCTCCGTTAGCCGCCCAAAGACATGCCGCGCCGACCCCAATGAGAACGGACGCGGGAATGATGGTGTAAAACTCTGCCCAGTAGTTCGCGAGGCTGAAGATGACGTAGGTGACCATGGAGCCCGTGATGGTCCACTTCAGCCCGAAGTACCGCATGGCCACGGGCGCGAGGAACGGGCCGGCCGGGATGAGGGTACCGTACAGGACGGCGAGTGAAGTCAGCCCGAGACCGCGGGCTCTGTTGAAAGAAAGAAATTAAAGAAATTGAGCGTGATAGCGAACCAGATTAACTCACCGAAAATCTACTCTTCCACTGGTTGTGACAGAGAGGACAGACGCTATGTTTTCAACAAGCACAATGAACAGTGGACCACGGCTTAGCATCACATCCTAAGGACTGCAACCTTTTCCGATAACATGACGATCGGGGGATCGAATTTATGGCATCTAGTTCTAGAGGCAAAACCTCCTAAATTCACCTCACCTATTCATTGACCTCCGAATGGGTCGTAGGGTACCATGCCTGTTACATCCACTCTGTCACCTTCTTCAGGGCAATTCTGACTGGTTCAAGTCGTACTGCAGGACAGGTGTCGCTACTCACAGTTCAGATGCGGTCACAAAACGTCACGGATTTATACATGTACAGACAGCTTTAGGCAAATTATTTAGCTAACCACGCACGTTACCTGTTGATACTGCTCTGCAGGTTCTGTAGAGACTGGTAGGCAGTGAAGAGGAGGAGGAAGCCGAAACTTTGGATCAGGAGGTTGATGATGATGTGTCTTTTGATGGAGGACACGTCGTCCGGAGATGGTAACGAGGTCTTGACGTCATGGCTGTCCTCGTGAGCGTTTCCATCCAGCGGTACGGCCTGCAGTTCTTGATCTGTCGGCGAGAGGGCGTTACACGTGTTGGTGACGAGGTGATTGGCAGAAAGCGTCGTAGTGATTTTTGGAGACGAATCACTGGTGAAAGATGCTTTTCTTGTCATTGTCAGATCAGAGAAATCCGAAGCGCCATTGCAGACACCTAGGAGCAGAAAAAGTTTGATTGCACATAGATGGCAGGGAGCAATCATATTTGCTTTCTGATATCATATGCCTCGTGTTTAGATCATACTGATTTGACGGTATGGATGATATCCTTAGCGCACTTAAGAACGTGCAAAGGAAATAAAAGTTGTGCCAAGAAAAGTTGCATCCGCTTTATGGAAATGAATCCCAGCACTCCCCTTAAAATAAACACTGGCTCCACGAAGTCAGCGAATAAGGCTAATGATCGCATATAGATGGCAGATAGCAAATGTTTTTCTCTCTCCAATGATTGGGCTTTTTGTTTACTGTCGCTCACAGGTTATTCCTCACTTTTGATAAGAAACTTTACCGGCCATACGTATTGTACGTTCTAGACTGTCAATTACCATAACTATTAGTTAGCGTAGCTCATACAAAACAAAATTCCAACACATAGCGCGGTTTCTAATTGCCATGTTTTTGTTGTTACAGCACATTCGTGTGTTTTCTTATCAGCTAGCCTCTGTTTGCACTGCAATTGTGTAGGCCGGACTGAGAGACCCCGATATTTGCGATCATTGGGCTTTTTATGAGGCCATAAGTGATTTTGTAGAGTGCAATATAGTTTGCTTGTGTCAGAAAGCGTATTGAAAAAAAATCATTAATACCGAAAGGAGGAAGTCTGCAAGCCTCACCGTTAGAATGGTTTTGTTGGAAACAGTGGCTTGCAAAGGCACGGAATGGTTATAGGATTTGTATTTTTTATTATTTATTTGTATTATTTATTTGTATTTAATAGGAATTCATCTACGAAGAAAATAATGTGGATAAATCTTGCAGAATGTCACAGTCAGGTACTTCTGGTTTAGGGGCAATTCTTCAAGCACGCTGAAGTGATCCTTTGCAAATTGTTTTGTTGGAAACGTAAACAGTGGCTTGCAAGAGTAATAAAAGTTTCACGATACTCATAGTTCATTTTGTAGAAATACTTCTACAAAGAAGATGACGAAGATATGACATGCAGACTAGTCATCGCCAGGTTGATCATGAAAAGCAACTCTTCGAGCATGCCACGGGAATTTTTTTAAATCGTCACTTCATTGCTAATCCAAATTGAATGTCACTAACCTTCAAGATCTTGTTTCCTCTTCTTCCCCATGTCTCTTAGATGGGTTGTGCTTCTTTAAGAAAAATCTGCAGGGTTTCAAAAGTTGCCAGGAAAGATTTATTGTTACCGACTGTACATGTGTTGTCATCCGCGGCACTTTTGTGTTGTTCACCCTTGGTCTGCCCTCAGAGGTCATGTAGGGTTTAATCGGTTATACCGCCGCGTAGGGCGCACTGAGACGATAATGAGTGACTTATTGGCTAACAGGTAGACAACAGGTCTCTATACAAAATAAAGCTGTAGAGTTGAGCAACCACCATAAAACTTCTATATGATGGAAAGTTGGTATGTGTAAATGCACAAAATTAACAGTTCTACGTCGTTTTTGTGATGTGCTGGTCTTATATCAATGACAGTTTCGCCCCCTTAAAACCCCAACAAATATATACTATTGGTCTGCTAGTCGAAGGGGGAAGAAATGGTGTTCACTGATGAAATTCGGCGGGTTTAAAGAAATAAATCCAGTCGGGCTAAACTAGGCGCGATCACTATGTGGTAACTACACAAACATAGTCCATACTCATACGGATAGGTACGTGGAATGTATGTGTGAACTAAACCTGGGTGACCAAGTGACACTGGATATCACATTTGGGATTGTGTCACGGGTTCCTTCTTTTGCCCAGCGTCTTCATGCGGATCTTAAGTGCATTGCAGCTAATTGCTCTGGCACATTATTGCAGACTACTGGCAAGTTTATCATGAATTCAAGAGCTGTTCACATATTCTTTTCTAGACTATAGGATTTGCAATGTCCAAGATACTTCTGACTTTTCTGATACATCTGACCTGAACTCAACTTGAGAGAAAAAAATCACCAAACCGTCCAGTAATGTATTTCTTAATTATATTCAATCAGCCATGTTGAATATGATAGACTAATATCTATAATAGAGTAATATCTAATGAAAAGATGCACTCCGCAGATTTCCTCCTATTGAATGGCAACTAAAACTTGAACGCTTACAGAATTTACAGATTATTTTTCAGCCATATAATGATATAACCATACGATTTACACCCATATTCAGCACGATCAATTTGTAGTATTTTAAAAGTGTAGAATGGCTCTTTTCACTAAACTAACAATCATTAAAAACGAATAAATCCATATAAAATGTAGTTCAAATCAACTTGCAATAAAATTAGCTATGCTAAATGGTGGCATTGATAAGTGAAAAATACCCTAAAATAATTGCATTGGCAATGGCAATGCGTATACTGAACTGAATGCGTGATGAATCATAAGACAATATATTATTTGTTACCTTGTTAAGATAATTACTTTTGTATCAATAATAAAGATATGAGGACAATATAAGCGTCTCAGCGCCGAAAGATTACATAAGCTGATAAGACACAGTGGCGACTGTATTAGACATTGATATAACCGTACATTTGTATCAAAATTTGATGAAAGCTTGCTCTATTCAATACATGTTCACAATATATATTTTACATTGTTTCAAGTATCAAAATGGTGGCACACATAATGTTAGACAGTGAGTATCATCTATTTGTACAAAATTGAGTCCCCCTTTTTTATACCATGTGCTGGAAAGCAATTCTGCCAATATAAGAATCTGCACCTTCACAGCTGCCCGTTGGATCATTTCTATACATGAATTAACCTTTATTTAATATTCCGAAGCCCTCTATTTATGCTGGAAAACAGATAACCAAATCTACGCATCTGTCTGTACCATTCAGAGCTGCATGTTGGGACATCTTTATACATCAATTAACAC
Organism: Branchiostoma floridae x Branchiostoma belcheri; assembly: GCA_019207045.1. Classification (NCBI taxonomy): domain Eukaryota; kingdom Metazoa; phylum Chordata; class Leptocardii; order Amphioxiformes; family Branchiostomatidae; genus Branchiostoma; species Branchiostoma floridae x Branchiostoma belcheri. Next base: position 2,319,380 of record CM033031.1, read on the forward strand.
TTTTGTTTCTGTAGTATTCTGCAGGACTGCTCATGCTGCAAAGCAGAGACACAGAAATCTAGGAATATTAAGCTGCCTGCTCGTTCACAGCCCTGCTCAGCTCAGGCTCGTCCTTCCCGAACACGTCATACCTCACCAGCCAGTCTTTGATCCACCGCCTGACGTCATCCACCCCCACCAGCCCCACTGTGCGCATGTCCGGAGTGCAGGCCACGAAGTCGGTGAAGAAGATGTCAGAAGGTTTCACGTCCAGGACCTCGGAGAAGTCGGCTTGGAACTTGTCTGTGTTTTCCTTTGTCTGAGAGGGAATAAAAGAAAGTCACATGTAAACATTGGTTAGATAATGAAAATTTTAGGCAAAGAACAGTTTCCGTTTAATGCTAGAAAATGCTCGTCACACACACACATTCTCTATCACACTCACACTCACACTCACACTGTCTCTCTCTCTCTCTCTCTCTCTCTCTCACACACACACACACACATTCCTTACACACATGCAAGCAAAAGCAAGATTTGAAACGATTAATGTCATACCAAAAATTTTAATTATAACGACCTACCTTAAAAGCGTCAGGAAAGCGCCCACACTGGTTGATACAGACGATGAAGGAACAGCCGAAGTTCTTGACCTTCTTGAGTTGATCGATGTTTATCTTACTGGGATCTCCCGTGAACGGCATGACGAGTATGAAGAAACTGGCCAGCCCGCCGCAGTGGTTCACTAGCGTGGCTACCTGGGTATCAACTGAGGTCGTGCCGGGAAAATCTACAATCTGAAAATCAAGATCTAAGATTGATGGAAAAATCATTCTACGATATAGTATTCCAATGCTATATGTGTACATAGATTAAAATGCACCTCTTTGGTATAAGAGCATAAATATATCTTCAAATGGGAATTTAGAAAGGTTTCAAACGGTTGATGAATGGTTTGTCAAGTGGCCAAAAACGTTAAGAATGTGTCAATCAAACGTACAAAACGTATGATCAAAGCGGCTTACCACCATCCTGTCCGTGCCCCTGGCCTTGTAAAGCACGACTGATTTGGTGTGCTGCTGGAAACCGATGTCTTTCACTTCCTCAATTTTCCAGAGAGTCTTGATGAGTGTCGTCTTGCCTGCGTCTTGCGGACCGATCAGACCCACGAAGCAAGTCTTCATGAGCAGCTGACGGATCCGGAACAGATCACAGGTCATCTGACAGCGTCTCAGCGCCTCCTTTTGTGATCCCTCAGTCGCGTTTGCCAGCTTCCCTCCACGACTGGACTTAAAGGGCTTTGACTTTATGATGGTGCCAATGTTTTCATCTAGAAAACCAAGTGTCTGAAATAGAAAATTGTCATCGCCGTCATCAATATCATCTTCAACATCAGCATCGCCATCATCAGCGCGCGCGCGCGAGAGAGAGAGAGATGGAGAGAGAGAACCTGTATCATAGTATATACCCCACACGTTTGATTCTAGTTGCAACTTACCTCATACTTTGTCTTGACAGCACATTCCAGACCGTACACATCATCTGTGAGCGCGCTGTCGCTGATTGTCTTCTCCGTATTTTCATCATCCACAGGTGGAAGTTCCTCAAGCAGAACCCTGTGACAATATGAGCCAGTTATTACAATCTCCATATGTGGGGTTCTTAGAAATGTATGACTATCCAGCGTGATAGACAGAACTCAGTCAGATAAAAAATGGCAACATTGCTGAATCTGATGATTAATGCCAGATGTGGCCTGCTGTTTCATGATCGTACCTGAGAACGCCCTTGTAATTCTCTTCCACATCGACGAAATACTTTTCAAACTTCGCCTTGCCTAACGCGCCGGCTCCGGCAGCTAGCATTCCTGCGACACCCTTAGCAATGGCTTCACCTTGGGTCTGGCAGATGGAAATAGCTCCGATGTACGCAGCAACAATGCCCCCTGTTGTAACATGAAATACAAAAATAGTGCAAATTTGATATAGAGAATGACATCAGAGTTCATGAGATACAACGCCCGAAAGTGTGCTTTTAGTGAGTCAAGTATCACCTGTGTATACTACACCAGCAACTGCAGTAAGTCCCAACAGGGTTCCCAGAACCCAGTGATACCATCGCTTCGGGTAATTCAGCTCTAGGTGGTCACCAACTTCTGCTACAATTTCGCAGACAACTGGAAGTAGCTTGTCATCCCGGAGCCTCTCCAGTCCTCCAGGTACATCCAAGGTCTCTACCACAGTGTTGAAAAGCTCTGGTAGACGGCTGCCTAAATATAACATTAAAAGAGCCGACTTAGTTTCTTAGTAAGAAGAGCAGTTTTTGACAAAATGAAAATAATGGCGGGATATCAAAGCAATATGAAAAGGAATAAATTTTTAAAGAACTTATGTATGCATATATCCTTTGGATTTTCAGTTATAGACATAGAGTGAAACGTTCCTTTTAAAGCCCCTAGGGTTTGCTATATTAACGATAACACAGTTGTTGTAAGTTATCCATGGTACAAATACGCTCACAGGTCTAATAACTAACCATTTCTGACAGCACGTCGGCTCTTGTCAAGTTTGTCCAGGTACGTCATCATGGTGTTCTTTGCCAGTTCCTCTCGTCGGATGGATTCTGGCATCATCATCACTGTTGCCAAGCAACACTGTGTTGCCTTGATGAGCAGTTCCGGCTTCAAACGTCCAACAGCCAGCTGGCCCAGTGTACAGCTCTTAATAAACTGCAAATTATACACGTAAAATCTTTGACACATTGCACAAACTACAGGGCTCCTGCTTTTTAATCGGTAACCATGGTGACAGCTGTCTTCCCAGGTCGTTGACCTCATTTGTTTGGAGAAGAGGAGGAAGAAGAAACAGAGCAAAAACAATGCTTCCCTTACATGAAGATTAACAAAACAAGTGATTTTAAAAAGGTTTGCGTGTGTGATAGTGTTTTTTGTAATTATCAGAATGTGCTGTAATTATCAGAAGGTAGTCAGATCAAGGATCAAGGATTGTTACGTGATGAAATGTCGTTTTCGAGAAGGGGTGCGTTTTCAGGGAAAGCGCAGATGTCCTGTCAGATGACGATGCAAACGAGGTTAGAAAATACATTTTAACTTTTTGGGAGCCTTGCGTCATCATGCCAACTTGTTGAGGGGCCACCAATCACCCCCCTCCCCTCGGCCACGTCCCTGAGCCCGTTCTTGGCATCCTCGCCTCGTCCACGTCCTGTTGCTGGCCACGGTCATGATCTTTGCCGCGATCTACGAGTGTGACTCAATCAATGCCATTACCGGAGTTACTCACGCTGCTTTCATCGGATTTTTCGTCCGAATTGGGTAAAACAGGTTCAGAATGCTCCGTAATGAGCTGTTTGTGAACCTCCGATAACATAGATTGCGGCATTTATATATTATATACTGTAATTTGCCACCGAAAACAGACAAACAATGCTGTAGCAGACGACGCTGGACCCTCATGAATATGAATTAACTCGTAAGGGTTTCTGGGATGGGCTACATAATTATATATATATATATATATTCAAATACAATGTGTTAGGAGAATATTTCTTCTTTGTGAATTGCTGATGAAAAATTTCGCGGGGTTTCTTTAACACCCGAGGAGGAGCGACCTTATCTGCCATAGTAGGCCTCGACCCGTGTTCTATCTCTTACATATGAAAGCTGCTCTCAATAAAAAAAGTACCTTGACTTCATCTTTAGCCGTCTGATGCTGTATTTCTTCGAAGTGGGTTCTAATCGTGACGGTGGGAAAAGGGTCGAAAAGCCCGTCAGTCAGCTGGCATTCCAGAATGACTCGCTTGGAACTTTTGTAATTCACAGTGATTCTACTGGTCTTGTCGTATGGAATACCTGGAAAATAGGAAAATAAATCATCATCATTGAAGTTTAACATGTGTTTGTGTTACTAAGTTTGTAGATATACAGTTTGTAAATAACCAAACTTTCATAGATTAGAAAACGACAGGGCAATGTGTGTATGAAATTTACCCGTGAAAGGATTTTCGATTGGGACGAAAAAGTCCAGATTTTCGCCATCGATGCGGACTGACAATTTTCCGCAATCGTTGCCACCTTCTTGGCTTGCTATAATGAAAGAATGAAAGGATAAAAATACTTGAGTTTAATGTTCCCAGACCTATTAGCAATTCAAAATAATCAAAACATTTTGTGTGAATATGAGGTAACGATTGGTCTCTTTTTATCACCGAATGTCTCGCATACATAGTAGCTACAAACGGGTTGATATGAACAATGTACATCTCTCTATACATTTACTTTTGTCCCCAAGATTATACAAAAAACTGCACAACAAACATGCAATCGTCGCGATTGAGTAAAGCAAAATGTATCTAACTGACTAACCGACGCTGACAAGAGTAACCCTGTCAATGTGTAGAGGGAATGCCGTTGCCATCGAGACCTCTCGAGGGATCTTTATATCGAGAGAGTCAGCAATTGTGTCAACAAGAACAAAGTCAGATTTTTTAAGGAATTTTCCGTATTCCTGTCTGATCGATGTGTTGTAGAAGGCCGTGGCATAGCACACAGCCTTGTGTTCGTGCATTTGCTCCCCTGAAAGGAAGAGAAAATAAAGAAAATTGAGACACATCTTCATTGCACCGTCAAAACTGAATGGTAGAAACTATATTTCTGTACTAACCATTGTGATCTATATGTAGGTCTGATCATCACAGTATGTCTAAATGAGAATCACACATGAACTCCACAACCACGACAGGGCGAGGCACTTACAAATGCAGTAAAACAATTGTGAATACAAGCACATGCGCTGTCCCAAATTGTTTTCAAAAATTGTTGTAAACCCACGATTCAGATCCAGATTGTGTGATAAATATAGAATACAACACGGTGTATTCCGTATCACCCAAGGTATCAGCCCGACCGCGGGTCGGATCGCACGACGGTCGAAGGCCGGAGGGTGATCCGACCCGCGGGAGGGCTGAGACCGAGGGTGATGCGGAATACACCATGTTGTATTTTATTTATGTCATATCCACCTGAGAAAACCCATGTTTTGATGCGAAATGCGCCAGAAGTTGAACAAATTTGGTGCCCTCGATCGCGAACAAAAAGTGTTGCGACAGCAATGTTCTAACGTCCGAATCAGGTATTCGAATTGCCAACCGGCCCGCTCGAAACAGTTCGATTTATTCGAATGGAGCCTGTGTGATACGCCTTTCGAACCTGTGCGATGCGGAAGCGTACGGCCCGGTCCGGAACACCCGTATCGAACATTTTCGCGTCAGAGGTATGACATAAAAAGGATCATAGGCTGTATAATAGTACTACTAACCTGTAAGGCTGTCGCTGTTCGATATCAAGCTGTTAATCTTCACTTCCTCTCTTACATAGGTCACCATCCATTTTTTCCTTATTGCAGTGTGACACGTGATGAACATGTACCACCCTACAGGCCGGTAGATAGAGTTTAACTCGTCTAGTGGAACGTTGTGTTGTCCCATCATCTTGTCCAGTTGGTCAATGGCGATGGGTAGCTTATCCAAAATGGCGTCTGTGGTCGAAGCCACAGCCGCAGCACCGGCAATGTCAAAGGATGACAGCATCGCCAATAGCGGTGTGAGTAGTGGCTTAGCATCTTTGACGAACTTCCTTACCTGTACAAAAAAGGTGATTACAGATTGATACGAATCGTCATCAACCACTGATGAATAATTTTACAATCTGGAAAACAATGAACAGTGTGCCAATTGCCATAGTCTTGTGCTACATGTATTTGAACTTACCTTATCAGATATCAGCGAAACAGCGCTATAAACAGCTTCTGCCAATCGTAGAAGGCGCGGCACAGGGTCCTTCTGGTTCACCACGGTCAGCAGGCAGTCGGACAGGTTCTGCTTCTCCACGAAGGAACGGAGGCCCTCGTCACCGAAGAACGGCGCTCCGAACGCGATGGACATGATGTTGTCGGTGGGGAGTCCCCTTCTCTTTAGCTCCACCAGCATGTTGAGCGCGACGATGTGCGACACGGCACCACCAAGGCTGTGTCCACACAGGACTATGCGGTGATGCTGGTATTTTTGCAAGAAGGGATCGACTGGGATGTTAGAGGACAGCTTACCAAACCCGGCATGACAACGCCCGCCCATTGCTGTCTGCTTTCCGTCAGGCCCGCTTGACGCCAGCTGCTGCCAGGCGGAACAGTCGTCCATCACGTCCTGGAAACCGCTCGTCCCTGAAAGAATATATATTTGAAAAGTTTGCACTCGTGTTTCAACTTTCTGTTCGTTAAAATACGCTACATTTATCAATGTTATAACATGCTATAGAATTCCTCCCTCAAACTAAAGGCAATTTGGAAGTGGCAGGCACTTTCCTTAGCACTGAATTTCAGTACCGTGGTAGCCCACACATACATAGTTTGTTATGGGCAGAAGGCTAGTTTTTGAACACGCAACGAACATAACAAAAGATGGAAAATATCATTTATAGATACTGAACTATCAGATAAAAACGTTAACATTATATTCATTTCTTTCTGTTCATTGGGGATTTTGCATCTATAATTGTCATAATACCTGTGATATAACTCATAGAGCTAAAGGCAAATCGTTAGTGACAGACCTATGTTTCTGAATCTAATTTCAGTAGCGTGACAGTCATTGTTTTCTGTGGGTTGAACTGCGGACCAGTTTTGGACCTCGTAACTGACACTTCAAAACATGACGAAACTACACGATAGAAATATCATCTACAATAGCGTGCCCCCTGCTTTGTTTTAATTAAGAATGTTTCACAGAACGATTAATAAAACTTATCATCAAAGTAAAAGCAAATTGACAGTAATAGACAAATATTTCCTTGAAACTTGAATGTCAGCAACGCGGTACGTCCCCCACCCCAACACGATATAATGTGGAATGAAGGCGCTCTAGATGTAGAAAACAAAACGAACACAACGAAAATTTCAAACTTCCTTGATGACAACTGTACTGTTAAAATGTATTTTCTTAAAAACTGCAAGAGCTAAAACAAACCTGCTAAACATATACCCTATGGGTCATAGAATGGGCATACTTTAGATCTGCAGTGACGTTTTTAACTATTCTAGACAAACAGGGAATCAAACAAAAATAAATGATACTGATGGCACATGCATTTTCTGCAGTGAAACCAGGTTTGATGATTTACAACGCTAAGATTAAAGACAGCAATTAATGCATCGCCCCTACATCACATATATACTTTTACTTCCTTGCCACCGTCACCATGCCATTTTTAATGCCTACCTTATTGTTATGCGTTTGAGATCACATTTGATACACGTGGTAAATATACATGTATAACTTATATATCACAACATATACATGTATAACTATATATCACAACATAACAATACATAACATAACTAATATCACAACATTGTATATATAATATCACAACATTGTATATAACATAATATATGGCATTACATAGCTTAGAATATAAACTGGTAACTTACCCCTAAAGGCAATGAAGACTTCATCCTTGTCCTCCGTCTCGGCCACCATGTACGACACACGGCCATAACAGGACACAGAAACACTGCCGAAGTCATGGCTCTCCAGGTCTTTCTTCAGGAACTCCTGTACGGCTTCTGGTGTCTCCTCATAGACAGCCTGACAGCACACCAACGCGCGCTGGATGTCCCCTGGCCTCAGGTTCTTTGGTTTCGAGGTAGGGACTTTCTCAGCTGTGTTCCCTGAGACGGGGGTAAGAAACGTCGCTAAGATACGTCATATAAAATATAAAGTATAACCACAACAGCTAGGTGTGAGCTTTTAAGGGTATAACCCCAAATAAAGCAGAATAGAATAAAATTGTAATGAATTTAATTTAATTAAACAGAATGAATGGAGTGAAATGGAACAAAACAGAACAGAATGGAGTAGAATAGAACAGTTCGTCGTTTTCCGTCTGATTGGTTCTGTAATTTACTTATGAAAGTCACCATCGGTGTCACCATTATTTGATTGATTGATTGATTATATATATAAACCAGCCAGTCTATGTTCGGAATTGGCAGAGGCAGGTCTGTGTGAATATGGCAAGGACAATATTTTGACAGAGCAATGTCATACTTACACAGTCATCTATAAGTACACGACATGCGTATGTCAAACTGATTTCAACCCGTGTGTCTACATCAACTTGGACTTATTCTTATCTAATGCGCAACATATTCACCAAGTGTAAAATAACGCACCTTCCACCTTATTATTAACTTACCAGTGACGTCACCAACATCTCCAACTTGGACTTCGTACTCTTTGTCGGGCACTAAGTCTGGGAACAGGCTGTCATTGTCATCCTCATCTAAGAAGATGGCTGCTTCCTCTTCTATGTCGATAATAGAGTCAGGATACCCCGGCAGCTTGAGAGCTTGTTTCAGTTTCTTCGGGGTTGCATTTTTCAGCTTGACTTTCCTTCGAAGCCCCGTCTCAGGATAGACAAACCATGCTGTAGAACTGGAGTCGCTACTTGCAGCACTCGCCATCTTGCATGGAATTGATGCCCTGTTTCAAAACAGGGTACATGCTTACTAAGGCTTAGGTTGATAATAGTACATTTTCCCGAAATCACTAAAAGTGGCCTACTTCTAGTAACAGTCATGCACTAACAAGACAAGAAGACAAACTTTGCAAGGATGAATCAATTGGCTATTTTGTGTATCTATTTATTTGTTACAAATCTATATATTTGCTTCAAGCAAAATGTTTTATACTTTCACAATTGGACATATTCCCTTATTTTGCGATTATTGAAATCCTCGCATTGTTTTGAGACTGCCAGTGGACTGAAAGCTATCTATACATCGACTTCAGAACTATTTTGTTCAAGTTTAGATTTTTTCAGTCTAATAGGAACCTTTTTGTTATGAATTTAATTATTTCAGGTGTGCAACCCATAGATAATAGTCACACAAACATAAGAACACAAAGCAATTTTTACACATTTTAGAAAAGAAGACCGACAATATGACCGCAGAAGACCATGTATAATACCTTTATTGATGTTATATAGCCTGTTAATAAAGGAATAGCACAATCTTGTGCGTCTGGTATCAAACTTGTCAGTGGTGAATGGAACAAACATAGAGCTTGCACTACAACATATTGGAAACGCCAGAAATTATGTTGAAGCATTTGGAGGTGACTGGGTCATTAACTTCCCTTTTGCCAATTTTCATGTTGTTGACATGGATAAATCTGTGAAAATAGCCTCAAAACTAGCGTGGCTTGTTGCCAAGGCAACAATGAGTTTTGACAAAAAAACTATTTTGAAGGTTGTACGGGTCCACGTACTATTGCTGCGCAAAATATGAACCAAATCGATTTTATTTGCCCTGAGCACAATTGTTTGATCCTTACAGACATGTGCACTTAAAGTCTTCGGTGTTTGTACTCAACAACCTTGGGTTAATGTTATCCTATCCTTTCTGAACTATTTCCGATTTTTAATATAGTTGGGCCATGGTACAAAAACTTTTTTTCTTGAGAGACCATAACTTTGTTACAGTACTAGTGTATGCATTGTTGGTGGCCGCGTTTAAGGGCCTTTGATTTCGGCAGCGCGCCTTTGATAAGGGAAGCTCAACTGTGGAAGCGCACATAAGAGAAGCTCAACTGTGATTTTTTATCGGAATCGCCGCTTTTTCTTTCAAGGGTAGTCCATCGAAAACATGATAGATTATATCAGTACTTCATCATCAGACTTTCCTGGCTATGCATAAAACGGATACGTACTTACCACAGCTGTACTGTGACAGTGCGGTGATGATGACGCAACGTTTCTGTCGTCCGTCTTCTATTAGCAGTGTGACCTGTCACCTGTCACCTGCTCGCCTCGTGATCACTGGGGCCGGTCGTTGTTGAAGAGGGTCTGGTTGGCGGTACATGGGAAGTGTTGTTTTTTTAGGGCCAAGAACCTTTCCAATGATTCTTGAATGGAAACATTAACTTTTGCTAAATATAATCATTTTCGGAATTAATTGTCTTGTTTTTCACATCGTTTGGCTAAGTCAGTTGACCCCATCTGTGAATTAAAACAAGAAATCCCCAACAAAAACTTCAGAAGCTTCTTGGAAGGCTCTTTATTGTATGTACAGTTGATAACGCGTTCAAAGGTTTTTGTTAGATTATTGTTCTATTGGTTGGTTCACTGAGATACCCTTTAACCGAACAAGGGCTTATCGCGCCAGGGTTCGATCGAGACGGCCGATATTGTCGACTTTGTACACAAAGAGCTAATTGGGTACCAGTATGTGCTCTGTGCATGTTCACACAGTTTGATCTATGTAGCTCAAACTAAGGGCCATGTTTTGTTCTATATGTCACTGAACTGTTTGTTCATCTGCCGCTAGCGAACAGTGACACTGACTGTCGTATACATGTTGCGATATAAGCCACTACGTATGTGCTAACATCAAGTCGTTGTAGGATGAGGATGGCCATGAAGAACAAAGTCTGCTCCTTTTATGTACCTGATACCACTACAGAGACATTTGGGCTTTATGTGTGTCAGGTCAATCGAGGTGTTTATTATTGACGATATGGAGTTAAATAACGGAAACAACAGCCCAACAGGTATTTGTGCCAAACTATAACTGGCACTGGTATTTACGAGTATGCCTAACCATTGACAATTGGCTACATATTTAATAGGCACGCATCACCATTTAAAACGAGCGAATCTTTTACGAGTCTTTGTAGGCATAATTGTCATTCGCTGTCTGGGTCACATGGCGAAGCTAAGCGGGGTATTCAAAATGGGGACGTCAAACATTTCGGGTTTTCAGCCAAAGAGAGTCTCCTTTTTGTGATTTCTAATAGCTTGATTGTAAACTACAATCTGATTTCAAACCAGACATGTACAGGCTTGTAAGTCAGGAAGAAAAATGTGCTGCCTTATATTAGGGGGAGATTTCTGTTAGATACATAGTTTCCAAAGACGTCAACAATCATTACATGGAACAGCATTGTTGGTATCCGAGACCCATAAAACGACGGACAGCACATTGTGTCGTTTTGCAAAATTACATTTAACTATAGTGTAATAGTCTTACCTAGTTTAACAAAACACCACTGAACGTGTGCATGTGCGCTACCACGTTACCGAAATTCAAACTGTGAGGATGGTGGGTACCATGTTATTGAAATTCAAGCTGTGTGTGTATGCATGTGGGCTAGCCTGTTACTGAAATTCAGCCATGTACGTGTGGGCTACCCCATTGCTGAAATTCAACCATGCACGTGTGGGCTACCCCATTGCTGAAATTCTACCATGTACGTGTGGGCTACTCCATTACTGAAATTCAACCATGTAGGTGTGGTCTACCCCATTACTGAAATTCAACCATGCACGTGTGGGCTACCCCATTACTGAAATTCAACCATGCACCTGTGGTCTACCCCATTACTGAAATTCAACCATGCACGTGTGGTCTACCCCATTACTGAAATTCAACCATGTACGTGTGGACTACCCCATTACTGAAATCCAACCATGTATGTGTGGGCTACCCCCTTACTGAAATTTAACCATGCTCGTGAGGGCTACCCCATTACTGAAATTCAACCATGTGCGTTAGGGCCACACCGTTACTGAAATTCAACCATGTATTTTTGGGCTACCACGTTACTGAAATTCAACCATGTACGTGTGGGCCACCTATTACTGAAATTCGAACAATGTACATGTGGGATAGTACGTTGCCGAATTTGAATTCAGAAAAAAATGTCTGTCACGTTTCAAGATAGTTTGATAATTTAGTTTTACACATATTACATCAGTAATTGCAGCGTTTTTGTACATTACTAAATAAGGATGGTTAGCTTGTAACGTGCTGGTCAAATATCATATCAGGTGACAGCCCTGATCCCCAAACCCAACAAAATCAACAAGTGACCGTAGGTAACATACTCTGTGACCTAACTATGGTTTGTGTTGGTTGTGATGTTTTCTGTGGTGTATGACTCGGTGTTTTTATCGCATACAGAACACATCATCGCCTTGTACCAAAAACTTAGTACTTAAAAGCTAACATGCCTATCACTTCCAAATTTAAACTCACTTCCACAGTCCTGTACGCAAGAACAGCAAAATCAGCATCTCAAACGAACGACACAGAATTCATGTGTAGAAACGAGCTCTTGATATGGTACGTGCTAGTGCAAATCATTCCTGCTACAAATAGTTACGATTTTTCCCAACGTCTGCTTGGAGACCGTCACAATGCCACCACCCTGATTGACTTGTATGTTAAGCTCTGATTAGGGACATGGGCCTTGTACCTAAATAACCGCCTATGTCCTTGTACATATTCTGGCCCCGTATCGCTAAGTCTGCGTCTGCATAGGGTGTAGACACCTGGGAGTGGGTTAAGTGGGTTAAAATTGTGTCTTTACGTTTAACTTAGTATCTGCTTATTCCCGAGTTGTTGACAAAACCTTATCGCAGAGTTCATCTCCAACAGCTGTTCTGGAATATATTTATCTTCCTGGCACATTGAGAACCGGATTTTATGTTCCTTTAAAGACCCCTGTCAATCAAATGCCTACTTTTCCCGGGTACGAGGTAGCACAGCTGTTGTCAATTTCCGACGAGGACAACATCTGCTTGACGATATCCAATGACCACAAGCACGATCATAACGAAGACATGGACCAATATACCGAAGACGTAGGGGTGAAAACTGAAATTATTACATCCAAAATAAAAACAGCTTCGGCGAAAACAAAATAACGTGCATCATTTCCTAACCGAGTACAGGCGACATGCCAATCCACATGCGATTGCGGCATACGGAACATAGAGATATAGGTGCGAACACTAGTACTCAACGCACAAAGTGTTAACAATACTCTGTTACTGGAGGTTACCCTCCAGTGTCACAGAGTAACAACATAAAATCCTTGTCGAAGGTTAAAGAAAAGTTGTGCACTGATGCGGTTCTAGTGATAATTCAAATCTAATCACTTGGTGTTCGAATGATTCCCAAAACTGGCCATGTACAGTCTTCCAGGGAGATATATGTATGTGGAAACTAACCCTAAGTTATTAAACGACTCTGCACTTCCAATTTTGGATTGTGTTTCATGGGTTAATTCTTCTACCCAGCAACTTCATGCGGATCTGAAATGCATTGCAGCTGATTTATCCAGCAACTCCATAATTCCAGACCGTTGGCAAGTTTATCATTATTTTTCAAACATTATTTTTTGAACATCCTTCCTCCACTAAGTAGCTTGGGCAAATCTATGGTACCATAGCTCACCTGAGGCTACGGGAAGTTACAACAGTGCGTGTATTTACGGTTCTGTTCCTTGCAGCTGGCCTTTACTTATAGCCGTACTAGAGCGCAAACATCACAAAAACACGTTCAGCTTTTCTAATTTATTCAAATCAGAAAAATCTTATAAACAGCAAAGGAGAACATGACGATACACCGGGTAATATGTGGTGAATACCTGAGCTTCGCAGATTTCTTCCTTTTGAATAATCAACTAAAATCTCAATGCCTACAGGAATCTGAATGCATCGATTATCTTAAAAACTTATGATAATATAACATTATGATTTACATCCATATCCAGGACAATCAATTTGTAGCAATTACAAAGTGTAGCAAAACTATTTCTAATGCATTCTATAAAGTTATAATGCGCATTCGAGCCATGAAAATAAATTCCTTTGTTACTTTGCAAAGACAAAATTCTGTATCAATTACTGAGATATGGAGACAACATAAGAGTCTGCAATTATATAAACTGATAAGGTACAATGGCAAATGCATTAGCCTTATTGATATAAGAGTGTATCAAAATTTCATTACAAGTTTGATTCCATTCAGCACACGTTTACACAAATACACACCACATTGTTTATTTATCTCATGTCAAAATGAAGCCACCACGCCAAATGTCAGGCAGTGATCCCCTTTTGGTCATAGACAATTTATTAATGCAAAAATCTCTGTTTTGTACTATATGCTGGAAAGCAGGAAAGTGACTCAGCTCTACCAATCTAAGAATCTGTACCTTGAGTTCACAGATGCTTGTTGGGTGATTTATTATACATCAACTAACATGTTTTGTTTTCGTAAATTTCTGTAGGACTCTGTATTGAACAAAGTCTCCTTTACACCAACCTCTTTTATTCTTCAGTAAAAGTTTAACCGGCCATATGTCACCTTCATCAGTACACAAGTACAGTTTTTGTATTTGTAAAGGTGACAGATAGTCGCCGAAACGTCTATTGAAGTATGAAAGACGGTTGCGTAACGAAGAAGACTTTGTTCAATTGATCTACCTACCTGATGAAACTATTTACGGTCTGTAGGGCTATGTTTATGCTGGAAAGCAGAGACACAGAGATCTAAGCATCTGTACCCTTCACAGCTGCCTGCTCGTTCACAGCCCTGCTCGGCTCAGGCTCGTCCTTCCCGAACACGTCATACCTCACCAGCCAGTCTTTGATCCACCGCCTGACGTCATCCACCCCCACCAGCCCCACTGCGAGCATCTCCGGGGTGCAGGACACGAAGTCCGTGAAGAAGATGTCAGAAGGTTGCACTTCCAGTACCTCGGAGAAGTCGGCACAGTACTTGTTTGTGTTTTCCTTAGTCTGAGAGGGAAGAAAATCACTGGTGAATAAACGACTGGGAAAGAACAACTGTGACGGTGTTAGATTCCATCGTCATGCTGTATTTGATTCACTCCTGACGTCATCACACTTCCATGGCAGTTTCCGGAAAGGCAACGTGTTTCCTTTGTGTTGGAAGAAAGCTCAATTTGTACAACTGTGGATTGACGTCTGTTTTCATTACAAGAACGAAATGGGACTATAAGGAACAGATTAGTCGTTAGAAATTGAAATGAATGCCAAAGTGCCAAAGTAATTGTTCAAATACAAATTTGATACATTTAGCAAAAACGCCAACAAGATGATAAATTTTGATGATAACGCCATACCTTAAAAGCGTCGAGGAAGCGTCCACACTGGTTGATACAGACGATGAAGGAACAACCGAAGTTCTTGACCTTGTTGAGTTGATCAATGTTTATCTTACTGGGATCTCTCGTAAACGGCATGACGAGTATGAAGAAACTGGCGAGTCCGCCGCAGTGGTTCACTAGCGTGGCCACCTGGGTATCAACTGTGGTCGTGCCGGGAAAGTCCACAATCTGAATATCAAGATGGATGGATACTGTATTTCAATGCAATAATTGCATTTGATATATATTTGCATCAAAAGAGGTACCCTACCGTATTTGTTTTCGCTACACAAACAATTCGACACAAACAATTCAACAGTAAATCTTCCCTGCTGGCTTACGCAAAAAGAAGTCATTTTTACAACAAGGAAGACAGTAGAGAAGACTGTCGAATTGTTTGTGTAGCGGAAACAAATACGGTAGGGTATATGAGAAAACTATGTTCAATTGATTAACCTACCTATTTACAAACAAAACTATTTACGGAAAGGCATAGAAACATTACAAACATCAATGTTTCAAATGGTTGTTGAAGACAGAGCCAACAAGAGTTCGGAGACCTCATATCTCCATGAAATAGTCTGATTATGTTAATGACTTCCACATTTGCATAATCTATGCTTAGTTATTTATACCTGTAAATAACCTACGCTGGTTACAGTGTTGATTGTCCAATTATTTACCACATCGAAAATTATGACACTTTTGCATTAATTATGCAAAGTTATGACTTGCATAAATGGTATCTGATAATGTTCCACCTGCCACAAACTACATATATTGCATGTATTTGAGTTCTATAAAGGAAACACTGCAAATACAGATTTTCCTCATTAAATATGCAAATAAAGTGTCAGTTTACCTGATTTGCATTTCATGATGTGCATCTCTGTCTAAGCTACCTACATACCAAATATCATGTAAATTTGTCGTTCCCTTCTTCAGATATCCACCTAAGAAGATTTTGACAAAAATGCCCCTGCAGTTCCAGAGCAACCTGCTAGGGGGACCAAATATACACCACATATCAGATTCAGATTCAGATTCAGCTTTATTCCTGGATGAAATGGCATGTATATACACATGAAATACGTCATCAGTCACAGAATCAACTTTAAAACATTAATACATTTACAACATTTAAAATTAGACAGCAATCGGATTAAGAAAATACACATGACAGAATCAACATTCTTTACCGATCATCTAGCACTTTCGTACAGCAATCTTACAGAACGGGGTGCAAATGACATCTCATGTCGCTTCGTTTTACTTCTAGATGCCCTGTATCGGGCTTCCCGACGAAGACTGTACGAACTGTCCTGAGGTGAAGTAAAATATCCCTTATGTCACAAGCTATCTGCCATCCAAAAATCAAGACCGTAGCACATCCAGTTCAAAAGATCCAAAAAATGAAATTTCTGCCGCAGTACCAATTTCACATACCAGGTGGCCCCAAATTGACTTTTGTCTTCCCAACACCTACCCACAAACCAAATATCATCGTAATCAATCTAGAGCTTCTTGAGTTATGCTCACTACAAAAATCCGGACACACAGACACACAGACAGACAGACAGATGTACACAGACACACCCAAAACTAAAATTTATAACTCCATTTTTCATGGAGATAATAAATACCAGGTCAGAACAAACATGTGTCAATCACACGCACAGATCGGTATGATTTAAACCTCTTACCACCATCCTCTCCGTGCCCCTGGCCTTGTAAAGCACGGGTGTTTTGGTGTGCTTCTGGAACCCGATGTCTTTCAGCTCGTCTATTCCCCAGAGCGTCTTGATGAGTGTTGACTTGCCTGCGTCTTGCGGACCGATCAGACCCACGAAGCAAGTCTTCATGAGCAGCTGACGGATCCGGAACAGGTCACAGGTCATCTGACAGCGTCTCAGTGCATCCAATTGTGATTCCAGAGTCGCGTTTGTCAGCTTCCCTCCCCGACTGGACTTGAAGGGCGTTGTCTTTATGATGGCGTCGATGTCGCTGTCAAGAAACCCTAGCATCTAAAAGACGCACACACTTTAAAAGTAATCTATGTTTTTTTACGTATGTTTCTTTTCGTCATAGGCATCGTTGCTAGACAAGTTGTTGTCTGGCAACAATACTTGTATACTCCAGCCTCCATAGCAGGCTCCTTGGGGCCTTTTGTTGGCTCCTAATACACTTTTTCCCTGGGCCAGTAATCAGGGACTGCCGGAAATTAGCGTCCCAATACAAAAAGAAATTGCCAGCAAGAGTGTATTAGGAGCCGAAAAAGGCCACAGAGAGTCTGCTATGGAGGCTAGTATACTCAACGTTTTTAGATTATTAGTTGATTCGAAATTATATTGTGTAACCGTGTCAATTTTAAAAACAAATTTTCTGATGTTCAAATGTTACAAATGTATGTAAATTACAATGCAATTCAGGCTGTTTCGCTATTAGCTTAACGAAACATTGGCTTTAATCTCACCTTATACTTGGTCATAAGAGCCGACTCCAGGCAATACACATCGTCGCTCAGTGACTGGTCGTGGATCGAGTTCTCAGTACTTGCATCATTAACAAATGGAAGCTCCTCCAACAGAGCTCTGTGATAAAGTATGGAAATCTGTGTTTAATTAATAATCGCATCCAATACTGAACCCCTTATCTTACAAAATGCGAAACCAATATGAAGCTGCTACTTTTTACTGAATGTAATCTGCTGTTCTTACCTGAGAACACCCTTGTAATTACGCTCCACCTCAATGAAATACTGATCCAGCTTGGCCTTGCCGTACAGACTGGCTCCGGCAGCCATTATGCCTGCAGCGCCGCCGGCAATGGCTCCACCTCCCGTCACACCGATGGCTCCGATGTATGCAGCACCAACGCCCCCTTTCATTACAGAAAAATGGAGTTAAAGATCAGAGATGGGGAACTTACACTTCGAAAAATTTATTAGATTTACTACAAATATCTTACCTGTGAATACCACTCCAGCGACGGCTGTAAGCCCTAGCAGACTTCCCAGAACCCAGTCTCTCCAACGCATAGGGAATGTCACCTTTAGATGGTCACCAACTTCAGCCACAATCTCACCCACCACAGGTAGCAGCATTTCGTCTTGGAGCTTCTCTAGGCCACCAGATAAGGCATCTGCCACCATGTTGAATAGCTCTGGTTTCTTGTTACCTAAACAGGGCAATATGTGAAATGTTTTTGACAAAAAATACTTTGTCAATTTTGGTACACACATAACAAAGATGAAGTATTATCACACGTGATCCAGACAATCAGAAGGCTCCATTTTACCCACTTCGCCCAGGTCATTAACACCCCAGTGTTTTCGTTCTCAGGGTATTGTCAACCATAAGTGAGTAGAGGATGTAACGTTAACAACTTTTGGCACGAGCGACACTACGTAGCCACAGCACATTTCAGCTCATAGAGGCCACGTCTAGTTAATTGATACGTAAAGCAAGGACACTAACATAATGTTTATGTGATATTAACATTAATGACACTTCATCCTTCGCTTCGATCGTTAGCTTCATTCGGTAGCAATTGAGATCGGCCATAAATAATAAAGCTCATTAACCCTATATTAAAACGAGGGTAGAGATCATCATCATCATCATTGGTCGACGTGATCACAGATGTTCGCACATGTTGACACACGACGGAGTCATACCGCTCCTTACGGGTTGACATACCCTTTCGCTGTATAACTACAAGATGGGGATGCGCCAGGTCTCCCGTCCGGGTGAATGATGTTAATCACCGTGGTACGAGACAGAGGTTCGCCAGGCCTCCATCCGGTTGATTTTGAAGTGAATCACCAACCCCAGACGGAAGGATTTATGCCATCTCACACCGCACGCATCCCATCTTAAACGTGCATAGGGTGTGGCTCTCCCCAGACACGGGCCCTCCATTTAACGTCCTATCCGAGGGACGGCCCGAGCCGAAGCTAGGTACTCATTTTTACCTGAGTAAGTGAGGAAAGTCGTGTAAAGTGCCTTTCCCAAGGGCACAAGATCGGTGACATGGCAGTCGGAATCGAATCGGAGACCTCTCGGTTCCGAGGCGAACATGCTGCCACTGCGCTACCGGTCCCACTTCGAAGGAGATATGAATCATTTAGAAATACCTGACAGCAGGTTTTTATTGATTGATTTTGCTATATTTTGTGATTTCTTTGTATAAAGAAGTCGTAATAATACTCCTTCAAGAACTAACCATTTCTGACGTTACGTCTGCTCTTGTCCAGCTTGTCCAGGTACGTCATCATGGCGCTCTTTGCAAGTTCCTTTTGTCGGATGGATTCTGGCATCATCATCACTGTTGCCAAGCAACGCTGTGTTGCCTTGATGAGCAGCTCAGGCTTCAACCGCCCGACAACCAGCTGACCCAGTGTGCAGCCTTTCACTTGCTGTGAGGTACAAAACGTCAAATGGCCGGACTTACTCGTGAATATCTGACTACTTTACTTCCGTATGCAATTATTGGGATATGTACTAATGTACGATTTGAGAAACAGCAGAAATATTAGAGACCTATCAAATTTTCGACTGACCGCTTTGGTAGGTCTTTTAGTCCATATTCCATCATTAGTTGGAACAATTGGGACACATCTTTTCAAATTGGTACGCCCTACCAAATTCAGCCATTTTAGTTAAGGTTCTCAACTCCCCCGTAGTCCCAATTCACGACGCCTGCAGCTGCGGTTACACATTAGTCATTACCTATTGCAGTGCCCTACCTATGCATACCAGCGCTCAGTCCTCTTTGGCAAGCTTCCCGGGATACTTGGGCATTTAGTTGATCTCAATACTCTTGGAAACAATGCCAAACAAATGTTAATTTTACGTGGTAGCCCTTTCTGTCTCGAGACGGGGCGAAGCCAGCCCCGTTTGAAGACTGCAACTGAGGCTATACACACACACACACACACACACACACACACACACACACACACACACACACACACACACACACACACACACACACACACACGCACGCACACTCACTCACTCACTCACTCACACACACTCACACACACATACAAACGCTACCCAAAATATAAAGTTATTGGCGATGTAATTACCTTGAATTCATCCGCCGTGATCTGATACAGGATCTCCTGAAAGTGAGTTCTCACCGTGACGGTGGGAAGAGGGTCGAACGCTCCATCAATAAGGTAACACTCCAGAACAACTTGGCGAGAACTTTTGAAGTTCACAGAAACTCCCCTCGTCTCGTCAAAGGGAACGCCTGAACAAATCATATCAAATAAAGTGAAGTTCCAACCATGAAGAGGAACAGGTCATTTTCCACAGAGGAAATAAGTGTTAAGATGCCGTTCCACAGCACCATCATCTCCGTTTCATTTGTTTATGTGTGGAAAATAGCTATCCACAACAATAAATTACGAAAACCCCATACAGTCAACCCTGCATAATCTGACAATTGTTCACGTCCAGTAAACATCTATGACATTGTCAGAGATAACAGGCATGAAAATGGAAGCTAGTACATTTAAGTGATGGTTACCTGTGAAAGGGTTCTTCAATGGGACAAAGAAGTCTAGGTTTTCACCGTCGATGGTCACCAACAACTTCCCACTATCCGTGTCCCCTTTCTGGCTTGCTTTGACAAAAATGAAACAACACATTCTCATTACCTGTTAATGTTGTCGTTGGAAGCAAAAATAGGAAGATGCAAAGATTGTTCACCATGTAGGGAGGGAGTAACAGAGGTTGATACTGATGAGAGGAAAAGGCTGGGGATGGGAGTAGGTTAAGAAATGTAAAGGTATCCAAAAGATGACTAAAAATCATAACACTTTAGTATAAAGGGAAGGATTCATTCCATATTCATGGTTCAATTCTACATGGTATTGGAACCATCCGACCTAATTGATCGTATCCATATGTATAAGAGTTACGTACCAATGCTGACAAGAAAAACTTTACTGACACGTGGAGGGAAGGCTGCTTCCATGGAGATGTTCCGGGCGCTCCATATCTCGGGGGCCAAGCTGTCAACTACATCGTAAACTGCGAGGACTGTGTCGTACTCCTTCTTGGTCGACACGTTGTAGAAGGCTGTTGCATAGCACACAGCTTTGTGTGCATGTATCTTCTCCCCTGAAAGAAAAAGAAAGAAACTAGAAATGTCTAATGAGAAAATTTCCATTTGCAAAGAAAAGCATGAGTCCATTCTACGTTTGTTTCTATGTTGGGATTTAGTACATTGATTATTAGGTAGGCCTTGAAGTCACGTACCTAACTCTGCATGCAAATAAGTAGCTGAATTTTTCCAATAGCAAAATAAATGCGTACAAAAAAGTTAAAATTATGAAATCAAGAGAGTGGATACTTGATTAACAACCTGAAACAGAATTCGTATGCTTGGTAAAACAGTATATTCCAAAGATTCTTCCGTACTCACGAGTGAGATGTCCGCTGTCCGATATGAACCTGTTGATCTCTCCTTCCTCTCGGATGTAGCCTACATCCCACGTTGTGCGCAAACCGCCAGGAGCCTCTTGGCACGTGATGAACATGTACCACCCTACAGGCCGGTAGATGGAGTTCAGCTCCTGTAGGGTTACGCCGTGTTGCCGTATCAGTCCGTCCAGCTCATCCATGGCAGCGGGAAGATGATCCAACATGGCGCCGGCAGGCACATCTGCAGCCGCAATGACAGGACCGCCAACCCCAGAGGACGATATGATATCCAGTATAGGGGTGAGCAACGACTTCACGTCTTTCACGTACTTCTTTACCTGTAGAAATGTGACAATGACAAAGACAATGTCAGATATCATCTAATACTTGGAAATACGTAATCATCACACCATAATAACTAAGGCCCAATTTACACGAGGCTCTTTGAACGACGTATGTCGTTTGTCCTAGGACAGTGACGTAGGACAGTTTTCATTTTACACACACCCCTGCGGCGCGCCGCAGCGAGTCGCGACACGCCACAGTGCGTCGCGTTGCCGTGAAGGTTCCCGCCCGACATTTGACAGCGCGCGTTTTTAAAATGGCGGGATCATAGAACAAGTCCTGTTGTTATTGTTCATCTGACAGATGATGATTTTCTTCTCTACTCGCGCGTACATGCAGCGCCGGGCATGGCGCAGAAGACGGCTTGTACGTTGTAGGGACCGGTACCACGACATTCAACGGGCAGCCTTCTGTGCTGTCGATGCTATGATTGAAGCTCAAGGAAATGTCAACCGAGCAGTTTGGGTGCGAGAGTATACCACCAGGAGCGCTCACAGCACCGCAGAAATGGGCTACCTGCGACGCGGATCCGTTTACACGAGGTTGGGCGGCGCCGCAAACTCCCCGCGGAGCGTCGTAAGTCACCTCTGGAGGTGCCACACTGCGTCGCGCCACAGCGCCCCAAAGCGCGTCGTTTTCGCTTTTACACGGGAAAAAAAGTGACGTAGGACGCGCGGCGCGCGTCGAACGACATACGTCGTTTGATTTTTTGGCCCGATTTACACGAGGCAAAAAATCAAACGACGTACGTCAAGGCGGGTCACCAGAGTTCATGGCAACACGACGCACTGTGGCACGTCGCGACGCGCTGCGGCGCACCGCAAGGGTGTGTGTAAAACGAAAACTGTCCTAGGTCACTTTCCTAGGACAAACGACGTACGTCGTTCAAAGTGCCTCGTGTAAATTCGGCCTTTGCCTCGTGTAAATCGGGCCTTACACGACGCGAAAATGTCCCACGACGTTCGACGCGCGGCGCGTGTCCTAGGACACCTTTTAAGTAATTTTTGCCCGTGTAAAAACGAAAACGACGCTCTGTGTGGCGCTACGGGGGTGCCACACTGCGGCGCGCCACAACGCGTCGTTTTCGTTTTCACACGGGCAAAAATGACTTAAAAGGTGTCCTAGGACGCGTCGATAGTCATAAGACATTGTTTGCCTCGTGTAAACCGTGTAAAAAGTTATTACAAGAACCAGCCGTCATATATAGATACCGTATGCAATAAGTCACAGCTTTCCATGCAGAAAACGTATACTTTAATAGAATAGTTTCTTTCCTTATAATTAGCAGATGTTGTTGTCACAGCAGTTTGAACGGCTTCCGCCAATCGTAGAATTCGCGGCACAGGGTCCTTCTGGTTCACCACGGTCAGTAGGCAGTCGGACAGGTTCTGCTCCTCCACGTAGGAACGGAGGCCCTCGTCACCGAAGAAAGGCGCCCCGAACGCGATGGACATGATGTTGTCGGTGGGGAGTTCCCTTCTCTTTAGCTCCACCAGCATGTTGAGCGCGACGATGTGCGACACGGCACCACCAAGGCTGTGTCCACACAGAACTATGCGATGGCACCCTTCTGCATTGTCAGCAGGGCTGTATGACTGGTACTTCTGCAAGAAGGGGTCGACTGGGATGGTAGAGGCCAGTTTAAGAAACCCGGCATGGCACCGCCCTCCCAATGCAGTCTGGCTTTCGTCAGGTCCGCTTGATGCCAGCTGCTGCCAGTCGGAACAGTTGGCCATCACGTCCGTTAACTTACCGGTGCCTGAAAATATCGTGTGTCTTGTTAGTAGAAATGCTGTATTTAACTGATGAATGTTAAAAAGAGAGGATTTTTGCAAGGGTCAAACAATGGTGGCACCGTTCAAAAATCAATTTGGCCCATTTTGTTTTGCACAGTAATAGTGCTTGGTACACAGCCCCTCAAAATAGATTTCTTTCTGCTTAGAACCTGTCATTGCTGTGGCAACAGGCCCAAAAAGTTTCTTTGCCATTTTCCCAGATTTTTACATATAAAAAACATGAAATTTTCCAACTTTGGAACACTGTCACTGCATCCATGCTTTAACGTGAATCAGAATGTGCAGATTAGAGCAAAGTCCAAACTTGTATGAAATAGCAGTTAAGTTAATGTTCTGTAAGTTTAGGTCTCGGGAAACCTGAATACAATACACTGTTTCCGGTTAAAAAAATTGAAATTTTGCCCAACTTAAAAGCCCTGAAAGTCCAAAATCTAAAAACATGGCCTAGAAATTCCATTGGCCTGTTGTCATAGCTACGAGGGTTCTGAGCAGAAAGTTTGTTGTTTTGAGGGGTTGTGTACCAACTACTATTACTGTGCAAAAATGAGCTAAGTAGATTTTGTGATCGATTTGATTGACCCCTACAAACAGTTGTTCATAAGACTATATCTGATGAATACAAACGTTAAATATGTCACACACACACACACACACACACACACACACACACACACACACAAACGCACGCACACACGCAAGCACACACGCGCCACACACACACACACACACACACACACACACACACACACACACAGACATACGCACACACGCACGCACGCCACACACAGAGACACGCACACACTGACACACGCAGGCACACACGCACACACACACACAGACACACGCACACACGCACGCACACGCACACACACACACGGACACACGCACACACACACACACACGCACAGACATACGCACACACGCACGCACGCACACACAGAGACACGTACACACGCACACATAGACACACACAGACACACGCACGCACGCACACACGCACACACACACACACACACACACGCACACACACACACAGACACACACAGCAGTAAGCATACATACACGGGCGCGAGCGTACCCATAAACAAACACCGCAATAATAAATAGTACTTAGTATATTATTACATGTAGTGCCTTACCCCTAAAGGCAATAAAGACTTCATCCTTGTCCTCAGTCTCAGCCACCATGTACGACACTGGCCCATAGCAGGACACAGAAGCACTGCCGAAGTCATGGCTCGTCAGTTCTGTGGTCAGGAACTCCTGTACGGCTTCTGGTGTCTCCTCATAGACAGCCTGACAGCACACCAACGCGCGCTGGATGTCCCCTGCCCGCAGGTTCTTTGGTTTCGAGGTAGGGACTTTCTCAGCTGTGTTCACTGAGACAGGGGTAAGAACGTCGGTAAGATACGTCTGACTGACATAAAACGAGTATAACCACCACAACAGCTAGTGTGAGCTTCGAAGGGTACAACCCCAAATAAAGCAGAATAGAATATAATTGTAATGAATTTAATGAATTAAACAGAATGAATGGAATGGAACAAAACAGAACAGATTGGAATGGAATAGAATACACAGTTCGTCGTTTTCCGTCCGATGGGTTTTGTAATTTACTTATGAAAGTCACCATATATGGTGATTTTGTGATCGGTGTCACCATTATTTGATTGATTGATTGATTATATATATAAGCCAGCCAGTCTATGTTCGGAATTGGCAGAGGCAGGTCTGTGTAAATATGACAAGGACAATATTTTGAGACAGCAATGTCATACTTACACAGTCATCTATAAGTACACGACATGCGTATGTCAAATACACAACAGTGTCCAGCTAATTTCAACCCGTGTGCCTACATCAAGATGGACTTGTTCTTCTCTAATGTGCAACATATTCACCAAGTGTAAAATAACGCACCTTCCACCTTACTATTAACTTACCAGTGACGTAACCAACATCTCCAACTTGGACTTCGTACTCTTTGTCGGGCACCAAGTCTGGGAACAGGCTGTCATTACCATCCTCGTCTAAGAAGATGGCTTCTTCCTCTTCTATGTCGATAAGATGGTCAGGATACCCCGGCAGCTTGAGAGCTTGTTTTAGTTTCTTCGGGGTTGCATTTTTCAGCTTCAGTTTCCTTCGAAGCCCCGTCACAGGATAGACGAACCATGCTGTAGAACTGGAGTCGCTACTTGCAGCACTCGCCATCTTGCATGGAATTGATGCCCTGTTTCAAAACAGGGTACATGCTTACTACGGCTTAGGTAACGATTCGAGAAAGGGGCCCTGCCGGGCTGTTTTTTTTTCTTGCACTTTCTGGCGCGCGTGACTCCTACGTGGTACCGTAGGACATCTTGCTGCTCATGGGGCATTTTTTGTTCCGACCGGGCACCGGGTTGACCTGGGTCCCGGGAACAAATTGAAGCCGTGACTGAGTGGTATCCCCGGTATCCGGCAGTCCACCGGGTCAAATTTGTGGTTGACGAGAACTAGAATTGCAATTAGGGCCTAATCCTAAAGGAGGT
The DNA here is from genome assembly GCA_019207045.1 of Branchiostoma floridae x Branchiostoma belcheri. Taxonomy (NCBI): domain Eukaryota; kingdom Metazoa; phylum Chordata; class Leptocardii; order Amphioxiformes; family Branchiostomatidae; genus Branchiostoma; species Branchiostoma floridae x Branchiostoma belcheri. The sequence continues at coordinate 2,345,498 of CM033031.1, forward strand.
ATCTCACTGAAGCTGCAGTAAGTTGGCAGCGTTGCTGCGGTGGAGTGATTTGACAAAGTGATCAACGAATTTCACCGATAAAATGTTATGTTGTTTTTAATCATATTCATTTAGTTGAATTAGTCGCTGTTTTTATTATGTCGAATTGTTGAAGTATATGTCAGCATCACTACTAAACTTCCATTTACGTTTTTTTTAAACTACCAAATCTTAAACAGTTAGTCACAAAGTTTGTTTTTGCCTGCGTGTCATAAAAACATCATTTTGAAGGTTTGTTGACAAAGTGGGGTCTGCAAATATGAGCTCAAGGTCGAATAATTGATTCAATCTTAGTTTGCATAGCAATCGTGGCCAACAACAGCTCAAAAAAGCTTCTTTTCCGGTCAAACTTCATTGTAAGAATTGGAAGAGTCCAAGCAAGTTTTGAGGCCATTTGTACAGATTGTTGCATGTCGACAACATGGAAACTGGCCAAAAAAGAGAAAAGGGTCCTTGCGCAAAATAATCGAAATACAGATAACTTTCAGTCCACAGTCAGCCTCAAAACAAAGCGATGTTTTAAGGCTTGAAAATTGATCTCTCCTCTCATTTGAGGAGCAGTAAGTTACAAAGCTGCATAGATACATAGAATAGCTATGATATGAATCATAGCAAAGTTTGGATTCTTGTCCGGTGACAGGTTAGCTACACTCGAAGAGAAATTTGTCCTAACTTCTGCAAGCATCAAATTGATAATAGTACATTTTCCCGAAATCACTAAAAGTGGCCCACTTCTAGTAACAGTCATGCACTAACAAGACAAGAAGACAAACTTTGAAGGATGAATCAATTGGCTATTTTATGTATCTATTTATTTGTTGCAAATCTATATATTTGCTTCAAGCAAAATGTTTTATACTTTCACAATTGGACAAACCCCCTTATTTTGCGATTATTGAAATCCTCGCATTGTTTTGAGACTGCCAGTGGACTGAAAGCTATCGATACATCGACTTCAGAACTATTTTGTTCAAGTTTAGATTTTTTCAGTCTAATAGGAACCTTTTTTTGGTATGAATTTGATTATTTCAGGTATGCAACCCATAGATAATAGTCACACAAACATAAGAACACAAACTATACACACAGCAATTTTTACACATTTTAGAAAAGAAGACTGACAATATGACCACAGAAGACCTTGTATAATACTTTTATTGATGTTATATAGCATGTGCTATAATTTTGTGCGTCTGGCATCGGACGTGTCAGTGGTGAAGTGAACATAGATATTGCACTACAACATATTGGAAACGTCAGAAATTATGTTGAAGCATTTGGAGGTGATTGGGTCATTAACTTCCCTTTTGCCAATTTTCATGTTGTTGACATGGATAAATCTGTGACAATAGCCTCAAAACTAGCGTGGCTTGTTGCCAAGGCAACAATGAGTTTTGACAAAAAAAAACTATTTTGAAGGTTGTACGGGTCCACGTACTATTGCTGCGCAAAATATGAACCAAATCGATTTTATTTGCCCTGAGCACAATTGTTTGATCCTTACAGACATGTGCACTTAAAGTCTTCGGTGTTTGTACTCAACAACCTTGGGTTAATGTTATCCTATCCTTTCTGAACTATTTCCGATTTTTAATATAGTTGGGCCATGGTACTTGTTGTAACTAGTGAATGAGAAACCCATAACAAAAACTTTGTTACAGTACTAGTGTATGCATTGTTGGTGCCGGCGTTAAATGGCCTTTGATTTCGGCAGCGCGCCTTTGATCTGCGGAGGGAAGCTCAACTGTGGAAGTGCACATAAGAGATTAGCTCAACTGTGATTTTTGTTATGGGAAACGCCGCAAGGGTAGTCCATCGAAAATATGACAGATTATGTCAGTACTTTAGCATCGGACTTTCCTTAGTACGCACAAAACGGATAGGTACTTACCACAGCTGTACTGTGACTGTGTAGTGCTGATGACGCAACTTTTCTGTCGTCTGTCTTCCACTTACTACTTGCAGTGTGACTGTCACCTGCTCACCCCGTGATCACCAGGGCCGGTCGTTATTGAAGAGGGTCTGGTTGGTGGTACATGGGAAGTGCTGTTTTGAGGGCCAACAACCTTTCCAATGATTCTTGAATGGAAACATTCACTTTTGCTAAATATAATCGTTTTCGACCTGATTGTGTTTTTTTTCCTTGTCGTTTGGCTAAGTCAGTTGTACCCACTTGTGAATCAAAATGGGAAATCCCCAACAAAAACTTCAGAAGCTTCTTGGAAGGCTGTTTATTGCATGCATAGTTGATAACGCGTTCAAAGGTTTTTGTTAGATTATTGTTCTATTGGTTCACTGCGATACCCTTTAACCGAACCAGGGCTTATCACCCAGGGTTCGATCGAGGCGGCCGATATTGTCGACTTTGTACACAAAGAGGTAATTGGGTACCAGTATGTGCTCTGTGTGTGTTTACACAATTTGATCCACATAGCTAAAAAAAGAGACATATCTTGTGCTATATGCTACTGAACTATTTGTTCATCTACTGCTGACGAACTTCAGAGACACCGACTCGTATCCACCTATTGCGTTATAAGCTATCACGTATGTGCTAATCGTTATGGGATATAGATGACATTGAGGAACTTCTTTTGAGTACCTGATTTTGTTACCTAGATCTTTAGGGATTTATGTGTGCCAGGGAGATAATGACGTATTGTATTGACGATACCTTGTATATGGAATTGATTAACAGTAACACAAGCCATTCAAATATGTATGTTTAAACATAGCTGACACAAAGCCATTAACAACTGACTAGTTACTAGTACATCTTTGGATGCTAGTTATTCACTGTGCTGTAAAACTTCGGGAAGCCAAACCCATTCATCTGCCTAACACAAAAACCCTAACTATACTCCCCCCTCGTTGGTTTTGTAGTTATAGCTGTTGCCTAACTACCACAGTGCCAGTGATAACAATGGTCTGTGATCATCAAACAATATGTGTATTAATTTTGTACTTTGTCCTCGGTGGGCGTAAACTGATCCAATTGTCTGCCACCTGACCCTGCTCATGTATACTTCACTACAGCGCGGTCTTCTCAGAATGCCCTGCACCGAAACCAACTTCGTAGAAGAGCAGTTTCGTAGTCACCAAACCCTACCGAAACTTAATTCTGGGAAGTATTGACAACCAACGTGCCAGATTTTCTGCAAAGACACCTGAAGGGCCTGCATAGTCGTTTCCATGAGGTCAATTTGACGTTTTAGTGTCTTGTGTTAACGTCTGGATTTCTATGGTAAAACCAAGGTAAGTTTGATGTTGTGAGCTTTTGACAGCAAACCTGGACGACTGGCTCCTGTTACGGAGACCAGCCTTGTTCTGTAATAGAAATGTAGGATTAGTTCACTTACGTTGCACGTATACCCAACACTTTAAGATATATTGTGTTTGATAGATCTTAAGTGCAGCACAACCACACCACATAGCCAGCTATACTCTGTTTAAGTACAGGTCATGAGTGCATTATACTGGGGGGGGGGCATTTTGGAAATTTCTGATAGGCATTCTTTCAGTGAGACGGATATATTTCACGGAGCAGAATTGATTAGTAAACGTCGCTCTGTTATATACTTCTTCTCCATGATTTCTCCCCGTATATCACATGATCCCGTAGCGGATACCAGTATCATTTCCGGCAACATGAACCTTCACCTTTGACCGTACAGACATGACATCGGTGTTGTTTAGTGACAGCCGTAGCTATGAAAAGCTACTTCCGTGATGTGATATTGTGATTATTTCCAGAGCATGACAGAGAAGGCTACATTTGTCCACACTGAAAGCGGAACACGCAGGGTTCTGCCGTTAAAACATGCCACACCGGCCAAACTCGCGGCGGTGTTCGGGCTGAGAGAGGCTCCGCAGTGGCTGACGAGAACGGACACGCAGGAGGTCGTATTCGGGGAGGGGGGCGCCGAGGAGCCGTACTCCGACCTGGAGCCGGGGGCCGAGTACGAGTTCTCAGCCGTCAAGTCTGGTAAAGGCTTTGCAGACTACTACATTGATAATTTGACTAATCTTACATTTTCCCGTCAATTCTCGTGTCAAATGACCGTTTAAAGACCATGTAGGTGTGCCCTGGGAAAAGCACTAAGGAAGTACTCCCTACTGTGACCATCCCAGCAGCTAAAGTGGTGAATTGACCCCTATAAATACATAAACTAATAAACATCCCAGACTGTCTACACACTGGAAACAAAGGCAGGGACAGATTAGCATAAAATACTGGTCAAAAATTCAAATATTTTTCTCTACTGGTTTTCAAGGAAACACTATCAAACACTGCAGAATGATCCAGATAGTTGTAACAAAGTTACATAATCGAGGTCCTAATAACAGTGACTTTCAATTATTGGGAAACCAACAATGTGTTCAAATTGAAACTTTCAACTCTGCTTTGCCAACTTTGTATCAAAGTGTCTTTTTGTATCTACAACACATAACTGCAACTCGAAAATCTTCCTTATAACTGAATTAGCTCTGATATTTATGTGTCTAATATGGCTAATAATGTGGTGTCTATTTGCAAGTGTACCAACAGGGGCTATGTAGACTGTACAGTTGTAACTGTCAGTTATGTCTCAGAGTACCAGAGTAAGACAAGCCAGCATTTTCATTGCTTTATTTTCTGGGTTAGGTAAAGCTTTATGTATAATCATACTTCAATACCTTATGTAGTACCCTAATATCAAAATTGAATTGAAAATAAACTCGTGTTGGTCAGGGGTCTCAGTCAGCCTTCCCCGATGTGAACTCCACCACAGTCAACAGAAGACTGAGCTCTAGTAGTTTACGTTAGCCGAATTTATTGGGTGGTTTTATAGTACGGGGTTGGTCTTTAAGAGCATGTTTGTCCACGGTGCCCGTGACTGATTCGGAAATACCTGCAATAAATCACTAAAATTCTCAAGCCCTTCATTGCTTGTAATACTCATCTGAAAGGCTCCGTGAATCTGTCTTCAAACTGGCTGTGCACTCTCACTGCACTTGCGTCAACCTTGCGTCACTGCGGGCGTCGAAATATACTCAACGACTTTCAGAGATAAATAACGAATTTTCTTACTTTTTGTGTATTTTGTGGTCTTACTTCTACGTATTACGCAATATCTAAAACAAAACAGTGACGTAGTGAACGAACCCCGCATTGACGCAAGCTTGACGTAAGTGCAGTGATAGTGCACCTTTAGTTATATGCCTATCCTTGGTGTTGACTGGTCGCCCACTATGACGTTAGAAGATGACGAATACCAGGTTACAAGATGAAACAACGCCCCCCCCCCATTTTGTGCCTATGGGTTAGCCATGAAATCCCTTTGTTACGTTTACAATATTTTGAGTAGACTCTCCAAATTAAATCATGTGGATCTCATTTTGCGCATCGTAATAGCTTTTGTCATTTGTGTCTCTTAAAAATGTACTTCCTGGGCCTGGAGAGCGTTTTTTTTGCTGTTGAATGTCTAGTTTTCCAAACTGTCAACAGTCACTACAAAGAGCAGTATAGTTGGTGACCAACAAAAACACAAACAGTACAAAGTGTAGAGTCCTGAACTTACACTTACGTATGGTGTAATAATCTTACCTTTTGCATAGGCACAACAATTGGGGACGTTCCTTCCTCGACGCCACAGAACTTGAGGACAGCGGACATTCAGCGCGCGTTGGTGTGCTGTCAGGCCGTGTACAGGGAGACACCAGAAGCTGTACAGGAGTTCCTGACCACAGAACTGACGAGCCATGACTTCGTCAGTGCTTCTGTGTCCCGCTATGGGCGCGTGTCGTACATGGTGGCCGAGACGGAGGACAAGGGTGAAGTCTTCATTGCCTTTAGGGGTACGTTACTAGCATATACGAGCGTATGTCAAGCTAAGTAATGTCATGTATGATGTAATGTAACGTTAACATAATATTATGTAATACATTCATCTGAATTAGCGGCCACCTTTGCATAGCCACCATTGCGGTCACTTTTCGTCGGTTCTTTGGATTTTTCCCATTAATATTTCCTACAATTTGTTATGTTCGTTACGTGTTCCAAAACTAGGTTTCTGACCACAACAAACCATGTGTGTGTGGGATACCACGTTACTGGAGTTCAACTCGGATAAATGTGTTTGCTCCTTTTGATTTGACAGGGATTTTATGGCATATTCTTTAATGAACAGAAAAGAGTATAACGTGCAAATATTTCCACTATATATCATTTCAGGGACAAGTAGTTTCCAGGATGTGATGGACGACTGTTCCGCCTGGCAGCAGCTGGCATCAAGTGCGTCTGACGGAAAGCAGACTGCAATGGGGGGGCGGTGCCATGCGGGATTCCGTAAGCTGGCCTCTAAGATCCCAGTCGACCCCTTCTTGCAAAAATACCAGCGCCATCGCATAGTCCTGTGCGGGCACAGCCTTGGCGGCGCCGTGTCGCACATCGTCGCGCTCAACATGCTGGTGGAGCTAAAGAGAAGGGGACTCCCCACCGACAACATCATGTCCATCGCGTTCGGGGCGCCGTTCTTCGGTGACGAGGGCCTCCGTGCCTACGTGGAGAAGCAGAACCTGTCCGACTGCCTGCTGACCGTGGTGAACCAAAAGGACCCTGTGCCGCGCATTCTCCGATTGGCGGAAGCCGTTCAAACCGCTGTGACAACAACATCTACCAAGGTAAAAAAAACGAAGTCGAATGTTTTCGTTAATCTTCAGGCAGAACTACCGGTGGCATAAGAAGTTCAGCTAGCCAAGGAGTGTTCTGAACCACCTCCCTCTTTCTCCCTCTCCCTCGGGGACGGCAGGTCTCTGGTGGCTCATAACACTCCTTGGCTATCTAAACTCTTTATGCCACCGGTAGATCTTCCAGGAGATTACGTTTTCTGCGTGCAAGGTGGTAGCTGATGCGATGTATGACAGTGTTTGTGATAACCATGTCATTATGCAGACTTGATTATTTATCACATTTATTTAGCCCTGAATAGTATTTTAAGACAGAAAACGTGATAGTTGGAAAAGTTGTGATAACTTGGAATTTAGCTGTTATTTCAATAAATGTCTATATTCTAGTGAAATAATGTGATAGTGGGGTACTATCCAATTTTTTTTCTAGTAGACACAATTTTACCAACAGATACAATATTAACATCTCTTTCTAGTAAAATAATGTGATAGTGGGGTACTAACACATTATTTCACTAATAGAGACATTCTGTACGGTACTACCCCACTAACACATTATTTTACTAGTAAGAGAAATACAGAATGTCTCTATTAGTGAAATAATGTGTTAGTACCCCACTAACACATTATTTTACTAGACAGAATGTCTCTATTAGTGAAATAATGTGTTAGTACCCCACTAACACATTATTTTACTAGTAAGAGATATACAGAATGTCTCTATTAGTGAAATAATGTGTTAGTACCCCACTAACACATTATCTTACTAGTAAGAGAAGTACGGAATGTCTCTATTAGTGAAATAATGTGTTAGTACCCCACTAACACATTATTTTACTTGTAAGAGAAATACGGAATGTCTTTATCAGTAAAATAATGTGTTAGTACCCCACTAACACATTATTTCACTAGTAAGAGAAATACGGAATGTCTCTATTAGTGAAATAATGTGTTAGTACCCCACTAACACATTATTTACTAGTAAGAGAAATACAGAATGTCTCTATTAGTGAAATAATGTGTTAGTACCCCACTTGTGTGTCTATCATGCTTTACAACTGTTCAAGCTGGGCAGCGCCTCAGACAGTGCTAGATAAGCTAGATGCCTGCCACCGAAAACATCTACGAACAATCACAGGGCACCGATGGCCAAATAGTCTGATCTGAAACAAAACACTATACAAGATGTGCAACACAAGCCCACTGTCTACAAAAGTGCAACATGCCAGATGGACTATGTTTGGACATGTACTAAGAATGCCAACCAACACACCTGCCCAACAGGCCTTGGACTTTGCCTTAGTAGGCTCCAATACCTACAGAGCTCGAAAAGGAAGGCACTGTAAGAACCTGTTAGGCATACTAAGGGCAGACCTTAAGGAGAGAGGACTCGGACCATTGCGGTCAGAAAGAAAACTGCGGGAGCTCAGGAAGCTGGCGATGAATAAGACGCAGTGGAGAAAGATGAAGAAAGACTGAATGCTGATGCAGAGTGTCCAAACCACTGCATCAGCAGAATACAGTGGACTACTACTACTAACACATTATTTTACTAGTAAGAGAAATGGAATGTCTCTATTAGTGAAATAATGTGTTAGTACCCCACTAACACATTATTTTACTAGTAAGAGAAATACAGAATGTCTCTATTAGTGAAATAATGTGTTAGTACCCCACTAACACATTATTTTACTAGTAAGAGTGATAAGAAATTAAATTGAATCTACTGGTTAAATAATGTGATATGATTGTGTCAACCGTTATCACAAGTGAAAGTAGTTAACACGTTTTTTGACAGCAACACTTTTTGGAACTAAAATAATGTGATAAATATACCGGGCTCATTATGCATGATGATAAACGATTAACAAGTAGTAGATGGTCGTCATCACTGTCATTGTCATGTTTCTACAGGTGAAGAAGTTCGTCAAAGAAGCCAAGCCTTTGTTTAGTCCAATACTGAAGGCTCTATCTTCCTCTGGGGTTGGCGGTCCTGTTGTAGCGGCTGCAGCGATGGCTGCCGACACCCTGTTGGATCAGCTTCCCGCTGCCATGGATGAACTGGATGGACTGATACAGCAACACAGCGTAAAGATAGAGGAGCTGAACTCCATCTATCGGCCTGTAGGTTGGTACATGTTCATCACGTGTCGAGAGGCTCCAGCCGGTTTACGCACATCATGGGAGAAAGGGTATATCCGAGAGGAAGGGGAGATCAACAGGTTCATAAAGGATGGTGGACATCTCTCTCGTAAGTACCTTTCTCAAGGATGTTTGGAATAAACCATGCTTATTCACCAATTCTACCGCACGTAATATCATAATTTTAATGTTTGAACTTTCCTTTCATTTTGCTATTGTGACAATTCACCTAGTTATTTGCATGCAATGTTAGATAGGTAAGCTGGTGTGTTACGCCGAAGGGCGGTTATACCGGCTATATATAGATACAGATACAGAGGTACATGACTTGTGCCAATCTTGCTTCTTAATGATTTGAGCGTGACTATCATTACCAGATCCCAGCATAGACTATAAATCTAAACTATAGAATAACAATTTACATATAGCACATGTCATGACGTCGCATTAGGCACATTAGACACTTCTTATTTCTTTCTTCTTTCAGGTGAGAAGATACACGAACACAAAGCAGTTTGCTATGCAACAGCCTTCTACAACGTGTCGACCAGGAAGGAGTACGACACCGTTCTCACACAGGCTCCAGTTTGTGACGTAGTTGACGCCTTTGCCCCCGAGATATGGATCCCTCGGAATGTCTCCATGGAAACAGCCTTCCCTCCACACGTCAATAAAGTTTCTCTTGTCAGCATTGGTACGTGACTCTTAGATTAACTTTATTTGGATCCACAATTAGCTTAAAATTTCTGTTAGTTGTACTTGCCCTGGTGCATTAAGTGAAGTACTTTTGTACAATATTAAATAACAGACAGGGAAACTACAGAAAATGCTAGTTAACTCATTCATTATTATAACTATAGATACAATAAATTAGGATAATTTCACTATGTATAATTGAACAATGAACATTGTGCCAAAATTTCTATTTGAATGATGTATTTCATTCCTCATTAAGACTGGACTAAATAACAGTCCTGCCATGGCAACTGTGAAAGTCCAAATTACAGTGTTTTGGCCACTTGCGAATGCTTTGACTCAAGTGAACACTTTTTGCCTGCTGTCTATTATTATAGCAAGCCAGAAAGGGGACAAGGATAGTGGGAAGTTGTTGGTGACCATCGACGGTGAAAACCTAGACTTCTTCGTCCCTTTGGAAAATCCTTTCACAGGTAACCGTCACTTGCATGTAACTGCCTGTAAGTTTACTGTTTCCAGGCGTTCCATATGATAAGAAGAGACGGGTCTTTGTAATGAATTTTTAATAACACCATGGTGAGGGTTAGGCTATTTTTCACACAGCAAACAAATGTAGAGAAAATGATACTGTTTGCGACAACATCTTTGTTTACTGTATAATAGGAGATATTATGATCCGGTGCAAGTAACGAAAACTCGTTGACATCTGAATTTTTCAGGTGTTCCATATGACGAAACGAGGGGAGTTTCTGTGAACTTCAAAAGTTCTCGCCAGGTTGTCCTGGAGTGTTACCTTACTGATGGAGCGTTCGACCCTTTTCCCACCGTCACGATTAGAACTCACTTCCAGGAGATTCCGTATCAAACTAAGAAGGAAGAAGTCAAGGTAATTTTTGCCATACGATTGAAAATCGATCGCTTCATGAAAATGATGTTCTCTAGTGTAATTATCCTTATTATAAGCTGGATTTTTCTCCTTAGTTTCAAAATTTAGCGTTGGTAGGATGGGTTGTCTTTATACTGTCTCAGCACTTTGATCTTATGTATCTCACAGCAAGTGAAGGGCTGTACGTTGGGCCAGCTGGCTGTTGGACGGTTGAAGCCGGAGCTGCTCATCAAGGCAACACAGCGTTGCTTGGCAACAGTGATGATGATGCCAGAAACCAACCGACGAAAGGAACTCGCAAAGGACCCCATGATGACGTACCTGGACAAGCTGGATAAGAACCGAAGTGCCGTCCGGAATGGTTAGTTTTAGGAAATATGGTTACTACATCTACTTTAACTGTATTAATCATATTGTTAATAACAGCAAGAATATAGGGTTTTTAGATTCTTCTAACTGATCCACATACCCTTTTCCTCTTTATTCTTTTATAGCTCTTTTTCTAAAGTATTTCGCTCATTGTCCTGTTTAGGTAACAAGAACCCAGAGCTATTCGACTTGGTGGCAGATGCCTTATCTGATGGTCTAGAGAAGCTCCAAGACGAAATGCTGTTACCTGTGGTGGGTGAGATTGTAGCTGAAGTTGGTGACCATCTCAAGGTGACGTACCCTTGGCGTTTCAAAGACTGGGTGCTGGGAACTCTGCTAAGCCTTACAGCAGTGGCTGGAGTGGCCATCACAGGTAAAATTTTTTTGCTACCCCTTTCAGTGTATAGGAGACTAGGGGCAGTTACTATTTCTATTTACATAACCCTTCGGCCACACAGGTCTCTACATTAATCGATAACAGATACTGCTGTTCCTTCTCTAAATAAAGCTGAATGTTGACTTTGTATATTTTTTTTAACTAAGGAGGAGCTGGTGCTTCTTTCATTGGTGCCTACGTTGGGGCCATAGCGACCGGTCTGACGGGAGGCGAAGCAATAGCTACGGCCGCCGCTGGTATCATAGCGTCAGGAGCTAGCATCGTCGGCAACATCAAGCTTCATAAATACTTCACTGATGTGGAGAGGAATTACAAGGGTGTTCTCAAGTAAGAGTTAAGAATCAACTCATCCAGAGTCTATAACTTACCTATAACTTTGCTTCTGAGTGGACAACTCTGTTGAGATTATACCTGGAAACTAGAATCGACTACATTATACCGTTACTGCATCACAGGACGCTGATAGAGGAGCTGCCATCTGTGCGGGATGTGAACGAAGAGAACTCCATCCGTGACAAGGCACTGGACGATGACGTGTACAGTCTGGAATATGCTCTCATGACCAAGTATGAGGTACGTTATCCTTTAAAGTGTGTAACACTGAGAGAGATATTAACATCAGGCCTAACACTCACAAACTGCCCCCTTTGCTGAAGTGTCTACTTCTGATACATGTAGGTTTGATTATAATGCAGTAAAGATAGTATCTGTTGCTACACAGTGCCTGTGCCAAGAGGGTACTTGACAGGCATTCGCAATTGCTTCTTCCAGATGCTTGGATGTCTAGATCAAGATTTCGACTACATTGCAAAGTTTCACCCCTTCGAGTCTTGGGGGAAGAAGCTAGGCACAGCAACTAAGGAGTCGCAACAGGAGGCCCTGAGACGCTGTCAGATGACCTGTGACCTGTTCCGGATCCGTCAGCTGCTCATGAAGACTTGCTTCGTGGGTCTGATCGGTCCGCAAGACGCAGGCAAGACGACACTCATCAAGACGCTCTGGGGAATGGAGGAGGTGAAAGACATCGGGTTCCAGGAGCACACCGAGACAGCCGTGCTTTATAAGGCCAGGGGCACGGAGAGGATGGTGGTAAGAGGTTTAAGTCTATCTGTACAGTCACCTGAAGTGACTCAAGTTGTGATGACTCGACAAATACTGGCTGTGTTCTTAACAACGATTCCATCATCATCATCGTACAGCAATATATGTGACTGAAGAATTTTCCATTCATCCATTTTCAGGTTGTGGACTTTCCCGGCACGACCACGGTTGATACCCAGGTGGCCACGTTAGTGAACCACTGCGGCGGACTGGCCAGTTTCTTCATACTCGTCATGCCGTTCACAGGAGATCCCAGTAAGATAAACATTGATCAACTCAACAAGGTCAAGAACTTCGGTTGTTCCTTCATCGTCTGTATCAACCAGTGTGGGCGCTTTCCCGATGCTTTTAAGGTTTGTTCTTTTTATTGGAATGGCTGATATGGCATCGAATTCTTCATTCCATTCATTCCATTACGTTTGCTTGTACTTGTGTAGATTTGTGTATAAGGAAGGTGTGTTTGTGCCTGTATCTGTATGTGTGTGTGTTTGTGTGCGTTTATGTGTTTGTGTGTATATGTGTATTTTTTGTGTGTATAAATTTGTGTGATTGCCTATGACTTTCGTTTCTTTCCCTCTCAGACCAAGAAAAACACAGACAAGTTCCGAGCCGACTTCTCCGAGGTCCTTGACGTGAAACCTTCTGACATCTTCTTCACCGACTTCGTGGCCTGCACTCCGGACATGCGCACAGTGGGGCTGGTGGGGGTGGATGACGTCAGGCGGTGGATCAAAGACTGGCTGGTGAGGTATGACGTGTTCGAGAAGGACGAGTCTGAGCTGAGCAGGGCTGTGAACGAGCAGGCTGCTGCGAAGGGTGCAGATGCTTAGGTTTGAGTCTCTGTTTTCCGGCGTAAGAAAACATAGTCCTACAGAGTACTACTTAAACAGAGCCCTATAGAATGTTACAGAAACAAAACTTTTAATTGATGTGTGAAGGTTATCTAATAGGTAATTCTGAAGGGCACAGATGCTTAGATTTTCGCTTAAAAATAAAGTAATAAAATCGAGCCATGAACAGAGCCCTGCAGAATATTTACAAAAATAACAATAATTGATGTATAAAAATCCTTTAACATGCAGTTGTAGATTTTGCGATTTGAGTCTGCTTTCCAGCATAAATAGGGACATGCAGAATATTAAAAAAACAAAACTATTAATTGATATATGAAATTTTTCCAACAGGGCACGGATTAGATTTCAGTCTCTGATTTGCAGCATAAAAAGAATTCTATAGAATTTTACAGAAACAAAACTGTTACTTGATGTTTAAAGATGATCCAACAGGCAATTGTGGAGGTACAGATTCTTACATTTGAGTGTTTGCTTTCAAGCAGGGTCTTATAGAAAACTACACAAAAAACATGCCGCTGTGAAGGTACAGATTCTTAGATTTGCAGGATTCCTACTTTACAGCACAAAGTACAAAACAGAGAAAATAATTTTTACGTTGATGATATTGTCGTTGACTAAAAGGGAATCACTTCCTTACATTTGGTGTTGTGGCTTTATTTTGACATGTGATAAATAAACAATGTAATGTGTAATTCTGTAAACGTGTGCTGAATGAAATCAAATCTTCATGGAAGTTTCAATTGATACAGTTGTATATCAGCAAGTCTAATACAGTTGCCATTGTGCCTTATCAGTTGATGTAATTGTAGGTGCTGAGATGCTTATATTGTCTCCATATCTCAATAATTGATACAGATGTATTTTTCTTTGAATAGTAACAAAGAAATGTAATTTCATTTTGGCTCATCAAAAGAATACGCATTGTAGCTTGTTGTTGCAATTTTAATGTGACTAAGCAAGCGAAATATCAATGTAGGAGTATAATTTGGTCGTGGAAGCCGGCAGATCATATAGTTGATTTTATTACCAATTGATATGCACTTATGCGGAAGCAATCGAACTGTTAGGTTGATAAAAAGAGTTCTTTCACACTTTGTAAGCGCTATAAATTGATTGCTCTGAATATGGATGTAAGATAATACATGCATACACATTTCTGTAGGCATTTAGATTTTAGTTGGTGGGACCGGGTGGTGCAGTGGCGGCATTTGCGGCTCGAGACCGAGAGGTTGCGGGTTCAAATCCAGCACCGATCAAATCCGTGTCACCGATCTTGTGCCCTTGGGAAAGGCACTTTACACGATTTTCCTCACTTCACTCAGGTGTGCATGAGTATGTAGCTGCGGCTAGTGGCGTTGTATGGCCTTGGTGGGGCTTTGTGGCCGAGACAAGCCTTAGGGGCATGTTCGGGCATGAGCGGCTCCCGCCATGAAACACGAGTCGGGGGTAGGAGGAACCCCTTACATCCTTGGTTGGAAGTCCTCCGAGGAGACGGATACTCCGAACAACAAAGCTGCATCTGCTGGAGCCGCCTCACACGCTGCAGACAGTTCTGCCCCTGTGAGACTTAGTGCTCCAGTAGACGAGAGGGTGGAGAAGGAATTGCACACCCCTCCTTCACCATGAAAAGTCACGTGCAGGTCAGGCAAACAGGCAAAAAGCCTGTCTGCCTCCTCATCTGTCCAATCGACAGGAGAACCAAAAAAAGATTTTAGTTAATTATTCAAAGGGAGAAATCTGGGAAAGTTTAAGTATTCACCTGATATTACCCTAGTGCATTATGTTCAACTTTGCTGTCCATAAAAGTTTTCTGATTGGAATAAAATTAGAAAAGATTATGATGGACGTGATTTTGTGATGTTTCCGCTTTAGTACTGCTATGAATAAAGGCCAAATGCAAGGAACAGAACCGTAAATACACACACTGGTGTAACTTCCCGTCACCTCGGGTGACCTATGGTACAATAGATTTGAACGCCTTTGAAGGCATTGAATTTCTTAAGACAGAAACAACTACTTTTCCTTGACTCCTCAAGACTAGTTAACTTCTTGGTTTCTGTACTCAAATATACTCCTTCGACAGGTAGTAAGATCCATGGTGGAGAAAGGATCCGCATGTATCTATCTGGAAGATAATAGACTGTACATGGCTAGTTGTAGGAATCATTCGAACACCAAGCATTGCTCGTGCCCAGTTTTGTCAGACTTGAACCTACCGAATCAGAGCACACCTTTTCTGTCACCTTCGACAAGGATGTTATGTTGTTGATTTTGTTGAGTTTGGGGGATTGGAACTGTAACCTGACATGATATTTGACCAGCACATTACAAGCTAACCATCCTTATTTAGTAATGTTAAAAAACGCTGCATTTATCAATGCAATGATGCGTAAAACTACATCAAACTGATGCGTAAAACTTCATCAAACTAACTTGCAACGTGACAGACATTTTTCCGGGTTGAAATTCGGCAACGTGGTATCCCACATGCACACAGTTGAATTTCAGTAACAGGGTATCCCACACGTGCATGGTTGAATTTCAGTAATGGGGTAGCCCACATGTACAGAGTTGAATTAAAGTAACAGGGTAGCCCACAGGTACATGGTTGAATTTTGATAACGGGGTAGCCCATATGTACATGGTTGAATTTTGATAACGGGGTAGCCCACATGTACATGGTTGAATTTTGATAACGGGGTAGCCCACATGTACATGGTTGAATTTCATGAACAGGGTAGCCCACATGTACATGGTTGAATTTCAGTAACAGGGTAGCCCACATGTACATGGTTTGAATTTCAGTAATGGGGTATCCCACACGTGCATGGTTGAATTTCAGTAATGGGGTGGCCCACATGTACATGGTTGAATTTCAGTAACAGGGTAGCCCACATGTACATGGTTTAAATTTCAGTAATGGGGTATCCCACACGTGCATGGTTGAATTTCAGTAATGGGGTAGCCCACATGTACATGGTTGAATTTCAGTAACAGGGTAGCCCACATGTACATGGTTTGAATTTCAGTAATGGGGTATCCCACACGTGCATGGTTGAATTTCAGTAATGGGGTAGCCCACATGTACATGGTTTGAATTTCAGTAATGGGGTATCCCACACGTGCATGGTTGAATTTCAGTAATGGGGTAGCCCACATGTACATTGTTGAATTTCAGTAATGGGGTATCCCACACGTGCATGGTTGAATTTCAGTAATGGGGTAGCCCACACGTACATGGTTGAATTTCGGTAACGGGGTAGCCCACATGTACATGGTTGAATTTCGGTAACGGGGTAGCCCACATGTACATGGTTGAATTTCAGTAACAGGGTAGCCCACACGTACATGGTTGAATTTCGGTAACGGGGTAGCCCACACGTACATGGTTGAATTTCAGTAATGGGGTAGCCCACACGTACAAAGTTGAATTTTAGTAACAGGGTAGACCACACGTACATGGTTGAATTTCGGTAACGGGGTAGCCCACACGTACATAGTTGAATTTCAGTCACAGGGTAGCCCACATGTACATGGTTGAATTTCAATAACAGGGTAGACCACACGTACATGGTTGAATTTTGGTAACGGGGTAGCCCACACGTACATGGTTGAACTTTAGTAAAGGGGTTTCCCATACGTACATGGTTGAACTTGCGCGTGGTAGCGCACATGCACACGGTCAGTGGTGGTTTGTTAAACTAGGTAATACTATTACACTATACTTAAATGTAAGTTTACAAAACAACGCCATGTGCTGTCCGTCGTTTTATGGGTCTCGGATGCCAACAATGCTGTTCCATGTTATGACTGTACAATCATATTGTAATTTACAATCAAACTATTAGAGAACACAAAAAGGAGACAATGTATGGGGCTAAAAACCCGAAATTATTTTTGACTCCGCCATTTTGAATATCCCGCTTAGATTTGTTATGTGGCCCAGGCAGCGAATAACAATTATGCCTACAAAGACTCGTAAAAGATTCGCTCATTTCACATGGTGATTTGTGCCTACCTAATATGTAGCCAGTTGTTAATGGTGAGGCATGGATACCAGTGCCAGTTATGGTTAGGCACAAATACCTGTCGGGCTGTTGTTTCTGATATTCAACTCCATATCGTCAATACTAAACGTCCTATTGACCTGACTCACATAAAGTCTCTGTAGTGGAATCAGGTACATAAAAGGGGCAGAATTTGTTCTCATTTCAGATCCGCATGAAGTCGCTGGGTAATAAAATTAACCCATGAACATAATCCAAATGGAAAATGCAGAGTCGTTTGATAACTTAGAATTAGCTTCCACATACATGTACATAGTAGTTGTTATACATGTAGACCTTACGAAAGTCGCTGTACTTTTGTCGTGTCAATAAAGATTATCTGTATCTATCTGGAGGAGAATAGACTGTACATAGCTAGTTGTAGGAATCATTTGAACACCAAGTGGTGCTCGTGCCCAGTTTAGTCAGATTTGAAGTATTACTTGAACCTACCGAATCAGTGCACACCTTTTCTTTCACCTTCGACAAGGATGTTATGTTGTTGATTTTGTTGAGTTTGGGGATTGGAACTGTAACCTGACATGATATTTGACCAGCACATTACAAGCTAACCATCCTTATTTAGTAATTAAAAAAAAAAAACGATGCATTTATCAAATTAATAATGTGTAAAACTCAATTATCAAACTATCTTGCAACGTGACAGACATATTTTTCCGAATTGAAATTCGGCAACGTGGTGTCCCACATGCACACAGTTTGAACTTCGGTCACAGGGTAGCCCACACATGCATGGTTGAATTTCAGTAACAGGGTAGCCCACACGTACATGGTTGAATTTCCGTAACATGGTAGCCCACACGTGCATGGTTGAATATCACTAATATGGTAGCCCACACGTGCATGGTTGAATTTCGGTGACATGGTAGCCCACATGTGCATGGTTGAATTTCATTAATGGGGAAGACCTCACGTGCATGGTTGAATTTCATTAATGGGGTAGACCACACGTACATGGTTGAATTTCAGTAATGGGGTAGCCCACACGTGCATGGTTGAATTTCATTAATGGGGTAGACCACACGTGCATGGTTGAATTTCAGTAACAGGGTAGCCCACACGTGCATGGTTGAATTTCATTAATGGGGTAGACCACACGTGCATGGTTGAATTTCAGTAATGGGGTAGACCGCACGTGCATGGTTGAATTTCATTAATGGGGTAGACCACACATGCATGGTTGAATTTCAATAATGAGGTAGACCACACGTGCATGGTTGAATTTCAGTAATAGGGAAGACCACACGTACGTGTGGTCTACCCATTACTGAAATTCAACCATGTACGTGTGGTCGTCCCCATTACTGAGACAATGACGCTAAAAACACGATTTTTTTACTCCGCCATTTTGAATATCCCGCTTAGATTTGTCATGTGACCCAGGCAGCGAATAACAATTATGCCTAAAAAGACTCGTAAAAGATTCGCTCGTTACACATGGTGAGTTGTCAGTCGTCAGTAGCCAGTTGTCAATGGTTAGGCATAAATACCAGTATACTGAACTGAACCAGTGCAGTGTCATTTATTGTTAGGCACAAATACCTGTCGGGCTTTTGTTTCTGATATTCAACTCCATATCGTCAATACTAAACGTCTCGATTGACCTGACATACATCCAGCCCAAAGGTCTCTGTAGTGGAGTCAGGTACATAAAAGGATCAGACTTTGTTCTTCAAGGCCATCCTCATCCAACAACGACTTGATGTTAGCACATACGTAGTGGCTTATAACGCAACAGGTGGACGACAGTCTGTGTCACTGTTCGCTAGTGGCAGATGAACAAACAGTTCAGTGACATATAGCAAAAAACATGGCTCTTAGTTTGAGGTATATGGATCAAATTGTGTTAACACACATAGAGCACATACTGGTACCCAATTAGTTCTTTGTGTACATAATCGACAATATCGGCAGTCTCGATCGAACCCTGGCGCGATAAGCCCTGGTTCGGTTAAAGGGTATCGCAGTGAACCAATAGAACAACAATCCAACAAAAAACCTTTGAACGCGTTATCAATTATACATACAATATACAGCCTTCCGAGAGGCTTCTGAAGTTTTGGTTGGGGATTTCCCGTTTTAATTCACAGGTGGGCACAGCTGACTTAGCTAAACGATACGAAAAAACACAATCAGGCCGAAAACGATGATATTTAACAAAAGTTACTGTTTCCACTCAAGAATCATTAGAAAGTTGTTGGCAAATCAATAAATCAACTGAACCGACCAGACCCTCCCAAACAGCAAAAACGACCAGCCCCAAGAAGGGACGAGCATGTGACTCCGTGACTTAGTAGAAGTTAGACGACTGAAAATCCGCGTCGTGCGGCCATCACAGCACAACTGTGAGTTGTATTTATTTTCAGAAAGTATAAGAATGATATTAGACCGGGTGGGCGGGCGAGCGGGCGGCCGGGCAGGCGAGTGTGTGTTTGGTTATAGAGACTTGCCAGACAGGCTATAGCTAGAACCACCAGTCCACTCTCTTCCGTGGATAGTAGGAAAACACTCTCTGGTTGCAAAATGTTAGAATGTGAAATTTCATCTAATTCACCTTGCACCTTTGTAGCTTAAAATGAACATGAATCATCGAAACTGCGGTGGAATGGTGCCTACTACAAAATTGACAAAGACACTGGAGCCGGCTTGGCATCTTCAGTGCTACGTACTTTTTGCTTCTCCTTGGAAACATACAGCGATATAAGTGCTAGCGCTTGTGTTGAGTAAAGAATATTGCTCTGATCTTCAGAATGCAATATTTGTCAGTTAAGTCATATTACTTTTTTCATACGGATGGCCGGCCGCGGGCGGATTTGTTTGTGTTTTGGTTTAACCACGGCTTACGTTACGCGTGAGTTGTGCTATTTTTAAATTACCCAAATGCTAACTCTTGCTGGAAGAGATCCTATTAGAATTACACATGACGGCTTGTGATCGCTGTGGATGAAAATCAATCAGAAATTCGATAGTTTATCAGTAGTTTTTAGATTTTTGTTACAATTGGGAGGGGGCGTTTGTTTAGTGTCTTGACACATGCCTAGTTGACCCCTTTAGTTTGAATTGTTCGGGATAACATCCAACAGAACGTGCATTTGGTGGATTTGGATGATGGTCGGCAGGAATTGAACAATTTTACGGTTAAGATCGGTCATAGTTTTCTGAACGTAATGAGGAGGGTGAGCTCTGTTGCACTTTGCTCGAGGATCAATGACTTTATGCACCTGGACAGCTCGACCCCTTATCAACCAGGACGGGTCGGGTCTTAGCATAGGATATGTCAACACCATACTCAGCACATAATCTGTGTACTTTGGGCTTGATTTAGCAGCATAATAAGTGAAAAAAAGTTCAGAAACTAGAGTTCGGCAACTTTCCTCTATGAAATAGATTTTATGCAGAATATTTACATAATGCATACATGGTGATGTTCACCCTCGACTAACTTACACAGGTCACAAGTAATAAGTTTTAATTTATAATCCATAATCAAGCAGCTTTGCCATGTTTGTATTGATTAACTATGCAAATTGCATTTATTGCAGTCTACTCATGGAAACCCAGAAATTATAGAATTTTCTAATTAATTATACAAACGAAGTCCTCAATTGCATAACATGTGCCTAATTGTGTATATTTCTGCCTACGCTACCTTTATGCATAGAATGATAGAAATCTGTCACCACTTTGTGCTGACGTGAAAACCTATGTGCCACCCAAATGTCAAAACCATACATTTCCGGGTTGAGATACATTGAAAAACTGGTATTTTACAATCCCCACTATCAATAACGCATAACTGCTGCCCTGTATTTGGAAAGCCATGTTGAGCAGTGTCATTTTGAAAACATTTTGAGAAACGTTTCAAGTGAGCAGTTTGACCACTGTTATTCAACCACTTGTGTGTGCATGTCTGTGTGTATGTCTCTATGTGTATATATATATATATATACATATATCACAGGGGAGATTGGAATCCTTCTAGGGGAGATTGGAATTCCAATTTCCCATAGGGAAGATTGGAATCCCATTCTCTCCTAGGGGAATTCTTCCCTAGGAGAGATTGGAATTCTTATGGAGACCATTATGGGTTAGTGACTCAATGTTCTCAACCGTTTTTTCCAGTTAGCTATGTTGCATAATTTTTTTGGGCATCCTTGCTTTGGGCCTTGTTTTATGTGCCAGCTTCTTTGTTTGAAATTGACTAGATAGAATGTAAAAATTATTCAGTCTATTTTCCAAAAGATTTTCATCTAATCTGAAGTTCTGGTAAAATCAAATATTGTCCTGGTAGACTTCCGGATGCTCCTCTATTACTAAATGTTTGAAAATGTAATGTTTAACGAATTATAGTATAGGATAAGATAATGTTGTACACTATAGAGAAGTATTCTTAATCTTAAAGTGTCAAAAAATTATAAGTGTTAGATATTGAGGCATAAGCTATTATGATTTATTCTTTGAAATAATTAGAAATCCTTTGTTTCATTTTTTGAAACTATGAAGCCTCTCCTGGTAGATTCAAACATTTTCTGCTAATAGAATTCCAATCTGTCCTAGAAGAATTCCAGTAGTACTCCAGAAGTATTCTAATCTCTCCTAGGGGGATTCGAAATCGGAATTCTAATCTGCCCTAGGGGAAATTGGAATTCCAACTCCCCTAGGAAGCTTCCGAATCCCCCTGGATTCCAACCTCCCCTGTGATATATATATATATATATATATATATATATATATATATATATATATATGTGTGTGTGTGTGTGTGTGTGTGTTTGTGTGTGTGTATGTGTTTGTGTGTGTGTGCGTGTGTGTGGTGTTTCCGGATATTTCTGGTCACCACAACTTTAGAACCTCTTGATGGATTTTAATGATATTTAGTATGTAGGCAGGTGTTGGGAAGACGAAGGTTAAGGTCAAATTTGGGCCTCCTGGTGTGCGACCTTAGTACTGCAGCAGAACTTTTTTGTATCTTTGTCGTGGACATGTTATGGTCTTCAAAGTTTGTGGCAAATAGTTTGTTATAGCAGCTTATTGGGTGATATTGTACTTACTAAAAAAGCTTTTTGAAGAACCAATACTACCAGCAGAAGAAATAATCTATCATTGAAACAATACATTCCTTTTATTGGTCTTTTGCATAGGTTATCATCTCCTGTCTTGGGCTTGGGGGGAAGCAAGATGGCGAGTGCTGGAAGCACCGACCCAAGTGCTACAGCATGGTTCGTCTTTCCTGGAACGGGGCTACGAAGGAGACTCATGCTGAAGGATGCAACCCCGAAGAAACTGAAAAAAGCTTTCAAGTTGCCGGGGTATCCTGAGTTCCTCGTCGACATAGAACATGACCTGGTTGTCTTCGTAGATGAGGAAGACAGCCTAATCCCAGATTTGGTGCCCAACAAAGAGTACAAAATAGAGGTTGAAGATGTTAGTGACACCGATAGTAAGTTGGTCAGAATAAAGCTGTTTCCTGTGTTATTACATGGATTACTGGTATAATTAACAGTTTCTTCCCCCTTTAGGATGCCATAATAGTAAAGAGAAAGGGTACTATTATTCAGGTGGAGCAAGGTAGAGTAGGTCAGAGTTCATCGTCATTAGCATAAGGATATGCAAATTGAATTGCATATATGTTTGCAGTAGTCCGCTGTGTTCTCCTGCTGCAGTGATCTATGTTAACGATATATGATATATGTTAACGAAATGATAAACATGTGTAAATATTCAATTGATATCCAGACGTTCACCTAGCATTTCAACATGGTTCATTCCTGACGCCTACCCTTACTCCCTAGCCTCAATATCTGCCATAGCCGATATGGTGTTCGAGAAGGACGAGTCGGAGCTGAGGAGGGCTGTGAACGAGCAGGCAGCTGCGAAGGGTAAAGATGCTTAGATTTGTGCCTCTATGTGAAGGGTTCGGCAAATAGCACTCTAGCAAATAGCTAATCACCTCTGAAAATAAAAGATCACAGCTGACAAAGAAAAAATACCAAGACAGTAACAATAACAATAACAGCATTTGGGTTCGTTCGTTCCGTGATCGGGCAGCGCAATGAATATCATTAACGTAGAACAAATACACAGATGTGCACTCGAGATTTGGACGGCTGAGCCACATTTCGGACGGATCATGCTGACAAAATCTTTAAGATTGTACCGCAAGTGTCTGTCATCTGATGCAGTAACTGTCGAAGCTGTTGTAACTTGTAGGTCTGGAATATATGCTGGACACCATTCTCAGTCGGCTGGAGGAGACAGATGTAAGGCTGCTGATGCGGGTCTGGTCCGCACGTACCGGTAGACAGGAGAGTCTAGGGGTGTCAGCTGACGTGATGAAGGACATGATGAAGAGTGAATACATCAAAGCTGGTATGTACTGAGTTACCTGCTTGAACCATATTTTGACAGTGTTGCAAATTTGTTCTCAGGAAATATCATGAAGTCTAAGGCTAAGTTTGTTTTACCATTTCAGGTGAGCTTAGAATGCTGCAGCTGGAGAAGGATATGCTGGCAGCTGGGATCAGCTTTCCTGCTATTGTACGGGACATGCCAGGTTAGCTTTTAATTCCAGGTTTTACAAGAGAGCTGACAGTATTGTATTCCTATTGGCCAAAAAGTTATGTTTGTGTCAATTCATGTTGAAGGTAAGTTAATAGTACTTACCTTCAACATGAATTTTACTTACTTACTTACTAAGTAAGACAACCGAACCAATGCATCATACCTGTCAACGTTTGTCAGGCTACCTTGTGTCATTAACTCCTTAAAATGAAATCTGTCACCTTTAAGGTACCATCTGTGAAAAAAATGAGGGTCAATCATTGGACAGTGCTAGCACATGCAGTAACACAGTGTCTAGAGATAGATTGATTTGTTTACTCATCTGTCAACGACAGGAGACGCCATCAATGGAAAATTGCCCCCCCCCCCCCAAACGAGTCTGGTAAACCAAGGGTATTTGGGCAACTACTTAACGCTCTATGTTTATCTCAATATGTTGATAGATGTATCAGAAGAGTTGAAGTACACAAGGACAATTGAATGCGCTGTGGGACCGGCGGGTGGACAGTTGGAGATTCCTGGTTTTGTCAAACTCATCGTACCGCCGGAGGTCCTTCAGCAGGACACAATGATAGCCATCTCCACTGTAGATGTTTCATCTATCCTTAGGGATCCTAAGAGTGTAAACTGGATCTCCGGGTACCCCTGGTCCCTGGGTGAGGACGCCTGTCCATGTGAGCTACTGGATCAGGTGCTGTTCTCCCCAGCTGTCCAGGTAAACCTACACGGTGCACAGCTGAATGGACCAGTGGAGGTGCAGACATGGCGGCCTCCAGGTTCTGAAGGAATGAAGAGTCTTCTGCTGAAGCATCATGATGTGGAAGGTTGGACAGATATCACAGCCTCAACAAAGCATCACATTGACTCGGACAGATTGTCGATCTTATTGCAGAACTTTTGTATCATAGCTGTTCTATGGTATCCTGTGGACACGGTAAAAGGCATTGTAAACGCAGCGCTTGCTATCTTTTCATCAAGAACTTTCAATTGTCGGTTTGCGGCGTACATCAAACCAATGACAGACAAGGTACAGTTTCATGTTGTCTGCAGCGCTAGAGGCCAGACAGTAGAGACATATGAATACCTCCCAGGCTTCACCGAGTGTGGAAGCAATGCAGCAATGTTTGATCTTTTCCATGGGAATTTACTTGACATTATTGTTATTGTTAATGGAGGTCAGTCCAAATCCAAGCGGATGTTACTACATTCCAATCAGTGCTGCAGCGAAAGGGGACAGAACGTTCAAATGTTGTTAGATAGACCTCATGGGGAATGCGTCATTGGCGAGGTGGATGTCAAGAAAGTTGAAGGTCCAACAGATCGTACTGCATGTCAGTTCATTTTTCAGGAGGTAAGAGATGATCTCAGCTAATATCATGTATTTTTCATACAGTTTAAAGATACTTATTTTGTCTTTAACTGGTTATGTTTAGTAATGCACCGATTACAAAAGGGATATGATGATGATACTGAGTCGTGGCTGAAAAGTATTTAGTACCCAACACATTTTTAACGTCTAAAAGATCCCAACATTACGAAATAACTTCACTACAATTCAAAAAAGAAATTGTCGCGGTTATCATAAATGACTTCTTCATTTATGTTTCAGGAAGGTGACATCCCGCCAAGTAAGTATATTTTTTTCATTCCAAATATGAAAATTCCCATTGCCAATATTTTTGTCAAAAGGAAGTGCTGCTTTCTGTTTAATATTATTTTGATAATGTACAAAATGCACATTACTTTACATTTTACGATAAAAACTAGTCCCGCAAAGAAAAGCATTCAGTATTCTATTGAACTTCCCGAGTCAGCCTAATAATGAGTATGGATAGAGACAATATGCATGAAAAAGCCGCAAAAGTTACGTTAAAAAACGTATTTCCGTGGTGATGGCTTCTTGCTATGTGTTTTTTCATGTCTTATGAATGAATGAATGACTGACCTTCTTGGTGTCCTTATCACTCCTCACTTATGCGGAAAAAATTCACAATGAAGGTAGTGTATATACGTATAGGGAATGCATGGGTAAGGTCTGAATGGTTTTAGCGAGTATCATGCCCCTATATGGTCAAGTCAGTGGGAGCCAGTTAATTGCACGTCGGATAAACGCACACTTCGGTCAATTGCACGGAATCCCCTAATCTCTTGGCGATGCGGTCCAACTGGGTAACTTCGCATTATCGCACACGCCTGATAATTGCACGGAATTCGCTGGAAAATTGGGTGTGCAATTAAGCGGCTTCCACTGTAGTCGTCATTATGAAATTAACATTTCCTGTGTCTCATATAGTGATGTTCCTGTGAACACAACCAGGGTAATACATCCAACGTTTCAATGTCTGCCAGACACCATCATAAGGGTTAGAATGACCGGTGTCTAACAGACATCGAAACGTTGGATGTATTACCCTGGTTGTGTTCACAGGAACTTACGAGTAATTACTAAGCTGGAACTTAGTTCAACCTCATGAAATAACTTATGGATGTTATATGTGTCTGTTCTCAACTTAATTGTTGCTATTTTAAGGGACGTCTACAAGGTGGAACAGGACAGACACCACAGGCGCTGTTGATGTGGAAAATGATGTCTTTGAGAAAGTTGTCGCAAACGTCAGTACCAAGTGGGACGACCTGGCCCGGAAACTGGGGTTCAGCCGGAACCAGATAAGGGGACTCCAAATGTTGGAGCCCGATAATGACCACAGGTGCAGGGAGATGCTGCACAGGTGGAGAAACAGGGAGGGGATGAGAGCTACTATACATATTCTGAAGCAGGCGCTCATTGACATTGATGAAAGGCTGACTGCAGAGAGCTTGTAAGAGAAGAAATGGGCAGTAGAATTATTTACTAGCTATAGTGTTTACTATTTACTAATGTTTTTTGTATCACTGCTAATGGACAAATAAAGCCACTCAAAGCCTCTCAAGACTAGTGCTGCCTTACTGATTTACAGAGTTTCACTTATAGATGTATTTGCTCGGATGTTGATTTTCTGAAGTTGTTGTTGTAAGTCATCTGATGTTTTGTATCTCTTTGAAATCTGTCATTAGCTTGTCTCTCTTACAAGTATAATCACTTGATCAAACACTTGTACCAAAAACACTGTGCATCTAGTTTTCATAACAGATGTCTTTGAGTATCAAGCGTAAATTTTTATATGCTAGATAGAGAAATGTCGTATTTTGCAGTTTGGTTACACATTGCACTTGTGTATTGAATAAAAGTCACTTGCATAAATCCCTACAAGTCAAGTGTCTTTATTTTCCCTCTGTCTCTTTAGATGTCATTTTTAGCAATACAAAGGGACCAGATACCATTTCATTTGTCACTATAAAACATATATAAGTATTGCTCCTACCAAAGAATCAAGATATAGTAAGAGTGAGACCCCCACAATTTATGTCAATCATATCCATTCATTTACCTTGATAATTACTCGATGCTTTTATGAAAACAATGATAAGAACTAAGTCAAGTGTCAGAAGTCTCCATAATAATACATATTCCATGAGAGCCCAATCTGCAGTGCCGTTCCCAACCACCAAGTTACGTACAAACCAATACAGATCAAACACATAGCAGTAACTTAAATATGCAACGAACAGTCAACAAGTTTACTTGTGACATTACATAAGTACATCTGTACATCACATGCATCACAATGTAATTCAACAGAGAAAGGGATTCGGCAATAGGTTAACTGGACTTCCAGACGTACAATAATAACCTGATAAGCCAGCTCCCACTAGACCATGAAGGAAACTGGCTGAGACTCATGGCTACAATGTATTACTTCACAATTGCAGTATTTCTTAAAACCGCCGGCGTCCTCACTGCACGGTATTTTCCGCCCTTCGACCATAACTGGCATCTTAATCTTGCGTGCTGAATTTACGACGCCCCTCTACGTATCGTTGATTGATCTCAATGGATTATAATTGTCGTATGTATTCTATTGCAGAACAATATTGACTATAACATCTCAACCTTACCTTGGTTTCAACATATAGACACTTAAAACTTCGTGAAACGACTACACAGACCATGAAGATGTCTTTGTAATAAAGTCTAGCGCCCCGGTTCTCAGCACTTCCCAGAACTAAGTTTCGGAAGGGCACGGTGACTACGAAACTGCTGTTCTACGAAGTTGGTTTCGGTGCAGGGTATTCTGAAAAGATCGCGTTACTAGTTTATCATACACGAGCAGGCGCAGACGCCACATACCATCATTATCACTGACACCATAGTAGACAGGCAACGGCTACACATATGTAGCGACCAAACCAAGTAACGAGGATGGTGGTGGTGTTGGCTTCATTATATGGACAGATGTATTGCCGTGTAAAGTTTGTCATCAGATGAATGTGTTTGGCTACAGTGCATACAAAGTATTAGGCGAATCAAATATGTAGCCAGTTGGCGAGGGCTTTGTGTCAGCCATGGTTGTCCGACTTGAGTTAATTAATCAACTTCATAACAAACCACCAACACCAGGCGCCTCAAAATGTCTTTGAATCAGAAGATGCTATTTAAGTTCTATTGCTTGACTATTTGAAACTGCTCTTCTGCGAAGTTGGTTTCGGTGCACGGTATATACAGGCGAGCAGGAGCAGTAGGTAGACCTGTTATGCCAATGAAGGCCCCCATCTCCTAATACAAAGTTCAAATACTATATAGATAGCGTTACATATGGCTCGATGATCACATTGCATTGTGATCACTTGGTCTGCAGTAACTGCCTAGCCAGTAACGAAGGGTTGTGGTTTATCCCATTTATAATTTATTACCAAAACCTAAGTAAGGCATATGAATGAGCTTGACCTGTCAATTCAATTCAATACACTGTTAGCAGGGATTACGTCACCTGATGGATCAATTTGAACTCGTCGAGGCAGAACAAAGTACACTCAGAAACAAACATGGAGTACTGTGGAAATGCAGTCAATATTAGTCGGTTACTATGATCACCTCACCTCACCTCACCGGTCCCGGTTACTATGATCACAGGGTGTGAAGTGTAAAACAAGGCGTGTAAAATTTGATACACATTTGATTCCTAAACAGGCCGAAGATCAGAGTCTGCTATATGGCATGATGCCAGTCATAGGCAGAAATAATTGAAATAATTATCGGCCGCGAGCTTAACAGTTATTCAACACACAACAAACACCGGGTGTTTAGACTGAGGTAACAGATATAATCTTTAAGCCCCCCCCCCCCCCCAATCTTTGTATCTGCGTCTGGTATTTAAAGACGCCTACTTTATTCTTCAACGTCATTTTCTTCCCACAACGGCAGCACAGACATGGGTCTCTGGCAAAAGTGCTTGTCTTGAGATATCTGGACCAACTTGTATTCTGTAGATACGTGCGAAACTTGAATCAGACGGAACTTGCAATTAGTTCTGTACTGGACGACAATATGGCTCTCTGGCAAAAGCACATCTATGCCAACCAGACTGTACTTGGGCTGACATGACTCAAAATGTATTGTGTAAATACCTGCATAGCAATGCTAACGTCAGTGCCAAACATTCAATTAGCGCATTATTTACTAAGCGTCAACATCGCCGATCGGCCGTCTTGGTTAAGGTAGCACACCTAAAAGAACTTTGAATGCCTAAGAATCAACGCATACAATACGGTTGGGGATGATTCGCAGGTGGGTACAGCAGCCTTAGCTAAACGTTATAAAAGTATTAAGTATTAGGTTGGAAAGTATGGCATAATGTTTAACAAAAGTACTTGTGTCCAATGTCTTGCCAATCGTTTGAAAGGTTGGCCCTCAGATTAACACATCCATTGTACCCACCAGACCCTACTAATCGACAGAAACTCCCCAGGACGGAGCGAGCAGGTGACTCTGTGACTGAAAAAAAGGTTCGTCGTGTGGACTGCACAGTGCAACTGTGGTAAGTAGAACTTAGTTGTCCTTTTTAAGAGACCAAAGATTGAAGATGTTGAAGAATGGGTGGATTCACCAGTTAAACTTTCCTCTTGAAAGTAAGGGCAGCTTCCCCTCTACCAAAACTGCACATCGAGCTTACCCTTATATCTTTTACCTGCGCCATATTGAACTACAAGTGTTTAGGGAGGAACACTGTTAGCTTATTTCACTGTTTACCCCAGGTCGTATACATGTAACGGATTGCATTCGTCATTTTGGATGCTGCCCGTAAAAGAACCTAGCACACTTATCAAGATGAGCAGATGATGACCCGGTGTGCTTGGCTAGCGAAGCCTCATTTCACTACCACTACCTACTTGAAAAATCGTACATCAGACAAAAACTGCTCGGTGAAAACCAGCGCTGGTAGGACTGTTAGCATTGCCATGTTTGTGAGCTGGAGTGCCCGGTTGCTGACATGCGTCTGATGAAGCTGCAAAGCAGGGTACGTTTATCCGTGAACAATTTCATCAGGTTGGTACGTCACTGAATAAAGAAGGTGACAGACGGTCACCGAAACGTCGGTGAGAATAAAGCACTGGTTGTGTAAAAAGAGTCACTTTATTCAGGGTACGTTTATGTGTGACAGGGTTTCCTCTGTGTCGGTTGCGCATGCATAGCAGTCGCAAAAAGCGAAGAAAGCAGCCCTGTGAGGGAATGTGTAACAATTGTCATCCATAGGACCTTAGTTCAAAGTGAAGTCCGGTTTCTTATACGTATCCTGCTTTACAAAAGAAATCTTTATTTAAACCGCAAAAGTACAGCGACTATCGTAAGGTCTAAATGTATAACAATTACTTACAGTACAAGTAAACACACATATATGGATAATCTATGGGTATGATAAATAAACATATATGGACTAGCATGTCATTTACACTATTGGTTCTACGGTATAAACATTCATGGATATATTTGCCTACTTGTACACAGTGAGGGTTATCGCCTCCCAGAATGTAGCTGAAGTTATCTGTCGAACAGAGAGAAGCAAATTCTTTAGAGCAAGCGGAAAGTATTGTGAACAGCGCTGTGCGTTTATCATTATATCGTGAACAATCCATAACAAAGTGACGTTCGTCTTCGCGATCTCATTTGGGTAGAACCGGAACTAGTAATTCGAACTTCATTAAGTAACGCGATAGGGCAGCGGTTAGTCGGTTTGCATAATTAGACTTCGTATCATAACATTAGTGCGTTTCACAGTGATTCGTGCATGTCGCTGACTTTGTGTCATTCATTTATGAACAAATACTGGTCGGGCTTGTGTTGCTTTTATTCGACTCCATACACAAAGGTATGGTCAATACCAGGCGTCTCGATTGACCTGGCACATATCAAGTCATAAAGATATCCGAATACTTCTGACTTACAAGGAGCCGGCTTTGTTCTTCCACAACGATTTGATGTTGGTGCATACTTAGTGGCTGATTCCGCGATAGGTGGACGCGAGTCATTGTGACCCTGCAGCAGAGGAATAATTCAATGACATGTAACTCAGGTAAAAAACATGGCTGTCTGGCAAAAAAACATCTTGATCAAATGATATTGTGTAAATACGTCCAAAATACATACTAGTACCCACCTAAACACCCAATTACTTCTCTATTCAATACCAGACGTCAACATTTGCCGTCTTGAGTGAAGCCCGCACAAAAGGCCTTTGAGCGCGTTACTAACAATACATACTACATACAGCCTTCCAAGAAGAAAGTTTCGGTCGGGGATGTCTCGTTATAATTCACAGGTGGGTGCAACTGCCTTATAAAAACAATACGTAAAGCCAGAATCAGGCCGAAAAAAATAAGATAATGTTTAACAAAAGTTATTGTGTCCAGACAAGAATCACTCGAAAGATTGGTCCTCAGATCAACACATTTACTTTATTATATTCGCAGACCCTCGTCTTCAGCAAAAATCGACCAGTCCCCAGAACGGAGCAAGGCAAGTGACTGAGTAGAGAAGTCGAGCCGTACCTGTGGTGAGTAGAAATTAGTTTTTTTTTTAAAGAGAGCAAAGGAATCATGGCCTATGCTGAAGTACTGATGCATTCGCCCGTTCTGCGTTCTAAGGCCTCCTCTAGGAAGGGAGGGCAGCGGTTCCCCTTCAGAGCTTGCCCTTATATTTTCTGCCTACCGCCACATGGTACCACAGTTGTTTGAGAGGAACACGGTGGGTCTAATTTCACTGTTGACTCGGACAGTTCGGACATGTTGTAGAGATTGAATTTGTCATTTCGGCCGGCGGCCCATTGTATGAGAGAGCGTAAGACATAAGCGTCAGGCATCAAACATGCTGTTATGTTAAAAGGACCCAATACACTTATCGAGGAGAGTACGGGCGTCCCAAAGCAGCACTGCACTACCACAAGTGGGTTGTTAACTTTCAGAACAGGCAAGAAAGGCCATGTCTTCTTTATAAAAGGCTACACCCACCAAGTAAAGCTCTTTGGGGATTGGAGGAATATTGCTGTGTTAAGGGCGTTATAATTTTTAGTCAAAGCAGTAACAGGGCGTCGCATAATATTGCCCTGTTGGTCGGCAGGACTGCCCAGTTTCTGACATGCGGTCAATGAAGGTATAAAACAGGGTATGTCTGTGTTGGTTGCACCTGTCGTAAGTAGAACTTAGTTGTTGCTTTTTTAAGAGAGCAAAGATTGACGATGTTGAAGAATTGATGGATTCGCCAGTTGAAATTTCCTCTTGAAAGAAAGGGCAGCTTCCCCCCTACCAAGGAGGTTCTTTCAACCTTCTTGCCCCTACCAAAAGTGCACATTGAGCTTGCCCTTATATCTTTTACCTGCGTCATATTGAACCCAAATGTTTCGGGAGGAACACTGTGGCTTATTTCACTGTTGACCCCAGGGCGGACATGTAACGGATTGCATTCGTCATTTTGGCTGTTGTCTGTAAAAGAACCCAACACACCAATCAAGAAGAGTAGGGATGATCTCGTGTGCTTAGCTTAAACACGCGAGCCGTGGCGAAGCCTAATTGCACTACCACTACTTACTTGAAAAATCGTACATCAAACAAAAAAACTGTTCCGTCGAAACCAGCGCTGGTAGGAGTGTTTGACAGGAGGCGTCACATAGCATTGTCACGTTTGTGGGTTGGAGTGCCCGGTTCAGGGTTGTAGCCAGCCCGAAATTATTTTCCGTCCCACCGATTTTGACTGTAAATCCTATCGAGCGCCGTAGGCGCGAGACGTCGCGCCGAGGCGCGACCTTCTTAGGGGGGTCTTAGGCATGCTCCCCCGGAAAATTTAGAAATCTAGACCCTCTGAAACGCTATTTCCAGCTTTTTGAGCTGTTGATACATCTGTTTTGGTAAAAGAAATTGCACGACGGTTTTACGCCGGATTTTATTTAGCAAAGGTACCGATGCTACCGCCACCGCAGTGATCGCACAGATTCCTGTTATGTCGGTAAGATAGAGTGTTACACAGCTGCAATTCTATACTGTATAAAATTTGCACAGAAAAGAAAGACGTTTAGTACAACAAAAATTTATTGCGTATCTACGTCCTACGAGGAATATACACAAGCATAATAGCGCATACAAGGGATAAAGACGCCCTCACATCGGCGAAAATAAAATATTTCTTACACCGGCAGTTTGCGTCTTACTTAGTTAAGTCGTATCAAAGTTCACACCGATTCCTACCGTCACCGATGACAGAAACCGCCGATGAAAACAACACACTTCATCTGCCCGTTCATGTGAACGAGGTAAGTAGCATTTTAACACCTTACAAAGATTGCAAACATAGACGGCAAGTCGGTGAGCATGTACAAAGAATCATTTCAAAGAATCACCCAGGGTTTGATCCGGCGCGGTCTTAACCGTTATAAACAACTTATCGTGTCACCCACCGCTTCCAATGTAACGTTACTTCAACTTGTTACTGGAATATTCACCAATCACTAGTTTTAACTCGTAAGTTAGCTCAGGTCATTACACCCCCACCCCAATCTTTGTATTTGCGTCTGGTATTTGAAGGAGCCTACTTTATTCGTCAACGTCATATTCACCCCACAACGACAGCACAGACATGGGTCTCTGACAAAAGTGCTTGTCAGAGCTTTCTGGAACAAGTTATGTGCTGTAGGTACGTGCGAAACTTGAATCAGACGGAACTTGCAATTAGTTCTGTACTGGACGACAATATGGCTCTCTGGCAAAAGCACATCTATGCCAACCAGACTGTACTTGGGCCGGCATGACTCAAAATGTATTGTGCAAATACCTGCATAGTAATACTTACGTCAATGCCAGACTAAACATTCAATTAGCGCATTATTCACTAAGTGTCAACATCGACCGTCTCGGCTAAAGTAGCACATCCCAAAGAACTTTGAATGCCTAACAATCATTGCATACAATAAGGTTGGGGATGATTCACAGGTGGGTAAAACAGTATCAGGTTGGAAGGTATGACATAATGTTTAACAAAAGTACTTGTGTCCAAAGTCGTGCGAATCGTTTGAAAGGTTGGCCCTCAGATTAACACATCCATTGCACCCATCATATCCTACTAATCGACAAAGACCTCCCAGGATAGAGCGACAGAGCGACCAGGTGAGATTTTTTAAGAGAGCAAAGATTGACAATGTTGAAGAATGGATGGATTGGCCAGTTCTACTTTCCCCTTGAAAGAAAGGTCAGCTTTCCCCTCCAAAAGTGCACATTGAGCTTGCCCTTATATCTTTTACCTGCGCCATATTGAACCACAAGTGTTTAGGGTTTAACACTGTGATTTTATTTCACTGTTGACCCCAGGGCGGACATGTAACGGATTGCATCATTTTGGCTGTTGTCTGTAAAAGAACCCAACACACCAATCAAGAAGAGTAGGGATGATCTCGTGTGCTTAGCTTAAACACGCGAGCCGTGGCGAAGCCTAATTGCACTACCACTACCTACTTGGAAAAGCGTAAACCAACCAACAAAACCAGCTCGGTCCAAACCAGCGCTGGTAGGACTGTACGTTGACAAGAGGCACCACATAGCATTGCCATGTCGGTGTGCTGGAGTGCCCGGTTGCCGACATGCGTCTGATAAAAGCAGGGTACATTTATCTGTGACAGGTTTTCCCCTGTGTTGGTTGCATGCATAAAGCGAAGAAAGCAGCCCTGTGAGGGGATTTGTACCACATGCCATCCATAGGACCTTAGTTCAAAGTCCGCTAGTGAAGTCCGTTTTCTTATACGTATACTGCTTTAAAAAAGCAATCTTTATTGACACGGCAAAAGTACAGCGACTATCGTAAGGTCTAAATGTATAAGAATTACTTACAGTACAACTAAACACACATATATGGATAATCTATAGGTATGAATAAATAAACATATAGGGACTAGCATGTCATTTACACTATTGGTTCTACGGTATAAACATCCATAGATATATTTGCCTACTTGTACACAGTGAGGATTATCGCCTCCCAGAATGTAGTTGAATTTATCTATCGAACAGAGAGTAGCAAATTCTTTAGAGCAAGCGGAAAGCAATGTGAACAGCTCTGTGTGATTATCATTATATCGTAAACAATCCATAACAAAGTGACGTTCGTCTTCGGGATCTCATTTGGGTAGAACCGGAACTAGTAATTAGAACTTAATTAAGTAACGCGATAGCCCCCCCCCCCCCCCCTCGCTTGTCGTGGCTTGAGAGCGCGCTAGTTTTGGAACACAGCTCGACACCGCCATCCTGAATACTAGTATCTTGCCTAACTTTGTCAAGTGACAGGCAAAGGTTGGGCGGTTTGCATAATTAGACTTCGTATCATAACATTAGTGCGTTTCACAGTGATTCGTGCATGTCGCTGACTTTGTGTCATTCATTTACGAGCAAATACTGGTCGGGCTTGTGTTGCTACCATTCGACTCCATACACAAAGGTATGGTCAATACCAGGCGTCTCGATTGACCTGGCACATATCAAGCCATAAAGATATCCGAATACTTCTGATCTGACTTACAAGGAACCGGCTTTGTTCTTCCACAACGATTTGATGTTGACGCATACTTAGTGGCTGATTCCGCGATAGGTGGACGCGAGTCATTGTGACCCTGCAGCAAAGGAATTATTCAATGACATGTATCTCAGGTAAAATACATGGCTGTCTGGCAAAAAAAACATCTTGATCAAATGATATTGTGTAAATACGTGCAAAATACATACTAATACCAGCCTGAACACCCAATTAGTTCTCTATTCAATACCAGACGTCAACATTTGCCGTCTTGAGTGAAGCCCGCACAAAAGGCCTTTGAACGCGTTACTAACAATACATACTATATACTGCCTTCCAAGAAGAAAGTTTCGGTCGGGGATGTCTCGTTATAATTCACAGGTGGGTGCAACTGCCTTATAAAAACAATACGTAAAGCCAGAATCAGGCCGAAAAATAAGATAATGTTTAACAAAAGTTATTGTGTCCAGGCAAGAATCATGCGAAAGATTGGTCCTCAGATGAACACATTTACTTTATTATATTCGCAGACCCTCGTCTTCAGCAAAAATCGACCAGTCCTCAGAACGGAGCAAGGCAAGTGACTGAGTAGAGAAGTCGCGCCGTACCTGTGGTGAGTAGAAATTAGTTGTTTTTTTTTTTAAAGAGAGCAAAGGAATCATGGCCTATGCTGAAGTACTGATGCATTCGCCCGTTCTGCGTTCTATGGCCTCCTCTAGGAAGGGAGGGCAGCGGTTCCCCTTCAGAGCTTGCCCTTATATTTTCTGCCTACCGCCACATGGTACCACAATTGTTTCAGAGGAACACGGTGGGTTTAATTTCACTGTTGACTCGGACAGTTCGGACATGTTGTAGAGATTGAATTTGCCATTTCGGCCGGCGGCCCCTTGTATGAGAGAGCTTCAGACATAAGCGTCAGGCATTAAACATGCTGTTAAGTTAAAAGGACCCAATACACTCATCGAGAAGAGTACGGGCGTCCCAGCACTGCACTACCACAAGTGGGTTGATAACTTTCAGAACAGGCAAGAAAGGCCATGTCTTCTTTATAGAAGGCTACATACACCAAGTAAAGCTCTTTGGGATTGGAGGAATATTGCTGTGTTAAGGGCGTTATAATTTTTAGTCAAAGCAGTAACATGGCGTCGCATAATATTGCCCTGTTGGTCGGCAGGACTGCCCAGTTTCTGACATGCGGTCGATGAAGGTATAAAACAGGGTATGTCTGTGTTGGTTGCACCTGTGGTAAGTAGAACTTAGTTGTTGCTTTTTTAACCCTCATCCGACCGTATGGGGTCATTTTTGACCCCAGGCGTATATTTTAATCTGCCATAGCAACATTTTTCATCAGAGAAAAAATTCCTTCCATGAATTTGTTTGTATATATGTCTTACAACATCCACCAATTTTTCACCGAGTTTTGCCCATTATTGTATAAGCTATACTTGAAAGTTTGTGTCTTGTTTGGTGGGGTCAAAAATGACCCCAGCCAATTATGAATCATTAATTACATAAATATCAAGACATTTCAATAAAATAACAGACATTCCTCGTCATTGCTATTACAGCAACAATTTATAGTTTCTTAGATGAGTAAACACCGAATATTTTGAAAGAAATTTAAAATTTTAGTATAAAACAAAGTTTTTCGACATTCTGCATAAATTATGATAATGTGCACTAATTACCTATGCTAATGAAAGTGAAAATGTTTCTAATTAATTAAAAAAACAATATATGGACAGAATGTGCAGAAGGAACCTACAAGAAAGATCTTTGCGGGAAAATAGACAAGAGTTATTGTATGTATTGTTTAGATGGCCGAATATGGTGCATAATTAAGTAATAAATTCGTTACTTTTCACAAACATTGTATTTTTTCTTGTTAAATAACATTATTATGCTATCAGTATTATTGCATCATAACAATTATTGTTTAGAAATTGATAAGACAAAACATTGTTTAAGTAAGTTGAGTATGGTAGATTTTCAGAGCAAATGTGGTTTCTCCTCATTTTCTGCATAAATTATGATAATGAGTAATAACTACTGACACCAAAACTTGTCAAAATATTTTTCATAGATTGATGAAACAGTAAATACATAGAAATGACAAAATAAGCCAGCAGAAATATGTCTATGAGCAAAACAAAATGGGGTCAAAAATGACCCCATACGGTCAGATTCGTCGTAAAAATGTAACGGTCGGATGAGGGTTAAGAGAGCAAAGATTGACGATGTTGAAGAATTGATGGATTTGCCAGTTAAACTTTCCTCTTGAAAGTAAGGGCAGCTTCCCCCTCCAAAAGTGCACATTGAGCTTGCCCTTTTATCTTTGCATGCGCCATATTGAACCGCAAGTGTTATTTCAATGTTGACCCAAGGTCGGACATGTAACGGATTGCGTCCGTCATGTTGTCTGGTGCTCGTAGAAGAACCTAACACACTTATCAAGAAGAGCAGAGATTGGCTAAAAAACGCGAGCCGTGGCGAAGCCTCATTGCACTACCACTACCTAGTTGAATAATCGTACATCAAACAAAAAAAAACTGTTCGGTCAAAACCAGCGCTGGTAGGAGTGTTTGACAGGAGGCGTCACATAGCATTGCCATGTCGGTGGGCTGGAGTGCCCGGTTGCTGACATGCGTCTGATAAAGTTGCAAAGCAGGGTACGTTTATGTGTGACAGGGTTTCCTCTGTGTTGGTTGCATGCATAGCACTTGCAAAAAGCGAAGAAAGCAGCCCTGTGAGGGAATGTGTAACAATTGTCATCCATAGGACCTTAGTTCAAAGTGAAGTCCGGTTTCTTATACGTATCCTGCTTTACAAAAGAAATCTTTATTTAAACCGCAAAAGTACAGCGACTATCGTAAGGTCTAAATGTATAACAATTACTTACAGTACAAGTAAACACACATATATGGATAATCTATGGGTATGATAAATAAACATATAGGGACTAGCATGTCATTTACACTATTGGTTCTACGGTATAAACATTCGTGGATATATTTGCCTACTTGTACACAGTGAGGGTTATTGCCTCCCAGAATGTAGCTGAATTTATCTATCGAACAGAGAGTAGCAAATTCTTTAGAGCAAGCGGAAAGTAATGTGAACAGCTCTGTGCGTTTATCATTATATCGTGAACAATCAATAACAAAATGGCGTTCGTCTTCGCGATCTCATTTGGGTAGAACCGGAACTAGTAATTCGAACTTAATTACGTAACGCGATAGCCCCCCCCCCCCTCGTTTGTCGTGGGTTGAGGGCGCGCTAGTTTTGGAACACAGCTCGACACCGCCATCCTGAATACTAGTATCTTGCCTAACTTTGTCAAGTGACAGGCAAAGGTTGGGCGGTTTGCATAATTAGACTTCGTATCATAACATTAGTGCGTTTCACAGTGATTCGTGCATGTCGCTGACTTTGTGTCATTCGTTTACGAGCAAATACTGGTCGGGCTTGTGTTGCTTTTATTCGACTCCATACACAAAGGTATGGTCAATACCAGGCGTCTCGATTGACCTGGCAGACATCAAGGCAGAAGAATATCCGAATACTTCTGACTTAAAAGGAGTCGGCTTTGTTCTTAAAGGCCATCTTCCACAACGAATTGATGTTGGTGCATACTATGAATAATTCAATGACATGTAACACAGTTTCCAAACATAGCTGTCTGACAAAAACACCATCTGGATCAAATTGCATTGTGTAAATACGTGCACAATACTAATACCAGTTACCAGACGTCAACATTGGCCGTCACGAGTGTAGCCCACACAAAACACCAATGAACGCGTCACTACCAATGCATACTATATTCAGCCTTCCAAGAAGAAAGTTACAGTTGGGGATGTCTCGTTATAATTCACAAGTGGGTGCAACGGCCTTCTAAAAAAAGTACAAAAAGCCAGAATCAGGCCAAAAAAAAGATAATGTTTAACAAAAGTTATTGTGTCCAGACAACAATCATGTGAAAGATTGATCCTCAGGTCAACACATCCATTGTATTCGCAGACCCTCGTCTTCAGCGAAAAACGACCAGTCCCCAGAACGGAGCGAGGCAAGTGACTGAGTAGAGAAGTCGCGCCGTATACCTGTGGTGAGTAGAAATTAGTTGTTTTTTTTAAAGAGAGCAAAGGAATCATGGCCAATGCTGAAGTACTGATGCATTCGCCCGTTCTGCGTTCTATGGCCTCCACTAGGAAGGGAGGGCAGCGGTTCCCCTTCAGAGCTTGCCCTTATATCTTCTGCCTGCCGCCATATGGTACCACAATTGTTTGGAGAGGAACACGATGGGTTTAATTTCATTATTGACTCGGACAGTTCGGACATCTTGTAGAGATTGAATTTGGCCCCTTGTATGAGAGAGCTTCAGACATAAGCGTCAGGGATTAAACATGCTGTCAAGTTAAAAGGACCCAATATCGAGAGGAGTAGGGGCGTCCCAAAGCAGCATTTGCACTACCACTAGTGGGTTGTTAACTTTCAGAACAGGCAAGAAAGGCCATGTCTTCTTTATAGAAGGCTACATCCACCAAATTCTTCTGGGATTGGAGGAATATTGCTGTGTTAAGGGCGTTATAATCTTTACTCAAAGCAGTATCAGGGACAGGGGGCGTCGCATAGTATTGCCTTGTTGGTGCAGGACTGCCCGGTCGATGAAGGTATAAAACAGAAGTCGATGATATTTTTTAACTACCTAGCTAGACTGCGTCCTTAGAGGGTATGCAAGTCAAAAGTGAACATACATCGTATAAAGTGATGATATCATATTCTTCTACATGGATGTCTTTGATTTTGTCGACAAAATCTGCACTCTTGGAAACATGATGTTGAGACTTTCCAACAAATCTTAGCTAGAAAGCCTTATCAGTCAAGTAGATATAGAAGTGCTAAGATATATATTGATAACAAAACAACTTTCTCTCTGTCCGTTTAGCTCTAATTGACGTCCATGTCCCCACCCATCACATGTAAATATGTAATCCCTGTGTTTTGTGAGTGAATGTGAATCACAGGGACATTTCTCTTCTGAATGAGATATAGAAGTCGCCATCATTCTATTTTATTTACTTACAGTCGTATGGTTTGAATTTGTATATCTAATGTTTTGGGGCGGTGGGGATATGGCGCACTATTACTGTATTGATAAATTAATTTATTGTATTTTGTTATGTGGCGCTGTTGAAATAAGTCTTTAAAACTTGAGTAGAACGTGATATTTCCCTTGTCCTTTTCGGTGCAAAGTATAAAACAAAAAAAAAGATATATTTTCAACTTATAGTTAATAGGAGACGGTCTGTAGTGGTAGTTGTTTATTAAGCTGTCATCAGCGTCTATTGTCTATGTTTGCGTGCGTATGTTTCTATGATAATGACCTCATACATTCAGGAAAGGCTTGTTCCCTCTCTGTAAATACGGGAGACGCTTTTCACCTCCATGGAAGTGGTATAGTTGCGTGTGTGTGTTTGCGAGGGGCGTTTCTGGTTTAATCCAGAAATAACATTGAATGTTAAGTACATAGTTCTGTGGTCTTGCGTCCATGGTCAGGTTTGATTTTGGGCCCCCTGGTGGTCAAACTTGAAACTGCAGCTGGCCATTTTATGTTTGTGTCTTTAATAGGCCCTGGATATCCCGTGGTCTTTTTGACGCATACCCTGTTAGTAGGAGGTAGCTTAAGGTAGCAGAATACATTTTTCGGATATGGGGATTTCTATAGCTTAAGGGCCTCAAGGTGACTGGCTTCGACGCGGGATAGATATAGTAGGGTGCACTTTAGAAATGTAAAAAACGGACATGGTCAGGTTCAGGGTG
The DNA here is from genome assembly GCA_019207045.1 of Branchiostoma floridae x Branchiostoma belcheri. Lineage (NCBI taxonomy): Eukaryota > Metazoa > Chordata > Leptocardii > Amphioxiformes > Branchiostomatidae > Branchiostoma > Branchiostoma floridae x Branchiostoma belcheri. The sequence goes on from CM033031.1 coordinate 2,387,022, forward strand.
AAAGCCACAAAGTGTTAAAAAAAATCCTGTCGGCGCATCGCCTTCTCACGCCCACTTTGAAACGCCGCTATGCGTAGGTCACATAACTGCAGCCGGCTCACACTAGAAGGGCAGTTGCGTAATGGGGCGCATTTATACACGAAATAGAAAACTTTCACAATCCAAATCATACAGTCTCATAGTCGACACCTCCCGTCACAACACAGCACACGTTATATCTGGCTGCACTTGAAATAAGGCTTTTTACCTCTCCTTCAACAAGTTTATCCGTACTATTTTATGTAACCGCGTCATGGACCCCGGGGTTAGCTGATAAATACTGTGTTCTGCTACCTTGATGTTAGCCCGACACCCCCCCCCCCTAGCAGCTACCCTAATGGTATTTCAAGGGCTGTTTGTTCATGGTCTTTCCCACCAATATCTGCTTGGGATTCCTAACAGTAACTCCTTCGTTTTAGTCCAGGCGAGGTTTTGATAAGGCTTTCTATTGCTCATAAAACTAGGTATGACTCATGTTACATGTGCAACAACATTCCTGTAGTAGCAGCGGGATATCCTATTAACCATATATCAGATTACCTTTTTTTTTAAAAAATCTGTTGATGTGTGCTGGTTATCGGTCAAGTAATTACGTCGCAATACAATAGGTTAAGTTCGGATTGCACTGACTCTGTCTAGTTCATATGGCACCGATTGTATTTGTTTCATTTTGTACTGATGAAGGCGACAGATGGTCTTCGAAACGTTTACTGAAGAATTAAAGAAGGTTGTGTAACGAAGAAGACTTTGTTAGATAGGTATGAGTAATATTATCCTATGTTAAACATAGGACTGGTGTTCAGTGTTAACCCTATCTAGACCAAGGTTTTGGGCCTTTCTGGGAATGGGTTGGGGGGTGGGTGTTGGCGGCTGTTCATTCGTAATTTTTAAAACGGCTAATAGGTTACGATCACCAAATGTGCAGGGGATGTTGTACTTTTTTGTAACGTTTTATTTTTTCCATAATTCAACTGTTTTGGCTAAAACCGTCAATTTCCGTTATACTTAATGGACGCCATTTTGAAAATGGAAGTTTCCCATTGTAGCCACGGGGGTGTACCACACCAGGAAGAGATTAACGCGTGATTCCAAGTCAAAACAGTTTGAATCGGTACGCCCTCCCAAATTCAGTCATGTTAGCTTCGATTCTCGACTCTCCCGTATTCTCATTTCATGGCTTCGTATGGGCACCTGCAGCTTGAATCATAGTCTTTTTACTCGGGGTCTTGTGTCAAGTCCAGCCTGCAGCTGCGGTGTCCGCATACGAAATGATTACACATTACCTATTGCACCGCTCTACGTATACTTACCATCGCTCAGTCCTCTTCGGCAAGCTTTCTGGGATACTTGAACATGTAGTTGATTTTGATACCCTCGCAAACAATGCCAAACAAATGTTAATTTTATGTGGAAGTCCTTTTTGTTGAAAGTTAATTACCTCCATGAAATGTCATGGAGGTAATTATGCAAAATTTTCAGCCGCGTTTGTCTTTCTGTGTACAAGATAACTCAAGAACGGCTGAATGAATTGGTTTCATACTTGGTGTGTTGGTGGGGTGTGATGAAAGCTGGAGATGATTAGATTTTGCCCCCTCCCCTAGCGGCTTACCTTGGTACTGCAGCACAACTTCCGTTTTTGCTATCTCATGCTCTGAACAAACTATGGTCACGAATTTTTAGTACTAGATAGATCTTGTGCTCGGATATAAGTGACATGAGTTTGGCCCCCTAGCGACTAGTTTTGGGATAGCAGGGGCATTTTTGTCAAAAACTTCTGAAGTGGATAACTCAAGAAGGGAACAAAGAATTTTCATGATTTTTGGTATGTAGGTACCTAAGACAATGTTGTACAAAGTAAATGACTAATTATGCAAAATAGAGTACATTTACATAATTAATGAGAGTAATCTATCATAGCAGTTTTTTCGATGTATCTCTTGTCCCATGCATGACATGGTCTTGAAATTTTAGTGATAGATAGCTGTTAGCGTCATGACAAAGTGGGGCAAGTGTCAGCCCTCTAACATTCATTTTTGTCAAGACATTCCAAAGATAACAACTGCAGAAAGGAATGACGGATTGACATAATTTTAGGCATGCGGGTAGGTTAGGCAAAGATGTTCATAATGATATACATGTTATGCAAGTGAGGTCTAAATCTGCATAATTAATGTGGAAATTGCATAATTCCATTGTTTTCAATAATTGGAATTCAATAAATGTAACACATGTAAATTATGATAGATGGAACATAAGCAGATACCAAATATGCTAATGAGGAACTGATTTCCATAATGTATGCGAAGGTTGTAAAACCTCTTAATGATTAATGATGGGAATTTTATACTTGTTACATGTGTATGTTAGTCAATGATAAACATCACCATGCATAAATTCTGAAAACGTGCAAGTCATTTGCATAAACTTTACAAAAGCTCTAAATATTTCATGGAGGTATGAGGTCGCCGAACTCTAGTTGTTAAATTATATCGGCCACACATGTTTATATTATATCTTCAAATCGCTTTTTAGTTCAGGTTTAATTCTTTTTTTTGTTTTTTTTCTGCCTGTAGGCGGGACTGACTCACGCTCACTGTTATTTTCTTGTATGTTTATTCTTATCTAATTTTTATACTTATTATAGTCCTGTGTAATATATCATTTTCAATTTATGTGGCGACGTTAAAATAATTTGTGTACAACTTGAGTCCGCCGTCACTTCGTCCTCTTACTTTTATTTGTGTTTTTACATGTACTTTTCAATACCCCCCGAAAAAAAAGACAACTCAAAAACAGAGGCGGGACAGATGGATGGGAACGGTCGGCAATTATCAGCCAAACTTCTGCATATCATATCAAGAAGGCCTTACATGTAGGCTGCACTTGGCTCATTGCAGTATTAAAGTAGCTTATCATCATATTGAAATGAGTTGCTGGGGGTGACTCTGGGTAACATTCAATATGAATTCACCAAATGAAGATTTGTTATATTGCAATCGTGGTTGGTAGAAATGTCAGGGCGGTAGAAATAGCAAATACCCCCTGACGTTTTTTTACTTTTTTGATAGAGGCCTTAAAAATTATGATATTTAGGGTTTTCGGTCATTTTTAGACAAAATATGTATATTTTGGGCCCCTGTGTCCTGGTATTACAAGCTAATGACCTGAAATTTGGTACAGATGTGAAGAAAGGAAAAAGTTATTGACCATATGAAAACCAAATCATCTTATGAAAACCAAATTATCTGAAATTTGGTATGAAGGTGCGTACGGTATGTGGCCACAGGTTTCTATTCACACCTATGATGTACATCAATTAAAAATTGTTGAATTTGGGATTTTTTGCCATTTTTGACCAAAAATGTATATTTTTGCTTCCTTTGCCATGAAAAAACTTATTTGGAATTTGTTATTGCGGTAGTTTTAGCACTACTATAAATGGAAAATGGGCTACATAATTTGCATAGATAGGGGTGTTCTGGAAGTCCATTCTTGTATGAACGGGGTAAAATAACATTTGGAGCGGGATCAATCATATTGTAGGACAGGTCAAATCCGCAAAATGTTGATATGGAATAGTACATTTTGGCATAGGCATGATGGATTGCAATATGCTGCATTTGCTCCAAAGCAAATGTCGGCCTTTCTAGTTCAAATTCATTTCATCTGTTGAAAAAAAAACGATCAAAATACAACTATCGCCACTTTTTCGTTATCATGTTTTCAACAGAAATATTTTCTGAACTAAAAAAAGATAATTGAAAGATCAGGTCTGTTGGTTGACATATACTGTTAGTTAAATAAATAAATTGGTAATTTTATATGTGTCTCCTGTCTTGAACGCAGGAAAGAACAAGATGGCGAGTTCTACAGCAGAGTTCGTCTATCCTAAAACGGGCAAGCAAAGGAAACTTGGGCTGGTGGATGCAACACGAAAAAACCTTAAAAGAGCTCTTAAACTCCCGGATTATCCTGACATTCTTCTAGACCAAGAGGACAAGGTCATCTTCTCAGATGGGGATGACGATGACAGCCTGTTCCCAAACTTGTTGCCCAACAAAAGGTACAAGGTCGAGGTTGAAGATGACGGCGACACCACTGGTAGGTATATGCTCGAAAGTAGGGTCACGGTTTTATGTTTCTTGGTTGCTGATAAAGGAATTTGCTTTTTATAGAGCTTGCAGCACATATATATCGTGTCAAATAAGGATGATCACTTCCGATGGGACTTCACTTGGATCAGTCACCTCCCTGGAACTTGAATTTCAATCACTTTGTTGCCAAACAATGAAAGAGCATTGCTCCTCTGAAACGGCATCCATGGGCTATGCATGGTAAATGATACCTTGCTATCATTTCGGATCGGCTACCTTGGATATGCAATCTACAATTGTATTACTTTATTCTAATTTTACAAACTACAATGCAAGTTGGCTAAAACATTAGCTAAGAACTAGAAATACAAGATAGTGACAAACTTGAAGTGACAATAACCAGATTATTCGCTTACGATGTGGCCCCCTTTCTTGGATTTTGACCGATGACCTCTTAAAATTAGCATGAATTTGAATATTAAATCATGGATATTTTATAAAATTACATGACATATTAATCATATATGAACAAGGGTGGTGTAGCAGGAGAACCTTAGAACCGGGTTGTTAAAACCGAAATTACTGTATTGAGATTTGTAAAATATAGCCGTCAGAAACCAATTGCTATGTCATCATGAAAAATATTTTAAAAACTTCCATGATTGTTGTAAAATCACATGTTGGGAAAAGTCAGCATGTCGTTTGGTAGTTATATGACATCAAAGTTTGCGCCAGTACTTTTGTCTACTATTACATGTAGATAGGGTGAAGAGTTATCCCTTAGCAAATTTAGTATTATAACAGTTACTGACAGTTGCATTTTAGTGACAGATCAATGATTTCGCAGTTACCTTTGTAACTATAGTGTGCAATGTGTAAGCATTCACTCTTTCAGCTTCCTTCGATGCGTTCCTAAGCTATTCTTCTCATGATCAGTAATGCACAGACAAACTCAGACTGGTTTGTTACACATGGCGACTTTTATCAGTATGTTACAGATTTTAGGAAAGCTATTCTATTTTTTTTCAGATTTTACCTTGGGAACTTAAAAATACATGACGTACATTTTGTAGAATATGCTATGGCTGCTATAGTCACGTCTGATCTAAGCTTTGCGATAGGTATCTTACCGATTATCTTACAACAACCTCAGGGAGGGCAGCTGAGAAAGATCCATCCCCTGAACCAAAGAACCTGAGGCCAGCGGACATCCAGCGCGCGTTGGTGTGTTGCCAGGCTGTCTATGAGAAGACACCAGAAGCCGTAAAAGAGTTCCTGAAGAAAGACCTGAAGAGCCATAACTTTGTGACGATTTCTGTGGCGTGCTATGGGAGAGTGCCCTATATGGTGGCCGAGACTGACAATGATGAAGTCTTTATTGCCTTTATGGGTAAGTCACCAACATCTGCTCATTTCAGACCTAAATGCCTGATTATATACTTTTTAAACAGCATAGTAGATTCATCTAGATTCACACTGTGCGAAAGGGTGTCATTTCCGGACGTTTCTATGTTTGTATACATCCGGATCGGGACCGTTTCTGGATATATCCGGACAATATCCGGACGAAATCTGACATGACTCCCCTGCGTTTTCGGAAAATTTCAGGAGTCCGGAACGGGACCATTTAATTCCTGCCTCATATCCGGATTTCCAGTAATGGAACGTTTTCGGACTCTTTGGAGACAAACCACGTTCCGAATATTTCGTATATATCCGGATAATTTCAGAAGTCCGGAACGGGACCAAATAATTACGTCTCATATCCGGATTTCCAGTAATGGAACGTGTTCGGACTCTTTGGATACAAATCACGTTCCGAATATTTCGTATTAATCCGGATAATTTCAGGAGTCAAGAATGGGACCATATAATCATGTCGCATATCCGGATTTCAAGTAATGGAACGTTCTAGGACTCTTTGGAGACAAAACACGTTCCGAATATTTCATATTTTCTGAGCGCGTTCGGGGCTATTACGCCCCGGAAAGGTTGCATAAACTTAAGATATACTGAAACATCATACAACACATTATTTCAGAATATCCAGTTACTTTACGATCATGCTAAATACCTAATATTTAACGTTTCCTGTCTGTTTTAACCCCGAAAATGCTAACTCGGTAAGGCTACATTTTGTGAAAGCTTTTCAAAGACTTTCCTGTATAAATCAGATGACACAAGTATCACAACAAATACATTATGTGGAGGAACAGATCATGTTAACGTCAAGGGGCAAATCAATATGCATTTGTCTCTTAGTCTTACCAAGGAAGTTTTAGCTCACTACAACCTCATTGGTCTTCACAAAATGTGAAGCTCGAATGAAGCCAAAGTTAAACAGTTCACTGTCAGATCCAATAATATCAAGCCCAAGTCAATAACATCATAACAAAACTGATCAGTTTAAATGTACAATATCAAATGTACAGTATCCGACACAAGTCTAACGTTATAAACCATACAATCAATATTCGTAGGATAAAAATGTCATTACGAAATCAGTACGACAGTCCATTTTCAAGTCCTCTATAAGTCCGTATCGTGTTGACTGTGGAATCATCGTCCGGGGCGCCCTCTTCTGCGTCTTTGTGGTAGTGGACGATCATTGGCGACGGAAGATGCTCTGGCAAGACCCCGCAATATCGACGGCACGTCTCGAGGACAGTCCGCTCCATTGCATAGTCCAGGCACCGTCCGTCTTCAGAGTAAAAACAGTTCTGGCAGGATACAATGGCACATGGCACAGACTGTCGTAAGTGTTACCAGGAGGTAAGCCTCGGTCGTCGGCATGGCAGGACAGGCGATTGGGAAACAGAGGCTCAGCGGCTGGAATGGAAAAAAAAACGGCTAGTAACTGCCCCGAACCCATGAACGGTACATGTAAAATTATTCAAACAACACGGCCATAAAAATCACAGCAGGACAAGACGGGGACAAAGGCAGGAATCTGGAGTCGGCTATCATCAAAGGGTGCGGGCCACACAGATGGCACAGATAAGGACACCCAGAGAACGAATGGAATTTTATATGCACACAATCACATTGGTCCTAGTGAGGAGATTACAGTTTCTCCTTGGTTCTATTAAAGATTTAGCCAGCCAAAACAACAGGACAGGAAAGTTTAGAAGCAGCCGTTACGGCACATACAGCACAAAACAATATGAGAATTTAACTATGGAACGGGCAATTTGTAAACAATCCGGGGATGACACGCGGGGGTTCCAGCTGAAAGAGAAGTGATCTATCATACAACAATCTTTACAAAGAGATCACACTACTAATTATTAAATACACAAAACACTAGGAAGGGATAACAGACATTGCTGACAGACATATACGGAACTAAGAACGGTAACTGCTATGTATATACAATCTATGTACTAGAGAGCTAACTCACTTCTTGGTCCGGTAGCGGCTAGCGGCAGCGGCAACTGAGATTCAAATCTAGTTTCAAACCTAACTGCTGTCACCAGCTGGTCTACTATTGGTCTAGTCAAGTCATGTGACTTCCTAATATAGTCTTGTTACCTAAGGACTCCTCCAGATGGTTCCAAGCAAGTTAGTGTCATCCATCATGCCTGTTTGAAATCTTGAAATCTTGAAATCTTTATTAACATACCACGTTGCAGACATTCAGTTATGTCTGAATTGTGTAGGTATTTACATGTGCTCCTCCGAGGAGAAATACACTATAAGTTAAGTACATCAATTTAAAAAGACAGCATAGTTCAAAATCTTAATTGCTAACAATACGATTTGTATCACGAATAAGGGACGATTGGTCTTAGACTACATATCACAATCAAGACAGGTGTTCGGTCATTATAGACTGACGTGCACAATATAATAGTCGATATAACTTGTTCAAAAAATGTGTTCAAAAGACACTCAATTCGTTCAAAAGTCACTCAGGGATCAGGCCATACTTGTTAATCAGTTGGCACATGTACGGTATTGGCGAGTTTCTATATCTGTTGGTTCGTGCTGCTGGGCAATCTAACTTCTCACTGTTTCTGGTAGTGCGGCCAGTTATCTGAAATCTTTGCGGAGGTAGCCAGTCTCTGTACTCAGATTTCAAGAGTGACTTAGCAAACTTAACACATAACAGTTCCCTTCTCTCGGATAGCCGTGACAGTCCTAGCCGTTGGAGTGCATGGTCGTATCCTACGTAGGAGTCACCTAGAATAATGCGGCACGCCCGTCTTTGGATCCGCTCAAGGCTTCGTTCCTGGGTTTTAGTGAGACCGGGGGACCAGGCAGGAGCTGCATACTCCAGGATAGGTCTGATATATCCTGTGTAGATGGTGGTGAGGTCACTATGGGAGAAGTTAAACCTTTTGAGTCGTTTAAGGAAGTACAGCTTCTTAGCTGCTCTTTCCGTTTCACGGAAACACACGGCGTTGTGCATTATTTTTGTGAATAAATGCATCATGTACTTACCAGTTTCAAAGTTGTACACAGCAGCAAACGCTGTGGCGCGGTGTAGGCTGTTATCTGCAACGACTGCCCCAGTAGGCGCACCGTTGACATGCCAACGTACTGGTCTGCTCGGCACTTTGCACAGCTTGCATAACCGCTTTACGAGTAAAGTTGCCTCGTGATATTGTCCGGATATGGGCCATTCCCACACAGCAACGCTGGTATTCAATATCATGAGTGACTTTTTGTCATGATATTGTCCGGATATGGACCTATCCCAAACTGCACCGCTGGTGTGGAGTGTTTTGACGGAACTTTTTCAAGATATTGTCCGGATATGGACCTATCCCAAACTGCACCGCTGGGGTGGAGTGTTTTGACTGAACTTTGTTCAAGATATTGTCCGGATATGGACCTATCCCAAACTGCACCGCTGGGGTGGAGTGTTTTGACTGAACTTTATTCATGATATTGTCCGGATATGGACCTATCCCAAACTGCACCGCTGGGGTGGAGTGTTTTGACTGAACTTTGTTCAAGATATTGTCCGGATATGCAAAGAAACAATAATACTTGACTCATAATTGTTACCATCGCAAAGATTGCTTTCTGTGTCATTTGATTGTAAATGTCGATGTCAGTATATTTGCACATGTATATGGAAGCTTAAGCTTCAATTACCATAAAATTAAAGAGTAAACATACATGGACATCGGGCATACTCGTTGTAGAATAAAAACACATATACAGAAGCAAAAACGTTAATGACGTGTATTTGACAAGATAGGAAACCTTTTTAAGGATACCCAACAAAACAATCTCAGATTCATGTATGACAAGAAAAGTAATTTGTTAACCATTAAGTTGTCCGAAAACTGATCTCTGGAATGTTTCTGTTTTGGACATCTGTCGTAAATGGAACGGAATATGAATTCGGAAGGAGCGAAAATTTCGGCAAAAAAATGCAGTCTTATTTGTTCAGATGCGCAATAAAACAATCACCGATTCACAATTCACGTATAGAATACCTTTATCGGTAACGGTCAGAATATGCTAACTTCGAATCTGTCCTAAAACTAATCCATGGAATATCTGTCGCGGATATGTCTCGTAAATGGAAAGAAAAGAAAATAGTATGAATTCGAAAACATGAAACGTCGCTGGCACGTATTCGGAAGAACGGGAAATTCTATCCGTCCGGGCATGTGTTGAAACATTTCATGACTCATGATATTCTGAGACATAATGAATTGAAAATGTCATCTGACAATGGCCAAGAAATAATGCACATCATGCTTCGTGCAAACTCCTAATTTGTCCGGGTATTCCTTATCGAAATATATGGACCTTGGATATGTAAAGAATGTAGAACATATCACGTATTCGGAGGCAAGAAACGTCAATGGCGCGTATCTTGAAAAGCAGGAAAGTCTTATTTGTCCGGATACATAACAAGACAATTCCTGACTCATGATATTTCCAGATATGGGAAATATTGAACATCGTGCCCGGACACAGTCCGAATATTTAGCATGTCCAAAAATATGTCAACTCCGTCTTTGTCCGGAAATCACACCCTTTCGCACAGTGTTCAGTTTTGGTATTCGATAGAATAAGTCTTGACATCCATCAGATAAACACAGCATTCCGACTGACAAGAGGCATAATTTTCCAGGGACTGGCAGCTTTCAGGACGTGATGAACGACTGTTCCGTCTGGCAGCAGCTGGCATCAAGCGGACCTGGTGGACGCCAAACTGCAATGGGAGGGGAGTGCCATGCCGGATTCCGCAAGCTGGCCTCTACCATCCCAGTCGATCCGTTCTTGAAGAAATACTACGGTAAGAACAACCGCATAGTCCTGTGTGGACACAGCCTTGGCGGCGCCGTGTCGCACATCGTCGCGCTCAACATGCTGGTTGAGCTAAAGAGAGTGGGACTCCCCACCGACAACATCTTGTCCATCGCATTCGGAGCTCCATTCTTCGGTTATGAGGGTCTGCGTTCCTACGTGGAGGAGCAGAACCTGTCCGACTGCCTGCTGACCGTGGTGAACCAGAAGGACCCTGTGCCGCGGCTTCTCCGATTGGCGGAAGCCGTTGAACGCGCTGTGACAACGTCACCTGATAATAGTAGCTTAAAGGTAACAACAGAAGTGCACATTTACTGAATGGACAGCTGTAGCTACCAAAGTACAGTGCCTATATATGGTAGCTAGTTATTTTAATGACCAAATCATCAGACTTTTTACAAGTAGTAAATGATGCTTGCTATTTACATTATTATGTTAGTGCACGTGAAGAATATTCAATCTCCACATCTTTGGAGATTACTTCCGAGGTTTCGAGTGACATCCATCACTCGTCTTCAGCGAGACATTTGTATCTATGTGTCATGATCACCTTCTTTGTACAGGTTAAGAAATTCGTTGGAGATGCTAAGCCACTGCTCACACAGCTATTGAAGATGCTGTCATCCTCTGGGATCGCCGGTGGTGCGGCTGTGGCTTCCACCCCAGACGTCAGTTTGGATAAGCTACCCAACCCCATGGACCAACTGGACAAGTTGATGAGACAACACGGCATAAAGCTTAGGGAGGATCTTAACTCCATCTACCGGCCTGTAGGGTGGTACATGTTCATCGCTCGTCACACTACAATATGGACAAAATGGATGGTGACCTATGAAAAAGAGAAAGAGAAGATTGACAGCTTGATACTGGACAGCAACAAACTCACGGGTTAGTAGTATGCATTAAATGCACGCTATGTGTTTTCTGTACAGAATACATCATCGTAGTCATTTTACAACATAACACAATCTAGATTTTGTTTCCTGCATTGCTGTGAAATATGGATTTAGACATGAACATGTATCACTATTTATTGTACAACTTTCTTTTAGGGGAGCACATAAACGAACACAAGACTGTGTGCTACGCCACAGCCTACTACAACGCATCGATGAGACAGGAATTCGAAAAATGCTCCACAGACAATAGCGTTGCTGATGATACATATAGTGACTATCCAATTCAGGAATCCAGTCCTCGTGAGGTCTCCATGAAAATAGCCTTCCCCGTACGCGTTGACAGCGTTACTCTTGTCAGCGTCGGTTAGTGAATTCCATACACTTTTATTTCAATTAGAATGGTTACTCCTTTGTGGTCAACAATATTGTCTTTCTGACGCAACAGGAAGTTGTCTTTAAAACATAGTCTAGGAACATTTGAAATGAAGTATTTTCGTCATTTTGTTCATTAAAGGTTACCCGGAAGTCGACAACGATTGTGGAAAGTTGTTGGTGACCATCGATGGTGAAAACCTGGACTTCTTCGTCCCAGTCAACAATCCTTTCACAGGTAACACCCTTGATGAGAATATGGTCGCTGAACGGCCGATGAGTGACCAAATCAGAATTGATAAACAGCGAACGATTTATAGTACTGTATGGTTGGCTGTCTTTTACATCAAGCTTTTACATCGTCAACTGCATTTCAGTTATAATTCAAATTTGGGTCACTCGACGGTTGCTCAGAAATCACCGACCAGTGGGAAGTGGCCTGCCAGTCCCAGTCTTTTTTCTATAATATGATATCATATCATATCAAAGTATAGTTGCTTAAACGGGAACCTGTTCTATATATACCAGTAATACTTCATACCCTGCTCTATCGAACATAGTACATCGCAAAAGAGCGCGCCGCTTCCGGGTCCGCCCAGTTGTGCTCTAGACGCCGTGAGAGATCTAGACGGACGCATAGAAAATGCGCTCCCGCAAATCAGTGTCGAAAAGAGTGGTTCGGCTCTGGGCACCGTAGGTGACCCTACTTATAGTCAGTTCAATCCGCTCGGAACGCGCCTAGCGTACCGGAACCTTCGGTGCCGCCTTCTATAGAACAGGTTTCCGTTTAATTCGTGTATTTTCTCATTTGGTAACAAAAATGGTTCGACTTCGATTAAGATAATAGTGGTTCTAAAGAATGATGACAGTTTTGCTTTAGAAATTATCTCTACTTTCCCAGGTATCCCATACGATAAGAAAAAAGGAGTCACTGTGAACTGCACACGTTCCGAACAAGTGATTCTGGAATGTCACTTGACTGACGGCGTGTTCGACCCTTTTCCCACTGTCATGGTTAGAACTCACTTCGAGGAAGTCCCACATCAGACAACGAAGGATGATATCAAGGTAACTTTTGTGATATCATTGGTAGTCAGATAAAGTAAAATTTCCCAATTACCTAATGGAGTATTATTGCAGTAGTTGGTCAGGTTCTGGTGTTCGCAGCTGTTTTGTGGTTATGCACTATTGTATGTGTTATTGTAATATTGCAAAGTTTTAAATTGTATTTTTGTTTAACCAGCATTGCCTGAAAAACAGGTTGTTATGTACCTGAGTGTTACTGCTGGTAAAATAAATAAACTAATAAAAACCCAAGGATCCCTTAGCTGCATTCGTATGTAGTTAGGCATGTCGTCTCCCCGTGTGTGCCTACCTATAGACGTAATCTTACATAGTAGATGCGAAAATAACCTTCCTTGCTTAGATGAGTCTTTCATACATTGAACAACCTGTTTTTGTATGGGTCTGTGTCTTCGCACCTATAAATCAAGGTTCCTTTTAATGGATTAGTCTGACATTACGGCAAACGCCGTAATTATATGTTTTAGCATTATGTAAAAAAGGCCCTCCTTATATCAAGTCATCGTAAGCGTAGGCATCTACTACGGAAAGTAAGCACTATTGAGCTGTCTATCAAATACATTAACACTTTGCTAGTGAACTTTACAGCGAGTGAAGGGCTGTACACTGGGCCAGTTGGCTGTTGGACAGTTGAAGCCGGAACTTCTCATCAAGGCAACACAGCGTTGCCTGGCAACAGTGATGAAAATGCCGGAACACACCCGGCACAGTGAACTTGCAAAAGACCCCATGATGATGTACCTGGACAGGCTTGACAGGAGCAGGCGTGATGTCAGAAACGGTTAGAATGGAAAAAAGTGTATTATTTGTTAATTTCTTAACTTAACATTACCCGGTATATAATCCTATACAATGCCATTTAACATTTAGACTATGGTAGAAATGGACTGGAAGTAGTGCCAGAGCTCTTGTATATTTTGTTTTAGCGTTTTTTGTTGTTAATAGTAGCGAAGTGTTTTCTACTAATTATTCTGAAATGAACTTACTTCGTTAACGGTCATGTTTAGGTAAGTGTTCGCCACAGCTTTTTGACATGGTGGCAGAGGCCATGTACGGACCTGGACTGGAGAGACTCCGAGATGAAAAGCTACTGCCGGTGGCGAGTGAGATTGTAGCAGAAGTTGGTAACCATTTGGAGGTGATTTACCCCAAGGAATGGTATCACTATTGGATAAGTCTGCTGGGGCTTACAGCTTTCGTTGGTGCAGCATTCACAGGTAGGACTTCATAACGCACCTGAGTAATTTGCGCTTTTTATCTATTTGGGACTGAGTATACCTGTAAGGACTACAAAAGAAGTAGGTTATTCAGTATATAGAGGACGTTACTCGTCGAGTAAACAGGACTATAGACACTGTTGGTCTGGAATGTATCGTAGCGTAGGTACAGAATGGAAAAGGGCTCCGCTCCAGTTGCGGCTGAGGTGTTGTGATTCCTTCATCCGTATCCTGACCGTTGTAAACTCTAATGTCATTAATGTGTATTAATTCTGTGTTTACCTTGAAGTTCACAGAAGAGAAACATATTGTTTTTGCTTCGTTTATTCGTCTTCTTCTTCTCCAAACATACAAGGTAGCAAACAATGTGTGGTGTTTTTGTCCACGCAGACTACACAAATCTTCATCTTTAGTTGCAGCACGGAACTGGAGGGGCTGTAAACCATACATACGATTACTATGATTGCTTTTCTCATTTTATGTTCGCCAGCAAATTTCATATTTCTACTTATGTACTAATTTTGTATTTCATCTAATTAAAGGGTTCGTTTCGATCGGCGTTGCCATCAGTCTGGCGGGAAGTCAAGCCATCGCTGGGGGTGTCGTAGGTATGCTAGCTGCCGGAGCCAGCGCGTTAGGCAAGAAAAGGCTTGATAGATATTTCATCGATGTGGAACGTAATTACAAGGATGTTCTCTGGTAAGAACAGATCACATCTGAGATCCCAAATGTGTTGTTTCAGTTAGGATAAAATATGTTGTTACAATAGAGTATTAAGATTTCGTCCGAACGAATCCAACAACTTCAGATTTACAGTTAAACTTTTCAGTTAGATTTTAAATCAAATATTGTTTGTTCCTTGCGCTGGTGGTCAACCAAACAGGAAAGGTAGCCATTAACTAGCCATAGCAGATTAAGCAATGTAACTTTTGATTTGCTGGATTCTAATTTAATACAATGGACAACTTTCACACTTAACGCCATATCTGGGGCTTGTACAATGTAGTCACTCATTCATTGTTACAGGATTCTGCTGGAGGAGCTTCCATCTGTGGAGGATGCAGATAAGGAGAAGTCAATCCGTGATATGGCGCTGACACTTGATGTGTACAGTCTGGAATGTGCTGTCAAGACAAAGTATGAGGTGGGTTTCAGATTTAAGTGTGTAGATACAGCCTCTGAAGAATTTCTTTAACAACGTTTTAATGACATTCTGTTCGTGGGGCGTTTACATCTGGTACTTACATTGCCTTTATGACAACGACTAAAAAAATTGTACTGATAATCTTGATAATAAGGATGATGATTCTGTTTTAGGCACTTGGCTTTCTTGACAACACCTTTAACGACATCATAAAGAAAAGAAAGCCATTTGAGTCCAGTCGTGAAGGGAAGCTAGCAAAAGCGACTGAGGAATCACAAAAGGAGGCTCTGAGACGCTGCCAGATGACCTGTGATCTGTTCCGGATCCGTGAGCTGCTCATGAAGACTTGCTTCGTGCCTGTGATCGGTCCGCAAGACGCTGGCAAGTCAACACTCATCAAGACGCTCTGGGGATTGGACGTGAAAGACATCGGGTTCCAGAAGCACACCAAAACAGCAGTGCTTTACAAGGCCAGGGACACAAATAGGATGGTGGTAAGGACTTAAAAAAATCTCAGCAACCATTTTGAACTTTCCTGAATCCTCTTTCGAAAGATGCATCCAGATCTATGCTCTTGTGCCCGAGAAATGCATATACTTATCTTAATATATCATTGAAATACAGTATAGTAGCATAAGTTTTCCATTCATCTTGATTTGCAGATTGTCGACTTTCCCGGCACGACCACAGTGGATACCCAGGTGGCCACGCTGGTGAACCACTGCGGAGGACTGGCCAGTTTCTTCATCCTCGTCATGCCGTTCACGGGAGATCCCAGTAAGATAAACATTGATGAACTGAAGAAGGTCAAGAACTTCGACTGTTCCTTCATCGTCTGTATCAACCAGTGTGGACGCTTTCCTGACGCTTTTAAGGTTTGTTCTTTTTATTGGAATGACTGATATGGTATCAAATTCTTCAGTTCATTCATTCCATTACTTTTGCTTTTACTTGTATACAGTTGTGTGTGAGGAAGGTGTGTTTGTGTGTGCTTGTGTGCGCGAGTTTTAGTGTGCGTTTGTGTGTATGTGTTTGTGTGTATGTGTGTATGTGTGTGTGTGTGTGTTTGTGTGTATATGTGTGTTTTTGTGTGTATATGTGTGTGTTTGTGTGTTATGTGTGTATATGTGTGTGTTTGTGTGTGTATGCGTGAGACTGGCTTTGACTTTCGTTTCTTTTTCCCTCTTAGACCAAGGAAGATGCAGACAAGTTCCGTGCCGACTTCTCAGAGGTCCTGGACGTGAAACCCTCTGACATCTTCTTCACGGACTTCGTGTCCTGCACCCCGGAGATGCGCGCAGTGGGGCTACAGGGGGTGGATGACGTCAGGCGGTGGATCAAAGACTGGCTGGTGAGGTATGACGTGTTCGAGAAGGACGAGCCTGAGCTGAGCATGGCTGTGAACGAGCAGGCTACAATGATGGGTACTGGCCCTTAGGTTTGAGTTTTTGCTTCCTATCATAAACAGAGTGCTACAGAATAATACAGAAAAAAAGTGAGCCTAAGTGATGCATAGAAACAACGGGTTCAAACTCTTAGATTTGCCAAATTCTACTAGTCCCTTCCCTGCTTTCCAGCATATGGCATAATAGAGAAAAAAATGTATTAACTGTCTACGACATAAGGAGAATCAGTATATTGCTATTTGACGTTGGATCATTTGGACAACAATGTAAAACGTTTTTGTGTGAACATGCGCTAAATGGAATCAAGCTTGTTATCATTTTTTCTACATATGTATAAAGTTCAGTCTAATAAAGTTGCCATTGGGTCATCAGTTTATGTAATTTTACGGTGCCGAGATGTTTATATTGTCTCCATATCTCAATAATCGATACAAATTTAACTGTCTTTGAAAAGTAACAAAAATATGTAATCATACAACTCATCACATGTCTGACTTATGATGGGTACAGATTCTTATATATGTCCTTTCCCTGCTTCCCAGTGTGTGTACAAGTCAGACAATATTCATTTAGGGCACAATCTATGTTAATAAACAGTAAGTCTATAATAATGAACAGTAGGGTACAGTCTATGTTAATGAACAGTAAGGGCACAGTCTATGTTAATGAACAGTAAGGGTGCAGTCTATGTTAATGAGCAGTAAGGGCACAGTCTATGTTAATGAACAGTAAGGGTGCAGTCTATGTTGATAAGCAGTAAGGGTACAGTCTATGTTAATGAACAGTAAAGGCACAGTCTATGATAAGATGAACAGTAAGGGCACAGTCTATGTTAACGGTGCACACACCAGTTCTTCCGCGACAGGGGTCCGAGCTAGTGCGCGAGAAAAAAGTGACGAAAGGCTTCCGAGGGTCCATGTTTGAGTTGACATTTCTCATTAGTTCCTGCGAAATGACATTAAACGGTTACATGGCTGAAAAGCGTAGGAAATGGTGAAGGATCAGAGAAGTCGAAGGATCGAAACTTAGTTTGTCTTGTAGCTAAAGGAATATGCTTTCACCAGATATACAGTTATTTTGCTTCAGGATAATTCCCTGGTAGAGCTGGTCGCTAGACTTTAGGGTATGCCGCCTCCAATTGAAACCCCAAATAAACTGGTGTGTGCCCCCTTAAAAGCGCCCATCCTGAAAAAAGTATTAGCGATAATAGCCAACAAATTGCATTTTTCCCATGAAAGTGTATAGCCTCGATCAAATTCTAGTTTAAAAAAGCCGGATTTCTCAGGTTTTTATATGATTCTACACTGTCATATAATTGGTGGATTTGCCCCCCTCCCCACCCCCACCCCCTTCAGACACGGTCGCAGAGCCTTTGAAGTGTGTGTGCTAAGCATAGATTACATAACAATTACCGAAACATTGTTCTTTCTGCTACACAACCTCTGGGGCTCCTGTAAATCGCATTTACACGTTTCACAGTTGCTTCTACATCAAGCGGCAAGCGTTTTTCAATGAAAAAAGCCCCTGCTGACGTCATTTTCGCACTTTCCTGGCAAATCAAATGTTAAGTTCGGCGTGGCGCTAGTTCTCGACATTAACACAAGTAAGTTGCACCAATCCGAAGATACATCCCAAGGCTTGTTTATTACACCGAGACCGACACCAAACTGCAAAGCCTTATCTTAGCAGATGCCCGTTTTTAAGTTCATACCGGCAGGATATGCAGAATAGGCCTCCATCTTAACCAAAGATACAAGATATGACTTCATTTTTCTACGAAATGAAAGAAGCCCGGCCTACGGAAACGCTTGGACGGGAAAGCTAGGTCTATCCTCTACCAGATATGACCAAAAAATAACATTTCAAGCACTTCTCGTTGAAGTGCGGAACTTAAAACTGCAGCGTTCTTACTTTCAAACATAGGCTAGTGGCCGGCATTGTGACGTCACGAACTCAACTACGTTCTAGGGGTTTCTACTGTTCATTCCAGTTAGAAATAGAGGGAAAGTGTGCTCCATCGCAAGAGCGGCCCCTTGCCTTTCCTTTTCACGACCATGCCTCTTCATTTAGCACGTATTAATGGCCTAAAACCTCTTCCATAGGACAAGCTTATTGTGACGTAATTGCTATTATGCGCATTGAATGGTATACTGGCCTGAAGGCGCAAAATCAGCCTTCCGACACCGCAACTTTCAACCACCTGTTACTCGAGAAAGAAAAGTCGCAGACAACTCAAACTTGGCATGACTATAGAGTATAACGTTTTAAAGTTATGGACAATAATAATCATAATTTGCATATATTAACGGTGCACACACCAGTTCTTCCGCGACAGGGGTCCGAGCTAGTGCGCGAGAAAAAAGTGACGAAAGGCTTCCGAGGGTCCATGTTTGAGTTGACATTTCTCATTAGTTCCTGCGAAATGACATTAAACGGTTACATGGCTGAAAAGCGTAGGAAATGGTGTGTTTTCGGTGCAAATTGTGTTTTGGTCCGCGTCTTACTTCCGGGATATTCCTACGCCTGAATGTGATTAGGCTCGTGACCTAGATTAACCTCTGAAGCGCTGTGTTAAGCCTAGTTGTAATGCCGCGCGCCGTGGATGATTAAAAAAACTGTAGTACTAGAATTTTCTTTATAATTAGCTGGATTACTCGTTAGGTTTTCCTCTTTCTGACAGTATCAGTCGTGTTTGCCGGAAAAATCATCTTCATGTTTTTCTTTCAATGCCAAAATGCCCGATTTTTTGCATTATTTTTTACATGAAAATAATCTTTTTTCCCTCTAATTTTTTAAAATCAGAGAAGTTGAAGGATCGAAACTTAGTTTGTCTTGTAGCTAAAGGAATATGCTTTCACCAGATATACAGTTATTTTGCTTCAGGATAATTCCCTGGTAGAGCTGGTCGCTAGACTTTAGGGTATGCCGCCTCCAATTGAAACCCCAAATAAACTGGTGTGTGCCCCCTTAATGAACAGTAAGGGCCCAGTATATTTTAATGAACAGTAAGGACTCAGTCTATGTTAATGAATAGTAAAGACACAGTCTATGTTAATGAACAGTAAGGGCATAGTCTATAATGAGATGAACAGTAAGGGCACAGTCTATGTTAATCAACAGTAAGGGCACAGTCTATGTTAATGAACAGTAAGGACTCAGTCTATGTTAATGAATAGTAAAGACACAGTCTATGTTAATGAACAGTAAGGGCATAGTCTATAATGAGATGAACAGTAAGGGCACAGTCTATGTTAATCAACAGTAAGGGCACAGTCTATGTTAATGAACAGTAAGGCACAGTCTATGTTAATGAACAGTAAGGGTGCAGTCTATGTTAATGAACAGTAAGGGTGCAGTCTATGTTAATGAACAGTAAAGACACAGTCTATGTTAATGAACAGTAAGGGCATAGTCTATAATGAGATGAACAGTAAGGGCACAGTCTATGTTAATCAACAGTAAGGGCACAGTCTATGTTAATGAACAGTAAGGACTCAGTCTATGTTAATGAATAGTAAAGACACAGTCTATGTTAATGAACAGTAAGGGCATAGTCTATAATGAGATGAACAGTAAGGGCACAGTCTATGTTAATCAACAGTAAGGGCACAGTCTATGTTAATGAACAGTAAGGCACAGTCTATGTTAATGAACAGTAAGGGTGCAGTCTATGTTAATGAACAGTAAGGGTGCAGTCTATGTTAATGAACAGTAAAGACACAGTCTATGTTAATGAACAGTAAGGGCATAGTCTATAATGAGATGAACAGTAAGGGCACAGTCTATGTTAATCAACAGTAAGGGCACAGTCTATGTTAATGAACAGTAAGGCACAGTCTATGTTAATGAACAGTAAGGGTGCAGTCTATGTTAATGAACAGTAAGGGTGCAGTCTATGTTAATGAACAGTAAAGACACAGTCTATGTTAATGAACAGTAAGGGCATAGTCTATAATGAGATGAACAGTAAGGGCACAGTCTATGTTAATCAACAGTAAGGGCACAGTCTATGTTAATGAACAGTAAGGCACAGTCTATGTTAATGAACAGTAAGGGTGCAGTCTATGTTAATGAACAGTAAGGGCTCAGTCTATGTTGATGAACAGTAAAGGCAATTAAACATGTACATGTTGACGAGTAGTGATACAAATTGGAACTGACCATATCATTTTCATCAGATGTGCCCCAAGTTCTTTTTGATAGGACATTTGAACTGAATATTTTAGTATCAATCGCAATTCTATATACGTAGGAATAGAGAAGTATCATATTCAGCAGTCGTGTTTGCAGCTTGAACTTGTGCATTGAATAAACCGCTTGCTTAAATCACCACACGTGTCTTTTTAATAGTTTCTCCCATTTTCTGTTTAGATGTCGTGTTTGGCGATTAAAAGGGACCCATACATGTAATTCCAACATTTAGTGTTTGATGGAAATCTAATGGGGAAGGGGCGAGAGGATCACAAAGGGGTTTGTAATCTTCAGAATAATAATGTGCTTTAATACTGTAGTAACTGATTTGACTACTCAACATCCCAAAGTATATCTTAATACCTGTGAAAAGTACTACTATAAAACAATACCGATTAAAAACATACTAACTTAAAGATGCAGCAACCAACAAGCTTACTTTCGACATTCCATTGATGCATCTGCACAATGCAATTTTACAAAGGAAAAAGTCTAGACATTAACGGCAGTCCGCCAAAGGTTAACTGGACTTCTAGACTAACAATATATAATAGCCTGACAATATATAATAGCCTGGACCATTATAGCAAATGGCTAAGGCCATGGCTACAATGTACGGCTGCAGTTACACGTGTAACCGCACGCGTCCCCACTGCACTGTACTTCCAGTCCTTTGTCCATGACTGTCATCTAAACCAGCCTGCTGAATTTACGACGCCCCTCTACGTGACGTTAATTAATCTCAATGGATTACAATTGTCGAATGTATTATATTGCAGACCAATATTGACTAAAAAAATCTCAAACATAATACATATGTGCAACTGGATGATAAACAGTGTGGTATTAGTGTCAAACTTTGGACTAATTCTATGTTTTGCTGACGGGCTAGGAAATCATTAATGATCTCATCAAAAGAGTTATATTTAGCTGTAACTAAGAGTAGATATTTAGATTTATCCAGTAGACAAATTTTCCGCCTTCTGCAAGTTCCTGATGTGATTGTTCCTGGAAGTTGTGCACCAAATCTTTACTAACTGACTTAGGCTATGCATTATGGATGGCATAATGTAATTGGAACACATTACTTGGATCTTCCAGCCGAACTAATGTGTTCAGCTTTCCCCGAGGGCCGCAGAAGGCTGTCATTTAGGGCCTGGGTCTGTGGGTTTGTGCGGACTGATACACACTGGATCGGGCTGTGAACAGGCAGATGAGACGCTTGCATACCTTTCTCTTCCTAGAAATTCCATATTGATCCGCCCATAGAGGATATAGCTTTCCCTTGTGGACCTCTTGTCAGTTGTGACATCCAGTACCTGGCTTCGACGCGCCATATTGCCATCAAGCTGCCGACTGTAGAATAAACATGATGCTCACCCACATCTTCATGGTTACTGTAGCAGGGTTCTTCACTCTGCTGCCGCAAGGTAGGTGCTGATAATCAATGTTTTTCATTACTGGTTCCGACATGTTTTTGTCCCAACTGTACCATGATGTTGAATGTACGGGGAATCAGAAAAGGTGGGTAAGGCGTAGACGTCGTATCGATGTCTCGTCTGTATCTTCTGTACAACAACATAGTCTTGGTCAAGAAGTGGAATTCATAATGGACATTTAGTAGGAGTCGTTTGTTTTAAAACAATCTGCTGTATTGGAATGCTGTTGACCCATCGCTGTTATCAGACTATTTGCCTGGCTGTGATAACTGGATCTATATGTAGTACATCAGGCTTAGAGAATGTGGAACGCGACCTTTTTACAATGATTACATGTTCTTGCTGCTGTTATGAAATCAAATGCATCCTGTCTTTTGTACTTTATAACATAGTCGTATGAATACGTGCCAGCTCAACTAACATACGTTTTTGCTACTGATGGTAACTTACGTTAGTTATGTTGCATTGATTATGATATGGTTCATTATGTCAAGGATATAATATTGATGATATGTTTTGGCTAATTTATACCAGTTGTACATAGCGACTGCCAGGCAAAGTCATCCTTCTTCATCATATATCTGATTATTCATTAACTTCACTCGCTAATAATAATTTTTCAATATTGCCATAGTATGCCGTCTACACACTACAACGATGTCAACGGATTATTGTATTCACATCATTACATACCCAAGGCACATTGAACTACAGGCTGATATATACCTTACTTATGTGAATCATAACATTTTTATATATACGATTCTTGTGGCTAAATCAATAGTTGTAGGAGCTGGTTTATTCACTAGGGCACGAAGGTTGTTACTGGCGCTGTTGAACATGAACATGAACTATTGACTAAAGCCTGAAGGGAGTAACTGTAATTTGTGGATATACGGGACGGTCACTTATTCAAAGCCATTGATATAAGCAATAGTGTGCGACCTAATTCTACAACGTCATTCCACTCCATGCAGCCTTACACAGCCGTTATAGATGATGCATTCAGGACGGAAATTGGCGTGACGAGTACATGGCACAGTTGACTGAACGCGGAACCGTCCCGTTCAATGTGAATGTTAGTAAGAGGCATTACGAGACCTCTGTTATCACCCGTATTACAGCCCGAGCCATTATAAGATATACAGCATCGCCAGGCGACCATCATCATTGAGTCTGCCACCTGTAACAATACATCAGCTCATCTATAGGCGCTGCCGGTCGGCAATTGACCTCACTGTCGCTACAATCAAACAGGGCTGTTCGATCTCAATAACGTCATCAGTATTCTTTTCGGGTGTGAGGACGGAGTGAAAGCTTTGGAGTGAGTTTTATTGATGTTTCCAATATTTCCAAGGGAAATGATTCTTTTTGCGAAACTTTGCTTCACTTGATTATTCGTTATTCTTTTAGGTGTGAAGAAGCTAAAGCTTTGGATTGAGTTTTATTGATGCTTTCAATATTTCGAAAAGGAAATGATTCTTTTTCAGGAACTTTGTTCCACCTTGTTATTCGTTTTCAATCACGTAAATTACCTACTTAGGGATCATGAATAAAGAACGAAATAATCCATGTCAACATGTAGGTTACCCTCTATCCTATACACAAAACCAGTTTAAGCTGATGATAATGTTAAGTCGCGCGATATATCAATATGAGCAGGTATATTTGCAAATAGCCAAAGTAATTTAAAAGTAAGTATAAGTCAAGTACGTCTCCAATGCAAGGTTTCTTATATGTTTTGTTCTTTATAGGAAATTATTCTTTCCTCTGTGGTTAAGTGTAATCTTTAAAACCTCCAGCTTCCTACAGCACATTCAATTCAAATCCACCCACGTGTATCCAACAAAGTAGTTCAGACCACAGGTCAGTACAGGAATCTGTTCTGCCATCTCAGAGGATGAAGTTTACACGATAGAAACGAGGCTCAAGAGCATCATCAATCATGCCCGATGTACAGGTGGCATTTACCTGTTGAAACGCAAAAGCTAGGAAAAAGACACGGATCAGGTGGTAAACCCGTTTATAGATTAAAACAACGTTTGTTGTGTTCAATGTATGATTCATGATTTACCATAACCTAATTTGTTGGATAGAGATACATTTGGAATATGATAAATGGTTGAGGTATATACCAAATGGCAGGTTGCAAACATATGCCTTTATGTCTGCACAAATTGGCAAGTAAAGGGCATATTTGATGTTCATTGAAGCTGGCACATCATCTGCTAGCATCAGGGCCTCTCCACGCAGCCGAGACATCATTATCGTCAGCTTTAACCTTGAGCTAGATAGATACGGATGTTGATGCAAACGACGGACTATTTTACGATTTTCAGGTCTTGATAGCTTTTAAAGTGTAACAATAGAGACGTAAGTGGTAAATACTGTGTGATCATGAAACTCCTGAGCGACGATACGTGCTACACTTTTAAAGATCTGCATGGTGCCATGGAGGGTATGGTGGGCGGGAGGATGAGATCTAGAGCCATGAAACCTTCACAATATGATGATGATAATTTTGGACTTGTGGTTGCTTCACGAATCAATCTACCGCGTAACACTGACATTGACCAGATGGGTACCATCACCGGCAGCTTTTTTCCTGCGTATGTCATTAACTTTCACTTTGAGTTTCTGTTGCCATCACGCTGTGACATCGGTGTGGTGAATATTACTGCTACATGTATATCATTATCTTTAGTAGTTCACCTATCATTGCCTATACCATTTATAATGTGTATGCTAACATAAAAGTCGATACTTGTATTACAGCTAAAGGTGTCAGCTATGATGCAGTTCCGCTGCCCACCGCAGTCCTACTGGGCCATACAGTCACACTTCACTGCAGTTTCAATGACCTACCACCAGATGACGTTGTTAGTTGGGTCATCAGGTCATCTGGAAGAGCAATCACATCTGGCCGGAGAGTGGATCCAACGTATCCGCGCTACCAGGTATTCGTTTTGAAATATGTTTGATAGAATATCATCACACAAGGATCCAGTATGTCTTTTCTTTTATCGAACGGTTGGAATGAGTGGATGGATGGTGATAAAACTGCCTGAAATCATTCATCGCATAACGCGATACCAAAACAAAACCCATCAAAAGTCTATTCAAAACATGTCTTTAATTCCAGGTTGTTGGTGACGCGCAGAAAGGAGAGTTCCATTTACGGATTCGGGACATTCAACTAGAGGATGGAGGGACATACACGTGTAACATCTTCGGCCTTACTCCCAAAGAAGCAGAGTTGACCGTAGTAGGTAAGAAACAATTGATACAGTATAGATGGACTTTAGTTAGATCCACAACTAGCTTGACATCTCAATTCTTCTTCTTGTGGTTTATATATTTATTACATTATATTATATCACATAATAGAAGAGGAAGGTTGACGCAACAGGACAGTCACACATAAGATCCGAGAGACACAAAAATACATTAGAGTTCATTCACTGCCCTGTCTCCTGATGGAAGGATCTAGAAGGATTGCAAATATTTAGAGATATTATTTTCTATAAAGCCTATTGGCCAACCCTGGTGAATTTGTTTTACCGGAAAACACAGACTTTGTCACAAAACACACACTTTTTTCAGAAGCAAATGGTAATCAAAGTAAACTGCGTTTCCTTCCAGTCCCCGTCCCCCAGCCGCCCACCCTGAGAGGTGCAGAAGAGCCCGGCACGGCGGGGCAGCAGCTGGAGATCAGCTGTACATCTTCAGGAGGAAACCCGCCTCCTCAGCTCACCTGGTACAACGGCACGGAGGCGGTTACGGAGCAGCAGGTGGACCTGAAGGAACGAGATGGTCGTGTGGAGACTGACCTGATCATCCGGCGTCTGACCAGATGGGATAACGGAATGAACCTGACCTGCAGAGCCAGTCAGCCGTTTCCGGAAATCACTTCTGCGCAGGATTCCTGGACTGTTTTGCGAGTGCATTGTAAGTTGCCTGTCCATGACTGATCTTGAAACAATGTGCTGTTGTAAACATTTAAGTAAAAATAAAACTGATAGTACTATGTCAGTGACACTTATCACTGAAGAATCCTATGTCGACACTGCAGACCGTAGACACCTGTAGTCTTGCACGAGTACTTAACGTTCAGATACATCAAAGCCGGTGTGTCATTCGTAATGATAGTTAGCAATATAATATATGTGTGGCAAAACATTACGTCTGGGACCGCACTTTTATGTCAAGCTTAAGCTGCAGTGTAAAGTGGACCAGTCATTGTAATGAGATGACAGGTGGTCATTGGAACGTCGGCTTGAATTCATGTGCTTATTGGTAAAGAAGAGTTTAGCTGGTGTGTTACTCCGAAGGGCGGTTTTACCGGCTAGCTATATAGATACAGATGCAGAAGAATTTGTCATTCACCAATCTGGTGGAAACATTCACAAGATTTTTTTCTGAATCTTAGATCCTCCAAGCGTGACTGTTCCCATCCCATCGGTCCGCGTCATAGAAGGTGACCCAACAGAACTGACGTGCAGGGTGGACAGCAACCCTCCTGCAGCCGTCAGCTGGGCAAGACCTGGCCGTCCTGCGTTACTCAGTGGCAACATCGGGTAATGGTTTCAGACAACAAACACAATAGTTTCCCTTTTATTGCGTCGATGAAGTTTAGACATCCAGGTAGTAAGATACTCAAGTTAAGTTAAACATCCAGGTAATAACAAACGCAAAGTCACAGATACCCAATAGAATTTGAAGACATTTCAGACAGCACCCACTGTCTTTCTTCTGTGATTGAATGAGGTTCATGTTTTCTGTCGTCCTGCCATTGACAATAGTTTACGGATACTGTCTGAATCGTCCAACAGTTTCCATACCAAGTTGCTTGTAACGTTAATGAGTAACTCGGAACTTGCATAACTGATTACCTGAAAGACTATTTTAACGTTCGCTGTTAGTGGTTAGCGAACTTCCGGAATATTTGTCCTGTCATGAAGCAAAAAAAAATGTCACATTAGAGGTAAATTGCATCAAACAGTATTAAAAAAAATGCTTTATCTTACTGTTGTCTCACAGGCAGAAGACCTTCCGTATCCCCAGCACTTCTCGCCAAGACGCAGGGACTTACCGATGCACGGCAGACAATGGTGTACCTCCCTCAGCTGTGGGGACTGTGGCTTTGGAGGTTCTCTGTACGTATAAAGCCTTCACTACTTTGACACATCCGAAAGAGATGTTATTCCTTGTATTATGTTATGCATTTGGCATATGGCATAGACGATTACTAAATACGAAGAGAAAATGAGGCATCTTGTTTTGCTATGCATGATCAATAGGTTATCACTACTCACATTTGTACAAGTCTGAAATGTACAAAAAATGCCTGCCACTTCTACTTTCCTGTGATTTGATAAAAATTGCTCTCCTGTCCAGGTCCTACAAGAGATTTCTTTTAAGTTTAGATAATGAATTCATAATAAAGGTTGCTTTTATTATCATTACTTAGTTCGGTCCACAATAGACCCGCCGTTGATCAACCCCTCCATGGACGACAAGGTTACCGCCTTGCAAGATGACGACGGCTTCTCTCTGAACTGTCTCGCGGAGGGACATCCCAAACCCAAAGTGACGTGGCGGCGGAAGGATACAAAGTTGTACTGGGAAAACCCGCTCCGGTTCCATCGGGTGCGCTACGACGTGGAGGGAACGTATCAGTGCGTGGCGACCAGCGATGGGTTTCCTCAGAAGACTAAAGACGTTTTCATCGATGTCGTGGGTTGGTTTATTATTATTCTTTATAAAGCAAACGAATTCTGCGATGGGGACTCAAAAACACAAAATTCCTCCTGTTAGAAAATGCATGATTATGCGTCGCTCTAAGCTTCTACCTTCTGTATCTGTAGCTATATAGCCGGTATAACCGCCATTCGGCGTAACACACCAGCTTCGCAGGCACGCGGTGCGGCAGCAGCTGGTTATATTACACTGAACGATCCGTCACACCTTAGTTCCCTACTGGTATGTACATAGAAACGTCACATAATTTCAAACTTTTTTCATGTATTGTTTCAGTATCTTTGCAATAGGCCTTCTGAAATAAAGATTTTCAGTGTGATACAGTATACTATATATAAAAAAAACATGGTTATGACGTTTTTGCGTTATCCAAATTCAGATAGCAATTGGGTATGCCTTCAAAGAAACTATTTCCTGATTTGTATTTTCGTAGGGAAACCCTATATGGAAGGGGAAGGCGATACAACGATGATAACAGCAGATGCCGGAGAAACCGTGCGGCTAGGATGTACTGTTGCAGCCGACCCTTTGCCCTCCCATATGGAGTGGACATGGAGAAACAACTACGGGTTAGAAACAGAGTTAGACCGTGATGATTCACGTATCGTCACAACCAGAAGAAATCAGGAAATGACGTCATCACTAACGTTAGAGAATGTGGGTGTGAAGGAAGGAGGAAGCTACGTCTGCGTGACGACCAACATGTTCGGGTCGGCCAAGCGGAATATGCATCTAGAGGTCAAAGGTGATGGGCATATCATCTCACAATTATAATGATAAATATCTAATGTTTCTTATTTTCAAAATCATTCCTGAAAGCTATTTGTATGTGCAGTCGCTAAGTTAGAGTAAAGTATTGGCCAATGTCTAATACACTATAAGGTAATACTTTTACTGTATTGCTGGGTTTAATTTCTCCTTTGAAGGGAGTAATATTTGCCATTGTAACAGCTTTGGATTATTCGCTTGACCATAACGGATATGGACATGGATAAAACGCTGAACAAGTATGTCCATAACAACATTTTTTTCTTCCATTTACCTTTGGCAGAGTCTATTCCAAAGCTTGTCATCATAACCTCAATCACTGCCGGAGTAGTGTTAGTGGCGACAGTCGCTGTGGTTATGGTAATCATCGCCAAGAGAAAGGGGTGGATATGCAAGTGTCACCAAGACGGTATGCCTGATTATTTGTCGTTATAAAAGTACATATAGCCACGTATTGGCACAATAAAACAGTTCCCAAGCATCTGACAACAGCGTAATATGAAGTAAAGTCACTGATGAGATGCAGCAGTTTCTCTCTAAAACGCCTGACAAAATGTTTGAATAAGTCTTATCTTTAGTATTTTACTACTTGGAAGTCTGACCTTCATAGACGTATTCATCTGCTTGATTTAATGTTATTATGATTAAGCAGATGCAGCCATTAGAGATTGTAACACATAGTGTCTTAGTTCCTTTTCCATTTAGCCTAGTTTAAAATCATTGTATAAGTTTAGTTTTTCCTCTACACCCATAGGACCACATGTAATCCTTTTGTGCATTTAGCGCTCGAGCATGAATATGCAAAAAAGATTATCATTATCATTATTATCGGACAAAGCCAAAGGCAAGTTGAGTTATACTTTAATCAGCAATGAAACTATACCGTATACCTTAATTGACAGCATGATTAAATACAAGGTGTACAATGTGTACTGGTCGCATATATGCCATGTACGATTCAGACCCGATTGACCTGTCCGCGTCCCGCCCGATGCCGCCCGTGCCGAAGTACGTGTACCAGACATGCACCATTGACTCCGGTGTGGAGGACCTACATGAGCTACAGGAGATGTACGGGACTCTCAAACCGCGGCCTCCGCCACGGGGGGACAAGAAATGGGAGTCGGTGGGACTGTCCTACTCCGGTATATTTTTCGTTAAACGTATTTTTGTTTTCAAATGATTCCTTACATAGAAACCGTCAAACAACTTACTGTACATGTATAACCAAACAACTTAGTCTGGCTCTTAAGGTCTCCGTAGTTATGTGTTCTATCATGATGCTATTTAGTTCATCTTTGACATTGTCTGTTCCCCATTACAGGATTGGTCCACTCCTCGTCTCTTCCACCTTATTCCGTGTGACAGCCCACAGACGGGAGCCATTTACATCACCGCATGTGAAAAGCAGATCAAGAGAAAATGAAGACGATGCTCACACGTCTGAATAGATACTACGCACTTGACTACAGAACTGTCGCAAGACAGAAATCACATTGTACTTTTCTGAAAGAAACTTATCTAATAGGGACGTAAAGTAATAATTCCCCTAAGATTATTTCCAAGAAAGTGGCGTCACGTTGCCTAGACTGTACCAGAACTTCAGATATTCGTCAGAAGACAGCATTAGACCATCAATTTTCGCTGTCATTTTGATGAAACGTATTTCAAATCCCGGATCTACATGGTGCGATCGGAATCATTGCTTTAAAGGGGACTTCAAGCCGCTTGGGTCTCAAAGTATCTGTGTAAATATTTTTTTTCTATTGGAAATGCTTGACGCCCACAATTTTTTGTATGCGGTAAATTACCACTTAAAGCTAACGACTGCTACCTGTTACACGAAGGATAGGTGGGATTTTCTCAGAAGTTCGACTCACTAGATAACCTCAATACATGTCCAGAAATGGGTAAAATGTACGAAGTTAGGATCAGCCTACGTCACACGTAATTTCCGACAACTTCTAGCTTCCAACAACTTCCGATAACCACTGTCGGCAAAGTTCGGGGAACGTCGACAATTATCTGTGACGTACATGGCTAACTTCGTACATGGGGTTGGACGAAGTTAGCCACCTAACTTAGTACATAGAGAGGGACGACCTGTACGAAGTACGATGTACGAAGTCAGTAGCATCTAACTTCGTGCACCTGCCGCTACAGTATGTACGAAGTTAGATGACGTCACTTGCAACTTTACCGAAGTTTACCGATTACTGTCTATATCTACCTCTAACTTCGTACAACTTCGTACACACTAACTTCGTACATTTATCCCATTTCTGGACATACCTCGTTCTAAGGGAGGTAAGTAAACAGTAATGTAGTGTAATGACGTACATATCCCCCTAGTCAGCGGGGTTTTTGGTGTGATTGTGTTTAATAGCATATACCACTGTATTAAAAAAATCGTAAGTAAGGCTTCAAGTTGCATATTGATATATCATAAACACATTTAACGGATACTTTAATCGGAAAATCGTCGCAAAGATGTCTCAAGTCAATCGTAATGGTAATTCCAATTCCATTTACTAGTATTAATCATTAAAGAGTGTAACGTGGGTGTTTTTTTTTTGTTCGCTGCGTTTTGTACAATTTTGGAAAATTTGATTGTCTATATCTTCCAAAATGGGGCACGGTATTGCTGTATTATTGTTTTCAACATAAAAAAAAATTGTTTTCAAGACGTAGAGATTTTCCCGACCAGACCAATTCAAAATTATATGAAAGTCCATTTATCGAAGTATGTGGGTCAGACACATCAAAATACATTGTGTTATATTTCTTGCTGTTGTCATGCTCACACACCAAAAGTTAAAAAAAACTTAAATGAATGGGTAAGACAGAGTTCATACCATAATGGAAAATTTTGATTTGTATAGATCTATGCAACGTGATTTGTACTTAATTCAGACGTAATTGTAGAAAAAAACTGCACTGAATACATCAAGGAAGATTGCGACAGTGTCGCCAGAATGCGCATGCATATTCTTAGAATTTTGAGTCTCAAAAGATATAGTTTAGACCTTTGGATTAAAACAAATGATCTGAAATTTTGTAGGGGTGTGAGTACATGAATACATTCACACGTATGGTGTGCATTACTTAAAAATTGTTCGATTTTTGTCTTTTTGCTCTTTTTTTTTACCAAATATGTATATTTTGGGTCGCTGTGTCATGAAAAAGTCCTTTGATCTTGACGTTGGCATAGGGTAGCTTCAGCAATAGGCATAGAAATGGGACCAGTCTATTAAGCATGGTAGTCCTTATGCTGGAACACAAACTACTTTCCCAACACAAATGACCCAGGTTGGTGGGGGCGCCAGCTGTTAACAATGACAATGACAATGACAATGACAATGACAATGACAATGAAGTTTATTGCATATTCATGCCCTCCTAGGGCTAAATGCAGTAAGTCGCATACAAAGAGTCTGATAAGTGAGCTATCCTATGTTCTACTTACGACTATATTTCTACATGCTTCCTCCCTCTTCTTAAAACATGTGAAGACGAACTTACAGAGTTCTTCTATCAAATCATAGTTAACTGATGTCATTATATATTTGAAAAAGTCTTCTTTTGTTAGTTGTGCATATTTCTGTTTTGCAAGCGTAGTACTATTAACAAAGGTATTGCGTATATCTTTATACAGTGAGCATTCTAGAAGAAAGTGCGCTTCATCTTCTATATACCTATAGTTCTTATCACAAAACATACATAATCTATCATTTGGAGGAGTGCGGGTGTATCTACCGGCTTCAATTTGTAGAGGATGATCGCTGATCCTTAGTTTAGTCATGGCTCGGCGATAGCTAAAATTTGTTATATCGAGGTATTTTTCTCTTTCATATGTATACTTGAATTTTCTGTAGGTTCTTAATTTATTCCCTTGGTTTTCTTTAATACCAGGGGAGTTAATTTCTGAGTAAAAGTTTTGCAGAAAGGTGTCTTCCAGTCTTTGTTTTATTTCAGCCTGAGCCAACGATGTGTTGTGATCACTGTTAAGCAATAGGTACGCAAACCCTGACTCCTCCAGGATTTTACTAACATTGGATAGCCAACATGGTAGCTTACGTCTGTGCAAGTCCTGTTGTACAAGGAAGGCTTCAAATTGTAGGCTATTTGTTGGAACTTCTTTAACTAATCTTTTGTAATATGAATATAATCTAGTATATACTTCAATCCACAGGGATACCTGCCCAATTCTGCTCTTGTTGCTAGATTACTCGAGTTTTTTCTTACACCTAACATCCATTTACAAAACTTAAGATGAAGTTGTTCAATTGGTGACTTGTCGTTCAATCCACTCTTGCCCCATACTTCTGCACCATAAGTCAATATTGGGACAACGCAGGCATCAAATAGTTTACAATATACTGAAATGGGAGGGTTGGTATCTCCTAGGGTTGTTTTAATGCTGAACAGAGCTCTTAGAGCTTTCTTTTGTAAAGTTTTAATCGCTGTTGTGAAATTGCACCCGGCTGTAAACACCACTCCTAAATAGCAGTATGAGGAAACTATCTCTATGCTTTTGTTTAGTAAATGGAATTTGAAATTTGAGAACATATGACCCTTTTTGTTAAATACAATTACTTTTGTCTTATTTAGGTTCACTGATAGTTTCCATTTGTTGCAGTAACGACCTAGTGTGTTAATTGCATTTTGGAGGCCATTTTGGCTCGTTGATAGTAGGACAAGGTCATCGGCATAAAATAGACTTGATACTTTTGATGTATTTAACAGGGGCGCATCAAAATCTCCTGTATTCAGCTCGTCTGCTAAGTCACTGACATACAGGTTAAATAGGGAAGGACTTAAAACACAACCTTGTCTAACTCCTATCTCAACATGGAAATTTTCACTTAAACCTATATTGGTTTTCACACTAGCTACGGATTGACTATATAAACTTTTTAGCATATCGAAAAATCTACCGGAAATACCCTTTGATAGGATTTTGAATAATAAGCCCTCGTGCCAAATTGAATCAAATGCTTTGGATAGGTCTACGAAGCAGGCGAAGAGTTGTTTTCTTGACTGTGTATATTTGGAGATTAACGTTTTTAGGATAAATATATTGTCCGACGTTCTGTAATTCTTTCGGAACCCAGCTTGATTTGGTTTAAGGATTTCATTTTCCTCAAGAAAAGAGGAGAGTCTTCTGTTTAGTACAGAGGTAAACAGTTTTCCGAGGCAGCTAGAGATAGATATCCCGCGGTAGTTGTTAGGGTCGTCTTTTCTTCCTGATTTATATATGGGCACTATGTAGCTGTTTGACCACGTTTGGGGGAATATTCCACTTGAAAAAATGCGGTTAAATAGTTTAACAAGAGGCCGTAATAGAAAGTTGTGTCCTGCTTTCAGCATTTCGTTGTTTATCATGTCTTCGCCGCTCGCCTTTTTGTTTTTGAGGGCCTTTATTGAGCTACTAATTTCTGCCTCCGTGATGGGGTAATCTATGGGCCCTTCGTTTAAATCTCGTTCCTTTAATATCTTTAGTTCGTCTATAATTTTCTGCTCAAATGCACTATCAAAATTCTGCTGCTCTATCCTACGTTTCTGGTGTAAGGATTTGAAGTGATTTATCCAAGAGTCAGGCGGGATGTCTTCTTGAAGTGTGGAGTTGGCGTTTTTAAGTTGTTTGAGCAGATTCCAAAAGGCGGTTGGATTAGTTTGCTGAAGATTTTGCAGTTGCATTAGACAGTCAGTTTCATACTCTTTTTTTCGCTTTCGAATTAGTTTGTTGTATTCTTTTTTCTTCTTAAAGTAGCTACCTCTAATAAAAGGGTTTTTTGGATTTCGTTGCAGTAAATATTGTATATTTCGGAGCTCCTGGCGGGCCTCATAGCAATTTTTGTTGAACCACTTTTTATTCGTTTTGGGTGTTTTTCGTTTCCTTTTATGTTTTACCTGTAATGACATTTTCCCCGCCATTTCTAGGATTTCCTGAAATTCCTGAACTTCTCTGTCGACGTCTAGACTTGAGTCTGATTTTTGATGCGTTGACAATATAAAATTTCCAAGCTTTCGCGATATTGCCTGGCTACCTAACGCATTTGTAAACTTTTCGCGAGAGTCCGGTCCCCAGACAAACCTGTCTGGGAAAGGTCGCGTGTTAGTTTTGGCTTTCGTTTCGTTTTGAGGTTCTTGTATAAGTGTATTGATGTTTAGCGAGACCATGCAATGATCGGAAAATTCTGTCAATGGATGTACTCGAAAAGTATTAATGTTGTGAAAGAGGTTACTGCTAGCTATGACATAGTCTACCGTGCTACAGCCATTGGGCTGGTAGCATGTGAATCGGCCGCTGAGATCTCCCAGGACTCGACCATTTAGAATGCGGAGGTCGGACTGGCAACATAAATCAGTTAGATCTTTGCCGAAAGTGTTTGGCGGGTTTTTGTCAGAAAAATTTCTTGGGATGTTGAGATTTGGGAGGAGTCTTGGTGGTTCAAATTCAGGGTCTATTTGGGCTTCGTCCGCGAAATCTTTTAAGGATCCTACTCGGCTATTAAAATCTCCTCCGAGAATCACAAGTCCTCTAGCTGAAAAGTGTGCAACATCCTGTTCTAGTACGTCAAAAATAGACTCTTCCGCCCTTTTGTGGATCGAAGAGTATATAGGACTGACATATGCACTACCTATGAACACATCTCTGGACAGGCCAAGCAATTCCTTGGCTACACGGATCCAGAGAATATCTTTACATTCTGAAGTGCTACTCTCTCTCTTTATAAATTTTGCTAATTCGTTTTTAAAGTAAAAGACAATTCCACCTGAGTTCCGTCTAGCTCTACTTTGTTTGTTCCTAAAAGATGAAAAATGCTGATAATTTGGTAGGTCAACTTCTGATATTTCGCTACTCCATGTTTCAAGGAGGGAGAAAAAATCTAACTTTTCTAAGCTATTTCTAAAGTTGTTATCCTCAAGTTTCTTCCCCAGACCATGGACATTCCAAAATCCAATGGATATAGAGTCTGGAAACATATGTAATCTTGATACTAGATCTATCATGACTTGGTCCCTGCTTTTACTATAACAAAAGTGCAGCACTATGTTAAGTCAAATTATTCTAACAGCACGCAGCTCTAATTATCTAATGCAATACATACTTAGTGTTTCTCACTTAACTATAACTTAACTTTTTATACCATATAACTTCAGTTGGTATTTATCTTAGCTAAGGTTCCTATGTATATTATCAGTTTAGTCTTATGAACTTTTACCTCTACTTGGTCTACGAATTTGCTACTTAACTTAACAGCTCTGACATAGTTGCAGATCTCCGAATTACTTCTTGATGAGCACTTACATTTTGTACTAGGCTACAAGCTATCTTATGTGTTGGTACTTATCCGTATGTCAGTATCCAACGAAGTCGTAGTCTCGGCGCCACGGGTAGTCTCGGTAAGGCTCAGGGTGGAACCATGGGCGGAGTCCGTTCGAGTCTTCCCGGTACCAGTTCATGTGCAGGTCATTATAGCCGTGGAATGATGGGAAAGGGGGGAAACGGTCACGTCGCCATCCGTCGCTCTCGTTTGCTGGACCCCACCACTCCATATCCCTGCCGGGTTGTGGCCGAGGTTGATGGACTCTTCTCGCATGCTGGTTCACGCCTCTGCTGTAGCCTGTGTGGTCCCCGGGTTGAGTCTCCGATGTTAACGCTAAACTTTGGGAGCTGGTGGCCTCGTATTACTATACGTTACGCAGAATGACATCGCTGTATACAACGCTGAGCTGCCATTCACGCTATACATGTAATTGACCGATTTTGCTCAACTTTGATCGTTCTGGTCGCGAATCACGTGGCTGATTACGCTCTACGTCTATGGGGATGCAAGCCCCCTTCAAATCCGGGTTTATCAGTAACTCGGGTAGACAGCAACGGTGTTATCACCGATATCAATCACCACTAGATGTCCTTCTGGTCCCACGGCAACAAATTTGACCATCTTCAGTCCGGTGGCCACGTGGCGAACGAACTGCCCGCTGCTTATAAACTTCGAAACTCTCATGTTCTTGCGATCCGCGACGAGAACATGACCTGTGCTGTCCGTACAGATGCCCATGGCATCCATGTGACCACCCCCGGGGCCTGAAAAGGTCAACAGGAACTGCCCTGTCTCGTTATACACGTGTACGAAGCCACACGATGGCATAAGAATGTTCCCATCTATGTTGACGGCGACGTACGGTGAAACTGACAATTTTTGACCAAACACTCCGATCAGAGAGCCGTCTGGCTCAAATATCTGCACCTTGCCACTGTCCGGTCTCGCTACAATAACGTGGCCATTCCGAAGGTCCACGGCGATTCCACCGAAGCGTCTATCGTACGGGATTTCAAAAGATGACAAACTTTGGCCGTACTTAGTGTACTTTACAACAAAGTTACCAACAAACGCCACTCTCCCCACCACCCACAAGTTGTCTTTGCTGTCAATGGCAATATCTTCTGGTAACAGCATTTTACCCACCATTCCCGGCACAGTGGTTTGGAAATGACGAAGGTAAGCGCCCTCCATGCTGTAGACTTGTACCCTATGGTTCTCGTGATCAGCCACGAATATCTCGTTCTTAGAGGAAACGACAACTCCTGTGGGACGAGTGAATTGTCCTGGTCCTGATCCTCTCCCGCCAAAAGTGACCCTCTGTCGGCTACCTTCTTTGCTTGTAGTCTCTACAGCAACAAACACAGCATACTCATATAGAAGAGAATTCTTGTACACAACCAGGATATCTATCTATCAGACACCTTCCTCAGAGCTTCTGACTGGAGTTATGCTTCTCGCCGCTATATGTAGCCGATGTAGCTGGCACTTTTGCGGCGAGAACACAAAGTGTTTTAACGTAAACACTGTAAGTATACCCTGGTTGTGTGCAAGAATACTCCTATATCCTACATTTTACCAACCTGATGAAATTGACATTCGGAAACAACATAGTCATGATTTAATGTCATTCAACCTTTACTTTGAAGTGCAGTGAAGTTCTTAGTACATAGTGTAATACTGAGCACAGAAGCTTTTTGATACACCCACTACTATGCATCCTTTTATAGCCTAATCAGCAATACCACTCCCGACCACACGGAAAAAGGTACAAGACTACTCAACTTTGAATTTGTGCTTTTGGGGAATAAGAAAAAGACTCACAATAAGGTTTACGTGTACATCTTTATAGGATTTTTGACTTGTTTTGCTAGGTGACCATTTCCATGATGATCACACTGAAAATCTATTATATATGCCTACCTGCCTGCTTAAGTGCATATATATATATATATATATATATATATATATATATATATATATATATATATATATACATAATGCATGAAATGATGCAAGTTAGGGTTTGTATCAGCACGATCTAGCACGTAAAGTATATTTACCATGAGCTGTACTGGATGTATAGATAACCGTGTAGGCACTTGTTGTCGGTACCGCAACTCCGGTCTTGTCGCTGGTACTGACCTGGGTGGATAATGATGCCTAGAGAGAAGACCATTTTGTTACCCTAAGAAGGCTTCAATATTATATATATATCTATAAGGACATTACGACATGGCTATCCAGAACTATCTATCCGTCTATCTATCTATCTATCTATCTATCTATCTATCTATCTATCTATCTATCTATCTAATAGGTCTTCTATTTGAAAATGTATATTCAAAAGGGCGCACATTCGCGGAGTGAGCACGGTTGTCGGGTGAAAACAGGGAACAGATTATCTGTAGGTAAAATGAGTCATGTATTCATCAAAATTTAAGACGTTGCTTTTACATCCAAACAAATAAAGCCAATGTAATTAAATGAGCGAATATCGTCTTACATGCACACAGCAAATGTTTTCTTCTTCATGGTTAACATCTTTAATTATCTGATATAACCGAAATGTTTTATTACTTTGCAAAATTATGTTAGCTTAACTGAATGTTATGTAGATTCAATGTTGTATGGTCTCATAACCCTTAATACGATAGCATGTATATACATCTATGCAGCGATATGATATAGGAATTTTGCATATAATTGAATCATTCAGAAAAATATCAAACGTTATGCTAACTTACTTTTGAAAGCCCACTTACTTGATTATTTCCTTGTAGTGTTACTTGGTACTGGTGGTCGGAATGACGGGTTTGTGTGGTCTTACCGATGAAGATTCCAAACAACATGACTGCCACAGCAACGCACGACGTGATGACAAGGCAAACTACCTTACGGCGTGAGAGGAAAGGACGGATTCGGTCGTGACGAGCCGGCTCCTCCTTTGAACGGTCTGAGAAGAGAAAGGTTGGAAATTTTGAATACTTTAGATGATCGAGAAAGTGATGATATCGCTAACTCATGATGCAATCATTAAATGTAATTACAAAAGGAAGCACATCGAATGCACCTTGGGTTAATGATCAATTGAATATCACAATTTCTAGCGGTTGACGTAGTCATTAGCGTGAAATTGCGTTTCTGCAGTAACACAGTTATGAAATGCAGGTGAAGTGTTGTACACAGGTGAAGACTAATGAGGGAGTGGCATCCAGGTGTGCGAGTGCAGACAATGGATAAGAGGAAGTGACAAGCTGAGATAGTCATTCGAGGTCGCCACTGCTACAGCTCACGGCCGTGTTCGTCATTTTTCTCGGCTAGTGGCTGTAACAGACGCGTTCGGGATGTCAGAAGAGGAGAACTTGGAGACTACGATTGAAAGGGCCATTCAAGCCAACAATCAAACTGTACTGAATGCTGTGTCAGAAATGATGGACAGGAAAATGGAGGATCTGAAGAGAGCACATGAGAGTACGGCACAAGAGCAGCTCACAGAGTTGAAGAAGATGCGCGGAGCCAAAGAGAAGCATAAATTCAAGCGCAAGGGGAATGAGGAACAATACAAGTTCACTCAGACCTTGGAGGAGAAAGTGACGGAAGCGAAGAGGCTGGTGGTGGCTGGAAAAGTGGAAAAAGCAGTGGAAGAGCTAGAAGAAGGTGAGCAGTTGATTGCTTATAGGCAGAAAATTATTCTCTTGGCCGACAAGTCAGAGAATGGGTGGTCAATGGTCCAAGAATACATAAAAAATGATCTCGCAGATGACACAGATGATGAAAAGCGTATCGCTAAAGCTGAATATAGAGCTAATAAGAAGAAGAAAGACAGAGAGATGAAAAGCCGAAAATCTCGTCCTTACTGGAAGTCTCAAAACACTAATAATCAGTTCACCAAACCTGTGAAGTCAAGCTTCCGAGACAATTCGATCAAACCAGGTAACTGTTTCGCCTGCGGGGAAGAGGGACATTGGCGAGGGACATGTCCCAAGTTTTCAGCTGGAAAGAAACTGCAAAGTTAAAAGTGATACAGAATTGTTTGAAATGCTGTAACTTTTCCGTTCCAGAACAATCAGATATTTGACAAGAGCCTTCATTCATCGAAAATGATATTTTCAACGACATTCCTGGAGCATTCTCAACGGAAGAATTCATGTTATTGAAAGATTTTGAGTACGAAGAAGGTCAACAAAAAGTGACAGTTAGGGGCCGTTTAAGAAGGTGTTTAAATCAGTGGTATGAAATTGGTGCTCCTGAATTTGTGTTAGATGTGATAAAGGAAGGCTATAAGATACCGTTGAAAGAGATACCTGCTAGTTCTGTTTCAGATAATAATGTCAGCGCAAAGAAAAATGCTGAGTTCGTTGAAGTTGCTATTCTTGAATTGTTAGAGTTAGGCTGTATTGAAGAAGTTTTTGATGTACCGTATGTTTGTAATCCATTATCGGTTTCGGTACAGTCTAATGGAAAGAAAAGACTTATTCTAGATTTGAGATATGTAAACCTTTTTGTTTACAAAAGAACATTTAAATGTGAAGATTTGAGACTTGTATCGCAAGTGCTGCAAAAGGATGAATATATGTTTTCTTTTGACTTGAAGTCTGGATATCACCACATTGATATCTTTCCACAGCACAGAAGATATTTAGGTTTTAGTTGGTATTTTGCAGGAAAGAAGAAATTTTTTGTGTTCTGTGTATTGCCATTTGGGCTATCAAGCGCCCCCTATCTGTTCACAAAAATGTTGAAGCCATTAGTAAAGAAATGGCGGAGTGAAGGAAAAAGTGTGTTTGTGTATTTAGATGATGGATTAGGAAAAGCAAGGAATTATGAGTTGTGTAAAACAGTAGCTTTACAAGTTTGTACAGATTTACTCTGTTTTGGTTGGCTACCTAGTCCACAAAAATGTGTTTGGAAGCCTCAGAAAGTCATGGTTTGGCTTGGAACAGTAATTGATTTAATAAGATATGTTTTCCAGGCAACTGAGAGAAGAATTTGTAAACTTAAAGGCTGTTTGCAAGAAGTCTGTACCGAGATGAAAAAGGGTCACGTTGTGGTACCTGTACGGAAGTTGGCCTCTATAGTAGGGCAGATTATTTCCATGACTATTTGTGTTGGTGATGTCGCAAGGATTAGGACTAGATATCTTTATTTTGTTATTGAATCCAGACAGAGTTGGAACAGTGTTGTCAAGTTGGATGACAGAGCAATGTCTGAATTAATTTTTTGGAATGAACATTTACTTGAATTGAATGGATTTAGAATAAATAGTAGTGGTTATTATGCCAAGACAGTACACACTGATGCTTCTAGTATTGGATATGGAGGTTTTGTTGTTGAATGTGAACAACATTGTGTTCAGGGATTTTGGACACATGAAGAAAGCCAGCAAAGCTCCACGTGGAGAGAGCTGGAGGCTATTTTCAGAGTACTGCATTCAATTAAGGAATATCAAGTTGGGAAAACCGTGAAATGGTGTTGTGATAGTCAATCTGCAGTGTATATAGTAAAAACTGGAAGTGTTAAGAGAGAACTGCAGGATA
Organism: Branchiostoma floridae x Branchiostoma belcheri; assembly: GCA_019207045.1. Classification (NCBI taxonomy): domain Eukaryota; kingdom Metazoa; phylum Chordata; class Leptocardii; order Amphioxiformes; family Branchiostomatidae; genus Branchiostoma; species Branchiostoma floridae x Branchiostoma belcheri. The sequence goes on from CM033031.1 coordinate 2,428,581, forward strand.
TTGCGATGAAGATATTTGATATATGTGTACTATATTCCATTACAATAGAAATAGATTGGATCCCTAGGAGTAGAAATGAGAAAGCTGATTTGTTGAGTAAGTTTATTGATCATGATGATTATGCGTTACAAAGTAGTTTGTTTCAATGTTTGGAAAGGAAATGGGGTCCTCATGATATAGATAGATTTGCCAATCACTTGAATACAAAGTTACAGAAGTTTAATTCTAGGACCTGGTGCCCAGGTACATACGGAGTTGATGCGTTTTCATTTGATTGGTGTAAAATGAATAATTGGTTGAATCCTCCTGTTAAGCTGTTACCTAGAGTGTTGAAACATCTCAGAGATTGTAAAGCTATGGGTACTTTGGTTGTGCCTCTCTGGAGGTCAGCTGCTTTTTGGCCTATACTGTGTCATGATGGGATACACTTTGAACAATTTGTTATTGACTGGATGGATTTGCCTACGAGTAAACCATTTATTAATGGTGTAAGCAAAAACACTTTGTTTGGAGAAAAGCCAGTACCGTTTAGAATCTTGGCGTTGCGTATATCATTTGTACTTGTGAATGTGTTTGAGCAACCAATTGCCAAAAGGTGTACGTCAGAGGCAGGAATATGCCACAAATGTAAAACTTGAACGTTGGAATGGCAATAAAGCCTTTTTTGTTCATCAGCTAGAGATTGGCTGAGTGCATTATTGTACTGCATATATTGCATATCATTTGAAAGTATGGATGAATGGACACTTGACAGTATGTGAGTAGACACTTCAGTCTGTGATTGTAAGAAAACAATCTTACACAATCAAGTCTTTTTGACTGATTATTTGTGGGCGTTTGGCCGCAGAGATGGAAACAATTTTTCCACACAAAGCATTTCAACTTGAACGTTGTGGCCTGGAATGATTGCACGAAGGCATGTTTGTTATGAAAGTTTACATTGCGGCACTTGGCCAAATTACCAGCCTGAATTGATAGGCAATGGTGGGAAGAAGTAATGTTAAAGGCACTTGGCCAAGTTACCAGCCTGAATTGATAGGCAATGGTAAGAAGACGTCACATTGAAGGCACTTGGCCACGTTACCAGCCTGAATTGATAGGCGATGGTGGGAAGACGTCACATTGAAGGCAATTGGCCGAGTTACCAGCCTGAATTGATAGGCAATGGTAGGAAGAGGTAACATTGAAGGATCTTGTAAGAAGAAGGATCTTACATTTGGTTGAAAAGGTTGGCGAATGCAAGTCAACGGTCAAAATTTTCAGTGTTATGTTGTTTTCAATTCAACATGTAAATAAGGTGAATTGAAGTACAAGAGAAAAATAAGTTTGATATACATTTAAGATATTGTTTTATTCTTTTTCAGATGTGCTGAAAGAAGGATTTTGGAAAGAATTGAAGAACGTAGAACATCCGCACCTGAAATCGTTGGCTGACAAGTTGCCGGCTGTGGTTATGTCGGATAGAGCACCTGGAACTGTTGACCAATATAGTCTTGCATTTAGTAGGTGGAGAAAATTTGCAAAGAAATTTTCAGAAGTAGTTGTGTTTCCAGCAGCACCTTTGTATGTTGCATTGTACTTGTTGGAGGTGATGCAAGAAACGTCATCCCTAGCAGCAGTAGAAAAGGCTTTCTACGGAATTCGATGGGCGCATGCACAAGCAGGCATAGATTCACCCACTGATAACAAAGTTGTTTGTAATGTTTTAGGCGCAGCAAAACGTTTACTAGGGAAGAGGAAGGTGAAGAAAGAAGTAATCACAGCAGAACTCTTGAATAAGTTGATGGCCCTGCATGGAGACAAGGAAGACTTGAATACAGTTCGCACTTTAACTTTGATATTGATCTGCTATGCAGGGTTTTTCAGATATAGCGAGGCATCCAAGATTAAGTGTCAATATATTACATTTTCAGATACTTATGTGACAATTTTTATTGAGTCTAGCAAGACTGACCAATGGAGACAGGGCAACACTGTACCAATAGCAAGAGCATACAAATCAACGTGTCCAGTTTCTATGTTAGAGAAGTACTGCAGACTAGGTGAAGTTGACTTGAATTCTTATTCTTATCTTTTCAGAGGTCTCAGTAAATGCAAGAATGGCTGGAAGCTAAGGAAGTCTGGAGGGTTAAGTTACACTAGAGCCAGGGAGATTGTGATATCTTTATTGAAGACTGTAGTACAGGACGTTTCATGTTTTGGTTTACATTCCCTCAGAGCAGGAGGGGCGACGGAAGCTGCGAATGCTGGAATTCCTGATAGACTATTCAAGCGACATGGTAGATGGAAAAGTGAGAATGCTAAGGATGGGTATGTGAAAGATCTACTACAAGAAAGGCTAGCTGTTTCGATGGCTTTAGGTATTTAAACGTGTGTGAATAAATAAGTCTTTGAACTTTCGAAAATATGCGGCGCCTGAACCAGGCGGCGCTCTCCCCCACACAAGTGTCATGTGTTGTTATTGTGTGCGCATATTGGGGAGGGGGGTAACTAGTGTGATGCAGAAAATCACAATTTCTAGCGGTTGACGTAGTCATTAGCGTGAAATTGCGTTTCTGCAGTAACACAGTTATGAAATGCAGGTGAAGTGTTGTACACAGGTGAAGACTAATGAGGGAGTGGCATCCAGGTGTGCGAGTGCAGACAATGGATAAGAGGAAGTGACAAGCTGAGATAGTCATTCGAGGTCGCCACTGCTACAGCTCACGGCCGTGTTCGTCATTTTTATTTTCACTCCGCGTACCGTAGGTACGCTTCGAGTGAAAATATTGTTTTCATACTGTTTCTTCTTTCTTTCTTTCTTTCTTTCTTTCTTTCTCCTGTCGCGACCTTTAAAGTGATTCCTCTCCGTCGTTCCTGGACCAAATGGCCTGAAATTTGGCACAAGGGTACAGTGGGCCAATACCCAGACCCGTTTTTCTCATTTTTTTGATAGATACCTTTACAATGATTTTAGGGATGTTTTAAGGTCATTTTCTGGCCCGGCTGTATATTCATGTCTCCCGTGCCCAGGTATTACGTCCAGATGACTTGAAAGTTGGTATGATACTGCGTGAGATACTTATTAAAAGGACCCCGGTATTATTTTTGGCCAAACGTCACTTCAAAATCATTTAAAAGCCAATTTGGCGGGGTATCTACGCATATTTTCACCGAGCTCGCGTTTCGCGCGTGTAACCATATATGGTCACGTTTGCACGTGCCCCCGTTGCACCATATATGGTTATGGACGTTTCCGCGCGTGACGTAAGCTGTTTACCTGCAGCTGTGCATTGTGGCTAATTGAATTTAGAAGGGAACCAATATGCGCCCGACACTTAGCGGAAGCGATGACCTGATTGGTCAGCTCGGGTACGGCCAACGAGGAAGGGTTTTTCAACTTAGCGGCTGGGAGTACATATATGTCGCCGGGAAGAAGTCCGTTAAAAGTAAGTGAAAAATTGTACTGTTTATCTTAAAATTGGCAACAATACACAAACGCAGTAACAAATTTGGGCAACTTGTCGTCGTTATTGTGTAGTTTTTGTTTGATTTACCCACGTTTAGAGTGTCTGGATAAGCGATACCGTAGCGTCAGAATGCCGCGGTAAGTGGGAGCGCATGCATGGAATATTGTTGCGCTTTGCTAGTACTGTATCATCAAGCTTTATTGACACGACAAAAAGTACAGTCAATTTTGTATGGCCAACTTTAAACTGCAACGAAAAAAGAAAGAATACAGAGTATATCTTACAATTCTACTAATTAAACATTATGATATGATTCTACTAATTATCGGTGAAAAGTGTACAGTAGTTCTCTTCCATAGTAACGTTATATGATAGTACAGATTTTCAAGGGCAAATCTACTAGTACAAACGTTACACTATGTTGTGAATTGTCCATTCAGGTTGGTTGTACAAGAATATATGTAATCAGGTATGGCTTTTTTTCTAATCAACAAACAAAAAGGATCTTCCTTTTACTCTGGGTGGCAGTACATGAAATTACACAAAGGAAATACTAATTATTGTATTCTATTCTATTTTCTACTGGATGAAGATGAAACACCAACAGGACTGTTGTGCAGACTGGTGGGGTTGTGCCTTGATAGAAAGTGTCAATTTTGCAGTGCTAAATTCATTATTGGTCGGGTGCTCGAACTCAACTAATTCCACAAAGTCTGGCCTGTCAGAGAACACAATAGTCAACTGGCTACAAAGGTGGCATCAACAGACACCAAGGAGAGGATAGCAAAGTCACCTACAAGAAGTGTTACTGTGACAGAAACACCAGCTTTATGTATGATTAGGCTATTTGGGACAATATTGTAACTATTAAACTAAGTGACAATTAGAGATATTATTATACCAACCATGAGTTCAAACATTGTATTTCATGACAGACATGAATAAGTTTTTATGACTTTTCAGACACCACGTCATAGTATATGCTGTGTAATTTAGTAATGCACTGTACTACAAACAGTTAATCAGAATAATTAGATAATCATAAACTGATTAGGTTATGTGGAAAATAAATGGGACGTTAAGTTTATAACAGACGTATAATAACTGCAATTGCTGCATCCTTTTTTCAGACAAAAAGCATGCAAAACATTTAGATATGCAAAACAGACTCCGTGCAAACATGCAGTCGCTAATTAGCTTTGTTCATCAATATAATGTATTAGCTGATTAACTCTAAGTATAAAAACAGAATGCGATCCTTTTTGTCTGAATACAATGTGCATAAATTTATGTGTATTTGTAATGGTAATGTAATTGCAGTGCAGCCATGATATCCAATTGGATTTTTTTTTAAATTGCACTTCGCAAGAAACGGCTAATAAGCATATCTTGGTAAAGAGTTAAAAGTGTAGTACAGTTTGTTTGGAGAGGTCTGCTTGTATGAAGATTAGTTATGCTTGTGACAACCTTAAATAAGTGCAGTAATTGCCCTTGCCTTGTGTAAATAAGCAGGAAAACTTTAATCATAACCACGCTATTGTCTGCTGTGGGTACGTAATACCAACGTTTAGGGTCGCATAACGTGTTGCATCTGTAGAAAATTTCCGTTTGTGACATAATTTTTTTTTTCTTGAAGTAAAACGGTGCTTGCTTTGTTAATGTGTGAAACATTAGCATGCTGTGTGCGTGTTGTAATAAAGAAATAAAAGTTTGATTACCGTACAGTACTCACATTGGATTTTTCAAGTTCAATTTTGGAAAAGTCCATTTTTGCATAAAGGGGAGAGCGGAGTGAAAATAGCTGAATTTGCTCCTAAGCAAATACCGGCCTTTCTAGTTGCAATTGTGATTTAGCAAGAAAACCCAGAGAAGGAAGTTGTTTTGCAATGGGCTCTGGTGTACGTCCCCTATTTATTTGGCCTTCAAACACAATGGAAGGTTTTTTTAGGGGTTGCGTAGCCGGCAAACAACATAGTCAGAAAATGCTTATGGTATTGTTGTATCTGACGCTGTTCTCGTTGTACTATCAAGTAAGCAAGGTATAAATGTGATACTCATTGTGCCATGTATAAATGTCAAGTTTTATATTGTGTTTGTATATCTGGTCGGTAAATTCGGCAATGTTCGATATTCTGTTTGGTGAAGTGCAAAATATGCACGAAGCATTTGGAAAGACGAGGTTTTCATTGATTTTGGTCTGCTCTTTCGGCAAAGTTCTCATTAAACTTTTTCTGGCGTACCTGAACCAGGCGGCGCTCTCCCCCACACAAGTGTCATGTGTTGTTATTGTGTGCGCATATTGGGGAGGGGGGTAACTAGTGTGATGCAGAAAATATACTTTCATCTAAGGCACTCTTGCCCAACAATTCAGAAATATCAATTTGCAGCATGACGGTTGTTCTTCTAATTAGTGATCAACAATTTTACTTACCAGCTGAGGAACCAGGGCGATCAGCTGCGTGCTCTATGCCTCGGTTTTGCCCAGTCACAGAAGGTCCTCTTCTGTCAACCTGGCCAGAGACAACATTACTCATCGCTACCACTTCCGGCTCTTCGTACGCTCCTGATGGTGTTGAGTAGACATCTTCTACAGCGGCCATTGTTTCTGTTTTCAGAGTGGTTGATTGGTTGTGGGGAACATTACTTGGCTGCACGGATTGTGCTTCTTCATAAATACCTGACGGTGTCGAGTAGACGTCATCTGTAGGGGATGCTGTTTCTGTTTTAACTGATTGACCAGAGAGCAGGTTGCTTGGTTTTACTGGTTCCCCTTCTTCATAAATACCTGATGGCGTAGAGTAGACGTCATTTGTAGCGGCTACTGTTTCTGTTTTAACTGCTTGACCAGAGAGCACGTTCCTTGGCTGTACTGGTTCCCCTTCTTCATAAATACCTGATGGCGTCGAATAGCAGTCTTCTGGAGCAGCCACTGTTTCTTCTCTTAGCAAGACTGTTTTGTTGGCGGGAATGTTACTTGGTTTTACAAGCTGTGCTTCTTCATAAACACCTGATGACGTTGAATAGACGTCTACTGAAGCGGTTTCTGTTTCTCTACTGACTGTATGAGCAGAGAGGACATTTTTCGTCACTACCGGTTGCGCTTCCTCATAGGTACCTGATGTTGTTGAGTAGAACCCGTCCGGATCGACTGCCTGACTGCTTTCCTCCATCACTGCCCCCTGCTGTTCCTCGTAGTCTCGAACTGATGGCATCAATCAACGGTCCTCCTGTTGGTGTTACTCCTACTTCTTCTACTCGTTATTGTTTTGTATTTGTTCAGAAGGCTCATCACGGTTTAGGTAGCAAAGAATTTGTGTGGCTGTCTGGAGGACGTAGCTAGGTAGCAATCCTAACAGGAAACTAGATTGAACAGAAGTGTGGATATTTTTTTGCTGCGTTTCATACAATTTCGAGCCTTCCCATCAGTAGCAGCGAAAATCTGATTGTCTAGACCTTCTAAAATTGGACACAGCGTTGCTGTACTATTTTTTTAAACGGGTGGATGATTGCCCTTTTCCAGCCAGACCAATTTGAAATTATATCAAAGTCCTTTTAATTCGTAATTATTGTATTTTGGGGGTCAGACAATTCAAATTACTTGAACCAACGTGTCGAAGTATGCGTTATGTTTCCTGGTGTCGTCCCGCTCACACAAGAAATGTTTGACAAGGCTAAAATGATTCACTTAAAAGAAAAATCTTTAGAATGTGAAACTTTGGATCATAGATCGCTGTAAGACTATTTGTACTTAAGTGTCATTGCATGAGGAAACCAAGTAGAGGCCGGAAGATGGGGGTCGGCCGAATCGACTCAACTTTTTTGTGTGATAGGTATGGGAACTATGAACAGCCATATGATTAAAACACTCCAGCTATTCGTCTTCATGGAGTTCGGAGACCCCCTCGGAGACCCTTCAAAATAAAACTATTTATGACTGAAAATTACTGAAATTGCGATGGCTGTTCTGATAGTTTTTATTAAGATATGAACTCAGATTTTATATTACCGCATTGCTAGGGCTCTATAGTTTTAAATTTGAAGATGAATTATTGAAATCTCTTGAAATTGCTGTAATATTTAAGGGGATTGTTCTCCGACACCCAGGAATTGTAATTAATAGTTTTACATTTACTGGAGAGAATGATATCTAGAAATCGAAAATCAAGCGTCGTCTAATCAAATTGGGGGCCATGTATACCAGTTCCGTACGTACCTAGATGTTGAGTCCTTGTCTAAGGACATGACTGATAAAGTAATCATATCAACAGGTCGCAAGAGGTCGCACCTATTTCAACTCCGCAATGTAGACAGTTATTTTTTCATTCATCTACGTCTCATTCCTTTAATTTTGATGACTAGTATATTCACAGATTTTACAAAGTAGATATAGATGCCCCGTCAATAGATAACGTATGGATACTAACACGTTTTTCTGTACTACAATGAATGCTTGATCTTTGCTGCAGTACTAGTTGTGATCGCTCGTGTCTTCATTGACAGTAACCTTAGAATATCGACAATCAAATAAGTTACAACTTGATTTCAAAGATCGGAAACAATGTTTAACAATAAAAAAACTATTTCATTTGTTCCAATGGAGGTATCTGCATAAGGAATCAGTCAAATTTTCAAGAAGAAAAGATTAATTTAAACTTTTCTGCACGCCGACGATAAACCTTTATTGTCTTGAATTAGGCCAATCATTCAATGTATCTTAGCAATGTAAATCCCTTGGCAATCAGGTAAGCATTTTGATTCTTCGCGCAGACAAATTTGCAGCCTTCTGCAAGTTGATGATGTGATTGTTCCTGGAAGTTGTGCACCAAATCTTTACTAACTGACTTAGGCTATGCATTATGGATGACATAATGTAATTGGAACACATTACTTGGATCTTCCAGTCGAACTAATGTGTTCAGCTTTCCCAGAGGGCCGCAGAAGGCTTGCATTTAGGGCCTGGGTCTGTGGGTGTGTGCGGACTGATACACACTGGATCGGGCTGTGAACAGGCAGATGAGACGCTTGCTTGATTGCGTTTATATCATAAATTTTTCTCCAAGAGAGGATACCATCTTTTCACACAGTCGTCATCAATAGGCAACAACACTGGACCTGGTCCATATTCCGTGCGATTCTTGGCAAGCTCTTGTATGAAGAATGAAGACTATGCTTTGTTGGGATGTTAGGATGCTATCAGTGGTCGGTATATTCACCCTTCTTCCACAAGGTAGGTATTGATATTCAATGTCTTTGTCAAATGTCATGTACAAACCTGCATGTTAACATTGTGCGGCGCTACATGTATAGGATGTTAAGGTTGCCTTTATCTCTGGTCAAATTTGCTCAAAGCACATGATATAGCATGGACATATATATACTGTAGCTTATGGATGAACAATTCAAACATAGTCATGATTTTGTGTAAGATCAACTCTGTCGCTATTCACTTTCTGCATCGTCGCTTCAAGATGCATTACGTCACCGTTTATCTCAATCCGCCCGTCGAAGGATTCGCCGATAACGGAGTAGAAAATTCTCTTTTTACGGGCTCACGGTGCATTGTGACCGATGCAAAAATTATGTCGTCTAATGTGTAGAAAGAAACATTTCCCTGTGCAGTGCTTTGTTTCTGTAATAAATGGATAAAGCTTAGCCTTACTGGCCTCTGCCATCAGCAGCTGTACATTGCAGTCATAAAAATGATGAAAGCACTCAATAAAAAACTTAATTGGCATTGTCGAACTAAATTATACATATAGACAGTAGCACAAGTGGGATCCTATCAATCGTTGGCACATATATTGTGAAAGGACTAAATTAAATGAGCGCGTAGTTTATACATAATCAACGGGTAGGAATTGGTTAATGGAGCCCCTGATACAAGCATCGTTCCATGGCCCAATTCTTTGCCCAATTCTATCTCCTCTCTCTATGGTCCTGTGTTGCTCCAGGTAATAATAACTTCGCCTGGAAGATTGATTTGAGGAACACGTTATATCGTTCACTGGACATAATAAAGGCTCGGATAAGGCCAGTGTCACAGCGGAGTATCACAGGAGCTATCTGATCATTTGTAATACAGACCAATCCATTACAGGAGTTTCCGGATACATGGCCACACTACGCGATCTTCGCCATTGAGATTGATGTTAACAACAATCTATCAATGCCTCTACTGGCGCTACTGGCTCCTTCATCAGCCTGTATGGGGCTTTAATCAAGCAAGACGTTCTCAATAACACCGTTAGTATTCTTTAAGATCGGAAGACGTGAAAGCCTTAAGGTTGCTTCAAGACGCCAAGTAATTTTTTGTATTCGTGGATTCTTCTTTGAAAACACAGCATGATTAAAATGATGACGTTCTAATCAGTTAGTGATTATCCATTGACAACGATTGCTCCCTGAGATATATTCACGCAACAATGCTCATCTGATCAACTTATTCAGGAACGCAGCTGTTTTCAAAGTATACAATGACATGTATGGTTATTGATGGCAAAAACTCTTTTTACTTTGTTACACAGAAATCTGACAGACAGACTTTTTTCAGTCTGGTCCATAGACCTATTAGACCCAAACCAAGGGTAAGTAAGAAAGCATGACTGACTCTATGACATCATTCTGTTCTGCCATCTCTGAGGACGAGAATTACACGATAGGATCATTGCTACACACCCATCATCAATCACATGTACTTTAGCTTTGACATGCCTGTTTTCGTTATTGTGAAACGGCAACCCGGACAATAATATAGAGTGGCAGTGATAAATGTTTACTTGAAGGAAAATAGTTAATTGTAAAAGGATAGCGGGTAAAAGTAAGAGCTTATGCGCCTGGTGAATTCGGCATATCTTGAACCTGGCCTTTCTACGTATTTCAAAATCAATACTGAGAGGAAAAGCAGTTGCATATTTCAGTTCAGTCCCTGAGTGTAACGAGCCTCCATGAATAACGAAGGTTACGTTAGGCTCAGCGCTAACCTTGAAACAATAATGTAGATACCATTGCAAATTAAAATGGAGGCTCTATCCAAAGATTGCTTTTAGAGTGCCCGGCTTGAGATATCTGGCGTTCGGAACCAGCGTTCAGGGCACATTGATTGGCCTGACAACGCACAACCTGCCAGGATGGGTACCAGCATAGGTCATTTCGTTCTTTTACAACACATAATTCCAGACTAGCAGTATAGTCATATCTATAAATAGATTAATTACATTTCATGCATAAGATATGTTGGCTGATATGAATTGTCAAATCAAAAGGTGAACTGCTTAAAACAAATGACATTTATTTCATAGTGTATAAAATGTCGAGTCTGCTGCTAACAATATCTATATCTTTATCCAAGCGTGGAGTGTCAGCTTTAATGAAGTTCCAGAGCCCACTGCAGTTCTACTGGGACATACGGCAACTCTTCGCTGCAGTTTCAGCGGACTGTCGCCAGAGAACGTTGTCATTTGGAGCGGACCGCCTGACATGACAGCCATGACTGCTGGTCGGATGGTTGATTTAAACTACCCGCGTCACAAGGTCAAGATATATGCTTTACAATGACATTTTGCTCTTATAGGAAAATGTTGTAAGATATACCAACACAGTAAATAATGTAAATCATGCATGCTGTAGTTCCAACTTCCTGTATAATTTCATGTGAGGTTTAAAGGTAGACACAGGTCTGCCAACTCTTATTCTGCGCTGCATTTGACACGTACTTCATTATCTATTTACTATTACCCTGTCAGGTTGTTGGAGACATGCAGAATGGAGAGTTTCATTTACAGATTCGGGACGTTCAACTAGAGGACGAAGGAGATTACAAGTGTAACATCTTCGGACTTTCTCCTCGAAAGGCAACGTTGACTGTAATAGGTAGGAAGTACATTTAAAAAAAACCAAGTTATGTTTCCTGTTGCATTTTATTTGTTTCCACAAATGAATTCGTGTTCCCCTATTATAGAGTCGACACTACATCTGTATTTTCTTAGAGAGAGTGGAATCTTCAAAAACACATGTACGCACTTCGCTATTTTGTCTCACCACCACTGGTTTGCTAGGACATCCTCACTCCCCTGGACACAAAGTCCCGCAAAGGCGCATTGCCCAGTACTACGTAGATGTAGATGTACACGTAAGCAGCATAGTCATTTGGTTTTGAAGCAGCATTTTTACCATATCCACACGCATTTTTCGCCAAGACACATCATGCTTCGGAATGTAAATTTTCCGTTTAAATGTCCTTATGGTGTTTCATTTCAAGACATGCGATTAAATATACATTCCAGTCCCCGTCCCCCAGCCGCCCACCCTGATCGGTGCAAAAGTGCCCGGCACGGTGGGGCAGCAGCTGGAGCTCAGCTGTACGTCTTCAGGAGGAAACCCGCCTCCTCAGCTCACCTGGTACAACGGCACGGAGGCGGTTACGGAGCAACATGTGAACCTGAAGGAACGAGATGGTCGTGTAGAGGCTGACCTGATCCTCAGACGTCTGACCAGATGGGATAACGGTATGAACCTGACCTGCAGAGCCATTCAGCCGTTTCCGGAGATCACTTCTGTCTTGGAATCGTGGGCGATCTTACAGGTGAATTGTAAGTAAATTGCTCATCTTATAATTATCAACGCAGATAAAACGGAGATATGAATTATATAGTGATCTTTGCAATATGTTCTGTTGACCCTTTAAAGTCGCATTCAAATGTTGATTATATTTCAGCCATACATAGTATGGTGAAATATACTGTATTCGTAATGTTTCTTTCTTCTTTCTCCTGTCAAATCTTCAAAGTGATTCATCTCCGCCGTTCCTGGACCGAATGACCTGAAATTTGGCACAGGGTTAGAATGGGCCAATACCTTGATGCTCTTTTCTCAGTTTTTTCATATCTGCCTCTAAAATGATTTTATTGAGATTTTTTGGTCAATTTTAGACCAAAACTGTATATTTTGGCCCCTGTACCCTGGTATTACAATCAAATGAGCTGAAATTTGACAGAGATGTGCCTTAATAATGCCCCCATATAAATTCGATAACACTTTTGGTGTACAGTACAACAAAATGCTTATTTTTGCGATTTTTTGACCAATTTTTGACCAAAAAAGGACACTTTTGGCCCCTGTACCCTGGTATTACAACCAAATGAGCTGAAATTTGACAGAGATGTGCCTTGATAATCTCTTCATATAAATTCAATAACACTTTTGGTGTACAGTACAACAAAATGCTTATTTTTGCGATTTTTTGACCAATTTTTGACCAAAAAAGGACACTTTTGGCTCCTGTACCTTGGTATTACAACCGAATGAGCTGAAATTTGACACAGATGTGCCTTGGTAATCCCTTCATATAAATTCAATAACACTTTTGGTGTACAGTGCAACAAAATGCTTATTTTTGCGATTTTTGGCCAATTTTTGACCAAAAAAGGACACTTTTGGCTCCTGTACCCTGGTATTACAATTAAATGACCTGAAATTTGGTATAGATAGGCATTAGATACTTGGTAACAAGATTCAAGTCAAATTTTTGACATAAACAACATTAAAATGATTAATTTTGGCACTTTTCTGAGGGGAAATTTGTTTTCTTTTGGCCTCCTGACGTGACCTTCCGTGACCCCGCACAGAGCCACACCTGTGCGCGTCAGCCGGAGAGTTAATTGAATCAAAGACCTAGCCAATCAGCGAAGAGGAGGCCAAAGGCTAATTAATATTCATAAGCGGGGCCTCATGATCCCGTATATAGCAGTGTTCCCGCCAGTGGGAGCGAAGCCCGCCTAAGGCTCTCGCATTTTAGACTATTCAGAAGGCTTTATATTGTATCAGTTCTTAGGGGCATATCTATGATAATCGCAGCAGTCACTTAACTTCTCTTCAGGAGTTTAGCGTAACACTATTTCAGGTCAAACCGTCAAAGGCAACTAAAAACAAACTTTAACGTTACTGAGTTCAACAGTACTTATAACTTGTTATCCGAAGTTGAAACGCTATCGATGGTATTTTCGCTGCGCTGTTAGCTCCGTGCGACTGTTGTTGACGGTCTTATAACGGTATATTTTGCACCCCTGTACCCTGGTATGAGTAACATTTGGTATAGATAGGCATAAGATAGTTGGTAAAATGATCCAAGTAAAATTTTTGGCATAAAGTACTGTAAAAGGCTTAATTACAGCACTTTTTTGAGGGGAAATTGGTTTTCTTTCGTTCTCCATGCCATGACCTTTCGGACGTTCACCCCACAGAGCCGACATCTGCACCTGCGTCTAGCCGGCAGGAAGAGTTAATTCAATTAATGGTTCAGCCAATCAGCGAAGAGGAAAGCGAAGGCTAATTAATATTCATAAGCGGGACCACACAATACGTTAACTTGAAGACTCAGGCCGTACAGACTTCTCGCCAGGATTTTTTCAAAGCGTCGGACAGGGGTCCGGGGGCCGCCGAATGTCCCTGGCGGGGTCCAGGGGCAGGGCCACTGTGGGGGGGACCCAGGTGGGCGAAGCCCCCCGGAAGCTCTTGCATTTTAGACTATTGAGAAGGCTTCTTTTATCAGTTTTTTTTAGGGCCATATCTACGATAATCGTAGCAGTCACTTACTTCTCTTCAGCAGTTTGACTTTAGAATATTTCGGGTCAAAGCTTCAAAGACAACTAAAACCTCATAAACAACAAACTTTACTTAGCTCAACAGTATACAAAAATATTGTACGGGTTGCCATCCTTAGTTGAAGCGCTTATTTATAGCGCTAGTATCTTCGCTGCGCCGTTAGCCGCCGTGCGACTTTTGTTGACGGTCTGATATCCCTACGTCGCCGCCTCGCTGATATTCCCACGGACATTTTTCAAGAAAAATACCCAGCAAAAACGCTGTTCTGCGTCAAATTCTATTCTATAAAACATGTGGGACTCAGTGTTACAGTCTAAATATTTTGTAGAAGCACCGCTGTAGGAAAGAAGGTCCAAACAATGTAAAACATCACGTAGCATGAAGTTCGCTGTCAACTGGCACACAGCACATGACTGTTTGAAACTCTAAGTCTAATCAACAGCCGTGTTTGATTGATAGCCGGCGGTCCTTTGATGAAGTCGGCGAAATGTGCGTTAGTTAGAAAATCTGCGTTTAGTTTTGATACGTAATTATAAGTTAGACAGTGGCGAGAATGATTATTTTCTCATCAATATATCTCTTCAGAATTATTTGAACTTAATTGTACATCTAAACAATTGGCTTACCTGTGCAATGTTTATATGATTAATGATCAGTGTACTGAAATCATGTGTAACGTATGGCTCCTAGTCAATAGATCAGCATTTTCTCTATAGTGACCACCTGTCTATAGTGGCCACATTTCCTAGTGCTGTTGTTGTTTGACATAAACTTTGAACATTTAAATTGTAAGTAACTTTAAACTGCCAGAGTTTCAGCCCAATAAAACACTCTCAGCGCCAGGGTATGAACAGACTGACCAGACAGACGAAAATAAATCCTCGAACAAGGTTCAATCGTATCTTCCGGGTCTGGCAGGAAGTTGTTAAACTAAAATAAGAATAGGCTCGATGGCTGATTGCATACAAAGTAAAACAGTTTAACAGTTTTACAGCTTGAAGAAAACAAACGCTCCTACAGTACCTGCACCTGCTTGATAATTATTAAATCGTATGCCCTACTTGAATAAAAAAAGTTAACTGCAATAATATATGTACCCACATCACAAGGAGCTTATACTTTTTTAAACTTACACCTAGTTATCGTACTGAAAATTGTTAATGACATTACATGAAGTCATTCAACAATTTTCAGTCATGATGAAAATTTTCTGAATGGAAGGTGTGATTATTGTCATTTTCTGAAAAATAGAAGCAAGCTCTGTTTTTACCTGGAATCAATTCACAATACCAGTCCACTTTGGGGGATAATGTACTGTTAATATGATGTTCCATTTTTGCGCAGGGCTGATTTGGAACAGTCCAATGTTGCGTGGGAAGGGGTATGGCTGAAATATGCTGTATTTGCTCTTAAGCAAATGTCGGCCTTTCTAGTTATTGAAACAAATTTGGCATTTAAGTGATAATTTTTCGTGCATCCTACGACCACTCTGGTATTCAACGAAGAATTTTTTTTTGTTTTCATCAAAGATCCCCCCAGTATATCTGTTCCAACTAAATCTGTCCGAGTGAAAGAGGGGGATCCTGCGGTTTTATCGTGCCTGGTTGACAGTAATCCTTCTGCGAGCATCACCTGGACAATACATGGTCGTCCCATTGATGATGTCGATAACGTGTAAGGACAGTCGAGTATCTTTTAGCTGTTGTACTGTAGATGCCTTTATGTGATGTGTGTGTGTATGTATGTGTGTGTGTGTGTGTGTATGTGTATGTGTGTTTGGCTATCTATTATTTCCCTTCATTTATCCTGAGCTACGGGACTGATGGATGGATGGAAGGGATTGCTATGATCACTGTTTTTAGTGGGACCATGAATAGCACAAAGTATACGCCAAGTTACACAAACAAAGTTTGTGAAGTGGTTTTATGAAAACCTACCCTACATTTGCTATATGTAATACAGGAAGGGCACTTTCCGACTTCCCAGCACGTCTCGCCAAGACGCAGGGATCTACCAGTGTACAGCAGACAACAACGTGCTTCCCATGGCGGTGGGGACTGTTTCACTAGACGTGCTATGTACGTACAACATCCTTATACATGAACACAGAGGATTATTTCCGATGGTGGATACTACGCAACCTTGTGATAGACTTATAACCCCAAAGATGCAGCTTACGACTTGCTTCTTTTACACACATTTAAAACACATATATCACCCATATCTAACACGCATATAAGAGGATACAGAGAAAATAACTTTGCACTAGACCTGAGTCAGCTCACAGATGTGCCCTTTGTGAAAGTATAGAATATCTAGACATAGCGGAAATTGTTATGTAGGGCTGATGTTAAGTAGTATATTACCATAGCCCTTATATAGTCCAAAAGGGAACATATAAAACATTTCATACATTTGCTATGACCGTCACCCTTTTTTTTTAAGGATTGATCCTTCTATGGAGAATAAGATCACCGTTCAACAAGGCGATGATGACTTTTCCTTGGAATGTTTGGCGGAGGGAAATCCGACACCGAGAGTAAAGTGGTGGCGGAAGGATACAAACTTGTACTGGGAAAACCCGCTCCGGTTCCACCGGGTGAGCTATGACGTGGAGGGGACGTATCAGTGCGTCGCTATTAGCAACGGATTTGCACAAAGCACCAAGGATGTACACATCGATGTCATAGGTTAGTGCCGTAGAAGTGATAACCTGATGCACAATTGTACTGATTTAGAATCTTATGGGCCAATGTTGCCTTTAGAATGGTTGGGAGGCTAGATAAAGTCACTGAAAAGTCAGTCTTTAATAAACATCTTTGTAATGTACAGAGAACGTTGTTCCCAGGTGACTTATCAACCTGATGTACCTATTGAAAGACTTACAATAGGTACTACACGCTGATAGTACATGTCAAACATTTTAACGCATGCATTGGTAATTAGCCATATGCTCAGGTCCTTCAAGATATACATTCAAGAACATGACTGTATGACTCTCCACAGGAAAACCATATCTGGAAGGACAAGTAAGCTTGGCATGATATATAGATCTTATTAGAATGTAATACTCATTCTAATCATCAAATAGTTACTGTTGTATGTAATTCAAGTATATATATATATATATATATATATATATATATATATATATATATATAGACATAAAGTTATATTCAAATATGTCAACGTGTACTTTGAAATATTTATTCTTTATTCATCGGTGTGGCTTTTCAACACTATAACTATGACAAAATGCTAGCCTTACTGACAGAAGACAACTATGATGTTTATGATATTGCACAGGAAAGCCATATCTTGATGGACACGGAAACTCGGCGATGCTGTCTGCAGCTGTTGGGGAAACAGTCCGGCTTGATTGTGCGGTTTCTGCCGACCCTTTACCGTCTAATGTCGCATGGATATGGAGAAACCAGTACGGGATGGAGACTGAACTAGACAGCACCACTGCTCACATCGTGACGACTAGGAAAAACCAGAAGATGACGTCGACACTGAGTATCCCGGATGTTGGCGTGAAGGATGGTGGAGATTATGTCTGTAAGACAACGAACATGTTTGGGTCGGTCATGCGGAATATTCATGTGGAGATCGAAGGTGCGACAAAATGTGTAGTCAAATATCATTTGCTGCTAAGCAATAACGGTGTCATGAACTTGAGTGTACTTTTTCTTTTATGAGAAAATGCCAATAGAGTATGCATTTCTTTGTCGTCAAATGTTTGTATTCTGGTGTTATATTCAAAGAATTATTCAAATGAATGCCGTAGATAACTTGAGCCTATACAAAACGTTCTTGGTAAAGATACATCTATCTATATGAAAGCTACTAATGATGTAAAGCTTTGTATTTAAACAGTGCTACAGATTAAACAATATTCAGTACTGTTTGCTTCGCAGAGTCTATCCCCAATGTTGTCGTCATCACTTCCATCGCTGCCGGGGCCATACTACTGGTGACAGCTGGGGTACTGCTGATGTTCATCGCTAAGAGAAAGGGCTGGATATGCACGTCTCATCTAGACGGTATGGGTGTAACTAACTTTGCTGTATATCTAAAGTATGCTTTCAACGTCCAAAGAAATTGTATTGTTGTGGCATGGCTCTTTTACTGTTTGTCTCTACAGCGATTCGTAACGTTACTACGTAGTCGAGAAAGAGCCCTTGCCATATAATTGCGGTTGTAAAGATACACGAAATGCGGTGAAGTTGATGACGATGATACGATATACACCCATGACCGACATCAACAGATCTGAAAGGATAGAAATTGCCGCTAAATCTAAAATGGACAGAAACAACGCTAGAGCAGTTATGGGGCCAACTACTAACTATCCAAGTCGCTGTGCTAATTGCAGACCACATAGAGCTCCCGGCGTCCCGCCCGATGCCGCCCGTCCCGAAGTACGTGTACCAGACCGGCACCATTGACTCCGGTGTGGAGGACCTACAGGAGCTACAGGAGATGTACGGGACTCTCAAACCGCGACCTCCGCCACGGGGGGACAAGAAATGGGAGTCGGTTGGACTGTCCTATTCCGGTATATTTTCTGTTGAACGTATCTTTTCTGTCTTAAAAAAACAACTTAGAAACCGTTGGAACAATAAAAGAAACGAACAAAAAGCCACTAGTTTTAGTCAATACCTTTTGAATCTTTCAACTGTATCTGACTCTTAAGATCTTCACAATTACTATATTTGTATTCCATTTTGTATTATATTTTGATATTTGATACATCAATAATTTATCTGTTCCAGGTTTGGTCCACTCATCGTCTCTTCCGCCTTACTCTGTGTAACAGCCAGAAGAGCCATTTACAACATCGGAGGTGAAAAGCAGGTCAAGAGCAAATCACTATCATAAAATCAAGAAAAGAAGACGATGCTCATCATACGTCTGAATAGATACTGTGGACTTGAATGCAGAACTTTGAGAAGATAGAAAATACTCTCTAATATCCTGAAACAAAAAGACGCTTCGTGATTCAAAGTAATCATACCCCTAAGATTATTTCCAAGAAAGTGGCGTCGCGTTGTCTAGACTCTAGACTGTACCAGAGTTTCAGATATTCATCACTAGACAGCATTATACCATCCATTCTCGCTGTCACATTGGTGCCACGCTTTTATTAGGGATCTACATTGTTCGATGGAACAGTTGGTTAAAGGGACTTCAAGGCATTTGGGAAAGGAGCATCGTCATGGAGTATATTTGTAAATAATTTGTTATTGGAGCTGCCTGGTGTCCAAACGGTTTGTAAACCATACATCTACACTTTTCAAGCAAGCTGACGAGGACTACCTGTTGCATGAATGAATGATAGGTGGTCGTGTACCAGGCTTACCCGTTGATAGAAAAAGAAACGTTTTGTCATGAAAACAATTATGTTTTAGGATACCTGTCCTTGGATATTTGTCCTTTGTGGTGCAGAATTCGGTAACTAAACAGTAAATAGGGTAACGTTAATGGTATAGACGTAGTCAGCGAGTAGCTGTGGTGTGGACCGTTGGGTCGTGTGTAATAACAGATGGTACTGTGTTTATAAAATTAGGTGTTTTGCTTGATCTCTATGTGACGTAGCATATCCTCAACGCAATTAAGAGATAATCTTGACCGAAAAATGTCGTAAGGATGTCTCATCAATTCTCAATGGTAATACCAACCACATCTATTGGCAGTTATGCCGTAGGATATGTACATTACTAGTATTAAAGGTAATAAACTGTGGTCATATCATGCGCAATAAAGACTGATATTAACCACTATTTGTACACGCTTAACATTTGAAAATGAAATAAAGGCCAAACTGTAACGCCTATCTATGCGTCGTCATTCTATCAGTACGAATTATAGGTGAGAAATTGAAAGCATAATTTACACAACAAAGTAAATCTTGCAGCTGTCTCTTGGATTTGTAGTGATGCAATAATCAGTTGGTCGCAAGGGGTCGCAGTTCATTATGTACTAGGTACCGTGTTGCATTTGAAAGACATCATCTACTTTGGTAATGAATCCTAAACATATCAATTATTCGGAGGGAGTAACGGGGATATTAAAGACCACATAGTTAAAGATGTAGGAATTAGCAGTTTTCGCGGGTTAATCTGGTACAAATGATGCAACATGTACCGATAGACGCAGATAGAGACGAATAATCACGACTGTTAATTTTGTACCGTCTCTGCAGTTCTAGTACAGATCGCTTGTGTCCTCACCACCAGCAACTGGTTAGGTTTTCCCCTTAATCAGACAAGACATGAAAACAAAATCATCCCAATTACTATAAAAGAAATCGCTCATTATATTTTTCTTCCTGTAGACAAATAATATCAGTCCAGGGCTCTATAGCAAATATTCAAATATTTCATCATTGACATCCATGAACGAGTAAGACTAACTGGCCTATTTGGCAGTAATGTTATTGATAGCAGCATCATTTGCCTTTTATAATTGGTTTGCATTGATAGTAAGTGTATCTATTCTTCTATCAGACAAATCTGCAGCCTTCTGCAAGTTCCTGATGTGATTGTTCCTGGAAGTTGTGCACCAAATCTTTACTAAGTGACTTAGGCTATGCATTATAGATGACATAATGTAATTGGAACACATTACTTGGATCTTCCAGCCGAACTAATGTGTTCAGCTTTCCCCGAGGGCCGCAGAAGACTTTCATTTAGGGCCTGGGTCTGTGGGTGTGCGCGGACTGATACACACTGGATCGGGCTGTGAACAGGCGGATGAGACGCTTCCTGGCCCATTGGGAGCTTCCTGGTTAAAAATAGGTTTACGCCCTGCAATAGTGATGGCTGTGGCTTACTGTAGCACTGGAGCATCTGCTGTATCGAGACGTAACACGATGGCCTCGTGTGTGAACATTCGTCTGGAGCTGCTTTGTTTGACTGCACTGTTCTTTCTCCAAGTAGGTACGTGTTTTTGGTTATCTACACGATACAAACACCGCAGTCAATATTTATCAGCTATTTCTAATACGTCTAGAAACGTTTTGCACTGTCGTGCCTTGTGCTGCTAACAGTGGTAGGTATATCTATTGTGGTAATTGGTCAATGTGCGATCTCCAATATAGATGTCTCGGACATTGGCTTCTAGCGATCGCCATCTACTTGACCATAAATATCGGGCTTACCGTCTGACATAGAGGCGAGATACATGAGACACCCACTATGGTCAGTGTTAAGGTCGCAACTCAAGCCTTACGTAAGGAACACCCATAGTTGTTTTTAATAACAAATGGCGGAATGCCGATGCAGTTATATTGTATAAAGGTGTCGTGTATGCTTCAGCAGCTTTTATTTCATTGGATATATTCATCAACTAAAAGCACCCATGCAGCCTTTATCATATATTACATGCAGCTTAAGTCTCCGACCTGCTTTTACAACTACTTCCGGTGATCCATCATCCTGTATTTGATGTATTACCCCAATGGGTAATGGTTATCATCTATTGTGACATTTCTAACATTTCCGTCTCCATTTCTATTCCTCCTTCGTGTTTTATAATTAGAGAGGTCAGGTTTTCAAGGACGCCATTAGGATTCTTATGCTGTTGGAAGACTGAGAGTTTAGGAAGTCTTTAGCATATAGTCTCCACAGTTGGAAACTATCCCGCCTTTAAGCACGCCTATATTTCAACACTTCTGGAAGAAATCATGGACGTACAAAATTATAAATTACTGCTACTTTACTAAGCAGACTAATTTACACGTAGATTAATTGACTGAGCTAACTTTACGATAAGAAAATTAAAGGTATGGATATCATTTGCATTCAAAATTGAATGATTCATTAAGTTCACAAGCAAGAGACTTTATCATTAATTTTTATATTGCTTTCCTAATGAGGTTTATGATTTGTTTTGCAGCAAACGGTGCCAGCTATGAGGCAGTTCCAATGCCAACCGCTGTTCTACTAGGCGCCACCGCGACACTTCGGTGCAGTTTCCGTGACCTGTCGCCAGAGGACATCGTTACTTGGTCAGGACCACCTGGTTTCAGAACCATATCTGTTGGCCGGAGAGTGGGACAAGGCCACAGGCGTTACAAGGTAATGCTGTTGTCAATACTAAATCATTTACAAACTGAATGATCACTTTTACAGTTAAATTTTTGAACTTATATCCATCGAAGTGACACGTGAGTCGGGTTCTGACTTCTCCTGCTATTCATCACATTTGAATGGATACGATTTTACCTATTTGCACGAACGATGTAATCTGTATTCCAGTTGGTTGGTGATACACAAAAGGGGGAGCACCATCTACAAATACGAGAGATTACGATGGATGATGAGGGCATATTTAGATGTGGCAGTCTCGATCGCGATTTAACTCCTAGGGAAGCCAAACTAACTGTTGTAGGTAAGAAAGCTAGTTTTAACCTTATATATAAAAATACAATCATGCAATTATCCGTCAGATTAACGTTGGTTGCATAGAATTGTAATTCAATTAATTAATAATACGGTGTGACAACTTGCTATGCTAATGTTAAACGTGCCCAAAACCAATCCATAAAACCTCCTTTCATTAGTTCCAGTTCCCCACGCTCCTCAGCTGAGAGGTTTGGAGGTTCCCAGTAAGGTTGGCCAGCAGCTTGTGTTACGATGTGTCTCCTCTGGAGGGAACCCGCTACCAGAGCTGACATGGTACAACGGCACTCGGGCTTTTACTGGGCGGCAAGTCAGGCGGCAGGAGAGCCAAGGTCAAGTTGAAGTTGAGCTCATTATTCCACAGCTGACAATGTGGGACAACGGGTTGAACTTGACCTGCAGAGCCAGTCAGCCATTCCCGGAAATCACGCCTGTACAAGAATCGTGGAGTCTTCTACGGGTTCATTGTAAGTGAATGATAGGCAAATGAATGCTTTTGATTTGATTTTATGGCCTTTGTTGGAAGCAACTACAATCGCTCTCGGTTTCCGTCAGCCAGCAGTCAATAGAGAATATGACAAAACCCTTATTCATATCAGCCCACAGCAACAGCTATAGCGTAAGTCCAATACGAGAATGAGAAGCCGGCAACCCTAACCTGCCTGGTGGACAGCAGTCCTGCTGCCAGCATCAGCTGGGGCAAACTTGACTCTGAGAGAATGTAACAATGATTTGTGTTATTGCAGACGCGCCAGCCGTATCAGTCCCTGTTCCATCCGTGACCGCTGTGGAGGGAGAGCCGGCAACCCTAACCTGCCTGGTGGACAGCAGCCCTGCTGCCAGCATTGGCTGGGTCAAACTGGGCCATCAGATGCCACTTCTGGAAGACGTCAGGTACATAACGTAACACCAATTCAGTTCAGTTCAGTCGTCCATCTAATTACACTGTGAAGTCCCTGCACATGACTTTGTCGCACATGACAGACAAGAGGTCCCGTCTTGGAGACTCCTTGATTAAACTCTTAAGGGTCATTGATGGTCGACCACTTGTCGTCGGGCCGCCAGAGAAGAATCCTTGCAGCTTTTATCTTAATGAAAGCCCAACGATTGCATGCAGACCCATAGTACGTGTTGATACCATATCACATTCTACACACACTCCAGAGAACGTTGTGGCAATTACACAATGTATATTGCGGGGCTATGAATATTCAATCTAGCTAACAAGGCAACAAAATAAGGCACGGTATCACATTTGGAAACGTTGGAAAACTCTCTGTATCATTTGATGTGTTTTTTCCTATCCCAAAGGAAGCAGACACTCCGCATCACCAACACAACCCGTCATGATGCCGGGATTTATCAGTGCTCGGCGGAGAATGGAATCTTACCCATCGGTGTGGGTACCGTCACTTTAGAAGTTCTTTGTAAGTGTCCACTTAATGCATTAGTAAGTATCACATGTAGAATGTACTCAAGAAATCTCAAAAGCAGGGAAGTAAGAACGATTGTAAAAATCAAAAGGCGTTGCTCTCTTCGTCATTTTCATCTACAACGTGATCATCCTTAATACAAACGTAGACACTGAAATATACAGGTCATGCTCTTCGTTTAATAGTGGGATAAGTGAACGTCAGTATATTAGTTTCTGTGTTTCTTTAAATCATTAGTAACTGTATTTTTTTCTCGTCGTTATCCCAACATTTTTTGTATGTGCAGACTCTCCTTTAATCGATCCATCCATGGAAAAGAAGGTTACCGTCCAGCAAGGCAACGATGGATTTTCTTTGAAATGTCTGGCGGACGGCAATCCGGAACCGCGGGTAAGGTGGCGGCGGAAGGATACAAACTTGTACTGGGAAAACCCGCTCCGGTTCCACCGGGTGAGCTACGACGTGGAGGGGACGTATCAGTGTGTCGCCACAAGCGATGGATTCCCTTTGGAGGCTAAGGAAACCTTCATTGATGTAGTCGGTTAGCTCAACTTCATTTTTTTGAAGCATTGTTGTACACAAGATAAAACAACACAGAAAAGATAATTAAAGCTCAATCCGTATGTGATTTAGGTCATCATCCATCGTGTGAAGGTACAGTATCTCCCCCCCCCCTCCCCCAAAAAGTCAGGAACAACATCGATGGCCTCTTCAAGGACTTGAATAGCCCTGGGTTCTGCGTCAAATATCTTAGACGTGGCCCTGAAACCGCTGTATCATTATAGTTTGTTGCTATCTTTTCGAAATACGACATATTGTTGATGCAGCGACGTTGATAACATTATGTAAAATAGATTCTATGATCTATATCTGTTTCCAGGAAAACCCATACTGCAGAGAAAGATAGGCTCATCCACGATGTCTGCTATTGTTGGAGAAGTAGTTCGCATGAGCTGCACGGTTGCTGCTGACCCATTGCCGTCTAAAATCAGCTGGATATGGAGAGATGACGATGGAGCAGAGAAGGAATTATCAGCGGGTGTGAGCAGTAACATAGTTATCAATGAGGAGGGCCAGGGAATGACGTCAGCACTGACCATACCTGACGTCACTGTGAAGGACAGCGGGGACTACATCTGCACGGCGTCGAACGTCTTCGGATCTACCAGACGGAATATTCGTCTCGACATCAAAGGTCAGGTTCTGCAAAATTTTCTTAAAGGCTGTAGTAGGTATTGGTTGAATCTTAGAGTAGGGGACTCCGTGCGTTTGGTATAGAACGGTTGCTTGCAAATGTAATCCTTTTTTAGAGCAAGTGATATCATAAAACAGTACAGCAAAGATTCTTTGATTTTTTACCAAAAAGATAAAAGATTATTCTTAAGATCTTTATCTTTTTCTTAACAGGTTCCCTACCTAAGATGATCATCATAACGTCCGTCTCTGCTGGTGCCATATTACTGGTGACAACTGCAGCTGTTATGGTGATCTATGCAAAGAGAAGGGGCTGGATCTGCAAGTCTCACATAGATGGTATAACCTTTTTTGATATCAGCATATGCATGGCCGGCAGATTTGGCCAAGGCACATGGCTGTATTTGCATGAATGATACATGTAACCGTCATTGTTTTTGTCGAAAACCATGTAGTGCTCAATGGCATCTAGGTCAGCAATTTTCTCCGCTGCCAACTAATCGGAACTAGAAGCTTCACCTAATTCAGAAATAGGGGCATCCATCGTAACTGTTATTACCCGCACCAACATTGCATTGGCGATGTTTTAATTTAAGTATCCTAGCATCGGATGTTTTCAGAACCTTTCCGAGTCCCAGTGTCCCGCCCGATGCCTCCGGTGCCGAAGTACGTGTACCAGACCGGCACCATTGACTCCGGTGTGGAGGACCTACAGGAGCTACAGGAGATGTACGGGACTCTCAAACCGCGACCTCCGCCACGGGGGGACACGGAGTGGACATCGACAGGACTCCAGAACGCAGGTAAATTACGGTACAAATTGAGATATTGTTCTTTACATCTAAGTCCCAATAACGTAATCCTGACGGTACTAGGGTCATTGTGGCCTAACCGCATGATATTTGGCCAGATAACCCGAAGACGTTCAAGTGTGTTATGGTCCCGATCTTGTACCCCTTGGAAAGGCATTTCATACTTCACTCAGGTGATTAACGGGAGGTGCCCCAACACGGTACGCTTTTTCTTGCGCTCAAACTCATGGCGCTCCATCGCTAGTTGCCTGAGAGTGGTCAAATTTTGATGACTGAATTTTTTACACATAGATTTGAACAGCATACTTGAATAAGAAATGCATTCATGTGGTTCATGAACCTTTCGCGCTGCGTGTTACAAGCGGCAAACACTGTGAGACAATTTCGTGTATGTAACCTTCCAATTTTGTGCTACGCTGGACAGTGTGCCTAACTTGGTACACTTTTTTTACATTTTGCTCTCTTCAGAAGTAAGTGATAAATTTAAGTACACAGAAAAAAATTATTAGTATGATATTTTAGCTTTCTTTTGGCAGTAAAATCGTGACTGTATGTACTTCTTGTCTCACATGAGGAAGGCTGTACCTAGAACAATCAAGCTGATGTTTTTACGGGCAATCGGCTGAATGCACTGATTGTGAATGCCCGACTAAAAAAACATTACGAAAAAACCACACCGCCAACATCAACAAAACTCTGTCTGATTATATGAAACTATCATCTACATCTCTCTATTAAGTCTTATTTTCATAGACAGCACGAATCATTCGTTACAGTCAAATAAATCTTTGGAGCGTTCTCTAGTCTGCCACCTTCACGGCCACACTCCCTTGGGAGTACAATGGTGGCAATGTTTATGTCGCTTCCTTTTGGTTGCTTTTCTACTCAACAAACATTTGAAGAACCATATTCATAGTGTTTTATGGAGCTTTATTCATGTGTATCATGGCAGTTGTGTGACTGCTTGGAAGAGTTCGTATAGTTAGCGACACGAGCCGCCAATACGCAGAGGCCGGTGACCGCAGTGATTCAGCACTGTCAACATTACTGTTAAGAATTCTGTTTAAAAAAAAATGAAGTAAATATGTTAAAGTATACTTGGAATGCAGATTAAAGCTGTGTGCATGGACTTAGTTTATTTACCTTTGTAATCAGCATAGTCAGTGGTAACAAACACGGTGTACTTATGGATAATAAGATCAGCAAAAAATCCTTACCGTCTTACGACGGGAACCGTCTTAGGGCGGCCCCCGTTATTCATTATTCAAGTGCATTATTATATTAGTCTGATTTTCTTCAAATTTAATCTTTACGTCTTCAGTAGTTATCGGAAAGATCACGATCCATTTTTTTCGTTCTCTTTTACTCAGGACCTTTAGTCCACTCGACGTCCCTGCCTCCGTACCCTACAGAAGAATGGCCCCGTCGGTACGACCCTGGCCATTGGAATGTTGCACCAATCACAGTTCAGGTAGGGCCAGATATGAATGGAACCATGTGTCATGATCAGTGCTTGTCTTGCTGAAACTGTGTTTAACCTGATAAGAAGATAGTTTGATATTTTGTGACTAGCAGTGTTGCAACCTTGTGATACCAAGTAAACTAGTTGTTGTTCTGAAGGTACTGACATGAAAATGTGCAAAAAGTTTTCTTTAGTACAGCAATATTAAACTTAACACGTACCATTGATCCATAAATATGGCAAATATGGATCTCGTCACTTCATGTATCCCTGTAATCGTATACCTGCAACTTGAGTTGAGCAAAGTTACAGTTATAAAGTTAACGTTCTTAACTTTTATGATTGTTACTATCTTATTTCCTCTAGTCTGTTGCCGTTGGCTCAGTTGCATCTGAAGTTTACGAATGAAGGGTGGTAACGGTGAAGTTCTGCAGCTGTATAATGACGATAGCTTAATGCTGATGTTATTCGTCTGTCATAAGATGAAATCCACAGAGACAACTACATGACAGGCTGTGTCCTTTTCCATCGCATTCACGTCGGCGTCGCTGCGAAGGTTTTGATGTTAGGATACTAGAGGACATTATTTGGACGTTGACATCAACTAGGGTTGACAATTTGTAATCGAAAAAATATATACCTAATACTACAGTTGTAAATTGTTTTGCACATATACCAAATGGAAATGTGCAAAATGTAACAATAGCGTGAGTTTTTCTTCTGACATTTATAAGTAATAATGAATTAGAAAAAGATGATTAACCAATTTAAAAAAAAAAGCTTAATAATAATAATAATAATATATACATCATATACCTATATCATAGCAGTGTGTAACTAGATGTGAAGTGCAAGATAAGCTTAGTATTACAAGCTACCTGAAGTTATGATACCTTGTAAGACGCACCAATTCAATAACTTGTATCTAATGTATAAGAAATGTATATGTAATGTTAGCTCACTAAAGCATGCAAAACAATCGTACGAACCTCCGACCTTTGCAATCTACTAGTATAGAATGAGATTGAGATAAAGAGTCTACTGGAAACGAAAAAAGCTCAGTTTCGAGCACCGTTGGCTTTTTGTATGTCCCAACTTTTAAAGGTATCTGTTGTGTAGGAACATGAGGATGGTGTGTATGTACTGTCTAGTAGTAGTAGTAGTAGCAGTAGTAGTGGAGACATACGGTGCCATACCCTTCTCCTTACTATGTACTGTCTAATGTGGTACTATGTACTAGTAATAAAAACTACTTGTCAGTGCTCTAAAGCGATGTCTCATATCTATGCATTATAGAACCCATAGTAAACAAATTATCGTACATGTAAATGCGTTGTTCAATACCACTGCTTTAGTGCCAATCACATCCACATACATAATGCAGGTTAATAAGATAGACTAAGGTAGACTAGATACTAGGTTATATGACATATTATTGCATATGATTAGCTTCTAGCTTATATAGCTGAAATCGTTTATAAAGCATAATATAGAGCATAATGAGAAATGAGTTCGCTTTTGCACAAAAAGCTAGAATCATAACAAGAGATTATTACTTCCGTACATATTATTTGCCAAGCCTCCAAACTAGCATCCTGGTAACTAATACACACCTTAATGTTATTTATTCCATTCTGACGACATATTATTAGCCACATCACATGTAGAAAGTCACATCTTCTAATGGGTGATAACCCAAAGTTGCAGTTATACTAGTGTCCGCATGTGTCCTCGCTGCACACCACCCTCATCACCCAAAACGTATTCAAACTAAAACATCCGCTAAATGACAGTATCTCCATGACCCCACTTTGGGCGGAAAAGCCTAAAATGTCTTGGGGATTATCAAATCATTAACTTGAAAAAAAGGGATGTTTTGCAGTAAATATAGCCGGAAAATATGTGCTATCATAGTGCAAAAGCCTTTGGCATGAATTGTTTTCTACATATTTCTTGATAACTTATCAATGACATCATTTTCACAATCACTGCTTCCTTATTAGAATAGGCATTTTGATTCTTCACGCAGACAAATTTTCTGCCTTCTGCAAGTTGCTGATGTGATTGTGCCTGGAAGTTGTGCACCAAATCTTTACTAACTGACTTAGGCTATGCATTATGGATGACATAATGTAATTGGAACACATTACTTGGATCTTCCAGCCGAACTAATGTGTTCAGCTTTCCCCGAGGGCCGCAGAAGGCTTTCATTTAGGGCCTGGATCTGTGGGTGTGTGCGGACTGCTACACACTGAATCGGGCTGTAAACAGGCAGATGAGACGCCTTTCCTGTATGCCTTGTCGAAACCCCAAGACTATTTTGCTCCTGTGGTATCTCGATGATGACGCAACTAGACTGAAGCTGGTTGTGACTCACAGCACTTTCTACTGAACTGCTTCACTCGCCGTGACCAACATGTTTACTGACGCAAACATCTGCTTTGTTGCTACATTCCTGATGTTCACCATGTTTTCGCAAGGTACGTACCATCGTATTTCGATTAGACTAAAACAGCAAAATTGCGAATTTCGTCGATCATGGTTAGACATCCAGGTAATAATGTACACCATGTAACAGTTACTCGAGCAACCGGATAGATTTTGGAAACGCAGGCATGCAGCATACACTATCTTTCCTTCAGTGTCACAAGATCTGTGGTTCAGCAGGTTCTAAACCCCAAACTACAAATTGTTACGCAAATGAGGTTAGACAAATTGTTTAAGTACGAATTACCTTTTAAAGCCTACGCAAAGTACAGCCGGCATGTTTCCGCTGCATTAATCCGATACGCTATCTGCACTAGTGACAATGTCAAGATCTAAAACTCAATGACAAGTAATTGCTCAGGAGTATATCTCATCATGTAATGCAGGAGTGCTTTACGAAGGAGCCTCAATTTTACTTGCTTTATAAGATTGTTGATATTACAAGCAGATGCTGTCCAATGATATGAGGCATAACGCACCGCGATTCGGCTCATGAACATTTGTTTTCAATATAATCAAACATATGATGTAATTAAATGCAATTGGTATAATTGTTATGTTTAGTGGGGTAATTTGCTAAAATACTACAAATATGACGTTATTACCGGGGTTATATATTAACCTAAAGTGATCAGGTCTTAAAATAACCAATGGGCCATGACAGGCGTACATCTGTTTCCCTTGTGACACATTGCCCACTGAAGTTACTGTTCACCCATCTTAAGTGCTCTGTTTGAACAGTGATGGCTAGCGGATCAATTGCCACATGACACCACTTACTTACTTGCTACACAGAACAAGTAACCGGAATTGATCGTGACCATAATACATTGGCTACAGCCTATCTAAATGTATTATCTAAATGGAATTAGCACATACCATTGGATAATACAAACTACGCTGATTGGCATTGAGTTCAATGTTTCATTCCATTTACGACGTGATTAATGATATGATAAGAGCTTTGGATACATTGGATACTTTATTGACTCAATTAACTAAATACGTAAGTTGATAAACAATTGATAAGCTAGCTGATGATAACTCAATGTTACATGGCGTGTCTTGTTTATATAACAGCCGGCACATATGGTGTATTTATCATGAATGAAAATGAGGGAAATTTTTTAGGGTCGATACAACGATGTGAATCAGAGCATGTTTTTTTTTTTATGGATATGCCTGTATTAACATGTAAAAGATATCGCTCCCATGATGCGTGCCCGAACTAGGAGATGGTTATCATCTACCGTGACATTTACATCAAAGGGTTTCTCCATCTACAGAGACTTCTATCAGAAACTTCCGCTCTGCTGGTAGGCGTCTCGCCTGTAAGTGGAGTCAGGTCGTTTTGTCAATGACACAATTAGTATTCCTACAGAGTCTGAAGACGTTCACGTCTTTGAGGGAGTCTTAGGAGAGATGCTTTAGTTTTCAGCCTGAGGAGCAGAGGTATGCTTTACAAGTCCATATAACAACTCTTGCAGTACATATAACTTGAACAGAAGAGCGAAGAAAGGCATACATAATTCATGGTAACAATCATATAGTTTGATTCTTCAAACGTCTTTAAGTCATTTAAGCACCATGGCGATTTAATGAAACTATACGTGAAAAATCATATGTCAAAATGTATGAGAAGAAGTAATCATGTTTTATGATCGAATCAATAGTATCCACATCGGTGACCTCGGTGCCGGGATTTTTCCCTGACTTTATTTCCCAGATGAGGCTGGTTGGGTGTACACGTTAGCGGAGCTACAATCCTTATCCACTAATCTGACTCCGTGGGAAATATGCTGTGGAAGACATAATCTGATGCTTGCAGCACATTGTAATAATCATGTATTTTTGTTACAATATTTCAGCTGGCGAAGATAGAAATCTTGCCGAGTCTGCAAAATCAGGAAGGGGAAGGTGATACTGACTGGCTTGTACATGTAATTGATAATTGCACCGTATCTAGAGGATATCAAAACAACAGCGGTCGCTAAAAAACTTCAAATGAACAAATACGAATAAATAAGCGCCTGGCAGTTTAACGCCAGTAATGATAAAACGTTAACGTTTATACATATGCGGTCTCCAGACCAAAGCAAACTCATACTGTCGACCCAAGCCGTTTCCTCCATAAGTAAAGGCATACACAAAATGTAGAAAGAAATTAGCAAATACATAGTCTTGTAAACTATCCAAAGCCGCAGTTCATATTAGCAAACGTTCTACCATACATACTGAAAACACGATGCTCATATAACAAGCCAAACCAACACCTATGGATACAGTAAAGACCCTCAGCCATTCTGCCTGCCTGCATAATCTCTGCCATCTTAAGATACCGAACCTCTTGATGTTTGGTCCACTACAGGGACCGTGACATACTCTCAGGGGGCGATTACAGCCGTAGTCCAGTGGTTAGCGGCCCTGCCTCTGGAACTAGAAGCCGTGAGTTCGATTACTACCGGAAAGGGTCTCAGTCCTTAGGACAGGACATTAAGCCGTGGTCCATTGTTCATTGTGCTTGTTGAAAAGAGCTAGGGGAATTTTCCCCGTACAATGAACCTGTAAATACTGTACACAGCATCTGTCCTCTCTGTCACGACCAGTGGAAGACTAGCTCTTCAGTGAGCTAAAACTGGATCGAGATTACTTTCCTTTTTCCTTTCCAAGGTACAATTTAAACATATTGACAATTATTCATATATGTCAACTCATATATCTGTCGTGTCAATAAACCTTGTCATGTATTATACCTCAAGCCTTGAAGGGTAAACTGTACAATCACTACAAAGGTCTATCTTAACCACGGACAGCTTTTACATGTATCAGATTCATCAAAGCTTGGTATGAATAATGTTCTGCCTCTCAAAGACATCATCTTTAATATCTGTTGTTATCGCATGGGACTCTTGCCTCACCAGTCTCAGCTCAGTGAAGTTCACGTTGCCCGCACGTAAGCACATTAGCCTTGACCTAGATACATGCGAATCGCTGTGCAGACAACTGAAGGATTATAGAAGAATACGCGGTGATCTATCTTCACAGGTTGTTCTGCGCCCCATGAAGGGTACATGTGTTTATGAATCCATATCAACAATAAACCTGTTGGTGTATACGTGAAAAATAAATCATATCATATCTCATATGGTTACGTAATCAAAATATAACCCATTGACATATGTATGAATGTATTCTCTTGCTGACACATGCACCGGAAAAAGTGGAACAATAAGAATTTTCATTCATTTTGGTCATGTCTTGTCCAGCTATTTGCTACATAAATGTAGTTATTAACATATCCATGATACAAAATAGTTACAGGATGTTAGTGACCATATCCTTTTCTTAAGCACATATTTGACATATTATCTGAATGCTAACTGCCAGATTTATGTGTTCTTGTTAAAGAAACCCGTAAGCCTGAATCATTTTGTTGCAGCCCGTGGTCTCAGCTACGATGCAGTTCCGCTGCCAACCGCTGTCCTATTGGGCGACACAGCTACACTACACTGTAGCTTCCGCGACCTGTCGCCAGAGGACGTTGTTAGGTGGGATGGGCCACCAGGTTTGAGGCCGATAACGTCCGGCAGGAGAGTTGATCGGAAATACCCTCGCCATCAGGTAGAACTTCCATATGTATAATGTATTCTTTTTCGTAATTACGCCAACATGCCAAAAAAAAGCAATGATAGCCAATTCTAAAACATGTTTGTCATATTTCAGACCTCCCTTTTGTCTTAATCCAATGACCTACTTATTTTCCTTTCTTGTCCAGTTGGTTGGCGACACATTGCGTGGACAGTATCATCTACAGATACTAAATGTCCAACGGCAGGATGAAGGGATGTACAGATGCACCGTTTTGGGTTTGGACCCCACGGAAGCTAAACTGACTGTAGTTGGTAAGACATTATATTCGAGAGATGTCAGTTGTATGCATAATCCATATTCTAGAGATTATCAGTTGTATGTATTGTCATGGCATCCCGCATTGTCTTCGATAGTATTCATACGCAAAGATGAAGTTTCTCAATATAAGCAACGTCTATAAGCTGTGACTCAGAAATGACACACTCTTATTTTGTGGCAGATTTGAAACTTCTAGATTCTCTGCATTACGAAATGTATCACTAGTTCCAGTTCCCCGTCCTCCAATGATGACTGGTTTCGAGCTGCCAAGCAGAGTAGGAGAAGAGCTTGTGTTACGATGTGTATCTTCTGGTGGCCACCCTTCGCCAGAGCTGACCTGGTACAACGGCACTCAGGCCTTCAGTGGGCAACATGTGAGACAGCAGGAGAGGGATGGCAGGGTAGAAGCTGAACTTACTCTTCATCAACTAACAAAGTGGGACAACGGAATGAACTTGACCTGCAGAGCCAGTCAGCCATTCCCGGAAATCACTTCTGTACAAGAGTCCTGGAGTGTTCTGAACGTGCACTGTAAGTGTATTGCAGGCTTTTATTCACAGGTGTAATAAGCGTATGTAAGTGTGATAAACGTTAAGCATAAGCATATATCTATCTATTTAGCTCTGGACCGCTGACACAAAATGAAAGATCAAACGACCTATCACAACACAAAAGAAGCTAATAGAAACAGAAACAAGTCTAGAGGGATACGAACCACTTTCTGTTATGAAGCTCAGCAACAGCTCAAATTTACTTGCTCCACCACGCAAGAGGATGACGATGATGATCTATCTATTAACATGTCTTACGTTTACGTAAGTATCAAGAGATAAGCAAAGTTAAAACAGGGACCTGTTGATTTCTATATTTTCTGCCTTCATTACAGACCCTCCAAGTGTATCTGTACCCAGATCAACTGTACACGTCATAGAAGGCCAACCCGCAAACTTAACCTGCCTTGTCGACAGCAACCCTTCTGCAATCATTAAATGGACGAAGCTTGGACATAACGGTTTTCTCAGGGGCAACATCAGGTAAAAATAAAGTAATCATGTAGTTTTATTGTTGCAAGATTTATCAAGACTCAATATAATCTGTATCTCTGTTATATTTCATCTGACCCTAATCTCCCTCATGACCTCAATGAAAAGCGGGCTGCTGGCCGATTTGAGCTTCTCGAGGATAAATAAAGGTTCAAACAAACAAGCACACAATCAAAGAAAGATACACATTTTGTTACAGGGAAAGGCATGTCAGATTGCTTGAGCAACAACTGTTACCTCAAATGACCTAGATGTCTTACTTTCATCGACAGAAGAAAAATGTGTCTTGCCAAAACGACCGCCAGTAGGGCATTTAGTTGATGGTCTGGTTTGATGGCACTGCCAACCTTTTCTGCGAGTAATCAAAGATCACCCTTCTTACCTTTTTGCCACTTATCGTATATAGATGCGGGTATTTGCCATTTGTAGAACGATAACTTGTGACATAAGGCTTCAGGTATACCATCAAGCCATGCCATCATCATTTGGTCCAAGGTTGATCAGCCTGTTGACCATTTACTGATTCCCACAGGGAGCAAACGTTCCACATCCCCAGTGTTTCCCGCCAGGACTCAGGGACTTACAAGTGCTCTGCGGAAAATGGCCTGCCTCCCATTGGAGCTGGGACCGTCACTTTGGAGGTTATGTGTAAGTATGCTATATAGCAACGCAAATGGTTCAACTGCAATCGTGAATCTAGAAAATGTCCCCACCAAACGACGGTCACATCACTCAGCCCAAGCACTGTACTGTGAAAGGTTATGGTAATAGTTTGTGTCTGGACCTTCCAGATAGCACACGGTGGCACTCGTGTCTTGCAATTGTGTCTTATGTCGTGTCTTGTCATTCATGATGCGTCCGACGGTTGCCTTTAGTTCTTTTTGTGCTTTTATCTATACTTGAAATTGCTCTATTCGTCCAGCGCTTTTCATTTTGGATATTATATGAATTATCATATAGTTGTTGTGAGATATGCAAATAAAGTATTGCTACTGACAGTCATACGCCTCAAGCATTACCCCTATATACCTTACGTGGTAATTAAAATTGACGGTAAAATTGACGGTAGCACTATCACATACTGGAAATAAAGCAATGAAAACACTGACGGTTTAAAATCGCAGTGAAGTGCTTACAGCGTAAACCACAAATTAAACCATGGTGACAATTCCTTCATTGCGAGCAAAACTGCTTTTACCTTTCACACAAAATAATGATAGTTTTCTTCAAAGACCCACCACAGATTGACCCTTCCATGGACGAAAGGATTTCCATTCTCCAAGGTGATGAAGACTTTTCCTTGGAGTGTGTCGTGGATGGAAATCCGAAACCTCAAGTCAGGTGGCGGCGGAAGGATACAAAGTTGCACTGGGAAAACCCGCTGCGGTTCCACCGGGTGCGCTACGACGTGGAGGGGACGTATCAGTGTGTCGCCACAAGCGATGGGTTCACGCAGAGGGCAAAAGACGTTTTCATTGACGTAGTAGGTCAGTTCGTTTCACCTTCTCCGAAATTCCTATCCTACCACCCTTAGTTTTAAAGTGTACAGTGCATATAGATGTGAACGATTACGGATAGACAGCCAGGAATAAGATACGTAGGGTAATGATCACTCATCGAAAAGCAATTTAATCGATTTCTGAAACGATCAGCTGTTTCAGGTCTACAGCATCCACTACCTTTTGTCAACGACACTGAGTAAGATTTATAGTCCAAAAGGTATTTACCACTATGATAACTTAATTTAATTTAATCTATTTTATTAAGAAATGTGACACGTACATTATGACTGGCTATTTAAAAGAAGTGAAGACATATCTTAGTTTTGTATGCTTTTAGTAAATGCCAACTTACTGGTTTATCGAATTGCTCATGTGGTTTGTAAGATCCTATCCTGTTTATTGATACCGTACGTATCCAGGAAAGCCGACGCTAGAAGGAGAGGGGGACACTGCCTCTGTGTCCGTGCTGGCTGGAGAAACCGTTCGACTGGGCTGCACCATCCAGGCTGATCCGCTGCCTCACGTCGTTACATGGACGTGGAGAAATAGTCACGGTCAGGAGGAAAGGCTGACTCCTGGCTCCAGTCGCATCGTTACACTGAGAAGAAACCAGCAGATTGCGTCATCCCTGACCATACCGGATGTAGCAGTGAAGAACGGCGGAAATTACGTCTGCAGGGCTACTAACATGTTTGGATCCGTCAAGAGAAACATCCATCTGCAGATATCAGGTGAAATACTTTGATACTTGAATACTTTATCGAGTCCATTAGCTAGCAGACATAAATCTTCAAGTAATCTTCCTGGACATGAAACAAGCAAACTAAGATCAACCATTATCGGGGGAAAGTATGACAAGTTCAAAAAAGATTGATAGGTAGATAGACATACCCTTTCTTGAACATCGCAAAGTTATTTTCGCTACACTTTTGCTTAGGACTCAATATAAGAATCATTTAGTAAAATGTAAAGATAGCGATCTAAAATGGCATATAGTAATCTTCCTCGATATGAAACATAGACATGCAAACTAAGATCAATCATTATCGGGGGGAATTATACGTATGACAAGCTCATGAAAGATTGATAGGTAGAAAAACATACGCTTCTTGAACATTATTTTCGTTACATACTTCTTCTTATGACACAAGATAAGAATCATCCAGTAAAATGTAAAAATAGTGATCTAAAATGGCATATAGTCTCATGACAGATTAAAGTAAACTCAAAGCAATGTAAAAGCTGACCAATGCAGATGTAGGGATCAGGATGATACGGCCCTTTACAAAATTTGCCTAGCCAACTGGCAAATATTCTGGTTGATTCAACCATACATTCTGGTCAAATGAGCCCAGTATCCTGGTCAACTCGTCCCAACACCTTCAAGTTGGTGAACTCGTTCCCAAAACCCTGGTCAACTCGACTCAACACCTTGGTGAACTCGTCCCAACAGCTCGGTGAACTCGTCCCAACACCTTGGTGAACTCGTCCCAACACCTTGGTGAACTCGTCCCAACACCTTGTTGAACTCGTCCCAACACCTTGGTCAACTCGTCCCAACACCTTGGTGAACTCGTCCCAACGCCTTCGTGAACTCGTCCCAACACCTTGGTGAACTCGTCCCAACACCTTGGTGAACTAGTTCCAACACCTTGGTGAACTCGTCCCAACACCTTGGTGAACTCGTCCCAACACCTTGGTGAACTAGTTCCAACACCTTGGTGAACTCGTCCCAACACCCTGGTTAACTCAGCCCAACACCTTGTTGAACTTGTCCCAACACCTTCGTAAACTCGTCCCCAAAACCCTGGTAAACTCGACTCAACACCCTTAGTAAACTTGGCAAAGACTCTGCCTAACACCATGGTCAACTCAGTCCATCACAATATAGCTATTAGTTGTTATTGGTTGCCATACATTGTACCCTGTGCGATTGTTGAGCAATAAACTCATTCATTCATTCATTCATTCATTCATTCATTCATTCATTCATTCATTCATTCATTCATGAATTCATGAATTCATTCATTCATGAATTCATTCATTCATGAATTCATTCATTCATGAATTCATTCATTCATGAATTCATTCATTCACCCTAGTCAACTCAACTCAATACCCTTGTCAATTTGGCGTTGGCCTTGATTGCTTAGGTAATGACTCCTTCATCAGTCATTATGTCTTCTTCTACAGACTCTTTCCCTGACATTATTGTCATCACTTCCATCACCGCCGGAGCGACCTTACTGCTGACGGTGGCGGCGGTTGTGATCCTCGTCGCCAAGAGAAAGGGCTGGATATGCAAGTCTCACCAAGATGGTATGTCACATTGGCTGGTATGATGCTGCAGTTTTGATAACCGATGCAAAAATGTAAGTTTACCAAAAGCAAATAAAGAAAGAAAGAATGACAATAATCGACGGTAACCTACGAAATGAACATTTTACACGTTATTTCATAACGCGTTGATTAACAAGTTTTAAATTTCGGTCAATCGTCTGACGTTTTTCAAGTTAAAATGACCCGCAGTCAGCAACATACTCGTTAGTCGGTATCGGCCCCCGTCTCTATTGAGGGATGGATGATACTGATGAGCTGGTTTTGTGTTTTATACTCCTTAAGCAATAGGAGATAATCATGAGTGTATACGCTTACAGTCTTGGTTGTTTAATGTTGAATATAAACGTACGTAATAATCTTTTTGGTGTCTCAGCGTCCCGCCCGATGCCTCCCGTACCGAAGTACGTGTACCAGACCGGCACCATTGACTCCGGTGTGGAGGACCTACAGGAGCTACAGGAGATGTACGGGACTCTCAAACCGCGACCTCCGCCACGGGGGGAGAAGAAATGGGAGTTGGTTGGACTGTCCTACACAGGTAAAGTAATCGTATAGAGGCCGTAATCGACATAGTAAAACACCTTCCCGTACACAATGTAAAGCGCAAAGCAACAAGCTTTGGATTAGTTCTCAAGTTGAAATGACCCGAAACCTATGCCACGTGACTTGAAGGGAGGTGACGTCAACAAACGGGTCAAAGGTTTTCGTCAGTTGAGCTGGTATATTTTGCCTCTTGGCTTTACTTTTCAGCATGCGGTTAAAGTGCTGAGTTGGGTTGACTGGCTACGTACCACTTAAATGGTTGTAGGATTTGACTTTTCATGATCAAAACCGTCTGTTTTTTGTCACACCTTTCCTTTCACAAACATATTGTTTATTCTTAAATCAAATATATATCATCAAAAACCTCTCGGGTACGTAAGTATTAATAATGTGTTTAGGTATGTCGATACAGCATAGCCTAGGTTATTAAGCCCTTGAGGATTCAAAATTGGAAGTGTACATCGATCGCCTAATCACACTAAAGCCCACTTTCAAACAAAAGCTCGAGGGAAGAGTATTATGCTGATACCTTATCACAGTGATTATAGAACTATGGACATGAAATCATTGCTAATTATATACGTAAGGTAACAGTTACTGGAGAAACTGGATAGAAGTTTGAAACGGTCAGACGTTTTAGACGGATGCTGACTGAAACGTCTAAACGTTTCCAAATTCTACCCCGTTGCTTGTTAGTTACTGTTAATACGCGTAAAGATCATCACCAACTTCTAAGGAACGTCTAAGTACCAGATGCGTACATCGATCAACTTACCAAAGCCCTGGATATTCATCTCCAAATAATAGCTTGAGGGAAGAGTAATTTCTGAGCACAACGTCTATGGGTTTTTGACGAACACTCATCGCTATTCATTTCTGTTTTCAGAGACAGTGTATTTCCCTCTTGTACAGACGCACTGCCAATAAGACTGCATGATTTATGTACGTTATTTGTAGTCACAACATAGCTCTGGACTTATATGATACAGTGTTGACCTTTTCTTCACAACGCGAACATACAGGGTTAGTTCATTCCACGTCCCTTCCGCCGTATTCAGCGGTGGAGCAACGTAATCAACCTGGCGATGCTATCATGGACATCACATCCAACAGCAGCATTGAGCGGGTAGGTATGCTCTCTAAAGGTAAAGGTTCCCATAGCCCTTTTAAGACCGTGGGCAGTGTAGCCTATACCGGACGTACTACGCTGGCTATAGGGGGAATAGTTTGCCAGGGGAGTTTTGGTCACCGCAGGGTTTTCATTGGCCGACGTAGTTTAAGGTGCATTGTTAATTTCAGCGTAAACTGACTCTCTTGGCCAAGGACTCATTTTGCCAAATTCTACGATCCGTACCCAAATAAGAGTGCCTGGTGGAGGCTAGTGGCAGTGGGTGGTTATCTGTGTCTCCTGCGCGGTATTGGGAGGTGGAGTCCATCTACGGCCTTCCACCTCCTCAATTGAAGTCAGGCAAACATTTTTACAACTAGAGTAGAGAACGCCGTGTTAAGTGCCTTCCCCGAGTACAAAACGTCTTGTCAGAACACGGGCATGCTTTAACCTAGCCACTCGACCGCTCGACGTCTACTTTCTTATAACACAAGTCCACCTTTATTCGCGGCGTAACATATATCCGTCTTTTTAAAGACAAGGTATTTACAATAGGAGTATGAAGTCGACAGACGGCGGTTTTAAACTGAAATATTGTGAAAACATTCCCATTTGAATCCTCCGTCCGTTGACTTCAGATATATTAAAAAAAAAAAACGGATAAAGGTTATCTTACGGATAAAGGTGAACTGGCGTTACACTGCAAACAAAAGTTACGCCTGACAGTTGCATGTAGACTGATTTATCCCATCAGCGCCGCCCAGATCTAAACGCGTCTCCATTTCAACAGAGCCTGAAAAACATGATGACTTAGCGGGGGATTTGGGAGCGAACCAGCGCAGCAAAAAGACGCACTGATGACAAACGGAGGCGCCAATTCGGCAATCTTTCACCTGAAAAATAGTTTATTCACAAGCCTGTGCCGCCGGAACAAGCCGCTCATAAAGACTGACTAACCGCAGTCGGAAAACCGATACTCCTCCAGTTATCACTCTTATAATGAGGCGTCTGAGCAGGGCGGGTCAGAAACCTTAGTGTTTATTGATTCCTGTTGGGGTGGGGTGAATTTCGCAGCACTTCATTTAGTACAACTGATCATTATCTCCAGAAACGCCAACAAAGAGACAGAGCTAGCCGTTTGGAAGATGAAGTGCGCGGTAATGCCGCAATCTCCCGTCTGGGATTTCAGGGTACTTTCCACCCGCGGAGGCCGATTCAGTATACATTTGTATTGCCTGTCAAAGAGACCGTGCTACATTCAGTGCTACATTTGTATTGCCTGTCAGAGAGACCATGCTACATGCAGTGCTACATTTGTGTTGACTGTCAGAGAAACTGTGCTACATTCAGTGCTTCATTCTGTACTTCGTGCTACATTCAGTGTTAAATTTGTGTTGCCTGTCAAAGAAACCGTGCTACATTCAGTGCTACATTTGTATTGCCTGTCAAAGGAACTGCTACATTCAGTGTACATTTGTGTTGTCTGTCAAAGAGACCGTGCTACATTCAATGCTACATTTGTATTGCCTGTCAAAGAAATCGCGCTACATTTAGTGTACATTTCTATTACCTTTCAAAGAAACCGAGCTACATGTGGCTGGTGTACATTTCCGTTGCCTGTCAATTGCTACATGCACATTTAGTGTGCATTTCGACGGTAGCACGATCAAAGAAACCATGCTACATTTAGTGCGCATTCGTATTTTTCTACCACGCTACAAACGTCAACTTGCGCTTATAAAATGGCATTCTAATAAATTTGTGAGGTTTTCGCTAGACCTCCATTCCACTTGGGATTTCAAGGTCCTTTTGTATTGCCATGCGTCAACAGCGGGAGGACTCAACCTTGCCGAGTCCCTTGCGATTATAAAGGCTTTCTTACAGATTTGTAAGGTTTTGACTGCGATAAGACCTCTTTCCTAAATTGGATTTACGTAGCCCCATATTTCATAACGTGCAAAATGAACGACTGAAATGATAGCAAAATACACACAGCGTAAAATGGTTCCTTTTTATTTGTGCCATTCGTTGAGCAATCTGTAAACTTTTATGCCGCAGCGCGGTTACAAAACTAATGGCACCGGGGTATGAGCTGAACCCGTAAATGGTGCCGAGTAAACCAAGATGTTATTTTCACAAACTGCTCATTATAGCATCTGAAGCTCTCATGGCAATGTACGTTTCGATCGTCAACCTTTTTTTACATGAAGTGTTACCTGAAATGTACATGAAAGCACGATTGAATACACTTTGCCGATCCACGCTAAAGACTG
This sequence comes from Branchiostoma floridae x Branchiostoma belcheri, assembly GCA_019207045.1. Classification (NCBI taxonomy): domain Eukaryota; kingdom Metazoa; phylum Chordata; class Leptocardii; order Amphioxiformes; family Branchiostomatidae; genus Branchiostoma; species Branchiostoma floridae x Branchiostoma belcheri. Next base: position 2,471,143 of record CM033031.1, read on the forward strand.
GTCCTATCAAAGACCAAACGTTTACATCTTGGTACAAGTGTCGCAGCCTAGGATTTACGTTTCACTACTTTTCGCTTCTTTTTAATTCCGAAAATGCAGGATGGGACGGGTTTAGCTATACCATTCCACTCGCTATACATTCCACTCAAGGGGAAGTTATACACGTTTTTCCCAGTACTACAACATTACGAAACAAGCTTCCATGGGTCATTATCCATGGGTTTTAGTGTATGTAACCGTCTGACCTCATGACTTTACGAGGGGCATTCAATAAGTAATGTCCTTGACCCACTTCCAGTTGTCTGATCTAGATGACATTTTGCATGTGTAATGAGTCATATCTCTATGGGTTATGTTGCAAAAAACAGCTCTGAACTAATTGTGGTTACTGATTTACTGGTGTTTGAACTGAGTCAGGTGTGAAATGGACCAGGTGTGAAATGGAGCAAGTTGAGTGTCGCGCAGTGATCTGGTTTTTGTATTTGAAAGGACGCACACCAAAGGGGACTTTTGATGAAATGAAAAAAAAAAACTTATGGTGATGATGCCCCATCATATGACCTTGTAAAACACTGGCATCCTGAATTCAAACAAGGCCGGAAGTCTGTGGAAACAGCTCACAGACCTGGTCGTCCCTCTTCTGCCATTGATGAGGCATCTGTCAGGGGACCAACCTGGGATGTCCTACAAGAACGGTGTCCAGAGCTACATCAAATGATGGGAGAAATGGGTGGTTCCTATGAAGAGAAAGACTAATAACTGTGCCAAGTTTCATTAATCTCCTGCTATGGGAAATGGGTCAGGGACATTACTTATTGAATGCCCCTCGTAGGCTTTATGTATGTATTTGTCTGATCCGTTATTAGTGCATGTTATTGTATGTGTCTATCTACATGTATATACTATGTGTTTGTATATACTATGTATGAGCCCTGGAAGACTACCTCGGTGACCTAAAGGGTATCACAATAAACTCAATTGGATTGTTGGATAGAATCTAAAAGTTTTCAAATAAAAAATAAACAAACATCCGTCGTCACAATCAAGCACAGTAGCCCAAAACGTTACTATGAGTGGCTCATTGAGCCTTGTTTTGTGGCAAACCCAATATATATATATATATATATATATATATACATATATATATATACATGTATATATATATATATATATATATATATATATATATCAAAGAGTCGGTTTTTCAAAACTTATAAGGAGTATTATATTTTTGGTGCTACCATCGATCGTATGACTAAAGTGGGGAATACAGAAAAGATAAAAAGGCAAAAAACTGCACACTGCTTTAGTGCGTGGACCAAAATTCGCTTTTCATTCACCCTGCCCCTCCCCCAGTAAAAGCAGAAGTTGTTCTACTGAGGGTCCCCTTACGTTATCCCATCAAACTCGTCATGGAGGAAAATTGAGTGAGCCTCTGAGCCAACTATTGCTTTCATGCCGCGTAAACTGCTCGTTCCGGCAGCAACGAGGAACGGAGATGAACGGGGAGATAAGAACGGGTAAAACCGGCCTTGTCTGAGAGCAATCAAAGATCAACCCGTCTTACCATCTGGAATCCCATGTCGACTGTGTTAAACCCGCCCTCAGGCACATCGTTTGCAATAAACGTGTCGCGAGAGACTTATTGGCTCAAGGGACTAAGGCCCACAACGACTAGACGACAATCCCACTGGGACGTCTCTGCGACTTAAAAAGGAGATTGGTGACCATTTATTTCATAATTAAACCATAATGCAAAATATACAAGCATTATCAAAAATGCAACACAACATACAACATTAAACCATTCATTTTCAATCTATGAAACTCGTTCAGCGCTTTGTCAAATCGCACGGTCGCAGGATGGTCGCAGTGAGGTCCCCATCCGGCAAATTGCGATGTGACTTCGCTGCAACTTTTAGTAGATTTCTGAGTCTTGATTTCAAAGTTAGAACATCATTCAGAATGTAAAAAAAGCACAACCGAAAAGCCAACAAAACATGCAAAGTGTAAAAAGATTAGTTTTTGATCCATAAAATCCGTTGAGCTCTCTGTCAGATCGCAAGATCGCACGGTCGCAGTGTGATCGCAGTGAAGTCGCCGCGCGAGTTTAACGGGTTGTTCAATTTGATTTTGCAGGTTGCCCCCTTGGGTTCCCCGGTATCCAATGACATGGGTTGATGGACAGCCATCCCGGACGATACAGCTGTGGCTGTCTGGTTTCCAATGACGACGCTTGAGTGACATCGTCCATGAACGTCCCAGCTGTGGGAGCAGGCCGGCGCTGCATATTGACCTGTTGATGACCTCTATAATCTTACTTCGATTTTTGTTCTATGTGTACATGTCAGGTCTAGTAAGCGGGACATGGAACTGCAGTAAGGTCGTACTGCTGGAGACTCTCGCAAGATTCACCATCATGTGTATAGCTTTGAACTTCCGATGTAATCTGATGTTTTTTTTAATAGCAGAAATAGTGTGAATGGTTTTAGATGTGTTGGTAAGCTTCTTCAATAAATAGTGAAGAGCATAACTACTTAGTGACATCGCTCGTCAGCTGTGTGTACCGATTATACCATAATCCTTGATATTTTTCATATAGAAATAGAAAAAAAAACATAAATGAAACGGAATAGATAACGTAGATCCATCCACATGTATGATTGTTCTAGTTGTCTAGGTTTCCACTGACCATGCCACTGTATAAAGGCACAGCACTTCATAATGCACGGTCTTCCTGTTGTAGCGTAAGTCAATTGAAAACGTTCGATACCAATATCTCGGGCCTTCCATCATTATAAACGAGTACGGTCTGTAGATTATACGTTAAAAGGGATACATCATGTTGAATAAACCGCACAAATGCGTTATTGACAGTGTGCAAAATATAGGATCGACGAAACGTGCATGTAATTGTACGTTTGTCAGCTGATATGTGATCAGCAAAACTTGACCTGGGCGTTTGTGCGAGCGACTGTATCTCTACAGCACTTGCTAGTTCATACAAAGATATACACATGTACACATATGGCTTGAGTCAGATATATGTAGTCGATGTAGAGATTGAGGCTGGATATGAATTCCCGATATACACAGCTTAGAGCGCGGTCACATGGGTCGTGCGATCGTCGTGCGAAACAACCACCGGCTTGGATACAAAACAACGTTTTGTGTACCAAGACAGTTGAATTTTGTAGGAGACGTAACGCTAATTCACTTTTATTCACAGGGTAAACTATATCCGTTGTACCTAAAACAGAATATTTAGGGATATCACGTTGATGGACGGTGGTTTCAAATTGCATCTTTTCAGTATAATGCAGTTTGAGACCACCGTCCGTCGACTTGATATCCCGAAATACACTGGGGTTAAATACAACGGATAAAGGTTACCCCGCGAATAAAGGTGAATAAAGCGTTACATGCTTGTCCTACCAAACGCCGGTATGTACCGACCATACGACCGCGTCCTATCTCAGCAAGTAGATACTCCTTGTAGATGTTACCAACTGTTCGTTTTCTGCTGGCGTCTAATGTACATATTCAGGAAGTTAGTTTCCAGTCAGGCGATCAGTGTGGTGTAAATGCGATGGATGTGGTGTGAGCAGTAGAGCGTGGCAATAGAGCGTCATTGTCACCAGCGTGTAAAATGAACGGCAGGGGTAATGTTGTGTCGTGTGATTCTCCAGTCAATGATTCTGTAGTCATGGAGACAGACTAGCATGGGTTTGTTCGTTCAATTGTCGTTTGGCATTCCGACTAAGGCCATGTTGCTTTGATTGTACGGATGACATCATCTGAGAACCCAAGACTGATTCGAGCGTGTGTAACGTTACGTGAATAAAAAAAAATTTTGACCAAAAAAATTGCTTTCATTATTGAATCTAAGTCGTCAGAACATGTTGAACATGCGACTGAACACACAGAATACAAAACAATACAAAACAACAGATTCTTCATTATTTTGTTCTTTCTGCTTACACCTGGGAATATTCTGTGACATCAGTAAAAGTTTTCCGACATTTGTTTTGCTATCCATGGCAAATATTTGCTTCTTATGTGTTGGAGCTGCTCTGTACGATTAGCAGTATGATTGGAAACGTTTTGTTTGTTTCTGGAAACAGCCGAAGATTGATGCGGGCGTGGACGTCATCCACACAATCAACATGGCATCAAGGAGACAAACTAGCATGAGTTTGTTCCTTCAATTGTCGTTTGGCATTCTGTGTGAGCATTCCTCTCACATGTAGACGGTGCAGATAATGGATTGTGAGGAGAGCCGAAACGCTGAAACAGTGATTATACACAGCTCAGGTAAATGAAGCAACTTTCCTGCGGTACTTGATAGTCCGTAATGAGGTAGAATGGATCGATCGATGAGTAAACGTAAACGTTGTTACGTCTGTGTGGATTGCCTGGGGAGAAATCCGGGACTAGAAAAGAAATTGTGTTAGTGTTGGTGTCACTGTGCATTTATGGCTTCGTGTAACTCCAAGTAACTCACGATAACGATAATGCATTAAATCCATTAAAGCTTGTCAATTTTGCCAATTTTATCTTTAGCTTGTTGATTGATCAGGTGTATGTACAGGAGAGTTGTAACGTTGTGTGATAATGCCAATGGTGTCATTCCTGCCAAATCTATGTTATCCTCGTAATGACAATTTCATAGAATAACATGTATTCCAATCTTTTTTAATGTTAACTTATTCAGCCGCTTACTGTAAAAGACTTTTATCAATAATAAAGCATCTGGTTGTTCATGAATTGGTTTTGCATCTGTCTCTTATTCCGTGCTTTATATGGGAAGACTACTCAAGGTAACGTTGTTATTTTGATTAATGATTATTGCACAACAATAGACAATATAATCTACCTAGTATCGCGGGCCGGTAAACCAATTACAAAACAGTTAGAGCACAAAAAACTTTGCACGCAGAAAAAGATGGTATATATTTATTGGTGTTACGGCTAGCCCAACTTGTTTTGAAGTCAAATACCAGAGTCAACGACCTAGAATTGATCAGTTAAAAAATTCGTACTTTCCCAGAACTATCGTAGAGTGGAATTTGTTATCACCAAGCACAGTAGGGGCATCTTCTCTTGGTAGTTTTAACCGCCGAACGGCGGTTATACCGGCTATATAGATACATATACAGAAGTCATTTGACAAGCTATTAAGTAGAGGCAAAGTGTTGTTTTTGCTCCATTTCTTGTTCCACTTCTACAAGCAAATGTAGTCTATGGCCTGGACCAGACGGCTGGAACAATGGTTAATGGTAAAGAATCAGTCAATTGCTTCATGTAGCAAGTGGCAGGACAGAGTTGGCGGGACTGGTCACAAGATATTTAAGTATATGCATTCAAGTGGGTAAGAACAAAAAGAACATCATAGTCGTCCAGTAGGCTAGATCACCATCATCATATCTTGCCGCTCCAACTCCCAATCCAACAGCGGGCCGCCTCGTTGGCCTCTCTCAGGTCACTGTCTGAACATCTGGGGCCGAGCTCACAATGTTGCATCAGATGTTGTATTGTTTGTAGTTCGTCTCCACATGGGCAAGCTGCACTTGTGGATTGGCCCCATTTCAGCATGTTATCACCAGTTTTTGCCACCTTTGACCTGGCTCTGTTTAGAGTTGCTCAGTCCCTCCTCGGTAGGTCTGCTCCAGGGGGAAGTGCCTCACTGGGGGGTGGCAGTGCCTCGTTGTTGTTTGTGTCGCTCTCTTTCCACCTCTCTGACCTGAAGGTGTTTAGAGGTACTTCCCCCAAGCCTTGGACTGTCATGAAACTTCAGCGTGATCTCAGCCTTCGGGGAACCCACTGATGCCGATGTAAGGGGTGTCTGGGATCGCGCAGTAGGCTAGATGATGTAAAGGAAACATGTATTTTCTTGCTGATGTTACAATAGCTCTTGAGGTTGCATTATCTATGAACATTAATCATATACCCAACGGCCTAAACGCAAGTATATATATCAGACTAGGACATCAATGATGTATATACTTGTGGCATGATCTGGATACGGTGAGTTGGTCGTATCTAAGTATTGGAGGAAAATATATGGCCATTTATGGCAAGACTATTTTCTGCCTGCATACACTTCTCTGAACTCTTCCCATGAAATATGGCGAGCGTTCTCTCTCTCACTTTAAAGTTCAATTTCGTTAGATCCATGAGAAAATGAGCATTAAAGTTCGAGGAAGACCTTTCCATTTTTCATGGTCATTGACTCGTTTCGGTGCGCATGACTTAGGACCCAGGCAATGGTATGCTTCCGGCTACGTCCATGAAACAGAAATCAGGTACGGAAGGTAGGGATTCTCTTTTTAGATCACTGTCGATACATCAAATACATTTTTTTACCAATGTAAAACTGAAGTGTAATTGGAATTAGAAGAATATACATTTTACAAGCAGAAATATTTCAATAATCAGACAAAGAAGTGCAAACCGTACAACTTCTTACATCCACTGTTTAAATCCCTGATCTATTAACAAAGAGTGAAATACGGGAAGTCTGATGTGAATCGTTACCCAACCTGTTTAGAAATAGTCAACAGTAGTATTAGAGTAGAATATTGTTTGAAACCGTCAATGTTACTTGTATATTTTTTATGTCTATACCATGTACTTGCAATTAGCCCTCGGGCATGAACTTGCAAATAAACGTCTTTATCATGTTATCATACACTCAGATGTCAGATCGTAAGTTCTATGTCCCTTGCCAGTGGTCGACCAAAAAGCCTAGATTCGGCAGGAGCTTGCTAGGTTCGGTCGGACAAAAGGAAACACAAGATCATTCCTAAGCCTCACAAAAGCGCATTTCAGTCGAATGATGTTGTAGTTGGTTGTTATCTTTCACAATAGGAACTCTCAGATCCCGGTTAAATGCGGAGTCATTTCATTTGAAGCCTAATGGCAAACGTCAAACAACATGACAACCATCAGTAATGTACGTATGGAATGAAAATAGGAAATAACTAAAGGCATCTACTAACCGAAATCGGGACAATTACTTGCTTAAAACATAAGATATGAAAACTGCAAATCCCACTGCAATACCGTAGAGAGCCGCTAGGGGTTACGATATAATCGTTTCTATAACCATACCACCTTTCACACACATCCTTTTACTGCTTCTCGAGTTATAATATCCACAGGGACAGACAAACGGACAGACAGAGAGGCAGACAAACAAACATGTGCACCAAAGAACATAACCTTATTTGCGAAGGAAATCTACAATATTCTCAAATTGTCGGAGTAGCTACATGGATATGGATATGAAAGACTGGGAGGGTAGTCCTTCAAGCGAATGGATTTACGCCCTTCTTCAGCATATCCTATAATTTATAGATGTGCTTGCTGCCGGCTTTCAAATAAAAAGGATGTTCGCTTTACTTTTCATTTATGTATTCATAGATTATACGTTTCAAGAGTGGCATATGCGGTGCAAAATACTGCTAAGGCTATGCAAGTAGATAGAGGCTATTACAAGGGTTGTCATTAATTTTGTTGCGCTGTATTTCATTGGGTGCTTTAACATGCAGGCTGTCAGGTACGTCCATAGCTCCGTACACCTACGGATTGATATGAAATCCATCCAAACTTTTTAACATTGACCGACAAAAAAGGTGGGATCTTCCACTGTCTTCGAAAAAGAAGTCGACCCTAGAGTTAGATTTTACTAGTTTTAGACTAGAGTAGACACCTTTGATATTGTTTTTACACTGTTTGAATCTTTTATGTTACCTGCAATTAGCCCACGAGTAAGAATTTGAAATAAACTTTACATTTACAATATATTTCATATTCAATAAAGATTCGAATCAATTGTCACATCTATGCATACTCGTTCTGAATCTTATCTTAAAACAGAGGGTCTCTAGTTTAACCTCTACAGATGCACCCTTTCAAAGAAGACTTATACTTGATACTTCCCCACCTCTGATGTCTTGCGATAAGGGATCCGGAACCTAATTTGCAAACTAATTTCCGACGAATGTTGCAGCCGATAGGCGTAACTCTTCCTTTGTCTAACCATCGCATAAAGACCTTCCACCACCACAGTGTGAAAATAACTTTTCGTGGAAAGACCTAATCGATTCATTAAGTCTTTTTACATACCATTAAACGTTGTTACTCTGAATTTATGTCGAGTCATTTGTATCAAACACCCTCTTCACCATTAGGTGGTTGCCTATCGGGGGTAACGGATCGGCAAAGCTCTGGGGATTATATTACACATTTACGCCTGGAAAACCAACCCACTGGCGGAATGCAAAATAAAACATTGAGAGAGTATCTGCATGCCGGTGTGCCCGGGGCAGGGTGCTGCAGGTAGGTAGGTATCACCGGGGTCTGGTATAGAGATAGAGTCATGACATCCTGTGTAAGAAGCCTTTTGTCAGCTCAGAAGTCCCCACGTGCCTGCAGGACTCGCAGCTTATCACCGCGTACATAGAGACCGGGGTGAGAGAGGTGTGTGACGCGACTTCGCCCTGGGGAAACATGACATGGAGCACGATCCATCTTTCATCATTTCGCCCAAATTTGCAGCCCGACCTCCGACATGGATTTATCAACTGGAGTGAACACGTCTGACCCCCATCCATCACTCCGCGCCGCTCCAGGCACATAATTGAATATCAAGTACACTTTCTACCTGCATCTTTCGTTGTCATTTGATGTAGCGTTAATGGGGATGACTCTCCGGGTGACGTGGCTTCGTTCACAAAGACAACACTTTACTCGCACAACGCGCAATTTGCGTCTACGTTTTGTGTATAAGCTGCGAGAACCGCACATATGAACTTTAATGTGCTATCGACCCGAACATGACGGTCGTGATGTGTGTGCGAATGGCCCTGAAGAGATACTATTGGCAGATGCCTGGAAACACGACGCTCAGACACGCCGGCTCCCCCACTGCCTCCCGGCACCTGGCGCTGTGACGCTCACGTACAGGTATATACAGCAGCGGCATGGCGACGGTCGGCGCGCCTCACCGGGTCTCCTGTCTTCTTCTGGCTTTGGCGGCATCGTTTACAGGTATCTATTATCAAATTGACCCTTAAGTCTTCCTCTTTTCGTGTTTTGCTAGAAGTCTCTTCTTTAACCGTTGACAGTCTGTAGAAGGTGAGAAGCGAGCGTGTGCGTATGACTGCTGCGTGTTGTCTATACGTTAAAACGTAACGTTACATCTCTGAGGAGTTAACGCTGTCCCTTTTATATTGTCGATATCAAAACATTATTCCCCACGTATGGCTGTACGCTTCTACAAGCTTAACCCCATTTTCAAAGGCAATGAAGGCGAGAACCTGCCAAGTGATTATCCAATGACCGATGGTGAGGCGCTCATGAGGCGCTAACCTAGATTTATTTGTTTATGTCATGATAATGTCGGGTTAGCTGCCGATTAACGGTCCGTAGCCGTTCGCTACGTTTGCTGTCAGGACTCCGGAACAGCCATCTCTCCTCTAGTCCGTCCGTCAGACGGGTCCTGCATGCTGACTCGTCAATGCAATCCCAGCTTGACCTCCTTCCTAACCCCGATGACATTAGTTGAGAGCTTTGATTTGGTCCCGACCCAGCCCATCAATCGTGCCGACATTGTGAGCCGAGGCAGGTGCCCATAGTTCGCCTGTGCTGAATTGAATGCCACGGCAGGACCTTTTCATATATGTATTCCCCCAAGTGATCTGTTCTTTCCTGATGAATACATTGTCGCCGCTTCCCTTCTCATAATCGCCTTGCCTTCTCCGATGCCTGGGTTAGTTGTTATGATGGTATACATTCGTACATTCCATAGGACTATGAATGTGTAAGGATTCTGCCATTATGATAGCACTTTTATGATATCGGAATTATCATGTTTTTATGTCTGTGTAATTTCAATTCCCTTTAAGTAAAAAGTGTTTCAGTCATAAGGCTACCAGACCTTACATTAATAAACCATTCATTCATTCATCCATGCATGCATTCACCCTTTCAGTCATTCATTACTTTGCTTTGCTGTCGGGTCTAGATGGTTAAAAGAAACACAATCACAAGTTACATCTTGGCGCCTGTAAACGTAGATCTAAATACGTTACAACATAGACTTTCTTGTGCCTTCGTCGCAGAGAGAAAAAACATAACTATGCTTGTCACGTAGGTGTGCGCAATACTGCTTTCTTTATGGTTTTCTTTATGAACAATAGAATGCAATATGTTACTAATTTGACAGTGATTTAAATACCTTCCCATGCTACCTGCACAGACTGGAAAACTTCCCCGGGCTTGATGTAAAATGGCCACTTCACGCCTGGAAGTGTTTGATGGCGAGAAGCGCAGTGATGCATAAGGATTTGATTCGCATGACAGAAACCCAAAACTGCTCCGGTTACATTAGTGACCACCATCCATAAATGCCAGCCACTAATCTCAATCCATGTGCCAGGGATCCACGGCTCGCTGAGCCTTGTTGCTCTTTTCAATGTCCTTTGAGTGGCAGTTTTTTTCTCCTGCTGGACTCGCAGATCGTTTCCATCAAATGTATCAAACGAGCCGGAACCAAGCGTCTACCGAGGTCGTTTGAGCGGAGAGTAGCTCAACGTCTTTTTGGTATTGCGAGTATAAATATGGGCTTCATATCAAACAGTGGCAGTTAGAAAGGAGAGGAGAGTTAACGAAACACATAAGACATGGACTAATCATTTTATAAATCTCATTACCGTGGCGTATTATTTCGCCGTACCTTGGCGTATTATTGTTCCTCTCATATATTAAGACAGAAAAAGTATCTTCTAATGACTTTGATACCAATAATATCTCAGGCTTTTATAATAGGCTATTATTCTGCCGTACCTTTATTGTATTAAATGTAGGGAAATCATCTTAATTACTGCTCCTTTGCAATTATTAGAATAGAAAAGTATTTCTCTACTAACTACTTGCTGCTTTTCATCATTTTTAAACACCCATAACTGCTTGTCTGTTTGAGGATGTATTTTCCACCGTTCACATCATCTAACTATGAAATGGGTTTAGATTCCTCGGGGGCTGAATTCCAACATTATTCCGAAGGGCAAAATACTGCGCAATGTCACATTAATATGTTGTATATTTGTAATCTCGGCACGTTCGTTTGAAGGTTGGCCATTATTAAAACTTACCTGATATATGAGTTTTATGCAACAAACTGATAAAACGACATGACTTATATGAATTTCTAAGCTCACACATGTAAATGAAGTAAATTTAAACCAGAACCAAAATCAGTATCACTGATAGTATTAAAAAAAAAAAGTCGGTGAAGGTAGGGCGACCAGGTAAGATAGGCAAACTAACAATTACTCATTACAAGCAACTGGATAGATTTTTAAACAAGCCTTGGCTTCAATTTTAACCATCTTAGAGCTTTCCTCACCTTATTTGCATATCAATTCAGAGTTTGGGTAAACTCCAGATTCTGCTATCGTCACGGAAGACAGTGCTGTCTAAAACATCTGGTCGTTCACATATTTATCCACTTATCCAAAATTCGCCGCTTATTTCTAACCGCTACGTACCACTACTCACCTAGCTACCGCGATATCTTTATTGAAACAGTCTTATCAAACTATATGGATGATATGAATGCTTGTACACTTAAGCTCACACATGAAAATATGGTAAATCTGGACCAAAGTCGACATCAGCATCACAGATAGTCTGAGACCAAAATGTGCTACTTTCAGAACAATAGCAATCTCTCCCTATGGAAATCATTACCATAGCATGTCCAGAACATGAGAGATACGAAAAAAAATGATCGTACCGCTGCAGCACCATAACAAGGCGCCAGCCGACCAAAAGTCAAATTATTTCGAGGTTTCATTTAATTTGAATCAACCCACATATCAAATATTACGACAATCCATTCATTCCATTCAAGGTGACTAACGGACACAAGAAAACAAACCCTCTCGGCGAATTTTAAAAGCCTATAATCGCCAAGACAGCTGAAACATGTACACCCACAGTGATATCTCTATTGCTACACCCACTGGCACATGGAAATAGAAATAAATTAGGACCACAATCTGAAACATCATCACTGCTAGTCTAAGCCCAAAAGCTCTACATGAAGAAAAGACATTTACCTAATCGGGAACACAGCTGTAACATGTACACCCACAGAGATATCTTTATTGCGACACCCTGTCGCACTCCATCCCGCTCGTGTTATCACGTTAGAGGGTGTAACCGCAATAACATTCCGCATTAGGTGCCATTCACTCACGGAAGGATAGCTTAAGGGGAGTGGCTGACAGAGACTGATAAAATTGAGGCCAAACTCAATGTCTTCTTTATTCCTCCTCTTACTCGCAGTGGATGCCGTGAAGTACAGCATTCCGCCGCAGTCAACGTCAGCTCTGCGAGGAAGGACCGTGATATTGAAATGTGCGTTTAGCGGCCTTGGTGTTAGCGACGTTATCAACTGGGCAGGGCCGCCAAACTTTCGCGTAATAGCAAATAATCGTAAAGTTGACCCCAAGTACCCACGATTTGAAATTATCGGAGATGCGTCTAAGGACGAGTTCCATCTGAAGATACGACGTGCAACACGTGATGACGAGGGAATCTACCGCTGCAGTACACTGGGCCTCGAGCCTGTGGACGCAACACTCACTGTTGTTGGTAAGGTCATTGTGATTAAAAATACATGATATACTTGCCATCACGATATTTTCTATTGTGTTTAGTATAACATAGTTGCTAATTGCCTTATTAGCGTACTGCATCGTCTTCACTTCGGCTTGGAATTGTCTTCCTCTCATGGCTCATCATCTCACCTAGGTGTATTACCTTCATCGGCCTTGGTTCTAGAATTTTTAGAAAAGAAGACATGACAAATACTACTAAACGACAGCCCCCGATGAATAAATATGCGCATCTCCTACAGTGCCGGCTGCCGGTCCGCCGATGATTACGGGAGACGACAGTCCTATCATGGCAGGACGACAGCTCCACCTGTCCTGCAGTTCCAGAGGTGGACATCCCGCACCTCATCTCACCTGGTATAGTCAATAACTTCTAGATTCTTATTTACAAATGCCCTTACGAAGACTAATGCTAAGATTCTCCTGCAGCTTCGACAGACGAGTAGGCAAGCAGGCACTTGCCGAGGTGGGTTCGGCGAACTGTTAGCCTGACATGCACATGGCATTTTAAGGTGAAGATGGGGTGTGCAATTCCTTCTCCACCCTCTCGTCTGCTGACGCACATTGTCTCACAGGTGCTGGAACTGCCACATGTAAGACGCCCCCAGCAGATGCAGTTTTATTAGTCGGAGTTTCCGTCTCCTAACAGTACATCTACAATATCAAAGTAAGAGCAAGGTAAAGTAATGGGGTACATACCACTGCACTGGTGTCTAATCAACTATGAGGTACTTCATTTACTATTGTGGGATTTGACTTCTTCTTTAAAGACAGTGGTTGATGAACTGTGTCATGTTCTGTATAATGACTGGACTTTGTAAATTTAGTAGGAACTTTGTCTCTTGGTGATTTCCTAAAGGTAAAAGCTTAGTAAAACTGTGGCAAATAATCTATTTCTTTCGGTTCCGTGGTGAGTACGCTGTCTAATGTAAAGCATTTAATTTTCCACTGCATTCATTGACCAACATTTAGTCTCTCGTGGACAGGTACAACGGCACGGATCGTATAGAGGCAGCACAGCGTGCCGATGATGGGGTTGGCGGGGACGTCACCAGCCAGAGTATCTCAGCAAGGATCTCGAAATGGGACAACGGTGTCAACCTGACATGCGTGGCAGACCAAGGCTTCCCAACCCTCACCCCGGCACTGGTAGCCTCAACCATCTTAGCAGTACACTGTGAGTCCCCCAAGCCATACATGCAATCATATAACCGCAAACGTGGTCGGACCAACTCCAGTCACAAGCCACCCTAACCAGCCCTATCCATGTGTACATAGTTAACACCCCCAGTCCTGTCCAACCACTTTGTTCTGAGCAACCATCTCATCTCATTGTTGAATCCAGGTTTGACTGTTTGAACATTTATATGTAAATGTTAAATACGTTTCGCCAGGTGGGACTTGCCGCATTGGCCATCTCATTGGCCATCTGCTCGCTTTGCTCACTCGGTGGTTTATAAGACAGGAATTGCTATGTCTTATCAAATCGTACACACCATGTGTCTAAGAAACACAGAAAAAGACTGGAAAGATTTGATTGAGTTTGCAGGATGCTATTAGACTAGGTCAGTTCTTTTGACGCTTCGCTCACTTGGTGATTTATTTGATGGGAGAACCTATGCCTTCTAAAACCGTACGAAACGTAAAAGGGATTGGTAAGGAATTTGACTGGGATCCAAGGTTAACCAGTATAAACGTTTATAGACCCAGCGGAAGTGATGGTTCCCCGGCCGTCCCTGCACGTGTTGGTGGGCAGCCCCGCTAATCTGACATGCCTGACAGAAGGCAACCCGGCAGCTTCCATCGCATGGAGGAAGATGGTCGACTCGACACAGGACCAGGGGTCCATGAGGTATTCCATCAATTTCTTGGATTGCATGTCCGATAGGGCTAACGTAAAATTTCCAAACCAGGGCCCGGTCGGGCTGTTTGTGGAAACGAAAAAAAGAAATGTATACGTAAAAATATAAACAATTTTTTAGCTAAAGACTATTCTCTTTACGTCTTGTGTAGTTTGGTGTCTTTTATTCTATACCTTTCGTTACCGAAATTTGCCCGACTGGGCCCCGGTTTTTGACGTCGAAGTGAACTGTCTTATGGCGTAAACCATCAGGTTTATACTACATAGCACAGGCTGCATATGCGAAAAAATCTATTTGATCCACTCACTACTGGATGAACCCCAATTCTTTCACATGTATGTGTGGAGGTGTCTTTTATGCTTGTGTGCTCGAGGTATGGCTCTCCTCAAAATTCGGTACTTCCATTTATTGCCCTTTCCTCATTCACATCTGCGTTTAGTGAGGAAATCAGTGTGAACTGCCTTTCCCAAGGGCGCAACATCAGAGCCTGTCGGGGATTTGTACACATTTAAGGCATCTCTGAGTCAAAAACGTACCACAAGGCCAGTGTGCCACCACAGGCCACCGAACAACCACGATACGATTTTATAACATACAGTAATAAAACATTCTATCTCATCCCTATTTCTTGATATACCATAATGTATTACAATCACGTTCCATGCACCTAAACACGGTAGTCTATCACGTTAGACTTATCCCGATGTCTGCCAAAACTGTTTGAAAAGGATGCTGTGCCAGCTTGAGATAAGCCTAAAACTATATATAAAATGGTATTATGTGTATCAAAAGACACAGCTAAGTATTCGCCAACTAGGGGATGTGCCCAGGTGCAGTAATAATCATTTGACACGGAGAATCAAACTGCTACGCACGACAAGGAAGCTTGAGCTGATTCGTCAAGTGACTCGCTACAAGAGATCGCGTGGCGCAATCGGCAGCGTGTTTGGCTCAGGACCTGCAGGTCCCGGGTTTCGATTCACTGCACTTCACACGACTTTCCCGACTTACTTCAGGTGAAGTAAGTACCTAGTTTTCATTAGGACCATGCCTAAGGAGCCGAACCATTAAAGAACCCACCACACCTTTAGAAAAGAATAGGGACATGCCGACAACCCAAACCCATGCCGACACCCCCCCCCCTTGTGTGCGATGGTCCAAATCCCACAGGAGATGGCGTTTCAGAACAAATCACCCGGATGGAGGCCTGGTGAACCTCCGTCTTGTATCAGCCACACGGTGATTTACATCAATCACCCGGACTCCAGGAATAATAGCGACATATCAGTCATACAAGTCAAATCAAATCACACCAACCAAAGCTTTTGAAGGCATCCGTCATGTTTCTTTACTTCTTATCGTAGTCATGTGACTTTGGATCAAAGGTCACATGGACTTTAGGGTGATGTTTTAGTAATCTAATCACTGTTTTGCGGTGACAAAAAAGTAAGATTCGAACAAACATGTTTCTATCAATGTTGGGTACATGCCTTATTCTCACATAACACGTTATTTAAATTTACATGGCAACTCCATGGCACTCCTAAAGGTTCATCAACGAGCTAAACTTTTGATGTGTTTTGAAAGTTTGGATCAATGATTGGATCGAACAAGCTCATGTGGGACCAATTAAGTACGTAACAAATTAGCTACGACTGTATCATTAGTCACAAAAAGCTAATGTAGACAGGTTATATAAAAGGACCAGCTGCTTCCGAGTATCTAATGAGACAGGGAGCAAGGTATATTAAAGGGAAAGTACATTTTACATGACGTTCGTGTACTCAAGACAAACGGCACACAACAGTTCATTACATTTTTTTTGTTTTGGGACAATGTGCACTACACCCAAGTAGATTATTCCCACAGCGCTACATACTCAATACAGACAGAAGGTAAAGGTATCATGGCAATCTATTACTTCCCTGGCAAAAGTCAGTCACCCATTTTTTACACTTGGGTCAAGTGAGGAAGGAAGTGTAAAGTACCTTTCTCAACGGCACAACGCCGGGGTAGGGTTCTCGGGACCTCTTGGTTCCGAGCCCAAATTATACCAGTTATACCACACACGACGCCACGACTATGACATATTCCTAGCATGCTCATGCCAGCAATCCAGAGTGTATTTGCGGGTATAAAAAAAATCATAAGTCTTAGTGACAAGTGTGCAGATGTTGACATACTGGCAGCACCAAATCCGTAGGTGTTTTTTTGGCACCTTTAGACGGATTAGCCGTGAGGCTCGGTGGGCGTCACTCCACCGTCATGGGGGCAGGGGCATGGCGAGTATCGCACTCGGGACCACTGATTCTGATTCCAATGCTCTAGCCGTTGCGCCACACAGACATACCTGCTTTA
The DNA here is from genome assembly GCA_019207045.1 of Branchiostoma floridae x Branchiostoma belcheri. Classification (NCBI taxonomy): domain Eukaryota; kingdom Metazoa; phylum Chordata; class Leptocardii; order Amphioxiformes; family Branchiostomatidae; genus Branchiostoma; species Branchiostoma floridae x Branchiostoma belcheri. The sequence continues at coordinate 2,488,052 of CM033031.1, forward strand.
TTTGCGGGTATAAAGTAGCTGTAATCATCACACTTTGTCTTCTGTAGCGGGAGTTCGTTATACATACCGGAAGTCAGCAAAGACGACGCCGGCGTGTACCAGTGCTCCGCAGACAACGGGGTCCCGCCTGTCGGAGTTGGTACCGTCAGCCTGGATGTGCTATGTAAGTGCTATTACAATGTTATTGCTAAAACCATCATTAGCATCGCCAACGTGACGATCATTATATGACCTGTAAGAATAACCAAGACATGCCTAGAGACTGCTCTCTATCTTCTTGACTGTCTACCTTATCCCAAACGACCTGGTGGTCAAGGGACTAGGAAGGTAGGTAGGTATTTTAGTCATTCGGGGTTTGAATGTCTTCCATTCCTTAATATGTACAACAACATGTAATACCATGTTACCCACGCAATGATAGCCGACTAAACAGTCGTATAATCTGTGCATTATTATTCAATAACAATATATACATGAAAGATTAAAAGTGGGTTGGATCAACACTCTTAATCTCTGTATTTCATGCTAGTTGTAAAATTGCGATGTAGATCTAGCCAACACGTAATCTCAATATGCTGCCCACCTAATGGTAATATATCAGTGCCGTAAATGACATACAACATGGCGCACAAATGTATTTCCTTGATGTAGTTTCGATGATGGATTAACGCACTTTAAGGTTTATATTTTTTTATCTTATCTGCGACTATCATTTGTAGAGTACATGGCGATCAATCAACTACCCGCGGGCAGCATATAGCTGATGTATTTCGACGGTAGACAGCTCTATGAGGAAAGTTATATTTTCGGCTCAAGACCTCCCTTAGATTATGGTGACCCCCAGCCCGCTAAGTGTGTCGGAGAGTTGGTCCTCCCACAGTCTCTTAGTCGCTCTAGGGCGTGTATAGTTGTCAAGTATAGAGTATGGTTGTGGATGATGAATGCTAGGGACGTTTTTTACATTAAAAACTTCTCTTGGTGTTGTCTTTTTACCTCGCTGTAGCGATTAAAGAGTTGTTTGGCCTAAGGGATTACTATAATGGAGATGGCCGCTATGCTATGCATCATCTAGTGCAGGAACGACTTTAACTTAAACCAACTAGCAGCAATCTCTTGCAGCGGGAATTTGGACGATTCGGCCCTTTACCAACTCGGCCTAGTCAATATTGTCCAACATTCTGGTCAACTCGGCCAAACACCCTGGTCCACTTGAGGACAAAAGTGAATACGCCAGGCTTGTGGTGAAAAGCTTTAACTGTAAACCTTAACTTGAAAGTTTATCCGTGTTAGTAGAAGTCATTCTTGAAATAATTGAACTGTAACACAAACTTGTTATTCATTACTTGACGGAGACTGATGCTGTGCAGTCGAACTAACTTTAGGTGAGTCCAAGTTTTGTGGAAATTACAGTTCACCTAGTTGAAGTTCTGATAAAATTTTTTGCATTAACCCCAGACCCACCGGGGATCGATCCAGCCATGGAGCAGAAAGTTACTGTTCTCTACGGCCAGGACGACTTCTCCCTGGAGTGTCTGGCCTACGGTAACCCCAAGCCTCGGATCCGCTGGCGGCGGAAGGATACAACCCTGTACTGGGAAAACCCGCTGCGGTTCCACCGGGTGCGCTACGACGTGGAGGGGACGTATCAGTGCGTGGCCACCAGCGACGGCTTCCCGCAGGCTATCAGAGATGCAGACGTTGACGTCGTGGGTACGACTGCTATTAATTTCCTGCAGATCTGCAGATTACGCAAATCGATATCGCTAAGCTCTTTGTTCCCTTGTAACACTGCTCGTTACGTCAGGCTACTGAATTATTCAATGTTCTTTGTTACAAGACTAACGTGAATAGAAAACTGATGCCTGTGCGTCTAAAGCGATGGGAAATAAAAAAAAAAAGATATTATACATAGCTGTTCATTTAACGTCACCACCTCTACTTTCCAACATTTAAGGACGAACAGAAGCAAAATGTTGAAGCAAACAGTCCCGTTTAGCAAGGTGCTAAATTTTCTATTCCAACAATCACAACTATCCATGTGGCTGTCTTCCTCTTTGGTGTTGAAGCTGTTGTTGGGGTTATTCCACATGTTTCGGTCTGTTTTTGTAGCGTTCATTTTTTCACGTGGCTAAGACAGGAGTCTTTTTAGTCGATCAATCAACTGTCCACTATCAGACATGTGTCTCCTACGTTTCTGCCATTAGCTGACCAGAAGGGCGGTTATACCGGCTATATAGATCCAGATCCAGATGTACATTCACTAGGCCTCAGGGTATGAACTTCAAAACCAAACTTATGTCACACCAAACAGTAGATCCTATCAATGCTGAGCTGAGAGGGGGTGGGGGGTTCAAGATCGCTGTTACACAGGCCATATAGATCCAGATCCAGATCTACTTTCAGTAAGCCTCCGGGTATGAGCTTCAAAACCAAACTTATATCACATCAGTCAACTAATCCTATCCATGCAGGAAGATTGGGTGGGGTGGGGGCGGACGAGCTCGCTGAGGGGGGTGGGGGCAAGATCACTGTGACACCGGCTATATAGATCCAGATCCAGATGTACTTTCAATAAGCCTCAGGGTATGAACTTCAAAACTAAAAGCAAATCAAAACATCAAATGTTCTTCATGCAGGGCGACCTGGGGAAGGGGGCGAGATCGTTGGGGGGCAAGATCGCTGTTACACCGGCTATATAGATACAGATACAGATGTACTGTCAGTAAGCCTCCGGGTAGGAACTTCAAAGCCAAACTTGTATCAAATCCTGTCCCTGCAGGAAGACCCATCATGGTGGGGAAGCGGGCGGGCAGCACGATGTCGGTGATATCTGGTGGGATAGCGAGGCTGTCGTGTGACGTCATCGCGGACCCCCTCGGGGATAAGGTAGAACTTTATACATTACACAACAACGTTAGATATATCTCCATGTGTTTCAAAAAGAGAGAAGAACATGTTAGATGCAGCCATTAGCAATACACGTTACCTGTTGTGACGCATAGTGTCTTAAGTTAGTTCTCTTTCCATCTAGCCTAGTTTAAAATCACTGTATAAGTTAAGTTTTGACTTTGCATCCTTAAGACCACATTTGGTCCTTCCGTGCATTTAGCCTTCGGGCATGAATAAAGGGTTAATGCCCCGGCCCGAGGTGTATATAGTGAGATAATCCCTGGTCAGGTGCGATAACCACCGAATAAACCACCGAGTGAGCGTAGCGATCGAGGTGGTTTATGAGGTGGTTATCGCACCTGACCAGGGTCAGTGTGTTCGGAACAATGTGTTCCGTTGCCTTCTTTGTTATGTATCATAGTTATGTATCATAGTTGAACTATAATATTCAATACAAAAAATTGAAAAAAAGTCTATGTTACCCTCTATTGAATTGCGTTGGAGAACATTAGACTTTGAACAACAATTAAAATCAACATTGTAAAATACACAGAATTGTTCTTGATTCAAAAGCATCGAGAACAGACGGCAAAGATGTCTAACGTCTAACACCTAAAGAGTAATTAAAAGTCATTAAAAGTCAATGCAGACGATAATGTGTTCCGTTGTACCCCTTATTACTTGAAGATAGTGTGGATCTGGCGCGGCACCCATGGCCAGGAGAAGGAACTACGGTCCGGACATAACGGCATGGCCATCGTGGAGACTAAGGGCGGCCAGAGCAAGTCTTCAGCACTCACAATCTCCATGGTGTCAAAGGCGCACGAAGGAACCTACACGTGCAAGGCGTCCAACATGTTCTCAACGGTGCAGCGGGACATCAAACTTGAAGTGAAAGGTGCCGGGATTTCTTATCATTTCCATTAGGATAAAAGTTGCTTCAAGAGGGAATATTTGTTCATTGATTTGCTAATGTCGCGCAACTGTGAGTAAGATAACGTGTTTTCTCTTCAAGATGCCTTCCTACAGGTTAAAAATATTTATTTTCTAAAAATTGTTGACGAATTTTATCTAGAAAACAAACTTAAAAAGATAAATGGAATCATGGGGAATCTATGTTTACGCCTTGGTAACCTACAGCTCGCTATACAATACAGAAATAAATGAATGAATAAATACAGCTTAAGGCTAGATAACGCGTTTCATTTGGCTAAAATATTGATTTGTTGAGTATATTACGAGATATTGTTGATGATTGATCGTTTTGTGGAAAGTATCAATCACTGGAATACATTACTCTATACAGTGAATACTTTTCATCAGATAGAAAAGTCTGTTGATAAGAGGTTACAATACTATAGAACAGCTGAAGGTTCCTAGGGGCAATACAAGAACCTTGCTATCAACATCAACATCAATATCTAGTTGTATCTCGATGGTGTACTTACAGAGACGAGCAAGACGCTGTTTATCACCATCGTTGTGGCAGTCTCGGTGACTGTTCTTGCTGTCATTGCCGTGAGTTGTTTACTAATCACCAAACGACGAGGGCAGAGACACAACAAGAACCGCCCAGGTAAGCTCCTCAACACACATCTTAGTATATCCATTTTCCATGATGAGCGATGATTAACGAACCGCCCCGAGACGTATAAAGTGTCATTAGCCCCGGACATATGCCATCAAATAAAACCACCGGGTGAGCGAAGCGACAATAGAGCATCATGAACTGGGATTTCTTATACTAGAATATAATGTCTTAACATACAAGCAAATTAGCTTTAAGTACATCCGTTGTTGCAAGATCATTATTGCGTCGGACGATATGATGAAGCTTCGTTTATATGACGGTCAAACATTTAAGTAAACAATACTTAAAGGCAATATAAAGAAGCTGTCGTTAAGTGTTATCTTTATTTCCCTTAAGCACTAAGATTAAAAGAGGCATCCCGCCCGATGCCGCCCGTCCCGAAGTACGCCAAGCAGACCGGCACCATTGACTCCGGTGTGGAGGACCTGGAGCTGCAGGAGATGGACGGCACGCTCAAACCGCGGCCTCCGCGCAGAGTGGACAAGACGGACTGGACATCAGTGGGTCTTACCTACTCCGGTATGTCGAGATTCGAAAACAACATGCGCTTCGGACCAAGCAAACATCCGCAGTGCGCAATGCATGTTTATGGACCAAAACGTTAGGAGCTTGAATGCCGGCTGTGTCGCTCACCTGACATGGACGCTACCGGAAAAGGTCGCAGTCCTTAGGAAAGGATGTTAAGCCGTGGTGCACTGTTCATTTTGCTTGTAGAATTGTGCTAGTAAAAGTTTCCCGATACAATGTAATTACTGCACATATCTTATCTCTGTCACCATTGGAAAATTAGGTCTTCAGTGAGCTAAACTGGACAAAGATCACAAACAGTGTTCACAATGTTCTCAATACACGGCAATAGCGTGATTCAGCCCAAACCGTTTGGTGATAATGATCTATTTAATATACAAAATTTCTTTTATAGATCCCTTTAAGGTTTTATCAGGTTGGTAAAGTCACTGGATAACAAAATGTTCTGTTCATAATCAAGTGTTTTCCTCAAGACCAACGTTTCGTTGGCCGTCTTGCACATTCCTCAGGGAAATTCTGACTGCTTTGTGTCACCACTAACAGTTGCAGTTTGATTGGAGTTGTTTGATTTGCCTTTGTATTTCTAAGTATCTTTATACCACAGGTCTGGTCCATGGCCATGCAGCCTCTCTCCCTCCTTACGCGACCATAGAGCGGCATCAGCCAGATGGGGAGGACGGGATCGGGTTTGAAGAAGAGGTAAACGGTTTGGTCCCAAAGTCAGAGCGATAGAGAGCTAGATAGGGCACGGTTCGATTCTTGGTATTTCTGGATAGACCTTCGAAGACCTTCCGCACACCACCCAGGTGTAAAATGGGCTCATGATTTCTCTTGGGAGGTAAAAGGCGGTGACAAGAGATATACTGTGCCCTAGATGGGTAACAACCCACTGCCCCTGAAAAGCCTGTGGGATTATCTTTACCTTTTACCTTTAGGCTACTCACTCATTTCATTCATTCATTTTATCTATGTAACCAGGAAAAACGCTATCAGGCTACTGCCTTTTTTAGGTGCCCCTGGGCACATATACATACATTCGCATAGTACATACAACTCATTACCAGCTATCACATCGTGACACGTTCATTATCATAATTCACCACTTCTTTCTGAATCTGTAGTCAAGGAGTGCCCTACGACACATTCACTCTTTCTTCAACTTCTTAATTATACCTAAACTATCTAACATTCTGCAAGCTATCTTTAGCTCTCATAGTTTCTGCTATGATGTAAATAATCTAATAAACTTCGTCCTCTGTGCTTCAACTCTGTGCGTTTACCCTAAAGCGAGTGCAAGGAGCCCCAGTAGAAATAGGATGGTACCCAGGCTAATGCATTTAGCATGTTGGGAAGATATACACAATGTTTTCTTTTATCGTTTTTATCCAAAAATTGCAAAGTCAAGGTAAAAAGTAACATGTTCATATACTGATGCATAAAAAAAAATAAAACTTCTTTTTTTTGCTTCATTTTGCAGCAGGTCCCGCTGGCCTTGCCGCCCAAACCTCACCTGAGGCGATCGCAGCCGGCGCCACCATCTCCGCCAGGAGGCCGCGAGGGTCGCGCGCTCACAGCAACAGACGTGGACAGCATGCTGTAGGCATTGCACGACAGTTCACCCGAGCTGGTACAATACATGTTAAGGAGAAAAACTATTCCCCAACTGAAAAAGAAATGGAATTTTCGACTGGCTCGCTTCGTCTTCTTCAGTTTCCTAATCCAATCGCAGAAGACACGTGACTTTCTGTGCGTGTGACGTCATCAATTGGTCAGACATCTTCGGAGGCAATGGCCTTCTCTCACTCAGGGCGGAGGCGATATTGACTTTCTACCACATTTGCACCATCGCTGACGACACACCTGCAGAAAGTCCCGTGTTGACAACGACTAGGTCAAAGATCTGGAAAGGACTTAGTCAGTCAGTCTAAAATTTCAATGTGTCCAATGTTTGAGATAGTGAGCAGTTTGATTCCTTATAATGTTGTTGTATGCCTCTTTTATATAACAGAAATGGTCTTTGGACGACAGATATAATTGCTATGGGTAGGTATACTCCTGTCATATCAGCCAAATACTTTAAACATTGATGTCAACGTGGTTCTTGTCAGTGGAAATGGACCTGGTGGTAAATACAATCCCTCGAATCTATCGGGCCACACATATATGTACATGTACAGTTGCATAGTTTTAAAAATCAATACCAAAAGACGAAGACATAACGCTACACACCAATTAGCCCAAATGCTCCCATGTCTCTCCTGGCCTCACTAAACCCAAACTATAAATCATACCTTGTTCCACATATATGCATATGGATCAATAGAGCCATTCTGACAGCATAGACGCGACACCACTGTAAAACTGCTGCCAACAAATCCCCGACGAAAATTGGACAACTAATTTCCAAGCAACTTCACAGCCCGTTCGTCTTGCTAAATTGGTTATTGCAGAGGGCCATGACAGAGTGGTGTGCAGTGGGCTTAACCGTGTACATAAAACAGACGTACTAAGCCTCGAGGTAAAATTAAGCTGATCTCTCGGGCAGATGATACTTGTACCTGTACAGCTTGCCAGTAAAGTCTTGCAAATAAACCCTTCCATTTTGTGACATTTGTGTGACCTAGAATATAATCATATCAACGTAATTAATCCCTACTGTCCCCTCTGTCTAATTCAATTTCGGTTGTGCGTCCCTCGTCATGTATGTCCTTTCTCCTTTAATGTCTATACTTTGATGTTGAGTAGGAATCTCCCACAAGGTTTAATCAAAAGTTTCAATAAATTATTATGTTATGCCCGTGCGGAGATTTAATCTAAATGCCCGTGCAGTAAACAATCCCTACAAAGACTTGCACTGCAAGAATAGCCAGGTCTATGCGATGGAAAAGCAAACTGATATTCTTCTTTCTCCTTTCATTTGTGTACTTTGATGTGGAGTATGAATCTTCCACAAGGCTTAATCAAAAGCTTGAATCAATTATTCTATTTTAATCTAATCAATATAACAATAGATTTAATCTATGTGTCCATGTATTAAATAATCCCTACAAAGACTTGCGCTGCTAGGATAGCTAGCTCTATGCGATGGCAAAGCAGTCTGATATTCTTCTTTCTCCTTTCATTTGTATACTTTGATGTGGGGTATGAATCTTCCGCAAGGCTTAATCGAAAGTTTTCATGAATTATTCTATCTTAATCTAATCAATAGAACAATAGATTTAATCTATATGCCCGTGCAGTAACAACCCCTACAACGACTTGCGCTGCAATGATAGCCAGCTCTATGCGATAGCAAAGCACCCTGATATTTAAGAAGACAGCCTGTGCGTCCCCGAATGTGAACCTCGATAGGGGCCGGCAACAAAACATCCTTTTATCCTTCGTTTGTTTCTGCCTCGACGAGGTTTTACAACAGGAAATTTATGGTAATTGAAATAGAATATGTTATTTCCCGTATGTCCCCTTATAGTCGTAACTGAATTGTTTCAATGGCCTTTGTTACCAAGCCAAGGACCATTTCATACCCATTCATGACGTCTTTCTCACTGGTTTCGATTTTCAAGACATAACCGTGACATCGTAAACGGTTACAGCAGTTATATACTTCGGACGTCGACCTTGGAGGCTACTTTCCTGTTATTTAGTGGCTATAATCACATAGCTAAGACCAGAGGAGTATAATTAAAACATCTATTGTTAAAGTGGGCGAGGTTCACAGCTGCAGATGTGAGCGTGGTGATGAGAAAACTCCTGAGTATCCAGATATTGATCGAATCCTTACTTTACACTAGGATTGGCGTGAATAACGTCTTCCACGTTTGTTCAAGGACACTATTTATGTTTCTTCTTTGAGTACTACTTGCAACTACTTATATTACCAGTGCTGTCTATCACCTGCATACGCTTCGATGCTCCTAACTGAAGTACTGCTTCTCGCCACTATGTTGATGGCGCTTTTGGCGTGAGTAAACAGTCCAAATTGTGGCAAAGTTCGTATAAAATCCCGGATGACTTTCATATCCAGACAGCCTCTCGTTATATATTCGCACTCCGTTCAGAAGCTCCAAGGAAGATGTCTTATGAAAGGTATGGAAACGTAGGCAGGTAAAAGACAGTTACTGTATTGGTTGTGTAAAAGCAACCCCCACGTTATATCAACCTGGTGCAATTATTTCGGGAAGTTACTGTCTGTCCCCCAAGCCCGCCAGTTGCTGTGTTTATTATTTTTTATCATCTAAATGTACGCAATATAATGTCTGGAATATGTTTTGCAATGACAAAATTCATTATTTCGCTTAGCACAACATGCTTCCTTCACATTATAAGGTATTATGATATTCTCTGGCAATCACACTGTGTCACTGTGTTTGTCTTACAATACCCGTAAATCGCAGTCAAAGGCATTGTTTTTAAGGTTTATCGTAAAGCACATTTTCAATGTAAATGTAAAATGGAAAATAAAACAAGTTCGAATGTAAATAGATATCATACTGTTTCCTATTACGTATGTATCAATATGATATGATGCTACATGCTATGGAAGTGTACACCCGAACCAAGCAGCATAATCAACTGTATATTGTAGCAATTTGTAACCCTGAAGTTCCAGGTATGAGTCCCCATGGCTATTAATGCTGTACCGCTGTATTCAATACTTGAGTAATATTGCTTGTAAACATTCGTATGCACATTATTATTCCCAGGGCAACATGAAACTACAAATGTTCATTGTGTAAATTGCAATCACTGACAATATGCCGCATCATGAAAAATCATTAATTGCAGATCTCACTTGCATGCTGTTAAGGTTTCCTTCATGGCATTGCTAAATGTGTACAGTTGTTAGCAACATGATTACGCTTATATAATAAAAAGTGATTTGTTATCTCTTTCGCTTGATAGTATTATTAGCATGGTTCAAACTTGAATGGTGATGAGATTTAAATAGATATCAGGGTGTTATCATAACTTATGATAGTCTGAATCCAAAATGGACTCATCACCATTCAAAATAGATTTACCTAAATTTCATTCAGTCCAACTCCAATCCTTGTCAATGAATAAGCAATCCATTGATCCATTGCTTTTGTGATGTCACTTTATGCACCTGACTCGATGAGCAGTGGATCATAAGTTGAAGAAAGTGCCATGGCGCACCCGTCTCTGTCAAGGGATGTTTGATTGTTGACGAAGGCTGGAGTTGAGTCATGATGCCTTTTACTAACCCAGATGAACTTTCAGGTTAGGCGTCTGACATTCCTGGGCAGAAATTGCGCAATCCATAACCCTTGTCCTGCTGGCGATGTTTTGGCCAATTCAACTTCCCAAAGCTAATGGCTTCATCAGATAAGTAAAAGTTGACTTGTTCTGTGCTACATATGCAGATTTACTCCCCCATTCGATAGGCTTTGCAGTGGTAAGCAACGTTTACGTGAGAAATGATCCCAAACCCATAGAAATACAGCTCAGCACGACACGGGTTAAATATGTCCATCCCGTATATAAACGGGCTCGGCAGGAAAGGAACGTCCCATGCCCTGTTACCTGCCTTGCTGTGGCGTGCATGTCATGATGACAGAAAGTAATCCGAGTATGAAAAGTCCTAACCTAAGGTCGATCAACCCCCTAGTCCGCTTACATCAGAGGCTTATCTCCTAGATGCCCCCTCTTATCGGGATTCGTATTCATCTGCTCTCCCCTGCCAGGGAATATGGACGGCCATCACTGCATTTAATATATATGACTTATTGGGTCCAACCGCATACCGCATCCGACGATAGGGAGAACGATATCATCTGAGTCGATGAAGGTTAGACATCCAAGTAATACGTAGTCGACAAAAGGAAGAACGATATCATCTGAGTCGATGAAGGTGAGGCATCCAGGTAATACGCATACCGCAGTCGACAATAGCAAGAACGATAACATCTAAGTCCATGAAGGTTAGACATCCAAGTAATAAGACACGCAAGATTACAGTTACCCAAGCAACGGGATGGAATCTGGCAACGGTCAGACGGTCAATGCATCATTTACTGTCTTTCTGCAGTGGATAACCAAGAATTTTTAAATCAAGGTTTTAAATCAAGTCTCTGATGAATCAAAAACTCTGGTAGCATCTATGATAAGGGTGACTCAGCGGGCCTCTCCATCCATGACGATCCTTGATAAGGTATCTCATCTGGCGTGGCTTTTATAACGGAGACGGTTTAAATCATTACTCGTCTATTGATTACGCATTCCCTCAGAAGCGCAATGTTAAATGCTGGGCGCCCTGTATTAATAACAGGCGACTCTTCAGCCTTGACGCTAACCCCAGAGGAATTTGAAGTCATTATGTACCCCCATTCCACCAGGGCGACGACCTTGCTGCGAACTAGCGATTTGACATAGCGCTCAACTACTTTCAGGCATTAAGAACATAAAATATTTTTAAACACTTTGAGTGTTTTGTTATCGTTTTAGTCGTTGGAATTTCTTTGCCACTTCAGCCTCCTTGAGCTGATTGCGTCATCAGATCAGTAAAAATTGACCTGGTCTATGCTGGCATTGCTGCTTCTGCAGAGTCTCTTACCGCATTCAGCCAGCGTGCTTTTCTGTAGTATGCCACCTTTAGGTGAGAATACGCTTAAACCTTAAAAATACGGGAGCAACAAACAGGGATCATCTATGTGCAAATCGACCAAATCGACAATTGCCGTGCGAAGGAGGTCTAGGTAAAGATGTTGCATGATATTTCGTGAAATCAAGGGTTATGAAAATTGAGTTTAGGCCTCAGCGTGATCGACGTCAAGTTGAATGGTGGGCTTTGCATGAGTAAGCCGTTGTCATTATTGGTTTAGGACTTACACTATACCTTTGTGGTTCGTTGATACGTTAAAAGCACACAGCAAACAAGTATCTGCCTTGCCATTTCCTTAATTAATTAAATCAATCGTGATATGGAACGTTAATCAAGATAAAAGTGGCATTTGACATTTAACTATACGGCAAAAACTACGAGCAACGTCAATACCTGTCTTTACACGTTCTCATTCCAGACACGGAGCTGTAATATTTCCACAGATTAAAGTCTCCCGGATAGAATGATTTGAACATCGCTTTCCCAGGATCACGTCAGGGGACTCGGTCCCAGCGATGCTGCATCAAAAGGCCTGGAGTCGATAAATTCCTCGGTCCTCATCCATAAATGTCACTCGTAGCAACGAGGACAATTTCATGACACATCCCAGAGGAAATGTGTAGCGACACCGCTAATTAGGGAAAAGCACAGGAACTATTTATTTCCTTTAGCTGCGTGCTCACTACATGGTGCTGAATTGCCCTCCAAACGATGCAACACTTTGGTACAAATAGATGCCAAGGTAATGACTAGGCTTCCTATAAGATAACAGTCACTCAAACGACTAAATTGTGGAAAAACTTTGAGTATTTTTAGTATATCATCGAATTAAGGCTGCTTGGGGTAGCGTCGTTGCTGTAAACGTTTTCAATAATCTCAAAGTATTGTGATCTATGAATGCCATTAAAGAAAAAACGGTTGATGATTGTTCAGAATCAAAAGCACGGGTGCTGGAAATTGAACATTGTGTTCTAAGCTGGATAACAAATTTCTTTGTACACACTATGCACCAGGTGTTATACCAACTGTCTGCCTCCTACCTCAGTGCAATTCTGATGGTTCTAGTTCTATTTACAGTCATCAAAACGTCACACGTGAATAATACACCAGAAGGAGCTTTTCATCTAGTGACTTACAAACGAAGAAACTATTCATGGGTTTTTGTTTCCTATTATACGCATACATTAACATTGTATACATCTTATTTGCATATCATTGGGTTTGGTGAAAAAAATGGCTAATTTACAAATCTTGCTCAGTGTTCGTGTGAAAGGTAAAGGATGCTACCTAACTCCTAAGACATCTGACCGTTTCCAAAATCATATTAGGACTCGATGTAATCTGTATCTCGGCTATATTCCATCTGACCCTTACCTCCCACATGACCTCAATAGAAGGACCTGCAGGCCTATTTTAGCGTTTCATCAATAAACAAAGGTTAATAAAGTTGCTTAAATTGCAAAGAAAACAACAAAAGTTGCCTGAGTAACTGTTTTCTTGGGTACTCAAGAATGCATTCAAGGATGTGTTCTTGAAAAGCCCTTTATCTGCCAAGGTGAATATGCCTTAGTTGATTGATTGGGTCGATTCTGCAGCTGTTGATTAAGCGGGAACCTTGATTTGTACCGTACAGGGAAATCGCCGGGATGCAGCCATTACCACCAGGTATCAGCTGCACTTTGTCAACATCTGCACGGCTTAAGTAAGATTTACCGGCGAAAACAGGCTCCTAAGTGTCTACACTGCGAAATACATTAATTCACTCTGGCAGTTATTCCCGAAGTTCACCCGGCAATGCCATGGAGTACGGACGTGTGCAGCATACAGAAGCCTCGATTCCTTTCAATACAGTTACTGAATGTTCATACCTTCTTGAGATAGTTGAACTGTAATTTTCAACACAAAAATTGGACTCACCCAAATTTTCGATTGCACAGAATCAGTCTTTGTCAAGGAATGAACAATCCACTGCTGAACAATCCACGCTATAGGGATTAAAGAAGCCATCTACACCTGAGAACCATCCCTGAATAGAGACGGTGGGCGCCATAGACTTCCTGCAACCTACGATCCACTGCTCACTGAGTCACGTGTGCTATCTTCATAACGTGACGTCACGACAGCAGTGGATTTTTCCGTTCTTGACAAAGACCGATACTGTGCAGTCGAAAATTTGGGCCAACACAGATGAACTTTCAATTTAATGTTCATACCTATTTGCTTAAACTCAATATTAAGTATGGCTGATTTACCTTCTTATGCTTCTGAATGTTGCTGTGTATTTCTATGAATCAGAACAGCATGTTACGAAACATATATTGTCGGTGAAGGTGATATGAAACGCGAGGCAACAGTTACTGAAGCAGTTCAATTCAATTCAGTTCAGTTTATCCATCTGTTGACATGACATTGCCACCAAAGCAACACTGAAGCAACTGAATATATTTAGAGAACATGTAAGTTTCTGGTAGCATCCATTACCATTAGTCAGCGATGAGGAGCTTATATCGGAAATAAAATAAAAAAAAACATCGAAAGGACAAAAAGAATCCAGCCCCAATAGTGAAATGACCTGGAACAAGTGGAGGCGCCTAATTATAACTACACTTACTACAAGCTCCGCCAAATAGCAATTACTCAAGCAACTGGGTATGGGTTCGAAAATGGTCAGACGTTTCAGATTACATTCGTTATCTTTCGTCTGTGACACTGTGTTGGAAAGCGGGTTTTATATCCTATAACTATGAATTGATATGCATAGAGATGAGGAAAAATTTAGTAGCTCAATAGGAAAGAAAATTAAGACAAGTTAAAGTAAGGTTGATGCAAATAAGTTAATTAGCTTCTGTTGTTTAAGTTACAGGAGCTAACGTTTTGTTGTTCGCTTTTTTGTCTTATTACCCGGATGTCTAACCTTTATCGACTTACCTTACAAGCTGTTTCTTATTGGTCTAAAATTTATTCGCCACCATTCTCATCTCAAGTCATGTTTTTAGTTAGAAACCCACCGATGTACAGATCTACTCAGTGTCACCTGGAGGCTACCCGAAATGTCAGACCGTTTCTAAAATGTCTCTGACTTGAGTTGCTTGAGTAACTATTACCTTGCGTACCCTTCAAGCTGCTTCCTTGAGACAAATGGTGCTCTATTAGCTCCATGCTTTAGGCAGTGCAATGCATTATTCACACATACACATTTGTATTGTACGGAATGACATACGAATTACCCTCAGCATCAACTATAACCAGACCCCAAAGCCCATTGTATAATTCTGGGTTAGTTACGGCCTCAACTCAGGAGGCCATTTCCGATGCGGTGCAATTCTTCTAAAGCCAAATGGGAAACGCTTTAATGTGAATGGTATTTATGGTAATCCGCATGATATTGGGAATGTGCTTTCAAAACGTCACAGCTAAACCCTACTTTATTCTAGTACTATTAGTTTTTTCATCTTAGGTTATAATGAGTTGATTCTAAGGGCAACCTAAGCTGATGACAGCGTGCGAAGAAAAAAAAAAAACATGGTAATATGCCGTCATTATGAAATCTGATGATGATGATGAAATCTGAGGGGTCAGGACTTTGCATACACAGAAAATTGTATACTGAAAAAAATAGTTGATTTGTTACGTTACGTCTTTGACTTTGGTGTTCTTTAGTATCCGTTTTCCAAACATTTTTCTTACAATTTACGGCTATTTTTTTCTTTACAGGTATTTAGTACGGTCAACAGTATTGTCGCAAACGTTCTTTGAAAATTGATGCCCGCACAGATGTCATCCATATAATTCTTCAGTCTAGCCTTGCAAAATACATAAAAGTCGCAAGGTGGCGGCTAGAGGTCTACATGTAAAGGAGAAGACATGCTGTATGTGAAAGGACAATAGGAAAACATCATGCCTCCGTTTCTGAGACAACGGGTAAGACTGCCCCCTCTGAGACGAACTGAGAACTGCAGATATGCATCTCCAACTTTCACAAAACTGGCAAAAGTGTACATTCCCGCCCACACACACACACATACAGACACACACACACACACACACACACACACACACACACACACACACACACACACACACACACACACACAGACAGACATACAAACGCAGATAGACAGATGGTGCGCGCACACAAGGACACACATAGACATGCACGCACACACACAGACGCACAGACATACATAAATACATACATAATCACGAACAGACATACATAAACACAAACGCGCAATTAATTTCTATAATAAATTGTGGCCTGGCCAGATTTTAAGAACACGCATCTTACTTATGGACGTACATGCAACAGCGCCATCTTGAGATGTAACCTAAACTGCACCCCTTATGGATTTCGGTATCAAATCCTATCGTGCTGAAGACGTTGTAATCTTATCACCGTGAGAGGTGACTGAGGAGACATAAAACCCTTCAGCCACACAATACATAATAAGGAAACTGCATATCTGATTACGTAGGGGTACTAATGGCTTATGGATGAAAACAGTGATGTGTTAAAAAAATCTGACTTTGTATTTGCCAGTTATTGTTTATTGTTTATTGTTTATTGTTCATTCACTCCTTTAGGATCAACGTTATAGCATGATTTTTTAACACAAAAATTTGACTTACTTTAAACTTTAACCGTTTGACACACTTGTGTTTATTATTCTATATCAACACCTTCTGTCTAACATCATTTGGATAGAATTTATTGGGTCATTACATCGTTTTACAATGAATTTCAAATCGACGAATAGGTACACATTGCGCATTTTTTATATTACGCGCAAAAAAACGATATCATGGTCAATACTTTTATATGTGACGGGGTTAATAATTGTTGTTCACTTGAATGTAAGTTCGTCTGTGACGGTAGTTAACATAATGATACAGTTCTTAAGACTTTATATCCGTACACAAAATAAAGTGCTTACCAACAAGCTTTCGATCAGTCCTCTGATTGTGACGTCAGTAAAGGGTCAAAGGGTCAACCTTCCCTCAACAGAGACGGGGGCCGATACCGACTGCCAAGCACCTTTGACCCTCTACTGACGTCATACTTCCGTTCCGGAAATGCGACTTAGGTTTTGGGTCATTACAACTTGAGAAGGATCAGAGGACTGATCGAAAGCTTGTTGGAAAGCGCTTTATTTTGTGTACGGATATAAAGTCTTAAAAATTGTATCATTAAATTGTTGTTCACCTTGTGGTACATAGGTCATTAACTTTCCTTGCTGCTTCTGTGTCAGCGTACCGTTTTATTTTTTTGTTGTTACAGTGAGGTGTTGCTAGCCCCTAACCTTTAACGAGATGCTCTACCCAGGATTGAGCCGGGGTTAGCTAGATAAAGGAGCTTCTATCAGTTGAGCCACAGTGAAAGTTTGTATGATATCACATGAAACATAAACAGTCTTCAGATCTTATTATCTCGGTCAATGACTGACGACCAGGTCATTTCAGAGGCCAGAAGAAGGTCTTATCGTGTCCATACTTGTAAGAGTTATATAAATATGACCAATTGTCAGTAAATGTGCTTTATGATATTTTAGATAATTAATCACGTAAACATCAAGACGGCTGTGTGTTGCAATGGCTGTGAACTTGGCACGATTTCCGGGATCATTGAATTCTACAACTGATTTAGTATGACACTGACGGACTGTACATTTACCATTTATTAGAACGTTAATAACCTATTATATAATGGCTATTGGCATTTTGTATTTTGCATTACGCCCAGGTGTCAGTCTATAACGTTATGTGTCTATGCAACGTGTTCCTACCACACGCAGAAATAAATGACAAAGCTTCCAACATTTTACCACACGCCACCATCCAAGAAAAATCTCACGCCCCGAATCCCATTTCGTTAAATCTGCATGAAATGTAAACAAACGCCCCAGCTCAACACCGCTCAGCAATCATATCCCTATCGCACCCTCTGCACCTGCCTGCCTGATGCGACTCTAAGCCGGGGACAATTGGCGAGCAATGTATGCCTGGAAATAAATCTGGAGAGCTTCCCTCTCGGATTGGGAGGAGTGAACGCTGCACTGATGAGCTGAGAAATCCTACTCGTGGGCTATCTTGATTCAATTAAATGGATGACATCTATGGGTTCATCAATTTACAGCTACTTCCAAAACAAAAACTAGTATACCACTCTTAAAGTCCCTCAAAGCAGCGGAATTGCCAACAAAATCGGACAACGAATAATGTCAGAATGTCGCTGAATGCTCAAGTAAATGCAAAAATCAAGAAAGGAGATGTTAAGAATAAAAAAGGAAGAACCTATTTTTCGATATTCCATCCATGTGTTTAATCATCTATTCAACCATCCTGACCACATTGATTTCTGCCAGACCCCCCCCCCCCCCACACACACACACGCTAGCACCAGTTTGGGCATCCCTAAGTCAAATCTGGTTTTGTACAACCTTTATGTTTATGTTACGTACGTAATTTGGTTTAATAGAACTTGATGTATGATTATGTTTTAGAAGTTAATGTGGTTTTGTTGAACTCTATGTATGACTTATGTTAGGGGTTCTCCCCCCTGGGGCTTTGAAAAATGCCGTCAACCGATATACCTTCACCCTGGTTGAATAAAGAATAAACAAACAAAAATCCCCAGAAGATGTCATCCATGCCCTAGGTGCTGCTTAGTCATGGAGTATGTGCGGTATTGATTGGTCAGGTGTACCCCCTTAAGCTGATTATCACGTTATCTTACGGGACCACAGTGAAATGCGGGTGCTGATAATATATAGCAACCGAGCTTATCCGTCATCGGTGGTTTTGGCCTGCACAAATGTATCTATCTATCTATCTGTCTCCATCTATCCATTCGTCTCTCTCTCTCCATCTATCTCTCTCTGTCCCTCTCTCTCTCTATATATATATACACGTATGTATATATATAGAGGACGCTAAGTAGACGATGAAACATGGTAAACACATACAAGACTGTTTTAGTTGTATCAAGAAAAAAAATCAAAATCGGTTCATAATTGAAAGAGGAGAATACCACAATACTTTACCTGACCCAGGGTTGACCCATTTTGCCAATTTCAAAGTGAATTCAACTAGTCTAAGAGCGCCTTTTATCTGATCCCATACGCAACATGCCATTTCTTTGTTTAAGTTCAACAAAGTCTAAGACTCGATACGCATTTGACTATATCTTACGCTTTGACAGTTCTCACACTTACGCAACTACGCAAAGGCATAAAATATTGCTTTGTTATTAGCAAAGACACTGTCACTCACGTTAAGCTACACAATATTAGAGATCCTCGTACAATATTAGTACTCATTGCTTATTTTGTAAGTAGGGCTCAAGATTCATTTTGTATTTCTACTTTGTGCTTTGTAGCTCACCTTACCAAAGTCGCTGTGCTTTTGGTTCTGATAAAAAATTCTCTATATATGTATATCGAGGGTGGTTAAAGTTCTGATATCTTCAGTGAAGCTACAGCTTAGTATTGGTTAAAGTAATCATCGCCCTCGTATAGGCGAATTGAAAGAAGATGTCCAAAACACAACACATTAGCGGCTATTTACGATTCTCATTGTGCTTTTTTATTTGCTGGCAATTGTTAATGTGTATCGACCTTTTGACAACACTATAGTAATCTATAACTGATGTATTCATAAAGGTTGACTCAAGTTTTTGTAACATAGTATTTTACCTCCCCGATCAAAGCTTAAGTCACGTACCCACTTTTACACATGGGTGATGTGAAGAAGGTCGTATAAAGTTACTTTTCCCAATGACACAACGTCGGGGGCACGGCGGGTATCGTACTACCAGTTATATAATATTACACACAACGCCACCAGAGAACAATTAGGAGGAGAGATACCACTACATTGCTTTGTCAGGATAGCTTCACTGCTGTATCATGCATGGGTGCAGTCAGACGAGAGTTACCACTGCACCACTATGGCAGGATGGTTTCAGGGCTGTATGATAAGTGCAGTCAGACGAGTCTAGTGGAAAATGAATGCTTGCACATCACGGCTTTTCACTACTTTGAGTACACTATATCATTCTGTAACTGATCTCCTTATATGGTTAACAGAATTCAAACAGCTGCTAATTTGACCGTACAACGGTAAGCCATTGAGAAAAGAGTTACACTACACCACTACGACAGGATAGCTTCAGTGCCTTTCGATGAGTGCAGTCAGACGAGCCTAGTGGAAGATGAATGCCCTACACATGTAGCTTATCACTACTTCGACAACACTATTAAAGCACTCTGCAACTGATCTCATTATGTAGGTTTTCTATTCTATATAACAGAATTCAAACAGCCGCTAATTTGACCATGTAGCGTTAAAGCCATGATTGAGAGGAGAGTTAGCAGTACACCTCTATGGCAGGATAGCTTGAGTGTTGTACGCAAGTCTAGTGGAAGATGAATATCCTGCACATCCATCCATAAGCCCGGGATTTCGTGACGAATAGACCAGGCTTAAAAGGTGCAGAGAGTGACTGCGGACCGAGGTAAATTACTGATGGTAATCAGGAGAATGGAGGCTGGGCACGCCACGGAGATCAGGAAAAAAATAATCGCGGAAGTCGTTGGATATTGGGTCTTAAGGTGGGTTTACACCTGCGTATATTTTCAAGTGCGCGTGAGTTCCGCATGAAGTTTTGTCAATACGCGGCCGAACGCCCAACATTTGGAATTTTTTTGGAATAAATTAAATTGTACGTCGAGCCCATCTGGCGTTTGAATTACGACTTCAGCGTTTTCATTTCGCACGAGATGCGTATGATTGCAACTGAAATGCGCAACAAAAATTTCCGTACTGCGAATAGATTCGTATGGGGTACGTATGTTGGGCGTTTTCCGGACGCACACAACGTCTACCGACCGCATGCCTGACGCACCTGGTGCTAACTGCATTCCAAACGCATTTCAGGTGTGTCAGAGGAACAGTTTGTGTTACATATACTTTTGTTTGCGAGCATTGCCAATAGAGTATTTTTGTTAGAGGAACCCTTTGTACTACGTATGCCTTTGTTTACAGGCAGTGCAAGTAGAACATTGACAAGTAAACAGTGAAGAGTTTTTTTTTATTCATTTGCGAAGCAGTAAAGCAGTGACACTGTGCTTTTACAGAAATGTGGGCCATCATTTACCTTAAGAAATTATGTGCACTGTTAAGATTGTGTTTGTTTTCACTTTGTCCTTAATGATTTCCCCTATCATCTTAGTATTTCAACTACTATAAAAATCACACTCATACACACCACAAAACGTATTCAAGATCTTTATCAAACACGTAAATTAAACAATTATGAAACCTTACGCCCTCTTTCAAAGTTGTAATATGGCTCTATATTGCACCTTTATATCATGTGGTTCTACACACACAAAAAAGTGCCATTATCAGCAAATTAAGTCAAATATCTGTTACACAAAATGGCACGTGTGTCACACAAATTGACCCAGTGCTTGAGCAGGTCCCTCTACATCTTCCCGTCCCTGGAGGCTCTGTTGGGACCAGTGT
Source organism: Branchiostoma floridae x Branchiostoma belcheri (assembly GCA_019207045.1). NCBI lineage: Eukaryota > Metazoa > Chordata > Leptocardii > Amphioxiformes > Branchiostomatidae > Branchiostoma > Branchiostoma floridae x Branchiostoma belcheri. Next base: position 2,509,207 of record CM033031.1, read on the forward strand.
CCTGCATTCATGGTGTCCTGCAAGTTGTGACCATCTCTCCATGCCCCCGGTACAAATTCGTCAGTCCTGTCCTGGATCTGACATCATAAACCGGAAGATTCCAAAAAATCCCTATCGACCAGAGGGTTTGTCCATTCTGTTCAGAGCTAATAGAAGACGAATGTCACTTTATGGTTGTATGTCCCAAATATTCCGATATACGCAATTCTCTATACAGAAGGCTGTCATTTTGTACTGTGACAAGGATTTATCCAAATGGACCTGAAGTGCAAATTCAAATACATAATGACATGTGACAATCCTGCATGGCAGATATAGGAAAATATATCAAAGAAGGTTTAGACATTAGAAATTCCCCAAATGATTGTAAAAGCCTCCAATGATTGTAAGAAACTTATCCCATCATACAACTCCTGTATTAGTTAGATAAGCCTTAACTAAAGTTAAGAGGTACAAAGTATGGCATCTACATAACTACAGTGCTATAAGCACTGTAGTTATGTAGATGCCATACTTTGTACCTCGTACAATTGTTGTGCAATAAAGTTATATACATCTTGAGATGATTTTTTTGTCTGGAGTCAGATGCACCTTCGTATTTATTCCAAATCTGGAGTGTGCGTCGATCACACTATCAGTACGCGTAGCAGGCGCAAAGCGATCGCAGAACGCACGGTACTAAATCGTGATCTATGTGTGCATTCGTTATACGGTCGCTCATGGTGCGTTGTGTCTGCGCTGTAAGAACGCTATGTACTCGCATTACCGCGATTTCCGCGTATTACTGCGTGTAAAGCGCAAACATGTAGCGTCTTCATAGCGCAATCGACCGACGTGGGACCACTGTATTGCGCATCCATAACGTTTTGGGCAGCAAACTGCGTACGAATGATAGTTTTGTGCATGTCCAAAACTATCAGACGAACTGGGCGTATATTTTCGTTCGCCTGCGTACGTGAAACTTTCTAAAGACGATTCAGATGCGATAGAGGTGCGACTTGTGCGTGCGGCCGCGTATTGAAGAAATTAGTCAAAATGTCGAAAAAAGTCAAAACGGAACTCATGCGGCATGAAAATATACGCAGGTGTAAACCCACCTTTACGTAAGGCACCTTTTCCACTAGACGGCGATCGCGCTGCGCTCTCACTGTGACTTAGATAGATAGAAAATGTGTAACCTTCGCTTTTACACTCGTCTGGTTATATCAAACAAAATGTAAAAATGTGACCGAGAAGGCAATAAAGACACAAAGTGTAGAAATATTGGTTTCTTTTCTATGCAATTCGTTGAACGATCTGTCGAATTTTAGGCCGCCGAGAGAGCGCGGCGAGAGCGTCGTTCTAGTGGAAAGGGGGTACAAAACTAATGAGTGAGACCACTAATCAACTAGGAAGGCAATCTCACTGCGATTAAGCGATCTGGCATAGCACTCACCGAATTTCAGAGTTGAAAATATTTTTTTCACATTCTGTGTGCCTGTTGTCTTTTAATGTTCAATTTCATGGTTTGCATGATACCTGACTTATGAGATTAAAGTGCAATGAAGGTCACAGGGCAGTCGTTGCGCGATCTCCACGTTGGTGGAATGGAATATCATCATCATACATAATATAACTTCTTGAATTCGCTTCTGTCTTTGTTAATCTGTTCCAAAGTAATAAAAAATGATTTTCAAACGCAAAAGGAGTGATCACACCCGAAACAAAACTGACGGCAATACGAGAAATCGTCTCGCTGGAAAATTCCAATCAGAGCCGAACCATTAGATGGCAATTTCAACTGAAGCGATGCATTAAACCCGAAGCTCAACATCACATGTACAAACGCTCTGTAACATCTCGGATGAAGAATAGTGTTGATGATGGCAAATTGCTGGCATAATGGAAAATTGGAGCTGTCTAGAGAAATATTGGAATTAAATATGCGAGCATCTATCAAGGGATGTAAGGAATGATGCACGATCATTGCCGTTTCGTACACATGACTAATGTGCCCCCGAGCGTTTACATAGGATCTGCACAGTACTGGAATAGATTAGAATTATTGTTGATTCTGTTGATTATTACTGGCTCAGTTAGAAATGGCTTAGGGCAAAGGATTCCAAATGTACCAAGTTCAGCAACGCTTTTAACTTTGTCATTCCAGTAACATGGATCTTATCTTTTTTCACTGTACCGCACACAAGAAAAGGCACCAATTGTATATGATTTACCAGGTATGTAGTTATGTTTCAATGTGTTTCAAAAAGATAGGTTGATAGATCAACAATAGCATATATTGCTTTAGTGAACAGTACTTGCACAGTACTTGCCGTGTTTTAGTATTCCGGGTTTTATATTTTACATTGGACCACATGTGGCCATATGTGCACTCTGGGCGTGTATGTCCAATAAAGACCATTGTTGAGAGGCAAAGAAATAGTGAAGGATATGATTGAAATCGTAATCATTCACCATTCCACAGTCAACCGATACGGTGATCATCATGACTGAAGTATTGGTCTTTAGCTTGACTGGTTCGATGTATCGATCCAGACTCGCCGGGAGGACAGATTTACACCCTGTTGTCGGACTGAGGGTCGTTAATGTTCTTTAAGGATTTCCTTAAAGCATCTCCTTACTGATAAGGATGTAATGGTGAAGATTAGGAGTTTGCATGGAGAAGCCGTGAGCAGAATTCTTGAACTGGTCTCACCGACTTTACACAGGAGTTTTGCGACTGCTCTGCGATCGCTTTACAACCGCTCTACAACCGCACTGCAACCAAAGACTATATGATTCGCTTAACAAATTTCATAGAAAAAGAAAGGGTCTCTTAAGATTTCTTGTGTTTGGGTGTCTTCTATATAGTACCATTACTAGGTGCATAGTGGTCTAATTGTGAGATTAAAGGATTCACGAATCAAATTTTGCTCGTTCGGCGACCGCCGTCCCATAGGAACGTGGTCCAAGTCACGTGCTGTGTGACGTAGCAACACAAATCCGTGCCCCGCGTTCCTTGCGCGCCCGTTCGCGCCGCCGCTGACGCGTCTCCTGTCACCACACGTCAATCACGCACCACTTCCCGGGCAGGCGTGTGCTGACACCTCTCAGGTTCTCTGCTCTCGCGCCGGAGGAAACTTCTTCAGACGACGTGAAAAATGGCGGGTGTTTTCCGGCTTCTTGTCTTGGTCGCAGCTTCTTCAGCGGTTCTGGAGTACGGTGAGCAATTTATTGTTTATGTCTGTTTGTGTCTGAAAGTCTATGTCTGCTTTATGTATAAACAGTATCTTCAAAATGAAATTCCTCATTTAAATACAATCCTTATAATAGACGAAAGGGTTCTTCAGATGTCTTACCTGCATAGGAAAACATTGCAAATCGACTTTAATATTGAAATAATGTCGGTGGTATATAATTATTACTTTTAATTCGTGTTATAAAACAGTAGGAAAACTGTATTCGAAACCAAAGTACTGTCAAAGCAATGCAATGTAGTCCTAGGCTGGGCTCGCAACAGATTTCAGTACCTCTTTTGAGAAAAAGATATTAACCAGTCTACTATTCCTCCTACTGGTGCTATACTGTAACCGCATGTTGGCTGGTATGAAGCAATGATTATGTTATATCAGCCAGTTTTACGCACTGTGAGTTACCTCGTCTGTATCTTGTTAGCCATGTAAAAAGCATTTTGAACACGTTAATGTCGCCATGCATCGCGGGTCCCCGGGGTCACATCGGTCCAGTCGATATTCTGATTCACTCTCAAGATATTACAAAGTAGTGGACAGGAAATGGCGGGCTCAGTGGTCTCGTTTTTGCTCTTGTTTTGGTTTATGGTCGGAAATCATGAAACGGTATGTTAAGCTCACACTTTTCGTCCACACCATGGCATGTAAGTACTAGCATAGTTAAAAAAAAAAACACATCACCTTTCCTTTCGTAACCTCAAGTTTTTTTTCTTACACCGTACATGGTTTGGTTTTGCTAGCGAAGATTTTAAGATCGAAGATTGAAATTTGATAGAACAAATCTTTATGAAATAAATAGCTCCTCCATTAACTACCGTGGCTACTGCTGCTGCTATAGCGTAACCGCACATTGGGTTGGCATGAAGCTTTTCGAAAGCAGGCGTCTCCGGTGTGGAGGATTGTATGTTTCTAAGATTGCAGTTTGATAAAACAAATCGTTGTGAAATTAATAGCTCCTCTATAAACTAACTGCTTTTCCCGTGATATTTCACAATAACGTATTAATCACATTGCACGGAATCCAATATTTTAAGCACGCCTTAGAGCAAGCGTGAAGATGCTTTATACATGCTTTATATACTAACGAGCGGTAAAGGATTTCAAGATTGCTTTTAGAAATTAAAGCAGGTGTCTCTCTCTTGGCTTCGCTTTTCATGCAAAAGATTGTAAACATCTAAGATTGAAGTTTGATAAAACAAATCTTTATGAAACAAATAGCTCCTCAATGAACTAACTGCTTTTAACTCTTTCGGAATGATAAACCAGTCTGCTACTACTGTTGCTATAATGTAACCACACTTGGGCTGCATGAAGAAATCATTATGTGCTTTGAATTGCTTATCGAAAGCAGGAGTCTCCTGTGTGTAGGATTCTAAGATTGAAGTTTGATAAAACAAATCTTTGTGAAATAAATAGCTCAGCTGTGAAGTAACTGCTTTTACCGTGATATTTCCCCACGACATAAATCAGCGCCCCCTCCCCACCATACATCACCGCCGCCCGCTGCAATCTCCTCTGCCCGCCTGACCCCGATCTGATATACCGGCGCGATAAGAGTGTTTTCCTGTCGCAGTCGCCCCGGGGTCCCGCCCCGCCTGCCCTCAACCATTGATCCAAAGGCTGCCCCTACGGCAACCCATCCTTCATCAGAGAACGTGCATTAATGCAGCCGTAAAGTGGACATTGGCAGCGTTTTTCTTTCTTTCGCGGAAGCTAAGACGATTATGTGTGTGTGTTGATAAGGTTATAACATTAGCTAGTTCGAGGAGGTGCCTCGACCACGTTAATCAGCCTCACTACTCATAACTTGGGCACCTACATGTGCTGGCTGTCAAAATACACCAGATGATTATTATTATCATCAAACTCTAGAGACCTTCATCAGAGACCATCAGAGACCGTGCATAAATCAAAATAGGATATAGAAGATGAGCAGCATCTTGTAGTAAAATGTAGACTATACAACAAGGAGAGAGTTAAACTTGATACTGTTATAGATCCTATGTTTCCCAACCTGCCCGCCCTTCACCATTGATCCAAAGGCTTTCCCTACGATTAACCATTCTTCATCGAAGAACGTGCATTAACGCGTTTCTAAAGTACAAATTGGCAGCGTTCCTTTTTCTTCCGTGGAGCCAAAGCGGATTATATGTTTATGATGGGAAGACATCTAAATACAATTCAATCTCTAAGACTGGATGAAAATGGAGATTTACAGCGTTTCGTTTGTTTTCATAGATATAATGTTATATTTTTTTGAAATTTCAGATTGGAATACATGGAAACCCCAGGCAGCGTAGCTGATATTGGGTGCCAACATATACATACAATTACACTTCTCATTGAATACACATAATTAACTCAAATACTTAAACGTATACTTCAAATGAGACAACAAGATTAAGCCTAAATACAAACCTTCTAGAGTAGAACAGTTAAACTTGATATATAGGTTTGGAACTTTTTTTTTCGTGGAACCCAAGACGATTCCTCACCTAAGACGATTATGTGTGTTTTCTCAACAACATTAGGGCTTTCTTTAGCCACAGGCTAGAATAACAGCATCAAATTCATACAGATAACGGCATTAAAGTAGAGCTGTGCATATATATCTGTCCTGTCTAGGGAGAATCTCCAAAGGAAAGCTCTTCCATCTGTAGCTCTTAGTTGCGAGTGTTTCACTTTGAAGAGAGAACGTTGATGGATCGCCCAGATGTACGAACATGTATCGTGGTGTGTAAAATACCACGGGTATTCTCAAACTGATATTAAATGCAGCTCCGGTGGGTTAACAGACTAGAGAGTACTTCTTCATGCTTGATGGATTATCATATGAGTTTTCTTTGAAGTGTGCCGTAAAAACGTTCCACCAAAGTTGCCTTTTGGTATCTAATAAAAGTAATTGGACTGCCGGGAGAACTGATGCTTTACAGGCAGCACCTTTCAGCTAAAAGCTGTAACCGGTGAGCGAGCAAAGATTTGACAGCTCGCTGAACAAAATGTGATACATAAATTACGTTTTTTACGCTTTGTCGTCTTTTGAATCACATTTGAACACCTTGAACATTAGAGGGATGGGGCTGAAGAAACGCGCCTAACCTGTACGGATAGCGGCACAAGCTTTCCGAGATCTAGAATACGATTATCACACTACCAAAACCCGTCTAATGTCGAATTAGATAAAGACTTTTATAACACATAAGAACTGATAGTCCATGAATATCAATATAAACAGACAGAATGTGATCATAGCGGGAACAAGACAAATTTTCTTTAGAGCACATCATTTTTTCATGGTCTATCAGCAATAGGTATGTATGAAACTACATTTACGTTGGTGATATGTTTTCCCTTAAGAAATTAACAAACCCGTTTTCACCACATAATCGTGCGACTTCATGTGCCACGATATTGTATGGTCGTATAAAATATGTGACATTTTAAGATACCCAGATCGATCTTGCCACCGTTAAATCGCATAACTTTGGTAGTTTGCAGAGAGAGATAAGAGTGCCCTAGTTTAGCAAATCTCCCGGGGGTAAGCCACCGGTAACCCGGCACCATTGATTTGCCTTGATGCCTGGCTTGTTAGAGCTTGTCAGCGTTAGGGTTAGAGAGGGGGCAGCTTGCTCGTTACCGGGACTCCGCGAGGGTATGCAAAATCTAGTCATCACAGTCCTGTAAAGGTGCTGGACACATCTGTAGGGACCCTCAGAAGTCTACAGTGCCAAGTTACTATCTGAATAATCCGTATAAAGCATACCAATGGAAGAGCATTGAGTCACTGCCGAAAGGTAGTGAATGCTACCCAAAACGACTAACTCCATCTTTCTTCCAGAATCTAGCTGCTTGAGTAACCTGGCGTATCTTATTACCTGGATGTTCAATCTTAGAATCCATGGAACATTTAGAAACACTTGGTCTTTATCTGCTAAAAGGTTAAGTAGACAAAAAAAAACAACAACTTACATTCACAGTTAAAGGTAAACTCTCATGTTCAAAACACAAATAACTGACAAGTCCTACGTGCGAGGGTTTTGAACTTCATCATTACCAGATCACGTACATGGCTGGTGCGGGCATGTGTTGTATCTGTATTGCTTGGTAGCTTGGTGAGGCGAAGTTGTTGACAAAAGTCCATGCATTTACAGCATATTTCTCTCATTCTTTAAAAAAAAAATAATCGACTGGCAATTTCCAAGTGCGACTGCTTTGAACTTCATCAGTACCAGATTACGCGCACGGCTGTTGTGGGGACGTGTTGTATCGGTATTGACTGTTAGCTGATTTATAGCTCGGGCGAGGCGAGCATCCATTATGTACGGCTTGCCTGCCGACCTGCGGCAACCCTACCCATTGATCGACAGCTTGAACCCTGGGGCTTGTAATTCGTCAAGCGGCCGTAACAAACGATTGGTTCGTCACGATATGTACAGCAAGTAGGCTTTCAACTTCTCCTCTGAGTATCTGCATAAATCGTCTTCTACGCTGAGTGTTGTTTTAAATCAAGTCCTCGAACTGATTGGAAAACGTATAAAGTAATGTCGATGAAGATTGGGCATCAGGGTAATAAGATACAAAATGATAACAGTTATTAAAGCAACTGGAATTGGAAAAAAAGGAAAGGCGTTTCAGAGAGTACCCACTACCTTTCATCACTGTCTGGCCCAGAAACTGGAGGTACAGGGTTTTTCACCAAAACTCTGATGAATTCTTTGTATTCACGAGCTGCATTCGTCTCAAATAAGGTTTAAGTAAATATATTGCCTTGCGTATCCTATCACCTGGGTACCTAACCTTCATCGACAAGGTGGCTAATGCTTCACTGATATCAGCCGTGGCGTTTTACACAGACTAAGTACGTTTGCAATCGGAAAACAGCGTTTGGATCCGCTCCGCTTATTCTAATTAATGTTAATGCTCCGTGAAGCAAATTCTAAGCATAAATAACCATTACCTCAATAACGTTATAGCATCGCACACACGGCTGTTTGTGAAACCTCTTCCGACATCAGCATCAATTTATGAAAACTGGTTATGAACATAACGTTTCATTAAATTTCATCCTGCACGGAGAGCAGTATTCTGCACAGGTTTTGAGTTTGGCAATGCCGACATGTTACTTCAAAAGAGAAATCTATCTTTTTCATATGTTGGTGTTCCGGTGAACAAATACACGATCGGAAAAATGCCAAACCCCTATGACATGCAAAGAAGACTTTCTTTTTCACTTTCTTACAAAAGCATCTCCACGCTGTTAAGTGTTTCAAACGGAAGTCACACGCGGTAATCAGTCACTGCCTTGTCGTGTGGGGTGATGGATTAACACCTTAGCTTGATATATCTACATTATCAATCATAAGGGCACATGAAAGATGGATAACAACACGATAAAACACAGGAGACAACAATGACAGTTTTGACAGCGAAACCCATACGCAGAGTGCAAGCATCAAGATCAACGTATCAGATCAAAATCTCAACCGAAATCCCGGCAGGCGATCCCAGTAGATTCGTAGTATATATGATAGTGAAGACACCGAAAATCGATCAATTATGAAAATTGGCATGAAATACAAGACAACAATGACAGCTTTGACAGCGAAACCAGTACTCATAGTACAAGCATCAAGATTAACGTTTCAGATCAAAATCTCAACAGGCGATCCCAGTAGATTCATGGTATATATAATGGTGAAGCCACCGAAAATCAATCAATCATGAAAATTGGCACCATCCACGCTCGATATCCGCACAGTTCGTAAACATCTTCGATCAGCAGATTAGCGATCTATATTTCATTAATTGTGATGGGCAGTGGCACAAACCATAAGGAACTAGAAAGGCAACATTTTTACGAAAATGCCAAACGCATTCCTCGTCAATTTTCTTCGCGAAAATGTTCCCTCTTTAATCTTTTGTCAAGCTACTCGCACACAATAATATACCATCAGTTCGCCCTATATCATTGTGGGCAAGAAAAATCGTTTGCAAAACAGCTAATACCTACACTAAGCTGGCACAGGAGGAAAGTAAAAGAACACACCAGCAAAAAGAAAATGTATTCCCCTACCATGATCAGATGATAAGTTTCTCTTAGCAAGTATCGAGTTCCGCGCTCTTTCCGATGCGCAATCGATGATTGCATAATCAATATCTACCTGCGGAACGGCAGAGGTACAGCGATGCTCTTTCATCAATTCAGTTGCCTTAAGATATATCCCCAACGGTACTTTACTCATTGGCCATTCTACATTGCCACCGGGTTTTCTTTGTGCAGCATTTGTCTCGGAAATCTGTTGTGTGCATGTTTTATAAAAGCAGGTACATCATCTGACCCGACTGGTGTGTAATATGTTCCATGTTTATGCGCGAGCCAGTGTGACACGTGTGCTGATGTAGGCCGTAAGTTTCTGTGGTTTATGGGGCGGCGCGTCCCAGGGGGCGCCCGGGCCGAGGCGCGGGTCACCTCCCGCCATCCATATGCATGTCCCGGGGGAGGGTCGGCATCTCTCACTCCGCCAGGGTCATCCATCAAGGCGCTGGTGCCGCAGCGCGGGGGCTATAAGGACTGTGAAATACTGAGGAGTAGTTTGCAACTTTGTATTCGTGAAGGGAGTCAACTGTGCCTTGCCGTGTCTGATTTCAAGACAGCTTCAGGACAACGTTTTTTGGTGAAAGAAAATGTTTCCCTATTTCGGCTTTGTCGATATCACCGAACACTGAGATTGACATCAAAATGCTGCTACCGTAACGTGGAGGTGATCCACAGACTATGGAGCCTGTGAAATACTGAGGAGTAGTTTGCTGATGTAGGGAGTCAACTGCGCCTTGTTGTATCTGATTTCAAGGCAGCGTCAGGACAGTATATTTTGTTGAAGATTCATCTAGCTTTGTTGTGTTGTATATGGCCGCCAAGCGGACAATGATATCTTCGTAGGAGACGATTCCCGTAAAATGACATTTCCTGGACATTGATCTTTTCTTTCATTTGTTTATTTTGCTCATTCATTCATTCATTCACTCAGAATGCATCATTACAGATCTCGAGATGAACAATGCAATATCATATCAAATCGGCGCTGCACCATGCTTACTCTCAATGCCCTTCTAAAGGAAAACTAGAAATTTGTCAGCTCGTTGTTCATCAACCAGCCAATAACATCATCTAGATCAGATCAGGCCTCCTTATATTACAGACAACATCCTTCAGAGCTTAGAGGGATTGAGGAAACAACCATTTTCCTGGAAAACATGGCGCGAGATTAGCGGCCATATATTTCACAGTCTGTTGACGCCGGCTACAGATAGTGAGCTAAGCCGAGGCTACTCTCCATAAACATGTCAGGCATCGGAAAGGGAATTACCGCAGCTTCAACTGGCGCCATTCTAGGCTGTAGTCGCTACATATTGTTCCAACAATGCACTTGTCCGGAGGCAGGATCAGAGGAAGAAGCGGATCCGACTGGCGCCACCGAGCATCACGTGGTGGCCCTTATCGGAGACTTTAGCAAATCTCGCCGTTTTTTTTTGTAGTCGTGACAGCCACTTTAATATCTTACCATCCCAATGTTAAAATACCCCGATTTGTCTGTCAATGCACAAGCACTTCAAACTTTCTAGAACTCACCACAGACGGTAGTTGAATAGGTAGGAAAAGTTTGGCTTTTGGTCGATTACGACACTCTAGATCTGCACTATTCCACACGACATGACTGTATTGAACGTGGTGCAATTGATGTTGTTAACGTTGTTCATTTCAGCCTCTCTTGCAAAACGTCCCTTGTCATTACGCGTTTTGTCCACGAACTGTGGCTTTGACATTTTAGGCTTTAAGCCAAAAGAGATCTTCATATCAAAACCGTATGTGTGTGATATCTTAATACAATTAAAAAAATGCTCTGCCTCTTCATTACGGTCATAAACTACCAAGTTTACACTCTCATTCCTCTAGGGTGGCGACCTCGGTGCAACAGAGCCATTTGACCGAGAGATCAATGAATTTTACAAAATGAAATAAAAAATCTTTTTACGCTTCACGTTTTTCGTTGTCTTTTCAGTCACACTTTTACGTTTTGCATGATATTGCAAAAATCCAATTTAGGTCGCAGCGAGGTTGCAGAGTGATCGCCGTCTAGGGTAAGGTGAATTCACACGTGCGTTTATAGTAAAGTCCGTATGAGGTCCTTAAGGAATCTTATTCTTTACCAGGCTTCATTGGTCCCTGGGAAAATAGAAACTCAACAACTGTCGACAGATAACACGCCAGAGAAGTTAGCTGGTCGCACAGCATACTCATTGGACAGCTGACCCCTCGGGCATGTTTTGTGTCTATGTTTCTCCAATTCCTGCGACCATTTGCCTAGCGACCTATGGGGCCTGGCAGAGGCTAAAAATGCCATACGGACCTCACACGGACTTGAATGTATACACACGTGTGAACTCTACTGTAAAGAGGCCATACAGAGAACCACATTACTGTAAAAAGTGCTACTGTAAGCTGAACAATGACGGCGTTTCGGGTAACACATGTTTCAGCGCTTTGGGAGTTAGAAATCCCTTGCGCCTTACACTTGTGAAATGAATGATGTGAACAATGTTCAAGTTAATAACCATAGCAGGAATGTCGCTGTAGATTGTGCTGTCAATGAATGATGAATAATAATGCTTGACCGCGATGTCGAACACTAAATCACAGACGAATTCAAGTATAAACACATAAAAACGCCGAATGTTGAGTACATCCCTTCTCTATCTATCATTTTGGACACCTAAATTGAAGTGGCTGAATTCTACTAATGGCCTGGGAAGCGATATCAGCACCGAATGTTGACAGGGAGAGTGGTGACGGGGAGATTCTGATGGACCACCGCTAATAACGAGGCAATATTTCTGGTTTCGATGCGAGTTTTCCATTTGGCGTTTCGTTTTATGGCCCATTCTTGGTTTGGTTGAGTACTGTTATCTCCCTAATGTTGTGGCGAGAGGACGTCCAAAACGCGCAAATGATGTATTAGCTGCGCCTTAAAAGCGGGGAAACATGTTTAATCGCCGTTCAGGACAAACAGTAACAGTATAATGTCCCATTGCCAATGCGTGGATGATGTGTAGTATACTTCCTGAACTGCACAGCGTTACGGTAGATTTTTCTTCCTGACGATGCTACCCACTCAAATCTTCACGGGAAAGCTAGGGTATGAGGTTACCTTTCGAAGGAAGTCAAATTATCTTGTAATAGACCTACGCAGTGCTAGTTTTCTACAGGACAAGTATGTCTAGCCTTCATCATGCCTGCCTTCGGGGTACGGATGATAGAATTAGGCAAAAATGGGAATAATTGGCCAGGAGAGTCAGTCTACTGTCCAGAGGGTTAACATTTCCTTCTCCGTCTGGCAGACTAAATTTTGTAGGCCAAACTCCCATGGAAAAATGGGGTTGGGAATATGCCGAGCAGCCTCGTAACCCCTGCTTCGCCTATTGAGTCATTGAAGTCAAGCTTGCCTAAGCTTGGTGTTTCTGACTTAGGGAGAAGAGATGCTGCTACAGTTATCGCTATGGGTCGCTCTTCATCTTCATGACGGTAGCATCAGGCCCTACGAACCCCCGCTTTCCCAACTATATCTACACAATGACATTGAGAAATGGCAATGTCTACGAGACATAAAACACTGTGATACCCAATCCATGCATTGGAGGCTGTGGCCAAACATCTAAAACATCTGAGAATTTCATAGATGATCAAATTACGCTCTGTGTAATTCATGTATTTCTTTTATAATTGTTCTTACATTTTGCATAGTGTCGTTTGAAACTAAGAATCAAAGAAATTACATTTGCCTTGCCGTCTAGTTGACTGGATACAAGACGTAGATGTAGACAGTTGCCACGGCATTTACCACACATCAAAAACAAGCGTGACCCATTTTCCGCGCGGCATCAGGGAAATGAAGTGCGTCAAAGCGCACCCCTCCACGCACATTCTAATGAAACCAAGAAACAAGTTAATCGCCTGTGAAGGCAAATAATCAGCGAATCAGTGAATCTGCCCTCACATGAAATCCGTGACGTCAGAGTTCACTGACTCCGGTTTGTTCAGCAATTTTGAACGACAGTTCCATCCCTTGATACCATGTAATAGCTAAAACCCCCCAATAGGGAAAACAGATGGGCGTACAGTTGGTTGACGTTTTATCACAAAAAGGCAATACTCTGTTTATTGTTTACCATAAAGCAGGCAATTTAACGGCCACTTCCTTTCCAAATCTCGTAATATCTCGGCAGCAGTAGTACAGTTCGCTTTGACGTTAGTCTTTGATGCCAGCCACAAAGCACGCTGTTTGATCTGACGAAATGGAAGGACCGAATTGCCCATCTGGCGGGTATTTCCTAACGAGCTCATAGCTACATTAGAAGTCCGTTAGAACATCTGGCTACTTGGCGGGGATAAAACATGCACAGTAACATGCTGGCATGAAAGAATTGGAAATGCACGATATTCAAAAGGCCATTTTCTTTTCTGATAAGTTATTTGATTTTTCCAAGACGCTTCGAAGAAACTAAGAACGATATGCATAAAATTTCAGTTTAAATTGTTTCCACCTGTTACCATGGGATGACTCTTACGGAACCCATTATCAAAATACTATTATAAATACTGTGCAAAATAATATCATTTGAAAAGCTATTATAATAGATGTTAAGTGTTTGCTTAGGTTCTGTTAATGCACTGGTTTATGTATTGACTACTGTGTCTAGTTATTCTGTAATGTGATTTTACTCCATTCTGTAAAACCAACGGTATTCAGAGGTATTACTGCACAGGAGTAACTCTGCAATGTTGATTTGATGAATAAAGAAGATTGAAAGATTTGAAATAGGATGCAAACAGAGCCATGAGCGCTGTTATACTTTAAAATGCCCATAACAGCGAGAAAGTTTAATCAAGAACAAAAAAAAATAAAAGTCCCTAAAGTGATATTGGAAGAATATTAATGCTCCATGCAGCTGTAAATACCAGATACTGATCCCACCATTGGCGACCATTAGGTCAAACATCGCGACCTCTCCATGGCAACCAGGTCAATGGCCACGCCTGTTTAACCGAAGACTTTTTAATGAGTTTGAAATCAGTTTCTTTATTTCATTATTGATGCCAAGTAGACATATCAAGTTTTCACGGCCACTGTGTTTATTATTCACATAAAGACATCAATCAAACTGGTAATAGAATCCATCATCAGAATGGTCTTTGAGTAATTAATAAGGTTAAGCCTAATAGACCTATCTTGACTGTCTATCACAATTAGCTGTTGAATCAAGAATTTGGATTAGCACTGAAATTAGCAGTTAGAGCAATAATAAAGTGACTGGATGTGGGCTAAATGTTTCCATTTTCATGTTTTTTATGCTACATTTTTATGTTTTGAAGGGGATGGGATTAGTTTGACACATTCTAGTGCCATATCATATTACAGAGCTTGGAGCTGGATTGCTTCTCCTTTCAACAACAATCACCAGCTCCTCCCGTTGACAGTAACATGAACTGCAAGCTTTATCATTCTCAATTCGCCGCATCCCATATGTTTATCAAGTAAAACACTTATAGAGAATGATGATTTCTATTTCAGTGGACTGTGCGAAGTACCGGATAACCCCATCGTCTACGTCCGTTCTACAAGGACAGACAGTCATCCTTCAGTGCGCTTTCTACGATCTGACGACAAAGGATATAGCCACATGGGAAGGTCCTCCTGACTTACAGTCAGTGTCTATGCGTCGTATTGTAAATCCAAAGTATCCACGACATCATATTGTTGGGGATGAATCAAAGGGTGTCTTCAACTTGCAGATTAGTAATGTCCAGTTAAAGGATGGTGGAAGATACAGGTGCGGTGCGTTTGGACTGGACTCGAAAGAAGCTACGTTGACCGTCATTGGTAAGCGAAAACATCGATGTCCGTGTATTTGTTAGATTTGCATTCGCTTCTAGTATTGTGAATTACAGAAAGAGGAGCATCACTTAAGCTAGCTACGTCGGATAGATTAGGACCATAGTCATGTCCAGAATTCATGTCAAAACTGGACGCTCAGCTGTAGTACCATAACAAGCCGCTAAGAACTCCAAGATCTAATCATTTCAAGGTCTCATCGAGACCTCCCCACACTATATCAATAGAGTCCATCACAAAATTCTATTGTTATGCTGGTCTTCTGAAGGCAATAATGATTAAATACCATACCTTTCCAACAGTCCCCATCTCCCGCCCGCATGTGATGAAAATCGAACTCTCCGCCAAAGCTTTTTACATGTACCTCGCTATTGGATATATTATATTGCACAAAATGTAGAAAGCAACAATCATTACCTACATTGTTTCCAACAGTCCCCCTCCCGCGCCCGCCTGTGATCAAAGGCGCAGAACTCCCCACCAAAGCCGGCCAGCAGTTGACGCTGTCCTGCAGCTCTACGGGAGGCCATCCTCAGCCAAGGCTCACCTGGTACAACGAGACTAGGATATTCAAACACATGGAGGTCACGTCTCATTACAGTCTTATGATTGTTTGTTTCTTTTTATCTATAATATGAATGCACATTTTGATCACGAAAGAGACGCATGCCAACCACAGGCTATTAATCATGACTAGTAAAATTGCCCCCACGGCACCTGATAAATGTTATAGTAGGCCATATATCATATTTTGAAAACTGTTAATGTGATCCTCACAAAGTAAGCAATGGTCCACGCGGTAAATGCTATTATAAACAACATATATCCCAAAGCTTTATTAATGTACCTAGCCCTTTGTAATAACTATCAGCTAGTTGGACAGCCCTGACTTTGTGTACTCAGTAGCCAAACCAATAAATGTAGATAGATAGACAGATAAAGATGTAGAACTTCATTTCCAATAACTGCAGGTTATTCACCATGAGAGTGTTGGTCGGACAGTGGTGGACCTGGTCCTGCCGGGCCTGACGAGATGGGACAATGGTGTCAACTTCACCTGCACAGCTGACCAGGGGTACCCTCAACTCACTCAGCCCAAGTCTTCATCTGCAATCTTGGCCGTTCACTGTAAGTAACAAGTTAACAATGCATTTATTTCTTCATCGGATTTTGTGTCATGATGCATTTCAGCTTAAAAAATGTTAATCGACATTTGAATTGATTGCATTGATTTTAAAACGGTCAGACGTTTCACGGAGAGTCCACCGCCCTTCAGCGAGACAACAGCTACGAAAGGTAGTGGACCTATATACTATTTTCCCCATCTTATTACCTGGATGTCTAATCAATCTTGAAGCTAGAGTTTTTAAATATGTACCAGGATGTTTACATGATCAATAAAGTCTCAAAAACAAAATCATTACACTTAGTAAGTGATTTTCTCTGACAGTGCTCCCGTTTGTGTCTATGTCAATTTGATGGCTCTATGTTTCCTTAGACCCCCCTACGGTGATAGTTCCCCTGACCTCCGTGCACGTGCGGGAGGGAAACCCCGCCAACCTGTCCTGTCTTGTGGACAGCAACCCTCCAGCCACGGTCACGTGGCGAAAGCTCGGACATGGGCTGGTCATCAAGGGGAAGAACGAGTAAGATATACTGTACAAGAATTCTTTCCTGTCTACACAGATGCTGAATATATAGCGGGAAAGGAATATACACCAGAAAGTTTGAAATCAGGTTGCTACTGGGAACCCGGTTTCGTCTAGCCCGTACAAGCTTTCCAGTGTATATTTCTTTCCCGGCATATATTCCTTTCCCGGCATATTCCCAGTTAAAATTCGCTAATCGAACTCCCCCCCCCCCCCCCAAAAAAAATTGCCATGGTTCCCAGAGAGGCCGGTGAAGGATGCTACTGAATAGACTTAAGACTTAAGACATAAACTACAAAGGTAACATTTGCAAGCATATAAATAATGTCTTCACATGGTCTAGCCTTACATATAACAGACTACAATTCGTTTTCTTTACTAAAACACATTTATTTTAAAATTCATATGGCGACCAGCTCTGCCCTGCCACCTGTGGCATATCTACATTTAAGTGACTATGTGCCACTCTTATTTTGTGCCACCCAGGAACAGAGGCCAGACGATGTCCCTGCCCAAAGCCTCCCGCTATGACAGCGGAGTGTACGAGTGTACTGCTGATAACGGTGTCCTGCCCCACGGGATGGGTACGGCCACGCTGGATGTGCAGTGTAAGTGCCTTCAGTGGGCTGCTAATGTACATCTGTCGCCGCCTGTTGGTTTCTCGATGCGTGGAATCAAAAAGAGCATTCTAGGAGATTTGGCCTTAGTTAGCTAAGTGCCTTTGAAATATGTATGCTCTTTCTTCATCGTAAAGCAAACTCGAGCTGAATCTTTTCTTAACTGAAAATATTCTAATTTCCAACATTCAGTACCAGTATTGAGAACACTTAACTTAACTTTTACTAGTTTTAGACTAGCGTAGAGCCTTGTGGTATTGAATTTACACTGTTTGAATTTCTCATGTTGCCTTCAATTAGCCGACGGACAAGAATTTGTAATAAACTTTATGACTAAAATCAGTATGTTAAATCTCATCACATGCAGACGCCCCGTGGATTGATCCGACCATGGATGATGAGATCACCCTCATGCACGACCAGGAGGGGTTCAAGTTACGATGTTTGGCGGACGGAAACCCGAAACCGCACATCCGCTGGCGGCGGAAGGATACAACCCTGTACTGGGAAAACCCGCTCCGGTTCCACCGGGTGCGCTACGACGTGGAGGGGACGTATCAGTGCGTGGTCACGAGTGGCGGGTTTCAGGAGGTGACCAAGGATACGTTCATAAACATCGTCGGTATGCAAATGATTTTCCAATATTGAACAAAATATATAAGACACTTGTAGGCTTGCACATTTCAATGGTGTGTGTATGCAAACGTATTACCAATAGTAGACGACTGAAGCACAAAATTTGCTTAAACCCCGTTTACAAATCAAGAATTTAGCTCGGCCGAGTTGTCAGCGAGCACTAAATTACAAGGAGGCATGAACCTGATGCCTACGAACAAATGGTAGAGTTTCTTCGTCGGCATCAGGGTCATACCTCCTCGTAATTTAAAGCTCGATGACGACTCGGCCGAGTTAAATTATTGATTTGTAAACGGGCCTTTATGACCTTCATCCACGATTTTGCTTGCCATAGAGCGATTTTTGCTGCTTCACCCACGACGCCATGCGACACCTGCTAAAAGTACATCGTATATTCACATAGTGGTGACATAGGCCCAAAAAGCAAGGAAATGTTCAAAGAAATACACTGCCAAGATAGAGCACGACATCATTTACATTAGGGCAAGTCATCAACAGAGACGGGCCCGACACCGAATGCCGGGCATCTTTGGACCCGTTGCTGACGTCACGCCTCAGTTCAGGTCACACGACATAGGCCTCATTTCGACTTGAGAATGGTCAGGGAAATGAGCTTGTAAGTAGGCGCTTTACCTTGTGTGCAACAATATTTTCTACAGGTTTTGAAATGTTTTTTTTTTTTTACATCCAACAGGACGGCCCCAGCTTCTCGGGGAGGAGTCAGTATCGGCCACGGCGGTGGCTGCGGGTGGGACCGCCCGATTCGCCTGCGACATCACGGCGGACCCCATGCCTGACCGGATCATCTGGTTGTGGAGAGACCGGGACGGGATCGAGAAGGAACTGACTGTAGCGTCGGGCGAGTTCATAACCATCAACAAGAAGAGAGACATGGATGTTAAGTCTTCGTCGAGCTCTCTCACTATTAAAGACGTCGCCTATAAGAATGAAGGGACGTACATCTGCAGAGCCAGTAACATGTTCGGTTCCGTACAGAGGAACTTTCAGCTGCAGCTCACAGGTGAGAAGTCTGACCAATAGGGCATACTAAGGCCCCCTTTCCACTTTCCCCGATCACGCTGCGCTCTCACTGCGACCTACAACGGATATGTGTAACCTTTGATTTCAAGCTGAATGTATCGTACAGAATGTAAAGGTGTGACTGAAGAGCCCCAAAACACAAAAAAAACAAGAAAAGATTTATTAGTTTTTCTATACAATTCGTTGAGCGATCTGTTACATTTTAGGTCGCAGAGAGAGCGCCGCGAGAGCGCCGTCCCAGTGGTAAGGGGGTATAAAGGACAATAAGAGATTCTACATCCTCTAGATTGTAGCTAGTGCGTTAATTGATAAAAGTTATGTTATACAGATACAAATGTGTCTTAGTTGAATACATTGAATATCTTAGAAGAATGCATGCAAAAACTGTTGTTTACATGTATGTATACATTAGCATAAACCAAAATGATTAATTGCCTGCATTTAGTTATTGTATGGCAAGCTATTTTTAGAATGCGACCAGAAAAGAACACCGTTACACTAAAGCGTCACCTAGCTTAATCTGCGTAGTAAGCGCTAGTCATTAATGCCCTGAAGAAGGTGACAGGTGGTCACCTACGTGTCGGCTACTGTATAAACATGTTATTCTGCTATCTAATGCTATTTCCTATCTCTAGAATCAGACCATGTTCCCGCCATCATCATTGCGACCACAGCGGGCATCGTTCTTGTTGTTACCATCGTGATTATCGGGATTTCTGTTGCCAAGAAGAAAGGGCTGTTATGCGTAACGCGGCCGCCAGGTGAGCTGTTCTGGGGTTTAGAAGATATTCAAGCACGTACAATTCTCTTTGCTTAGTAATGTATTAACCATAAGGATGCTTATGAATGAGTAGATATGCGCATGGTCATAAGTAAAGAGCCTTGAGACGAAACTTGTCTGGAAATTATGATAGAAAATGGACCGAGGAAGACCAAATACATCCAGTTATGTATACAGTATGATCGAGACATGCATCTCTAAAAGTTAGGGGCCTTCATATTTGCCTTTGCACTTGCGAAGTTGAACCTCCGTATAAGCACGTTATTGGTTCCAAGTGCGCTGAGGAGCGACATAAATTGCGAAAAACATGTCAAAGGTAAAGTTCCCAGAGATGTAAACAAGGCACGCCTGGATATTTTATGGAAAATCTAGGGAATAGTCGACACTAGAACTGTTTAAAAGCCAGGGGCCTATTTACCATGTTTAAATAGATGTTCGCCTTTCAAAGACGTCATGATTCTATACACAATACTATCTTATTATCTTGACATTGTTGGCAGAACCTCTTCCGTCTTCTCGGCCGGTACTTCTTATTTACGGTTTTGATGGTTCATGAAATATTAGATACTACATGTTTGTCTTTCGTGGAAATTATGATTCTATATCACTATTATCGCACTAACGGAGAGGAGCAAGGGGCCAGTCCCTGGCCTAGGCACTTAGGCAGGCAGGTAAGGTGGACTCTTACTGTACTTGGGGCACCGTTGCAGCACTGTGGGGTTCGTTCACGGTGGCACTGTTTTGTTATTTTCGCGATTTTTGATCATTTAGATATTGCGTAATACGCAAAAGTATGACTTAGAAGAAGACATAATACACAAAACGGAAGAAATTTCGTTCTTAAGCTCTGAAATTCGTTGAGTCATCTACGAACCCAAAAGTGCCACAACGGTGCCCCACGTGTAGTGAGAGTCCACCTGTAGGCATTATCGCATTAAATTATCACTTGTTTGCAGAACCTCTGGGCGTGTCTTCCCCCCGGCCGATGCCGCCGATCCCGAAGTACGGGCGGAAGCGCGGCCACGGCACGAACGACTCCGGTGTGGAGGACCTGGAACTGCAGGAGGTGGACGGCACCATGAAGCCGCGGCCCCCGCCAAGGGTGGACAAAGAGTGGAAGGCTGTGGGACTCACTTACACAGGTAAAGAAAAAAAAAAGTGGTCAAGCTAAAACGCAGTTACTCAAGATATGATTTTGGAAACATTCAGACGTTTCAGACACCATTCGATGACTTTCGTCAGTGACACTGGACTAAGACTGGAGAGATATGTTGGAGAGCAGTTATTGTATGCTAGCAACTCATTTATATGTAAAACAGTTGTAGAACAGGTTCATCCTAACTATGAATTAATATGTACAAAAAGGGGAGGAAGACGATTTTTGAAGGCAAAAAGAAACAGGGAAAGACAAGTTAAGACTATCTTGATGCAAATGAGTTACTAGTAATTATCTTTAGTTGTTGGAATCTCTGTCCTGCAGGTCTGGTTCACAGCACCTCCCTCCCGCCCTACTCCACGGTGGAGCGACATCGTCCCGACGGGGAGGACATCGGCGATCCCGCTGATTACACCGAGGAGGTACGTGGCTTAAGGTGGTGTCTCACTACACTTGTGTCAATCTTGCGTCACTGCGGAGTTCGAAATATCAATGAATTTCAGAGTTAGAGAACGAATTTTCTTTCCTTTTTTTTGTATTTTGTCGTCTTCTAAGTCATACGTTTACGTATTACGCAATATCTAAATTGGAGAAAATAACAAAACAGTGACGCAGTGAACGAACCCCGCAGTAACGCAAGCTTGACACAAGTGCGGTAGGAGCGCACCTTTAAAGTGGCGTATCACTACACGTGGGCCACCCTTGCGTCACTGCGGGGTTCGTCCAGTGCAACAATGCTGTGCTATTTTCTCTGATATTTTATTATCTAGATAAAGCGTATTACGTAACTGTATGACTTAGAAGACAACAAAATACACAAAACGTAAGAATATTGTTTTTTTTTATCTCTGATATTCATTGACTATTTTTCGAACCCCGCAGTGCCGCACCGCTGTCCCAAGTGCGGTGAGATACCACCTTACGCATTTATCAGACTGAAAACGCTGGCTCTTGTTGGGAGAATAATGAATGAAGGAAGGAAGACATTTATTGTACATATGAATTTTTGCCCAAGCGAGCTAAGTACAGGTCACCACAGAGACAGAACATACATAATAGTTTGGCATCTTCTCGCTTTTTGTAATTATGTTGAAACTGTAGGTTTGTATAAACTTACCAATAGTCGGTTTGTCAACTTGTCAAAACACACGAGGAAGTGCTTCTCATATGTCTGAAGTGAGAAAATCTTCTTTACTATAAAAAAAGAAATGTTCGCGTTGAATTGGTCACCACGAAAACCGCAAACATATCACCACCGCGCACATGTCTGCATTTACGGTATACGTGGCTTGTTTCGCCCCACCTGCTTCCAGCGGTCCCCTGCACACCAAACCTTCCATTAGCAAAATTACGACACGAAACAACTGTCGGTGTTTGTTTTTATGACAGCTCTGGGGCCTGGTAAGTGCCGGGGCTTGATTGAAGATGGGCCCTTATATTTCCCATATCGGGTGTAACAGAAGTGACTCAAACCTCACGGTAATATATACCCGCACATCTACGAGGCAGTTCCCATTTGCCCTACATAACGGGAGTAATAAACTAATAAACTCCGCTGGCGTGCTCTAGTAATGAATCTAGCTTGTATTTACACGCACAGAAGAAAGATGAGCAAACAATTCAGTCCTTTTAATGTTCATTAAAAAGCAATATATTCTGTGCGTATGCTTCGATATCTTAAGCTCCGCCTTAGGCCAAACCGACTTGATTATAACGATGACATCAGGCGCGCACAGATTTTGTTCGTATATCCCAAAAATAAAGGTTTGCGACCATACTGTGAATTGTTGAAAAAAAAGCTGTAAAATGAGCAGATAGAATTGCAAAAGAAATACCGGAAAACGAATAATAGTTCATTTATTGTTCAGGCATTTCTTCAAACTTTCAGACCAATTAGATTCCAAGTCAACTATTTTGGGTAATTTCCTGTTTATTTTAATGCTCGCATCAGTTTTTAAGTGCACAGGGTATGTCATTCATACAATCAAATAAGTTTCGCTTTATGCTTGATCGTTCCTAGTCTCACCTGCATACGTTTTAACGCCTATCAGACATCTTTCTCAAAGCTACTTAATGGAGTGCTGCTTCTCGCCGCTAAAAGAAAACTCTACTGATGTATATCATATGTCAAGAAGCAGTTACTATAGAAACTGGATATGATTTTTGAAACGCTCAGACGTCTCAACTAGCATCCACTAGTTTTCGTCAGTGACACTGATGAGATAATTTTCGGAAATATAGTCTGCCTTATACCTCAAATAATGTATCATTACTTTGTCCTTCCGGAAGCATACACTATCTCTAACAGCACCAGGCGATTGCAGGTGTACGTTTTGTTGTAATGAGTTTCACCAAATTCTTTTCTCGACGCGCTCTCTGCGACATGGAATTTGACAATTCGCTCAACGAATTATATAGAAAAGAAAAGATTTTTTCACAGTTGTGATTTGTTGTTCTCAGTCACACTTTAACATGCTGCATGATATACCGAGTAAGAAATCAAAGGTTAGACATATCCTATTCAGGTCGCAGTAAGAGCGCATTGCGATCGCCTTCTGGTGGGAAGGGGGCCTTAAGCGCTCTGTCAAATTCAGTCTGCATTATACCTCAAATAATGTATCATTACTATGCCCTACGGGATGTATAATATATCTCTAACAGCACGAGGCGATTGCAGAGGTATGTTTAGTTGCAGAGGGCTTCACTTAATTCTATAGATAACGAAGGGAAGACACGGCTCGACACGAAGATTTATGGACCAGTAGCTTTCAGCTTGGTCCGATGACGAGCAAGTACTGATCCCAGGAACCTATGGCATTTGATGATGGATGGATGTACCATGACCGGCCCGCACTAAAACATATGGACGTGTAACACACGCACTCACACCTCCCACGACGCCATTTCACGTCCCACGCCATTGACACTAGAGGCCACGCTGTAAAGTGTTTCTTCAACATTTCACATTCTATGGGGATTTAATGGCATAATTCTTAGAGTATGTAGGAATTGTCACTTTTCTCTCCTTGGAGAAAACATTAAACTCAATCAATATGTTACAATGGAAATGCTCTTAGATTTGCAATTGACTCGATCCGTAATGACCGTAATTAACGTTATCCTCATGGAACGTTGAAACATATTATTCAAAATGATTGATTGCTTAAATCTTCAAACCGAAGATTTTATGATTATTGTGGTAGGTTTTATCAATAAATCGACCGATCCATTGACCAAAATTAGATTATCTTTTATATCACTTGGGATTTCCTGTACATGTATATTATGTATTCTATTTTCTTATGTGTCATTTTGTCTTTTGCAGTAATCTGTTAATAAAGACCGCACATTTCTCACATTGAATATCCATATGTTAAACTTGAACGTTGAGTTTAATCTTACCCAATCTGTGCATGTATTGCAGCAGAACGTGGCTCAAATTCCACCCCCACTGGACCACAGAAGCCAGAAGAAACCCTCAGCGAGACGCAGCATGTACCGAGGCTCGGAGTTAGAAGACGTGGTCGATGTGGACAACGAGGTTCCGTGAATTATCCAGGAAGCTCATCTGTGTTCAACTTGGTAGTGGGGGTGGGTACAGGTACACCGTGTCGTTACAAAACCGGGTTTTCTTCTTAGACTAGTCCGGAAAACCGGCCCTGAAAAAAATCAGCGGACCGGAATTTGGACCGACAAGAAAATGGTGTTCAAGTGTTTTCGGGCTTACGGACCCCAAAAATGATAAGATCGAAGTACAGGAGAGTTCTACCAAGTTTCTACAGTCAAACATGTTATACGTTAACAGAGACATTAGTCTTGTACATGAAGAAATGATTTTAAAACGCCATTCAGATACTCCGTCAAACAGATGTTACTTTGTAATGAAATGGACCATTCTTTTGAGTATTGCCCATTCCAGTTTTCCCAGACAATTAGGTCCACGTTCAAGTCCTGGACCTGGATATGGTTCTCTGGGCCTGGACTAGAACTTGACCTGAATGTCCTGTACCGGTACCTACCTCTAGTTGGTAGTAATCATAGTAAAATCATGCTAAACTTTCTTCCAACACAAAAGTACACACGGATCAAATTTTCAACGACCACTGTCGCCGTCTTCAGGATCAATACTGATGACCAATCACTTCAATACGTAAACTCGCGAGAGTTACAGACGCCTGATGATCTTATGATCTGATGATCTTAAGACACGCGATCCTGAAGACAGCGACAGTGGTCGTTCACCGTGGGTCGTTGAAAATTTGATCCGTATATACCATTGTGCTGGAAGAAAGTTTATCATTGTATAACGAAGTTCCTTAAACAGTTATACCTGTTTGTTAATCTTGAAGAAGATCTAGCAGTGGCAGAACAGTGTTCACGGTTGGATACTGTTTGGGCCTTTTGTGTAAAGTAAGGCGACAGGTAGAACTGTTTGGAGATCTTCTGTTTGTGCCGATATGATGTGTTTTGTGTTTGTTTAAAGCACTTACGTACTTTTTAACGGTACGAATAAACCTGGGTTATACTTTCAATGTCGACTTTGTCAAGATATTACACTATCACTATATGAGGGATGGTTTTATATGTGTGTTGCCTTGTATCTTTACTCAACATTTATGGTTTTAAGAGAGGGCTTTTTGTACTATCCTCAATTAATATATGTGAAAAGAATAAAATAATAAAATAATAGAAGATTTGGGAGGGGGAATTGTAATATTTCGATTCTAAGAAAGCAAGCTGATAACACCAATGCTGACAATGTGAAATCATATCTATAGACAGTATGAGCAATGACTTGTATAGGCTCTAAATTTCTATTTACCTTATACTTAATTCTAATTAACTCGCATTTCAATTTTTGTCACAACTATTATCATTAGTGTAGTTATTTCAATTAAGCTTCATTTTTGTATTTACATTATAATTGTCGTTAGTTGATTTAGTGTGTATTTGCGGTACACTAGTAAATAGCGCAATATTCCTAGTTTTTGTAATGCATTGCGTTACTTGTTCCACTCATTACGTGTATAATAGGCTTCCCGAAGATTTCGTTCTGAGACGTTTGATAGAGAGAAACAAAAATTGATGAAGATTATTGAATGGATGTAAATATGTAGATTCAGTTACTTGCATTGAAACCTTTATGTGCTCTGTCCAACCACTTTACAGTAACCATTAATTTGAATTATGCCAGAATTTACCTTTAATGGGGCATTTGTCAGTTAATAGGAATTAAGGTTTTCTAGAAGTACGTTTTACAGGATGTCTGTATCATCCATCCCGAAAGTGCCAGTCCTCAGAATCTGTAACAAGTGACTCATAGCAATGTAAGTCTCCTGATGGTTACTCCTTAGCAATTACATAATCTCCCCATGCTTGTAAATGTCACTATCGTTTGATAGATTTCGTTTTTCCAAGTCCAGTGGATGAATTTGGTAGGAGAAACAGTCCACGATGGGAGCATTCTGTCATTGCCGAATGTTTTTATCGTCCATTTGCTTCGGGGTGATCGTCTTAGCTCCGTTCTTAACGGCCCTAAAGAATAGCCCGGTTCCATTAATGAAATATCCATAAGCCTTAAGCAATAGGGGAACTTCATCGCTTAAAACCCCAGGGGTTATACCCACTCTGGTGTATATCTTCAGCAAGGAGTGGAATTATCAGGGCGTTTTGAACACTTATAAATCCTCAAGACATTCCGTACACGTTGGCTGTATCTTAAAACTAACTAGCTCTGACGATTGCTAATATCTGATTTGGTTCTACGACGCTTTTATTTTCCTGTTAAGCATTCCGCCGCATTATCAAGTTGTAAAATCCACTCTTTGAATCAGCACGTCCAATAACCCACAATCAGTGCTTTGCTTCAAGGTCTTTCCAATAAAAATAAGCTTCTTTCATGAGTTTCCAAACTGGCTCAAAGGCAAAAAATAAAAACTCACAGAAGAGAAACTGATTATATCCGGAGGGGAGATTTCTTGCACAGTATGAGAAATTTGAGCATAAAACGACAGGCGGCCATACGTCAATGCCGGTGTATATGCAGACCGTACAATTGTAAATAAGAGAACGTAAATGGCAACCTGTAATAACAGTATCTGATGATTTATGGAGTGGACTGTGGGCTGATTATGGCCCACAATAGGCGGATACATGTACATTACCGGCCCAGACCGGCAGCATCAATCATAGTAACAATGAATAACGGTGTCCACGTTTGCATGTACGCCGTGTAAGGCGCCCAATTATGGAGTAGCCGATCCAGTAAAAACCCTGTTCCAGTTGGAGGGGGCGGTTTGGCGACTTCACTGCGACATGATATCTGATAGAGCCCCCAACAAACTTCTTATATGAAAAAAAAAAGAATTGCACAAAGTATGAATACACGGTTTACACATCTTATTTCATACCCCCTTTCCACTAGGACGGCGCTCTCGCCGCGTTCTCTCTGCGGCCTAAAATTTGACAGATCGTTCAACGAATTCTATAGAAAAGAAACGAATCTTCTTGTGTGTTTTGTTGTCTTCTCAGTCACGCTTTTACGTTTGTATGATATACACAGTGTGAAAGCGAAGTTTACAAATATCTTATTTAGGACCGTCGCAGTGAGAGCGCAGCGCGATCGCCGTCTAGTGGAAATGGAGTCGTATTAAGGTCGTAGCGCGATCGCCGTCTATCGGGATGGGGACTAATTGAGATCAGCAAATTTGTGCCGTCAAGTAAAATATGTACGCTTACATGAGGACATTATTACTGTACAGATTAAATGTGTTCGTCTTTCTACGATCTGGGAATTTTGAGATGTTGAGTCACACATTGTTACACCTGAGCAAATAAAACAGGTTTACTCCATATCACGGACTCGTCTAACTCAAATTTACCATGCATGGCTGGCTGAGGGAACTGAAAGGTGCTTTATCTTATGATGTTGAGAGTAGATTTAACAATAATGCCTGTAGTCTACTCCTTACAGCAGTCAGGTTAGTATCGAATGGCAATTTGCAGCATACTCAACACCACAGACAGACTCGGATTCTTATTTGTTTTACCCAAAGCAATTTGAAGATGAATGCCACTTTGTCATGATGTGCAGTAGGTACAATGTTTCACGTAATGAGTTATTCACATTCCTCGAATCAAATACAACAGATTTTATGAGACTCAATGCCACAGGCAGATTTGATTATTTATTCAGAACAACTTCCACAATGCTAAAATAGGTAAATAGACTGCTTCACCATAAGAAAAAATGCGAAAACTCATAATTAGCCCCACTCGATTGTAGTACAATATCAATAATTTAGGCTAGCTCTTATTGTTCTAGAAATTAGGATGCCAATTTCATTCTATATTCATAATCTGCATATGTACTATGTTTGATACTTGTTTTAGTAATTAGGATGATAAGTTTTTTCTTCTTTTGTTCTTGCCATACATTGTACCGTGTACGATCGTTGCGCAATAAAGTTCTTCTTTGTGTTACCATGCATGACTGCAGGGTGTTAGATTTTCGCTGGGAGTAGATCTGACACTAATGTCCCTAGTCAACACTCCGCATGAATTAGCATCTAATGGCAATTTGATGCATGCAAAATTCTGGATAACTTCACTGTATCACCGCTACTATCTGTTGCTTACGTCAATGACAAACAGACACGGTAGTGTGAAACACAAGGTGGCAGCTAATCAATCAACTGGATGGAGTTTGTAAAAGGTCAGTCAGACCTATTCAGTTCCTTGCATAACTGCTACAATGTACCTACTTTTTATGTCTTCTAAACACCTTTAAGAAACGGCCAGTCAAATCTGTTACAAACCTATCCAGTTGCTTGAGTAATTGTTATCAGTTGTCCATATCTTCAAAACACCTTCGGTTAAAGAAAGAAACATCCTGGCCATTGAAAGAAAGCAACGAAAAAGGGTAGCCATTTCTGACACCAATTGCTCTTGTCAACACTCAACAGCGATAAGCATATGCAATGGCGATAAGAATCATGCAAAATACTAGATAAAATCCGTATATCCATTCCTATCTGTCGCCTGCTTCTTTGAAACCTGGACTTGCTTGCATCTTTTTGAACAGACATATATTCTGGTCTTGAAAAGAAAGAAATCAGCGGAAAAGGTAACCATACATCCTCTCTACTTTGCCTCCTCGCATTTCTTTGATTACCTTTATCAGACTAAAAGCGCGGAGAAACATAACGGCGCGTTGACAGCTTCCATTGAAGTACGCTTTTGAACCATTAGGTTCCATGCACGCTGAAGGCAGCACTGGCAGCGGATGTATGAACAGGCTGACTTCTAAGGCCAAGCTTTCCAGTCGTGAGAAAGCGACGGGGGTCCGGATGGCGTTCATTAATTCTCAGGCATCGCCATTTCCTTGAGACTTACTTTAAGGAACGCGATTTACGCGCTCCTAAAGGATTTCAGCTAAATCTTCACTTACGGCTGGGTAAAAAGCCTCAGCCTGTCAAATGAGGGAATCTAGAGGAGGTCCGACGTGCGTAGGAAACCCAAGTTTTACGATACTTCTCTCTCTGCTCGCCGGCGGTGTTAGTGCTGCTGCTGCTGACGCGTGGGACTTAATTTGTTTGAAAAACAACGGACGTGGGCGGCATGGCCAATCAGCCTTCAGCCCGTCTTTCCCGCTAATCACGATCCGGTTAGGCGAACGCGGGTCCATTTGCGCCGAGTGCCACCGAACAATCGACCGTTTTCCGGCGGCTGGTGTTGCGCGATGGCTGCCCACTACAAAGGACTGCTGGTCGTCATGCTGGTGATGGTATCTGCATGGACAGGTATGACTTATGGCGTTTGTTATTAGAACATTCCTACCTTTTTTCTGGTCTGCCAGGTGTTGTCTTGCACGGAATAGAGATGTGTGTTGTGTTCAAGGGGTGTTTAAAAGGCGTGGTTCGTTGTGCATGTCTATCAGTTTGGCTTAACAAACTACATGTGTGTTCTTTTGTAGTTTTTCCTGCCCTGTCCACTTGAAATGATAAATGACAGTGCTGGTGTACAATTCCCGTAGTTGGCCAACCTGCCAATTATCGTGCACGGTGCTAGACAGGCATTAGGTCCATAATGATCCTCTCGCAGATCACAACTGCATGTTACATGCCGTATTGTACAGTGTGTATTTGGACGTGCACCTGTAACGTATATTTAAATTGCGTAGATAGAATTCCGTCGACAATTGCATCATATCCCATATTGTACATGGCATATCTAAATTCTATACATTTTACGTAAGATGCTTTACTAGCATGAGTATAATTTTGCATATCATGCAAATTGATATAATTATACAAGATTCTGATTCACACCGATAGACGAATGCATAAAACGTATATTTGTAAAAGCAGAATTTATATGTCAGTTATATCAAAGCCCGTATTGCACATTACACATTTGAAAATACGTACAAGGTATACTTTCAATTGTTAAGTAATAGGCGTATAGATGTATGAAGAAAGATCTGTTAAAATATGAAAACTAATAAGATACTGATATAATATGTGGCAGATGATACATATAAGTCAGTATGATATAACACAAGTAGTTGAAGCATTTTGAAAAACAAACGAAAGGCAATTTGGGATAGTGATGTTAAGGTGACTACGCGTGCTCGTGTTTTACCTTGTACGCAATATCAACAGCGGTTGACAATTATTAGCGGCAATTTACGGAAAGAGCCGCATCCACTTTACTTAAGGTCTAAGACGCACGTTGGCGGTGGATCGATTTCTGTCGGAGAAGTGGCGTTTGATTTGAGGAATCGGTCGGCTTAAAACTTGTTCCGTGTAAGCGCTGCCGGCGGGTTGGCCCCCAGTGGCTCCGACTGTCACTGGATCCATGATCAACATGTCCTCCCGCCGGGCGGCTATCCATCCCAGCCTCGCACACAATAACTGCTGTGGGGAGGAGATAGCCGAGCTGGGGGTACATACTGTACGAACATCACTGCTCATACACACGCACACACACAACTGCTGGGTGAAGGAGATAGCCGAGCTGGGGGTACCCAATGTTTGAACATCCCTACCAGATACACACGCACACACACAACTGCTGTGTGAAGGAGATAGCCACACTAGGGGTACGAACATCCCTATTAGATACACACGACGACTCGAAATACTTGTGTTCAGCGTACCTGCACTGGTGCAGGTAACATTGAAAATTACCTGCACGAGACAAATTTTACTTGCACCACTCTGAATTTAGCAAGTATGGATCGTTATAGAATTGTTAAGGAACTACTGCTATTTTTCTTTTATATTTTATAGGTGGCAAAATGCAGCTAATAACAATCCATGCACACCTACACCATAGGTCATTTATGTTTAACACCCAGTACATGGACTAACTAGAGCAGGTTAGGTGCAGGTAGACACCAGAAATACCTGCACAGCTCCAATTTTACCTGCACTAACCTGCACATGCATGTGGCATTTCGAGCCCTGTACACACTCACAGCAACTGCTGTGTGGAGGAGATAGCCGAACGGGTGCAGACGACTATATGAACATCCCTGGCTACTATATAGATACGCTTGATTTCGTTCCACCAGATACACTGAAATCCACGCACTTCATCATATTTTGGCTCAGTTCTAATTGAAGTAGTAAACTAAAGGAAAACAAGTAACTGAAGACAGACTGAGTCCCCAAAGCAATATGGCAGCAATATCATTGACTACAAGCAAAATTTACCAGGGAGTTTCGCACCACAGGATATTCTAAAATCCACGTACTAGATCATGTCGGGTTTCCAATTGTAATTGAAGTCATAAAGGAAAGAGAGAGGAAATAATGTTGGACATGCAGGGCTTTATGGAGTGAAATATCTACTAGCCTGGTCCCGAAATAAGATCGATAATGTATGTATGTGTGTAAAAACAAAAGAGAAGCATGATACATATAACATATCAACTTTACCAGGATTCTAAAATGATTGCATAATCTCTATAGCTGGAGATAACAATTGGTGACCACTTTCGGGCATCCTTTTGTCCTTAAATTAAGAGAGAAAGTTCTGCGACTAGGAAAAGTTAAGCTTGAGTGCCTAAAGAAATACTGCATCGTTCTTACTGCTTACACAGTATTCTTCTCTATGCTGGGGAATTTTGTACCAAAGGATAGTCTAAAACCCGCGTACTTCATGAAGAAGTGGTTCTGATTTGAGTTGTCTACTAAACAGAAGTAAGTCTATTTGCCATGATGCAGTTCTCAAAGAATCATTGAGAAATATTTATCTCTCTGCCAAAGGGTTTTGGACGAAATCCACACACTTCGTCATGTTTTAGTTCCATTCTACCTGAAGTCGTAAGCTAAAAAGAAACTCTCGATATGCTTAAAGCCATATATATGTAATAGTCTTAATGTACTTGGTACATTGTTATCGATTGTTATCCTGCCCAAGTCAACTTCCATCTGTATTGTCCATGTCAGCAGGGCTTTCCTTTCCTAAACGCCACAGGCTAGTTGGGCAGTCCTGGCTGAGTGTGGTGGGCAGTCAAAACTATTAGTTCAGAGACATAAAAAGAGAAGCAAGCTCATCCTTACTTCGAACAGTTGAGTGCCCGAAGAAATATTGCAGTACTTTTACTGACTAGAAGTAAATTATTCTTCTCTTTGCTCAGGGAGTACCGGAAGTATAATGCCTGCATATGAAAAATGCAGACTACGTCTGAAAGCAATTCCAGGTTTGATACAGTGATTACGTCACGTCCATATATATCTGTCTGGTTCTAGTTCCTCCTAGCTATTGAATCAAGTCCGCGATTTTCTTATTCTACAATTGAGAAACATGAAATGTGATCTTGTCTAACAATTGTTATACCCCTGTCACATTATCCACGATCTTCGGGCGTATCGATGGAAGATCGGCCATATTTAAGATCTACAGAGGGTTGTGCGTATTTTTCACCTTAACCGTCCCTGTCACATGTAAGCCATACTTTGTACCTTGTACAATTGTTGTGCAATAAAGCGAGGCTCGGGCGATTGCCGCAGAATCGTCGTCACGTCCGATCGTTTTTCGCCAAATGTGACAGGGGTATTAGCACATGCGAAAGATTAATGGAAAATCATCTTTACGCATGCTTAAAGGCATACTTAAAGATTGTATTTCGTGCAGTGAAAGCGCAGAAAATTTTCCACATATTGTAGATTCAAGCGTAAGTAGCTTTCAATTTACAGGTAAGTTTGTAATCCTGAGAGGAGCCCCACAGTGGCGGGAAGCTTAGAGTTTTTATTGGAAGGCGTTGTTTGCAATATGCGGGTAATCCAGCTGGCTATAAACTCGCTTCAGCTTTAACCCAGGTGGAAGAGATCATCATCCCAACTTAATCGACACGGTACGCTGTGTGCGGGTTGATAAATAATTATCAGCGGCAATTATCACACCTTTCCTTTGTATGTATGCATGTATGTATGTATGTATGTATGGTCACAACTTTTGCATTGAAGGTTCGAGCTCTGTTTCAACACAACAAATTTTTGGTCGCACATCCGTCGACATTCGTCACGAGTGATGCCTTGATTACTCTGAGCACGTGACCTAGGAACACGTGACTGGAGTAAAGAATCGTAGATGCCTGGCAATCGGTATCGGCCCCCGTCTCTGTTAAGTGTCGGCTTATGTAGATGGCCTCCTTTACACCCCTTACAAATTAATCCGGTTCAGCGTCCAATATTAGTGTTAAAAGACAGCTAAAAACTTCAATAAGGACTATATCAACTCAGATGAGCTTTCATGCTACCTATCACAGCTTTTGTAGTGAAAGCATTCAAAATTTGCTCCTCAGTAAGGCACCCATTTCATGAAGACGGCGATCGCACTGCGACCCCGCTACAACCTGAATCGGATTTGTTTAACCCTTGATTTCATGACCGGAACATCGTGCAGAATGTAAAAGTACGACTTACAAGAATCAAAGCAGACATAGCCTAAAAAGGATCTGTCATTTATTGATCAATTTCGTCGAGCGCTATGTTAAATTTTAGGTCACAGAGAGGTCGTCGCTGTGGAACGTGGGTGTATTAAGCTGGGTTTACACGTGCGTATACATTCAAGTCCGTATGAGGTACGTATAGAATTTTAAGCCGCTACCAGGTTCCACGGGTTACTGAAAAATTGTGGAAAGTGGGCATTCATGATCATACTCTTTGTTCTTGGATTTTAAGTTTCAGTTTTGTTGTTACACGTGTGCCATTATTTTCTGTATGTTTGCCATGATTTTCATTCTGTAAAATTATGTTGTTTATAAACAAGAAAAAGATTGATTTTTAAAAAAAGTGGACATATATCGACACATAACTGATGAGTTAATTGTCTGAGGAGTATAATTTGCGACCTAGCTAACTCGTTTGGCATGTTATCTGTTCATATTTGGCCAAGCTCTACTATTTTCAAACGACCTGCAGAGCCTGGTAGAGGCTTAGAGTAAGACTTCCATAAGATCGTCGTGCACACTTATGAACGTTTAAGCCTACCTATACACGGTAATTGTAACGGGGCACTGATGAAGAAATAATGGCCAATTTGACGGGTACACAGTATCGGCGGAAATATGAGTAATGGCGGGATATCGACCACCCTAACTGCCATCACCAACAGGCAGGACTGGAACCGGAAAGATTATCGATTATGACCATCCTGAGATTCCTGAACTAATTTTACTGTAACTTTCAACTCAAAAATTGCCTGCGTTCTATCTGCATAACGTGACGTCACGGCAGCAATGGCCTGTCCATTTCTTGACAAAGACTGGTTCTGTTCAGTTGAATATCTGGGTGAGTCCAATTTGTTTGTTGGATATCACAGTTAAATTAGTTCAAGGATGACTTCTAGATGAACTTATAGTTATAACCTGAGATTGTTTAGTCTTAAAACGGTACCAAATCTGCCGAATATCAAATTGAACTTCTGAGGTAGATGTGCAACTCGTCGGGGTAATCAGTTTTATTACACCCCCATTTGACCTAAAATCGCTAACAAATTTCATAAATAGAAAAGGAATCTTTTAAAATTCGGTTTCTTCTCGGTCATTCTTTTATATTTTGCATCACATTCCTGTGATTGTATAGTTAATTGTATAGTAATAATCTTAAAACGACACCAAATCTACCGAATACAAATTAAAGTCGGTGTCACTGACGAAAGAAATCGGACGGTGTCGGAAACGTCTGACCGTTTCCAAAATCATGACCAAACGTTGCTTGAGTAATTTCAGCTTTTGGGCGTATCAAATTGAAGTTCTGAGCTAGATGTCCAGCCCATCAGTGTAATCAGTTTCATTACACCCCCATTCTACCATGGCGGCGACCTATCTGCTACCTTAAATGTGAAAAAGCGCTGGAAGAATTTGATAGAGAGTAAAGAGAATCTTTTTACAATGCGTTGTCTTCTTGGTCAGTATACAGTGTACAGTATAATTTGAATCATATTCCAATCATTACAATTCGATCCGTCGCTCTTAGGTAACAACGTAATCACCGTCTGGACGTCGGGCCTGGCCAGTGAACTGTTCAAGATTCAGTTTTAGATACTTAGTAAGGAAAAAGAATGAAAGATCCTTACTTTATGGCCTTGTGGCTAAATATCAAACTATTTCTCTGTATATGTATCTATATATAGACGGTATAACCGCCCTTCGGCGTAACACACCAGCTAGCATTTAGGCTAAACATAGACAATACATACTATTAGACTAAACTTTGTTTGTCTATTTTGACTTGTCTTTCATCAGGTAGTCCCGGTAGGGACTTGAAACAGGGAAAACAAAGAGAATGTACTGTAAACACGGATAATTGTACGATAGAAACGTTAAAAGTAAAGCGAAGCCGAGTGCGATCGGATACAAGGCTAGGATTTTCATATGTACCCGCGTACTAACATTATTACCTCTATTTCTCAGCGCGAGTGGATCTATAGTGTATTCTGATAGGAGTTTCCATCAACACGGATTAACCTAGTCGATAAAGTGTGACATGTTGTCAACCCGGCAATGCACGGAGGACATCCCGGGGCACCTCAGGGTGGCTTTCCTCTCCACTGATTACAGAAAGCACACGGATTCACGCCTCTGTCGGAGTTTCATCACTATAAAATGCTATCAGTGCCAGGGTTGGCTGCTGACCTCCAAAAAGAACCCCCCGAACAAGGCCGAAGTCCTTAACTTCCGGGGTTCGTGCGCTACGTATACGCGCGCGCAAAGTTGCTACTTCGGGGGAATACGCTATCCCGGATATATCCGGGTGCGGCACACAGGACATGTATATGTCTGCCGGATATATGGCAGTTTAGGGGTTAAGGTGTCGCCGGCGCTAAAATCCCCTCAGACAAAATAAAAGCTTTATTGACAAATAACAGTTATTAGATAAATTGTGATATTTACATCTTTTTGCCGATGTGAGCTTTCATGAGGAAACAAAGGTTCAAGCAAGCAAACAAATATGTAAAGCTTTATGATTACATTTCCGACTACCACAGATACGACAGGTGAGTAGACATTACAGAGATAGCATTTACACACTCATATTCAGAGCGTTATATTAGCACCTGTACATGTGTTCCACTACAGTGATTGCACAGAGCACACGAATTCACGCTGCCATCTCTGCTACATATAAAGATGTACAATATCCCTCTAGGAGAGAAATTCTATTTAGTATGAACGAGACGTGAAGTCCTGAAACCTCAGCATCAAGTTAAATGCGAGATTGATGTCATACGAGGTCCTTCCAACACAACAGTACACACGGACCAAATTTTTCAACGACCACTGTCACCTTCTTCAGGCTCAATAATAGCCAATCGCTTTAGAACATAACTTGCGGGAGTTACAGATATGTGACCTTTCTGACATGTGATCTTGTGTATACGTGACGTCAGTAATCGGTAAAATGTGCCGGCAACTTGGTATTGGAAGGAAGTTAGTCATAATAATTGCACTATGATGGTACAGATGAACTTCCATGGCAGGGTCCATTTTAAATGTTGATGAATGGTCATACCAGCATACAATCCAACCCTCTTTGCAACTTAATCTGGGGTAAATGCTTGTTCTATGATTTACTATCCGTGAGCGCTCTTGTATAGCTGCAGGCCTTCAAGCAAGTAAGCCATTTCACAATGATCTGAAAGAGGTAGTGAAACTCTACGAGAAAGTGCAAATAAATCCTTCCCCTTCAGAATGATATATGCCGATGTGGATTCATCCTTATTCTTTCCGGGTAAGACAAGGTCTTTAAAAGGTAGTAGAAATTTACGAGAAAGTACAAATGAATCAGGGCTTTGTGCATTGCAGCCTTCCCCTTCATGATGATCTATGTCTATGTGGTTTCATTCTTATTCCTTCCGGGACAGGCAAGGTCTTTAAAAGGTAGTAGAAATGTACTAGAAAGTACAAGTGAACCAGTGCTTTGTGCAATGTAGCCTTTCCCTTCAGAATGATATATGCTGATGTGGATTCATCCTTATTCCTTACGGGGTAGGCAAGGTCTTTAAAAGGTAGTAGAAATTTACTAGAAAGTACATTTGTGCATTGGAGCCTTCCCCTTCAGGATGATGTATACCGATGTGGTCTTTGGATTCATTTTTACTCCTGACGGGGGCTTGGCGCCATAAAACACGCCAGGAAACAATTTTTTATCTGTTCCTTACAGAGAAATATCAAGCCGGGTCAGTACGTGTCTTGGCGGTCAAAACACTGTTATAGTGTTATCGCAAGTTCAAGGCAGCCAGTGGACATTAACCAGTGTCATACTTTAAATGCACCAGTATAAAGGTGAAGGTAAAGTTACTCTTTGGGCTTTAGGGCTGTAGAGGTAGTGGGTTATTATTCACTGAGTCTAGGGCATTGCATTGGGTAGCAGAGCCTAACCCTGGACCTTTCCTTCTATAGTCTTTCATCTTTCCAACCGAAGCCAGGTACCCATTTTCACACCCAGTCAGAGTGAGGAAAGCCATGTGCAAATTGAAGAAAGCCTTGTGTAAAATGACTTTAACTAGGACACAATCTCTGCCCCCCCAAACGTCGGAAATTGAACCTGTGCCGTCTGTATCTCGGGCCACTAGCCTAGCCACTAGACCATGTGACGCCACAAAAAAATCACAACTACTGCA
The DNA here is from genome assembly GCA_019207045.1 of Branchiostoma floridae x Branchiostoma belcheri. NCBI lineage: Eukaryota > Metazoa > Chordata > Leptocardii > Amphioxiformes > Branchiostomatidae > Branchiostoma > Branchiostoma floridae x Branchiostoma belcheri. The sequence goes on from CM033031.1 coordinate 2,547,401, forward strand.
GTATAACGTATAAACTTAGACACCAGCTGGGTGGGATTATTCGTCAAGCGAACCTTAAAAATCAAAGTCAGGCTGTGATTAAACGCACCCCACATTAAAACTTAATGTGACGTTTTACAGTCTTCCAGCTGGCCAAGGATAACCTGGCAGCTTCCACGACCAACTCTCGTTCTTCAAACGATTGTATAACCATTTATAACCCAATATCTCTTTCAGGTTAGTTTGAAACCATCTTTCAACGACATCAGTAATTTATCGTACGGGGAGGGGATCACGCCAAGGTGCTTAAGTTGAACGTACATCTATATTTCAGCGATTGTAGCAGGCCCCGAACAGGTGCTGTGTTACGGGAAGCTATCGATCCATTCACGGCAAATAAAACGGTCTGCCGCCGCAAGCCGGCAGGTATAAAAGTACCGCAGCTGACGTACGGGCGTAGGGAAGGCCACAAATCTCTATTCTACAGTGGTGGGCACCTAGCAAGAAAATAAACGGGCGGAGGGTTTTACGTCGATTCAAATCAGAAGTGACACCGGCCGCCTTACATGAAAGTGTGGGTCTTACTTAGACTTACCCGGATATTGATGTCTCAATGGTGGGCAAATGGTCCGGACGCCGGAGTGTCGGGCCGAATCAATGGACTTCATTTTCCAGATAGAGTTTCGCGGTGCCGATCGAAGGTGGCGGGATTGGGTAGGAAACAGGCTATGACACGGTCTGCTCCGTGTTTCAAACATTTTGATAAGTGCAAATATGTGTTGAGTGGCGCCGCGTTGGTCTAAAGGTTATTAGGGTGTTTAATTGGTTTAAAAGCCAGGGGTCCTAGGTTCAAATCCCCTGACGGGCCACCGATACTGTGTTCTTTAGAAAAGCGCTTGACACGACTTTCCTCACTCAATCCAGGTGTATAAAAAAGAAATCTTTATTGGCAGAACAAAAGTACAACGGCTTCCGTAAGGTCTATAACAACTACTTACAGTATGACATATGTAAATGTCTACAGATATGAATAAGTAAACTTGTTGAGTCTTCTACATTTACACTATTGGTTGAACGGTGTAGCATTCTTTGATATATTTGGCTATCTGTACACAGTAAGGGTTCTCCCCTCCAAGACAGTACTTGAATTATCAAACAGAAAGTAGAAAATTCTTCAGAGCAAGTAACAAATGTGAACAGCTTTGTTTGTTTATCATATGGGTACCTGGCATCGGTTTGTGGAAGGAAAAGGCGATGGAAGGAAATGGATGGACCTTGGCTTCTAACAGCGCACCTGAAGCCAGGTGCGCTCCCACCGCACTTGTGTCACTGCGGGATTCGAAAGATAATCAACGAATTTCAGAGATAAAGAACAAATTTTATTTCTTTTTGTGGATTTTTTCGTCTTAGTTTTACGTATTACGCAATATCTAAATTATAAAAAAGGTGGAGAAAATACCAAAACAGTGACGCAGCGAACAAACCCCGCAGTGACGCAAGCTTGACGCAAGTGCGGTGAGAGTGCACCTTTAGCCACAGTGGATATCAACTCACCGCCAAAACGGCATCATCAAGGCTATGGTCTACATTCATATTCTTAAATATGTTGAGCCGGACATGCAGCTATAAGGACTATATTTAGTGCACCTGTAAAACTGTCCAGCTTTAGCACAGTTTTTATGGCCTTCATGAATAGCTGTAAACGTCTGCTGTACACAAACTGCCACTCACAGGGTACAAAAATCGATCTTGATATAAGAAGTTACTCCTACAAATTGCAACGCCCTTATGTTTGCATCAGGTATATTGTAATAGCTATATTCACCTCTATGTTATGTTTACTTTCACAGAGTGGAAACATATTGCTTTTGCTTTCTCATTTTCTTTCTCACCAAATATGGCGATGGCGAATTAATGACCAACCCAGACGACTGGCAGTACGGTTACTGGTAAAACAGCAGGGCAGAGCTACAGAGGCTGGTCATCATAGATATTGATTAAGACTATTTCGTTACCTGGACCATATGAAGGTATTTATTATGTTATCTCCTTGAAAAATGGAGATGTTGTTTTGGGTTGTGAATATGCGTGTGTCTCTCTGTGTGCGTTTGTGTTTCCGGACAATTGTGGTCATCATAACTTTAGAATCTCTAAAAGGATGGTAATGATATTTAGTAAGTGGATAGACGTTGGGAAGACAAAGGTCAAGGTCATTTGGGGCCCACGAGTATGTGACCTTGGTACTACGGCAGAACCAGTTTTTGTATCTTTTTATGTATTTTCTTGCAAATGTTACCTTTCCAGTTGAAGTTTGAGACAAATGGTGTATTGTGTCACTGACGTGAAAATCATTTCTGACATAGCGTGCGGCGCGAAGTACAGGACCATGCCTGCGGACACGGCGGTACTGTTGGGAGGGACCGTCACCATGAAGTGAGCCTACAATGAGCTGTACATGTGCTACTGACGTGAACCTTGTTTCTTCCCCAGTGTACGGTGCGAAGTACCGGACCATGCCTGCGGACACGGCTGTATTGCTGGGAGGGACCGTCACCACGAAGTACGCCTACGATGAGCTGTGTTACTGACGTGAACCTTGTTTCTCCCACAGTGTACGGTGCGAAATACCGGACCATGCCCGCGGACACGGCGGTGCTGCTGGGAGGTACCGTCACCATGAAGCGCACCTACGATGAGCTGTGTTACTGACGTGAACCTTGTTTCTCCCCCAGTGTACGGTGCGAAGTACCGGACCATGCCTGCGGACACGGCTGTATTGCTGGGAGGGACCGTCACTACGAATGAGCTGTGTTACTGACGTGAACCTTGTTTCTCCCCTAGTGTACGGTGCGAAGTACCGGACCATGCCTGCGGACACGGCGGTACTGCTGGGAGGTACCGTCACCATGAAGCGCACCTACGATGAGTTGTGTTACTGACGTGAACCTTGTTTCTCCCCTAGTGTACGGTGCGAAGTACCGGACCATGCCCGCGGACACGGCTGTATTGCTGGGAGGGACCGTCACTACGAATGAGCTGAGTTACTGACGTGAAACTTGTTTCTCCCCTAGTGTACGGCGCGAAGTATCGGATAATGCCTGCGGACACGGCTGTATTGCTGGGAGGTACCGTCACTATGAATGAGCTGTGTTACTGACGTGAAACTTGTTTTATCCCTAGCGTACGGTGCGACGTACCGGACCATGCCTGCGGACACGGCTGTATTGCTGGGAGGGACCGTCACCATGAAGTGCGCCTACGATGAGCTGACTTCTGCCGACACTGTGGTGTGGCTGGGCCCGCCGAACTTCAAACTCATCGCGACGGGGAAAGCGGTAAATTATCTTTTTCTTATAGCTTCACGTTATGAACTTGCAAGTTAAGTGATATGCAAGCAACATGATTAGTGGATCCTTTACAAAGCCGACACCTCAAGGTTAAAATTGTAAAAACTGCAACTAGTTGTATTTGTTTGTGCCGTAACAAAACTCAAACTTTGCAATTGTGAATTTTACCAACACATATAAGTCTGCATTAGAAATTTTAAAAATAAAGTTACGTAACAATACAATATGAAACATTACAATAATAACACAAGCTGCTAGGAGCCCAAATATTTAATCATGTTGATCACTCAGCAAGACGTTACCACATACAAAATACCAATTTATTCAGGCCTTCTCCACATGTATTTATTTATTTCTGTTTTCTTTTACGAAAGTAAGCTCCCATCAGTGACTTTACAGGGAGACCCTGTGTACATACAAACACCTTAGATACAAAAGCACAGAACGAAAACATAACCTTCTTGACAAAGGTAATAACAGTACCCCCCGTCCGTGCAGGTGAACCCACTGTTCCAGCTGTACGCCATTACACACGCACACACACACACACACACACACTCACACATTCACACACACACACACACACACGCACACACACACACATACACACTCACACCTACACACACACACACACCTACACACACACACACACACACACACGCACACACACACTCAGACACACACACACACACACCTACACACACACACACACACACACACACACTCGGTAATAACAGTATCCCTCCGTCCGTGCAGGTGAACCCCCGGTTCCAGCGTTACGCCATCACAGGCGACCACTCCAAGGGTGAGTTCAACCTGGCGATAAACACACACACACTCACACTCACACACACACACAGACACACACACACACACACACACACACACACACACACACAGACAAACGCACACACACACACACACACACTCGGTAATAACAGTAGCCCTCCGTCCGTGCAGGTGAACCCACGATTCCAGCGGTACGCTATTACAGGTGACCACTCCAAGGGTGAGTTTAACCTGGAGATAAAGACACACACACACACACACACACACACACACACACCACACACACACACACACACACAAAACACACACACACACACACACACAGACAAACGCACGCACACACACACACACACACACACACTCGGTAATAACAGTATCCCTCCGTCCGTGCAGGTGAACCCACGGTTCCAGCGGTACGCCATCACAGGCGACCACTCCAAGGGTGAGTTCAATCTGGCGATCCGGGAGGCACGGCTCCGAGACGAGGGGAACTACAAGTGCAGCACCTTCGGGGTGGACGAGGCAGAGGGACTGGCCAAGCTCACAGTCATCGGTAAGTTTTAGTGTTAAGGTTTTCTGCCCTGGTTACTTTCTTATCTACTTCTCCGAACAAACAAGGTCAATGCCCTGTCGCCATAGTTACTAAGATAGTAAACACCCTTTGGTGTTCGGTTACATGATGTAGCAAGTGGCAGAACCTTCAGAGTGGGTGATGAGGAAGGATTGGCCAGACTCAATGTCGTCGGTAAGGTTTATTAGTCATTATGTTCACCTTCGCAGAAGTGAAATGTCTTGTTTTCCTCCTCTTCTTCCGTTCTAACCAAATAAGGCCAATGACCTGGACTGAACGGTTGCCGTCATGGCTACTGGCAAAGTGGCAAAGATAATATATATGGCTAACCGAGGCTCATTGTCGTCGGTACGTTTTATTGGTCATCCTATCTACCTTCGCAGAAGAGAAACATATTTCTTTTCCCTGTTACTTCCTCTTCTTCGTCTCCAAACAAAGAATTTGTTCCTGCTGGCACCCATTTACAACTTGTTTCCTGCTTCAAAAGAATTGTTAACGTTACGCTACTGGCATACTATCATAGCAGACACAAGATGTTGCGATATGCCATAAAAGATCACATCTCTTACATGTAGAAAGGGTTTTCTGGCTACTTGCATACTAAAGTAAGTGCAAGTTCAGACCGTCAATTAGACGCCTCCTCTCTGTGTGTGCTTGCGTGACTGCCCATAAAACCTGGCGCCCGAAAGCTCTCAGACTTTCTAAAGAAGCGTAAGTCACGGCCTACAAAATATCAGGGGGCAAACAATCTCAGGATTCCTGACGTAAACTTTTTTAAATGGACCTGAGCCTATTCATCATTTCCGCGGTATCCACACAGAACTTATCTGGAATCAGATAAAGTGTAATTTATGCTCTTCTTAAGGTAGATGACTCCAAAGAAACCGGATGAACCTAGCTGTAAAGCCGCCAGTACCCATTATGATTGCTTCTCCGCGGACCTGTACGTGACAGTTTTAACATTTGGAAGTCAGCGGAACCTGACGGCATCTGGAGGACCCAAAGCCCTCTAAATGAAACCATCCATCAACCGGAGATAGATGCGGATGAAGTTGTCGGCCAAAGCGTCCGTCACGTTTTCTCCGGGGAGTTCTGATATTCAGTGTTCCCTTTTAGTCTTCATTTCTTAATAGCTACGGATATTGGCCTACGACATACCCAAGTTTTCAAACGCCTGGCGAGAACCTTAAACTGATAAACGTATGGATTTTATATGGCAAAACAACTGCTTAGAAACGTGTTTTGTTAAGCTGGGAGATTTTAGTCTTCATTTCTTAACAGCTATGGATTGGCCCGGGACATGGCTAAGTTTTCAAACGCGTTTTTATTGGCAGGCAAGAACAGTAAACAAATAAACGTATGGATTTTATATGGCAAATCAACTACTTAGAAACATGTTTTGCCACACTGAGGGAGTTTTATATCAGTGTTCCATTTAGTCTTCATTTCTCAACAGCTACGAATTGGCTTTGAGAGCTCAAGTTTCAAGACGCGACTTTTTATTGTCGGGCGAGAACTGTAAACTAATTAACGTATGGATTTTATGTGGAAACAACTTCAAAACGAGTTTTGTTGAGCTGAGAGATTTTAGTCTTCTTTTCTTAACAGCTACTGATTGGCTTGGGACACACTCAAGTTTTCAAACGCGTTTATATTGCCAGGCGAGAACAGTAAACTAATTAATGGATTCTATATGGAAATAAAACTTGCCCCATGGACAAGCACATTTTTCTATGATTTCTTTGGGACAGAATAATTTTCTTCCTGGAAGAAAAAAAAATCTGTGAGGAAGCAAAACAAGATAAACAAGAAAAAGCATTTTTGGTAGTGTAAACGTCCGATTCTATATAGTAAAACATCAAAACGCTTTTTTTCAGTACAGGGACTTCGCACATACAGGGTTCAATTTTAGTTAATGTGTCTTAATAGCTATGCAGTATTTATCTGCGATGGGGTTATCGCAAGTACAAAGCTAGCTACTAGCTAGCACTGCATGTTAGGGTAAATTTTGAGCATGTTTTATTACAAGACGAATGCAGTAAGCGTTATCTAATCTAAATGTGAATAACCGTTATGTAATCTAAATGGGAAAACATGTTAACGTTGTTTCTGAACTGATGGACTTCGTACGTTCATCGTTCCATTTTATGTAGGTTCAACGAGAGTACAAGGCATCACTAAAGAGAAATCATTGTATGTGATCTTTGGCAAGATCGTTAGGGTATCTCTGAAAGTGTTTTATTACAAGGCGATTAATGATAGTAAAGGGATCTGTTTAAATATTGGTAAAGTATGGAAACTAGAGTAGTATCTCTGAACCCTATTACAAGAGGACAACTGTTGAGAAGTAAACATAATTAGACTTGAAATGGAGGAGCATCTACATTTTTCATAGAGTTTGAGGGAGTCCATACAGTGTTCCATGTAAGTCTTCATTTCTTAACAGCTATGAAGCGTTTCTTACGGTGTGAAAGGTTCATCGCGAGTACAAGGCATAACTGTAGAGGAAGCACCGTATGGAATCTAATTGGACGTGAGTTTATTTCTGAACGTGGTTTTATCACAGGACAATTGCTGTAAAGGAATGTCCTCGGTTCTTGAAAACGTATGGTACCTAAATAGACTTGAGGGCATTTCTGAACGTGGTTTTATCACAATACAAAAGGAATTAAGTATATTCCTGTAAAGGAATCTATTGGTCTCTTTGAAACATATGGAATCTGAATAGAAGAGACTCTCTGAACATACCTTATTACAAAATAACTGCTAACGAGTAAACTTATGGATTCTAAAGGGAAGGATATCTACATGTGTCTTAATAGGGTGCACTCTCACTGCACTTGCGTCAAGCTTGCGTCAATGCGAGGTTCGCTCACTGCGTAACTGGTTTTTTATTTTCCCCGATTTTTTTGAAAATAATTTAGATATTGCGTAATACGTAAAAGTATGACATAGAAGACGAAAAAATACACACAAAGTAAGAAAATTCTTTAAATTCGTTGAGTATTATTCGAACCCCGCAGTGACGCAAGCGTGACGCAAGTGCAGTGAGAGTGCAGCTTTAGTGAGATATCTTCAGTATTCAGTTCATACGTCCAGCATTCCACTTTAGTCAGCATTTCTAAAAGCCATGCCGTGTTTTACTGTGATGGGTTCATCGCAAGGTGATGCAGGAATCACCGTATGGAATCTGAATAGGCATTAAGATATCTCAGTCCGAACGCGTTGCACTACAAAATGATAACAGTAAAGGAACGAACTGATACGCTCCAAATGGGAGACCCTCTTATCGAGTTTACAGCCCAATCAATATGGAGTATCAACTCTACATGTCTTATATGAAGTCCCTGAAGTAGAAATGAAGACAGTTACAGTAGTTAAGTTGACGCATAGAATCTAGATAAAAGAACATTTAGATGGGTCTTATTGACTTATTTTCAGATTCAAAATTGACGGGAATTGTAATTACTTAATTGAATTCTATTACAAGATTATCGCTGTTTAAGAGAAATAAACGCTCAGAATCTCAATGAAAAATCGAGACGTGTCCTATCCTGTTAACGTTAAATTCAACAGTAACGGTATGTGATGCTTATAAGGGATAGTCAGCTTCTTCACAGCAAATACATAAAATCACAGCCGACATGCACAGATACTGTAATAGGTTTGATACATCAACGCACCTAATGCAGCATTAAGGTTCCCATCAATATCTTGAGTAGTAAATGCTCCTTGATTCTGAGCATGCCTCATTGAGTTGATGCCCCATTCAATAGTAAGCGATAACAGGGATCGAAATACTTTTTTCCTGCATACCTGCACTGGTGCAGGTAACATTGACAATTACATTCACCTGACAAATTTTACCGGCAACACTCTGAATTTAGGAAGCATGGATCATACTAAAATTGATCAGAAACCATTTCGTTAAACAAAAATACTTTATATTATGTGGTAACAGTCGCTGCAGCTAATAGCAATCCACACACACGTACATTATAGGACATTTATGTATAAAACCCAGTACATGGACCAGTGCAGGTTAGGTGCAGGTAGACACCAAAAATACCTACACAGCTCCAGTTGTACCTGCACTAACCTGCATATGCAGTGGGTATTTCGAGCCTTGGGTTGTGATGGGTTTGGTACCTCCAACCATCTGATTAAGTGTCAAATGCTCTCTATCTAACACCTTGAGCAGCGAGTAAAATATTCTCAAGAGACCTTATTCCTAAGGAAACGATGGTGGTTGAAAATCTCACGCTAAAGAAACTGACAAGATAACGCTTTCTTGATAAGGACCCAGGCTTAGTTATTTCTGTCAGCCGGCAGCAAAATTCATCACGGTAGCAATACCACTGAGCACTAGCTTTATGTGCCTGTCGTTCAAGAGGCGCTTGGCGCTATCACAAACCAGCCTTCAGAATTCGGAATGACTCCATTTGAAACTTTCCTTACGTACCTAGATGACAATCGACTAGAGACCTCGCTGCGACAGGAATAGAATTTGTGTAAATGATTTCATAATAAGAATATCTGGCAAAATGTATAAGCATGACTGAAAATGAAAAAAAAAAAAATCAAGGCGTATAAGAGTCGTTTTGTAATACATTCGTTGAGCGCTCAGTCAACTCACCATGTCGTCGCCGCCTTAGTGGAACAAGAGGTGTGATTATACATGTAAGATGTCTGAAACTATCGCCTTGAAACCCATCTGATATCACCTGAATGTTCCAAGCTGATAACGCTTAACGCCTCTTTGATAAATTTGCAGATGGAATTCTTATGCGTGGAGAGATGAATAACAGTCAAAGCGATCTAAACATTAGAGTCAAATAGATTTCGATAGTCTTCTTTGCAGGAATATTATCTCTATGTGCGTACTTCAACATCCCGCTCCACTATGCAGTGTCTACTGCCTGTTTCGACAACACGCTTGGTGTAACCTTAAGGTCTTAATCATAGATGTGGAGTTATTAGATAACACACAAAGCGAAGCAAAATGCAATGTCACACATAGATCTGTATAGTCTAGACAACCATATCAGTTGTATGTATCACCTTTTTATTTCTCATATTGGTCCAACTGAAATGCCAATACTGCAAGCATGAGGCATGCATCAACAAGATAAAGTACGAATCGTTACCGTTGTGCTCCCCGGTCAATGTTAGATACATCCCTGTGTCATTCATTTTCACGGTGTACATCTGATCCTACTGCAGAGATCAAGGTCACCTAACACCCCTGGGCTATTATGTTCCGTCTAGTACCTCAATCAAGGCAGCCTAACTCTCTTGGTCGTCATTTATAAACCTAGTACAGGTATTACAATCAAGGCAATCTAATTACTCTCCTGGTCGTCATTTATGAACCCTGTACATGTATTACAATCAGGGCCACATAACTCCCTTGTGTTGCCATGTTTCTACCTAGTACATCAACCAACACTACCTAACTCTCTTGCTGTCATTTTGGTACCTAGTACATGTACTTCAATCAATGCCACCTAACTCCCTAGGGCTATTATGTTCTGCCTAGTACCTAGTTAAACCAATGACACTTAACTCCCTTGGGCTGATCTGTTTCTCTCTAGCACTTCAATTAATGGCACATAAGACTCTTGTCATTCATGAATCGTGTCCATCGCTCAACTATAACCGCTAATAAGGCTCCTGGCTGTCATGTCTCTGGTCTTTCGCTGAATAACACAAAACTCCGTTAGCTACCGTTGTTGGATTAACGAAGCATCTCCTTATACATGCAGCAAACACTAACTTTCCGTTTCCCCAGAGCCAGTACCAGCCACACCAGACATATACGGAGGAGGCGATCCAGTAATACACGACCATTCCTTGCAGCTGTCCAGCGTGTCGTACCAAGGGTTTATCTGTTATAAGTTATAAGCTCCCTAAGGCTAACGCCACATTTCCAAACAGGCTGTTTGTGGAAAAGAAAAATGGAAATATATACGTAGAATATACACCTATCTGCCCCGTCTATTCTAGTTACGTCTTGTGCAGTTTGGTGCCTTTTATGTATCTGTATCTGTATCAATTTAGCCGGTATAACCGCCGTTCGGCGTAATTACACACCAGCTTCGCAGGCACGCGGCGCGGCAGCAGCTGGTTGTATGTCATACTTTTCGCTCCCGAAATCTACCTAGCCGGGACCCAGTTTGGAAATGTGACGTAGGACTAACTGGTAGCTGACTTTTATTTCCGTTCTCTCAGAGCCAGTCCCAGCCCCACCGGACATAGACGGCAGTGACGGTCCTGTGATCCACGGCCACTCCCTGCTCCTGTCCTGCGTGTCGTGAGGAGGGTTAGGCTATACCGGTTACAGTCACAGGTCCCAGGTAGCTGACCTTTCTTCCCGTTCTCCCAGAGCCCGTGCCCGCTCCACCTGACATAGACGGCGGTGACGGCCCTGTGATCCACGGCCACTCCCTCCTGCTGTTCTGCGTGTCGTACGGATGGTTACAGATACAGGTCCCAGGTAGCTGACTTTTTCTTTCCGTACCCTCAGAGCCCGTCCCCGCCCCACCTGATATAGACGGCGGTGACGGTCCTGTGATCCACGGCCACTCCCTGCTCCTGTCCTGTGTGTCGTACGGAGGCCACCCGCTGCCCCGGCTGGAGTGGTACAACGGGACCCGCCTGGTGCAGTCCATCCGCCCGTCCGAGCAGTGGCAGATGGAGGACATGGTGGCGAAACTCTCCATCCGAAGGTTTGCCTTCGGTTTGTTTGGATGGATTATACGGATGGTTTCGTTCATTATTAGGCCATGGCGATTCGCTTACATTGATGACACTCAAAACGCGGGTAAAAAATATGTCAAATATAGAAGAAGAAAAGGTTTATTCGTTTTTTTTTAAATCTAAGTGGTAAAGAATAAGAAACAAATGGCTAAACACATCAAGTATGGATTTTCTTTCTTTCACTATTCTTTGCCTTTGGAATTGAATTAGTAGCAGTGTTTACATTTTTCAGATTTGCGGAATATATTTGCCCATTTGACAGCTAAACTGTACATCCGAAGTTTTGCTTGGGTTTGTTTGGATTGGTAATATGGATGGAATTCTTTTGAAATCCGAAAACTGACGCGAGCGACGTTTGGCAAAAAGCGGTTGTAATGGCTTAACAAATAACTAAACTCACAGTAAAGTAGCATGTGAGTGTTCTAATATGAAGGGGCGTTTTCGGTGCTTTATCTCCAGAACGAAACGTGCGATCGCCATTATATTTAGTGCATTAATATTGGTCTGTGGCAGTGGCCTGAAGGTCAGATTTGATTTTGGGCCTATTTGTGTTTGAACTTGACACTGGTGGTTAAACTGTCCATCTGCATGTTTGCTTTGGTCTATTACCTAAACGAAGATGGATTTACTGTTTGGATCTCTGTTATTCCATGTTGATTCAAGTAATATGGATTACAGCTTCTGAGAACCTAAAAACTGATGCGAACGAGCGAAAAGAATTTGTCAAAAATTTGCTCTGATTATGAAATCAAGTGGTCAAGAGCGTTGAACAAATGAGTAAACGCGTACAGTAAAGAATATCGAACTATACATTTTTGTCTTTGTTGGTCGGCACATCTCATTCTTTGACTATGGAATTGTTTTCTGATATGTATATTATATTAATATTATATTGATATTATTTTTTTACATTAAAGGCATATATTTAACTCGCAGGGTCAGTCGCTGGGAAAACGGAGTCAACTACACATGCAAGGCAGACCAGGGCTTTCCTGATCTGGTCAAACCCGTGGCATCATCGAGGGTCCTGGACATCCAATGTGAGTAGAGCTTAAGACAACGATCCTAACAGTGTAGTCTAGTCTCAGTTTTTGCCACAGTAAATGTGCTTTATAACTCTTAGCAAACCTGATTCTAGTACCCGTGTCGCCGACCTGGCCAACCCGGTGGCACCATCGAGGGTCCTGGACATCCAATGTGAGTAGGGCTTATATCAAGACAACGATCCTAACAGTGTAGTCTAGTCTCAGGGATATTTGCCACAGTAAACGTTTAGGCTTCTAGTGTTTTATAATCCTTGGCAAACCTGATTCTAGTGCATGTGTAAATTATCCCTAACCTGGCCAAACCAGTGGCATCATCGAGGGTCCTGGACATCCAATGTGAGTAGAACTTAGTACATATATATACTAACAGTACAATTCGTCGTCGGTCTTAAGTTTGTCAAATCGTAAAAAATCAGACCTGGTCATTTTGCATGGTATTCCAATTATGAAATCAAGGGTTACATAAAACCAGTGTAGGTCACAGTAAAGTTGTAGCGTGATTGGGGTCCGGCGAAATGAGGGCCGTACACTGGGGTACCTAGCTGCTTCGCCGTTTTATATTGATGTCACTCTTTATCTTGCAGACCCGCCCGAAGTCTTCATCACCCCTTCGCCGTGCATCATAAGTATGTCAAATGTAGTGGGATGTGGACCTTACACCGGGGTCCCTAGCTAATTCCCAGTTTTATCACTTTTTGTCACCCGCCCAAGGTCTTCATCCCCCGCCCGTCCGTCTTTGTGAAAGAGGGTGACCCGGTCATTTGGGATGATACTCCATGTATGAAGTCAAGAGTTACACAACACTAATGTAGGTCGCAAGGAGGTCGCAGCGCGATCGCCGTGTAGTGGGATGTAGACCTTACACTGTTTGTCTAGCTAATTCCCAATTCATCACTCTTTGTCATGCAGACCCGCCCGAAGTCTTCATCCCCCGCCCGTCCGTTTTCGCCAGAGAGGGTGACCTGGCGAACCTGACCTGTCTGGTGGAGGGCAACCCCGCATCGACGGTCACATGGAGGAAACTAGAGCATCATCACTCATTACTTGGGACCGAACGGTACTTTATTCTTCATTTGCTTTCGGGCAGACGAGGACAGTGTCATATGAAAGTACAGACAGAAGGTAAATGTAGTAATGTACCTCCCTATCATGAACTATGTACTGCAATGGCTGGAAGGGTCCTGCTGTGACATCCATATCAGCGTCACAGGCGTGGTCGCCCTTCCTCCACGTTTAGGAAATTACTTATGGAGGACACTGGGCTTAAGGTTGAAGAGCTCCGCTCTTTCTTGCTGCACAGGAAGTTGTGTAAATGCTGTTGTCACCTCTCAGAGGATGAACTGAACTGAGCCGAACTGATTGCAACACGCCTTATATCATATGACAGGTTTCATGGAATGACAAACATAGAACATAAAATGTCTGGGCGATGTTTCATTGTTTCCATTGCGGTAAAAATGACTATGAAAACGTTTTTCAGATCTATTTGATATATTCTGACGTTTTTTTTTCTCTCCCCCAGAGGAAACCACCTGATCCTCCGTAAGGTATCCCGGTACGACGCGGGCGTGTACCAGTGTACGGCGGACAACGGGATTCCGCCAGTGGACGTCGGGACGGTCACACTGCAGGTTCGCTGTAAGTCCCAGTGTATGATCGGGTAATGACATAATGGACAATGTAACTTAATATTGTCGGATATGGAGACTGCTTTCTGATAGGTGCGAGGGGGGCAATCCGCTTGCGTAGACAACGAAATACCTTAAGGCTAACGTCATTTCCAAACCAGGGCCCAGACGGGTTGTTTGTGGACATGTATATGTAATATAAAGATGTTCACATATGATGCCCACGACTATTCTCTCTTACGTCTTGTGTAGTTTGGTGTTATGCTTTTCGTTCCTGAAAGCTGCCAGGCCTAAACAGGGAAAGAGGGCAAAACTATCTCTTGCCATGTGATAGTGAACTCATTAGGCACATAACAAGAGAACTACAAGACGAGATCTGACATAACCGGATTGACGAAGGAACATAGAGCGTAACTGAAACTCTTTGAAGTAGAAAACTTCCGTTTTATGTACTGATTTAAAACTAACGAAGGTTCTATCTTTTTTTCCAGACCCACCCTGGATAGACCCGAGTATGAAGCAGACGATCACAGTACAGTACGACAATAACGATTTCTCATTGGACTGTTTGGCGGACGGAAACCCAAAACCTCATATCCGGTGGCGGCGGAAGGATACAAACCTGTACTGGGACAACCCTCTGCGGTTTAACCGCGTGGACTATGGAGTGGAAGGGACGTATGAGTGCGTGGCCACCAACGTGGGCTTCCCGGAGGTCTCAAAGGAAACAAAAATAGACGTCATGGGTAAGATTAGTCGGTGTTTAGGTCAATAAGTATCTAATGTCATTGTTATTAACATCGCCTTCATGTACCAACAAATAGACCTTTACAAAGCATCGGACAGTATTCCATTGAAGTGACAGAATGTGTGATATGATCTAAAACTTTTTTTAGATTAAAGAATGAAAGATGAAAGAATGAAAGAAAATGCATGGCGCAAAATAACGATTGCTTGCTGTCCTAATAATAAACAACCGCATACATGTGAGCGCATTGTCCTGATTATGTTTTTTTTTGCTAATTCACAAACAGGCGTACTGTATGTGTAACCCGTATGTGCAACCCATATGTTATCCGCAGGATAAGATTTTATTGCAGAAATATAATTTACTGTGACTGATGGATGTATGGATGGGAGAAAAATGCAAACCCAACCTTACGGCTGTATCTGTTGACCATACTCAGGACTCCCGCACTTGTTGGGCCAGGACCTGGCTGAAGTACTGACGGTGCAGTCAGGGGGCGCTGCTAGGTTAGGCTGCCGGATCGTGGCGGACCCGTTACCTGGCAGGATCACCTGGACGTGGCGCAGTAAACACGGCATAGAGAACACCTTACACGACGGGCTGAACGGCATCAGCATCAGCGAGAAGATCACCGAGCAGGAGATGTCGTCTGCACTCACCGTCAAACACGTGGACATAGGCCGGGCGGGGACGTACATCTGCCAGGCTTCTAACGTCTTCGGGCCGGTCAAACGGAACATTCAACTTGAGGTTAAAGGTAGCGTAGTTTATGTCTATTACCTAAACTTAGAACCACTGGTGTCAGAAGATGTCGTCAGCACTCACGGTTAAACACGTGGATATAGGCCGGGCGGGGACGTACATATGTCAAGCCTCTAACGTCTTCGGGCCGGTCAAACGGAATATACAACTGGAGGTTAAAGGTAGCGTAGTTTATGTCTATTACCTAAACTTAGAACCAGTGGTATCAGGAGATGTCGTCAGCACTCACGGTTAAACACGTGGATATAGGCCGGGCGGGGACTTACATCTGTCAAGCCTCTAACGTCTTCGGGCCGGTCAAACGGAATATACAGCTGGAGGTCAAAGGTAGTTACGTTAAAGCCTGGATCTATCAGTTGAGAAACGACGTTGGTCAGTAAGAAGTTTTAGACCTTGATTTGACCGTTAAACACGTGGACTTAGGCCGGGCGGGCACTTATATCTGTCAGTCCTCTAACGTGTTCAAACGGAACATTCAACTGGAGGTCAAAGGTAGCGTAGTTTGTGTCTATCAGTGGTCAAACTACGGTGTTCAATCTCCAAACTACGCATGGCACACCTTAGTACCCTTACTATATTGATTGCTGCAGACCAGCATCAGTTTTACATTTGCAAGGAACAGGCTTGAGAGCTTCAATCTGACGCTTGACGTCGCAAACTTGTTTTATATGTGTTCGTATTGGACAACATGCCTGATTTATAGGGATTCATCTGGTTATCCCTATAGTTTATCATGACGACATGATATTTATTCTTGCTATGTATATGTTTTTTTAAGTTTCGGGTCACATCTGTCAGCAGCGACACCTAGCTGCAGTTCGTAATAGAACCAAACAGTATTACCCTGAGGAAGGTATCAGCCGGTCACTAAAACGTCGGTCTTCAATAAACCACCTCGTTGTACAGAAAGATCTTTGCTATCACCGACACAATATTCGTATGCCGTATCGCATTGCTATCATTATGCTGTAGTACATAAAATATAGGTATATGGATATCATTTTCACATCAACATAAGATATAATTATTACCAACTTACATTTTCCGCCCCAGAGTCGAAGACATCGTTGTTCATCATCATCATCGCCAGCACGGCCAGTGCGCTTGCGCTGATGGCCACCATGGCGTTCGGCTGTGTGCTGAAGAAGAGGAGAGGCACCAGGAAACAGAGAAAACCAACAGGTACGTTTACTTACCTAATTTAACTATGTGATTCTGACAAGGTCATGCCGACAAATGATTGATTACACCGAGCTAATATGTTTTCCTGCAGGGATGAGAGCGCCAGGTACTAAGCACTGGAAAAGTATTCATCTTGCTGTTGTTCTCAGCAGTTCATGGTGTATATTCGGCTTCTGTTGGGAAGTATTCGAATTCTGTTATGATCGTAAAAGCACAGACTGCGATTTTGATGGTCTTTGTAACTTCAGTACACTGTTTTATTCCACCACTGCTGACTGATTTGCCGTTGTCCTCAGCAGTCCAAGGGGTGTCGGCCTCCCGGCATATGCCTCCCTTCCCAAAGTAAATCCACGCTACCGGCACCATAGACTCCAGTGTGAAGGACATGGAACTGTAGTTGTTTTCAGTTATTCAACTTGCTGTTGTTCAATGGATTTCTGATTAACCCTTGTTCTCGACAGTGCACGGAGTGTCGGCCTACCGTCCCCAAGTACATCCACGCCACCGGCACCATAGACTCCGGTGTGGAGGACATGGAACTGCAGTTATACCCGTTGCCTAAATCTATCATTATCTTAACCTGATACATCTGTGTCCCCAACAGTGCACGGTGTGTCGGCCTCCCGTCCTATGCCGCCCGTGCCCAAGTACATCCACGCTACCGGCACCATAGACTCCGGTGTGGAGGACTTGGAACTACACGAGCTGGACAGGGCATGCGCACTGAAGCCGCACCCTTCCTCCAGGGGGAGGGACGACACAGAGTGGAAGTCCGTAGGGCTGGCCTCCAGGGGGAGGGACGACGCAGAGTGGAAGTCCGTAGGGCTGGCCTACTCAGGTTTTGGGATAAGACAATCACGTGACGATGGTGACGTTTCTAAAGCAATCACTTTGTTCTTCTAAGTCACATTGGTCGTAGTTTCGATTTGAAAGAAAAAACATTACGAAGGCGAGCAGGAAAATTACATTTCAGTGATTCAAAATGTGAACTGCGAAGTATAAAGGACGTATCTATAACGTACTTGTAGTATCAGTTATTTTAACGCTAGATGAAGTCTTGATATTTAACGTATTGCGAAAGTGAATTTTTTTAACAGAAACAGTATATATAAGTCAATCATTTCTTAAGCATAATTTCTTTATGTTCTTGAATTAAGATACAGTAAAGCTAAAGACGAATAAAAAAGCTAAGATACCAAATAAAGCACAACAGGTATATCCTTATCACGTGTTCATTTGCACCTTTCCTTCAGGCCTTGTCCACTCGACGTCACTTCCGCCCTACTCCACAGTAGAACGCCAACTTCCGGATGGGGAGGACAACATTCGGCATTTGACCACGTTTAGAGAGGACGGCCCCACAGTGCCCGTAAGGATACTGTAAGATGGCTATGTGTTGTGGGGTTGATTGCTCTTTTAAGCTGTGATGTTGTTATTGAGGCTGGGTTCTTTGTTCTTTGAAGCTGTTTATGTCTTGATGAAAGAACTGAAATGGTTTGGATGAGGATGGACTCAAAGTCCCGTAAGGATACTGTAAGGTGGATATTTATTGTTTTTTGCTCTTTCAAGCTGTGATCTCGTCCTTGATTTTTGAGCCAGTTGTACCTATTAGATCTTGACTTCATCGTCGTATTAGCAGGTTCTTATTGAAAACATGTGAATTAATCGGAGAAGCATGTATATATTTTTCTTTCATTCAATGGAAAAAGGTTATGACATCTGCTTTATTTTCAGGCTACCCCTTCCCTTTAGTCAGGCAAGGACAACATCATACAGCCCCTGATGAGGATACAGGCATCAGCGACGGTTGCTTCTTTGATTATGAGCCCAGCCATTTTCCGATCTTAGGGCACGGTCACATGGGTCGTGCGATGATCGTACGATCGCTACCGTCGGCCATTTTGGAGGACAAAAATGTACGTCTCCTGCAAACTCCTGTCTTAGTACACAGAATGCTGTTTTGGAGCCATGTTGGTGGTATGATCTGTCACGGCTTGCTTGAAAATTCTATGGCATCAAAATCGTGCGACGATCGCACGACCTTTGTGACCGCGCCTTTACGAACAAAATTATGTGACAAGGATTCTGCCATATTGGTGGTTGCTATGTTCATATCTGTGACGTCATGCCGTGAAGATGCTCCTGACTGCCCTGCCACGTGCACCAAGCGACTTCTGCAATCATTGCAACTTTCGGAACAGTTCTACTACATCATGGAAACTATGTGATGATCATCGATGAGTGGTTTAAAGATCAGAAAAAGTGGGGACGTTTATTTATCTATTTATAATTTGGATTATAAAGGCGTATAGCCAGGGCTGCCCAACTAAAGGGCTACATAACTACCTGACCGATTCCGACTATCCATCACAACATAGCAGTTCAACCAATGGTATCTATTATGGTAATGTTCCACTCCACTAATGGTATGCTGGCTGCATATAGGCCAAATATTTGCATCTTTACGTTTTAGTTTGCATTTCTACGTTCTAACCGAGTTGGGCGGAGCTAAAAGATTGGTCAGTTCCAGAAGGAGTTATTGGGTAACGTTACTTCAAACTGGTGACCTATGTGGTGTCCCCATTCACAGCGAAGAAAATGGGAGCCCTTTACACAGAAAGAATTGTACCTAGAGAGAACAATGGATAAAAGCGTCACGATGTCTGTTGTCTTGCGTCCGCCAACTGATGTTCGTTCTATCGGCACGCTGCCATGTTCGTGTTTGGAGACACCTAGGGTACAAGGTACCCTTGTTTCGATTTGCATATTGTACCTCGTTGATGTATATTTGTATGCTATGACTGTGCCATACCATGCAATGGGTATGGAGTGTACATATAAAGCAATGTTAACTTATGTTGAATAAAAACAGCTTAAACACCCTATCCTTGGATTTAATTGTATCATTTTATTATGATTATTCCGAAAATAATAAAGACGGGCTTCGAAAAACACATTTAACCCGCTGATGTAGGTATTATTATTATAAACGTTCTGCAACGCCACCTGGAGGATCCGCATAGCACTACCACCGAATAGTACTATCCGAATAGTACTGTTAGCACTAGTGGTCAATGGTGTCATTCAGCTATCGCTGGTGATAATACAATTATTAGAAATGGACAAAATGTGGGAGCAACCAGTTGGTTGGCCACGAATTTTCCCTAACCACGCAGTATACCTACACGTACAGGGCTCGAAATACTTTTTCTGCATACCTGCACTCATTTGGTGCAGGAAACATTGGACATTACCTGCACCAGACAAAAGTTACCTAGACCACTCGAAATTTAAGAAGTATGGATCATGCTAAAATTGTTCAGGAACCTTTGATATTTTTTCTTTTATATTTCAAAGATGGTAAAAGTCAATGCAGCTAATAACAATTCCATATACACCTACATCATAGGATATTTATGTTTAAATCGCAGTACATGGACCAGTGTAGGTGAATGGCAGGTAGACACCAGAAATACCTGCACAGCTCCAATTTTACCTGCACTAATCTGCATAGGCAGGTGGTATTTCGAGCCCTGATGTATCTGACAGTCGCTCCGGTTTGGGGAGGGGGGCGGCGGTGCTAGGTACAGATGACGATACCTAATTTTACAATTCCGGTAACAAAATCATCAAACGTCGTCTATGCTATCACTGACAGATACTTACTTTTGACAAATGGAAAGTCATGGTCACTATCCTTGATCCCTTGTCCCTTGTGGGCGTCAATGTACTCACAACCACCGTCCACGCAGCCTGATACACTTAGCTTTTCGAAAACGGCGGGAACAAGGGGTCAACATTTGACCCTATTGACCTTCGTGAACAGTATTTTGTCATATTACACTTGTTTATCGCATCTTTAATCATGTAATCAATTGCTAACTTAAGGGTTTAAATATTTTTCCTGACGATCGCGAAATATTGATTCTCAAAAGGCCAGAGATAAACATTTTGACAGCAAAGGTTAAGGGTGAGAGGTCAGCGTTCCCGCCGACGTTCATCACAGACCCAAGGTGAGCGCCTCTAACTGTAATAGCTGTCGGATTGCCAGCAGGCTTTTGTACTGTTAACACACGTACTTCCAGTAAGCTAAGAGTGTAGTTGATACACATGTTTGCAAGCTTCTCCCAAGGTTTCGCTGGAATTGCGTATAATCTTGTCATGATCAGATGGGGCATTCACCATGTCGTTTGTGTGTGTGTTTTGGGCGGGAGGCGGTGGGAGGTGGTACTTGATCACCAGCCCCTTCTGATACAACATAACATAACCTTAGTCTATTGAATACCTGCAGCTGGATACAGTATTCGGAAAAGAAGGCCTGTAGAATCCGGGTCTCCATTCTAGCAGTTCTCACTTGTCGTACTTGCTGTTCTCCCAATGTCCGCTGTAAAATCCGGGTCTCCACTCTAGCTGAGTTCTCACTTGTCGTACTTCCTGTTCTCCCAATGTCCGTCTGGTGTGCTTTTATACTCTATATAATAACAGTTTATCTCCAACCACAGACAATTCAAACTGCGGTAAGAAGCTCCTGTCGTTTACAGTGCTGGCACTAAATGAAACAACATAAGTACTACATCGTTTTGACTTTGTTTATCACAGCATATGGCTTGGAATCCATTAACAAGACTGTGACCGTGCAGATCATGAAGTGATATACACTGCTAGATTGAGGAATAAATGACTTCACATCAGTATATGTTTGGTGTTGGTGCGATAAAAAAGTATACTGATAGTACACGAAATAAGTACGATATGCAAGGAATGGTGAATTAAGTCGACTGTTTGATAGAATGTTTTTTTTTTTATTCCCCCGCAAATAATACAGTATTTATCTCTGACAATGGAATTACAAATAAATACAATAATGGCACATCATAGTAACACATTATTTACGCTATCTCTGATTCGTACCTCCGTACAAAGTAACACTGTACAAAGTCGACACGACGCCGATGTCACGTGGCCTAAACGAAAATGTGACGTCAGCAAAGGGTCAAATGTGCCATGCAGTCGGTGTCGGCCCCTGACTTTGTGGAGGGATCATAACCTGATAAGGGCAACAAGACGTTCACGGTCGAAAGCTAGTTGGTAAACGCTTTACTTTTTGGTAAGGAAATGGTCTATAAATGATTTGTTACTATGTCGATGGCCGTCACAGTTAAACTTTAATAATACGTACATTTAACATATAGTATCGTTACAAAAATAACGTTGTATCTTCTTAGAATAGTGTGTTTCGAATCACATTGCTTTGGTTACGAACGTGTCAAACGGTTTCACTCCGTAACTTATACAGCAGCAACTTTACACTTGGCATAAATCTGTTCTTTTTACACGTAACATAGCAACATGTGTCCGATACAAAATGTCCCGTTATGCTTCATTCAAATTGATAGAGCGGTTTACGTTGAGACAAACATAATGGTAAACCAGGAGCTACAAACGCCCACAAAACGTGATAGGTCCATTTTATATTTCATTTCTTTACAAAAACACCGAACTTACATTAACTAAAAGTTTCTGTTATTGTTGTAGCTTTACCCTCACAGTACTAAATTGGTTTATGTACATAAGTATTGGTGCATCTTATGACAGAATTAAAATGTTTGGTTGACAAAAACTGTCACTGACAGTCATCATAAAAAAACGTTGCTTAAAGGTTCAGCACAGAGCACTGTTATCGATCCTTCTCCTCGTAAGATCTTTGGGCGGAGGAGCCATAAAATCCTAGGAACACAAAGAAAGTGACTTAAAAAAATTATGTAGATATCATCATAGATACATGTAGTTTACAAATAGAATTGAAAGGATAACATACTTATATTAACTACAAACGGTTGTAATCCAGAATAACCATCTTGAAACTTTTGAATCGTGGTGTTATGTTTACAGTAACGACAGAGAAACATTTTATTGTCCAAGCCAATGGCCGGGACCGGACAGCTTTCACCATGGTTACTACCAAACAGCTTGTGATGTTCGATTACATTATGTACCAAGTGGCAGGGCAGGGGCTGGTCAAGTAAGAGAGTATAAACATAGAAGACCATGTAATGGTATATGCTTGAAAAAATGTGCCTTTTAGTTTTTTTTTCTTTATCTGTCTTTGAAATGTAGATGTCATATGTTTTTATCAACTACAGTCTGAACCTCTTTGGTGTTTTAAGTAACCTCCGTTTCCCAAGGGTCCTCCAGATAGGGCGAGTCCAGCATGTTGTCCTCCCCGTCCGGCCTCTGTCTCTCCACAGTGGAGTAGGGAGGGAGGGGGTGCATCAAACCTACAGGGGTCAGTGGGGACAGAGTTCATTCATTTCAAATTTATAGTCTGTCTTGTTTGCCATCTGGGTTGACAAGCTGTCTGTCACTGTCACTGCTTTACATTGTAAGTGTAAATAGCACAAATAGATAAGCGTCAAATCGGTAATATCAGCTACATTGCCTTATAGTCAGCTTTATGTATCTGGCACGCTTTCAAATGAAATAAAGAAATGCATTGTGTATACGAAAATAAGATACAAGTAGTATGCATAAAATCATAAACAAACAACAAATCAACATACGATTAACAATGATAATGGCAACGATGATCATTAAAAAGTAATAATGATAACAATAACGAATGGATGATAGCAAAAGTACATAGTTCAGTCTGTGATCGGCATTGTGAAAAGTATGCTAACAGCATGAAGGAACCTTGCAGCGTTTGGCTAAAGACATTGACAGCAGCAGTAACAGTAGCCAGAAACGGATATCACGGCAATAACCCTTATCCAAACTCACTATCGTTAAATTTTCAACTCAGAAACAACCATAGAAGATACACGAAGTGTATCTACCTACTTGGGTAGGATAGTCCTATGGAGTAGGGCTGTTTGTCCACCCTGGGAGGAGGGCGCGGCTTGAGGGTGCCGTTAAAGTCCTGCAGCTCGAGCCCGTCCATGTCGCAGTCCGGGTCCATGGCCGGGGCGGACCGGGCGTCCAGGTACGGCGGCAGGGGAGGGAGGGCCCGGGAAGCTGTCAGGGTCGACCCGGTAGTCTTCTCTGTAGGATGTGAAAGTACATTAAGATTAACTGCATATTCGTGATATTTATAATAGAAAAAAACGTTTTGTGTTTTTGTCACACTATTGACAGGATAGCCGGAAAGCGGTGGGCGTCCCTCCAGGGAAAGTAGTGTGTAAAGTGTCGTTTCCAAGAGCACAATCAGGGAACGGCCAGGATCGAACCCGGAACCTCTAGATTCCAAGCCCAACACTAACCAGTTGCGCCACACACGTGGTATGTATATCGTAACAACAATTTGAGATGTTTTCAAGTATCACTGTTTTGCTTAATTTTCTTTGAAATTCCCTTCTCCTTACAATCAAGACCAAATGACCAGACGACTGTAAGCCAAGTTATCGGAGATGAAGTAGACACCATGTGGTGTTTAATTACACAATGTAGCAAGTTGCAGGACAGAGCTAGAGGGGCTGGTCACCAGATGTGAATGGATGTTTGGAGTAAAAGTGTAGAAGATTGTTTAAGCCTAGACCACGTGGATGGGGGTATCAATTAGATGTATTTGCTAGCGCTAGGCCTTGCAAAAAGCTACTTTTCTGATACTACATTTATTGCAGTGTTGTTCAAATGTTTTATCCCCTTTGAACATTCTGACGCTTAGTTGTTAGACAGGATTGAAACATACGTTTCGTCATTGGCACCAGCTGGCATCATAATCAACACATCGTGCAAAAGGTTAACGTTAGGTTCTATCAAAGCTATATATCTGTTAGAAATCTGACACAAACCACGACTCTTGTTGACTCCTGTTGACAACCCCGTCCTCTTGGCGATGCAGACGAAAATCGTGGCGAACAGAATCAGCAGGACGATAACTGTCACGGAGGCGATGACTACTGACTGCGTGTTGGTATCTGGAAAAAAGTTAGGGATTGATTTCTTAGTTGTAACAAAACGCCAACTCAGGTGAAGCAGGTTATCCCTATTTAGGTTTATCCCTAAGTTGCGTAAGGATTTTCCAAGTTAAAAGTTTATACATCTAATGAAATATATAATCATGTATGCATGTTACGTCTAAGTAAAGACAAATTTCTGAAGTGAAAATTGTTTAAGCAAATCTATAACCAGGCGGTCATGTAGATTTCAGTGATAATTTCTACAAACGCTAATATATCATAAATATGCTGATTTTTTTTTTAATTGAACAGCGGATGAATGTAAAATACTTCAAGGATAGGAGCCATACAAAACACATTTGACGTTATCATAGAAATTCAAAGAATAAGAAGTTTGCTTCCACGGCGTTTTGTTGATCAGTTGCCATCTTGCTTATGGTAGCACTGGCTTGTAGTATTCCACACTGCAGCTAGGTGTCGCTGCTATCAATAGGTGATGTAACGCCATGACTACCTTTGACGTCCATGTGGAACTCCCTCTGGAAGGTGCCGAACGTGTTTGTTGTCTCGCAGACGTAAACTCCGCCGTCAGAACGGCCCACGTGAGAAATCACTAAGGTGTTCGTCACGCCGCGTGGTGACGTCGTTTCTTCCTCTCTGTGCATACAGTAAGAAGGGCGTTCACGGTTGTAAGTACGCATGCGCAAGGTCAAAGGTGAATGCTCCTAAGACATATCAGCACGTCTAGACATCGGTAAGCAAATTGACTGACGGAAGGCATTTGAGTATGCATATATTTTAAAGAATAGAATTTTATTGCGCGACAATTGTAACAGGTACAATGTATGGCAATCTGAATATACATGGTAGTTGTACTATATACTATTGCAAATATATAAACTAATCTAATCTAATAAAACAGTATAATATAAGATACAGATATAACCAATATATTTCAAAGACTTAACACTTTACCTTGCACAAGCGTGCTTACAATTGTAATCCTCCTTATAGAGGGGTACGGTGTATATACACTTTCTTCTTGAGTCATTACTGTATAATTGTGAAATTGCCATCTGTATATAACGTAATTTCCGATGGCCTATAATAGACTACCTACAGCAGAATTATACATGACATCAGCAAGACGTATAAACAATTCAAAGTGCTAACGTTCACATAGCTTTAAAACTATGCGGTCGAAATGTTCGTTTTAAAACTGTTTTACATAATGTTAAGTACTGGATTCAAGCCTACGAGAGCTGTACCTGATTCCGGGTCGCTGACTGGCTGTGACCGGTTTGTCCTGTTGCCCGGGCCCACGCCGCAGCCATCTTGTCTCCTCAGGAAGGGGGTCGGACAGAATCTCACACACAAGTCTCGCCGTGTCTCCGGACCGCACCGACACTTTCAAACTTACTGTGTTGACGTAGGGCTTTCCTAGAATTCATGAAGACACATCTTTGAATGAAAGCTCAATCTAAAACGGTGATGGATATTATAAAAAAATACGCACTTTTTCATCGATTACCAACAATCTTTGGATCCTTCTCAAGTTGAAATGATCAAAGGCCTGCTAGATGATCTTAATAGGGCTCGTCGACTATCCCTCAACCGAGACGGGGGAAGATACTTACTGCCGGGCACCTTTGACGCGTCACTGACGTCACACTTCTGTTCAGGTCACGTGCCATAGAGAAGGTTCAAAGGCTAGTTTATTTTTTTTTAAATAAAGGCAATTCAACTGGTTTTAAACATACAAGCATGACCAGTATCATTTACCTCTTACATCCAGAAATATTTGTCTGACAGCATCCCTCATCTGACCATTAGAAGCCACACATTCGTAGTCTCCCTCCATATCGTAGTCTATCCGCGAGAACTGCAGAGGGTTGCCGAAGTACAGCTTTGTACCCTTCCGCCGCCATCGCACCCTCGGCTCCGGATATCCCTCCGCCTCACAGAGTAGGGAGAAACCCTCCTGTCCCACGAATGGACTCGTCTTGCGGTTAAAGTTAGATGTGATATGAGGAGGATCTAAATATCAAAAAGAAATATTTTCGGAAATAATTTCATCACGTTGGTAGAATATATGATATTGAAGAATTTTCTTCAAAACAAGTGATATTTAACGCTGGCAGTTCGACGCCAGTCAGATTTCTTCTTCAGAGGTCATATTAAATATAATCAAGTGCGTAAGTTTAATGGACAATAATATTCTTTGTCACCATGCTAGGATGAAACGCGTTTTGAGAAACAGTTATAGATCTTTAGTGTCAACTGTGTAACTGATACCATGGAAACCCTTACAAAATAATAGCAGATCTGGGAACGAAGAATAAAGTTGACAGAATCTTGACAAATGATACATTCACTATGATACTGCTTAAGGAAGATATCATCGACCATAGGAGTAATAAATCACACAGACTTAACACATACAGTATCATCTCTAATGACCAGAGTAAGAGTATAGTACTTACATTGCACAGTTAACGTGGCAGACCCGACTCCACTGGGGGCGATGCCGTTATTGGCTTGGCACTGGTACACGCCTGCTGCAGTTCTGTCCAATGTCAGTAGGCGGAGTGTACCGCCTCTGAAGCCAGAACGTAAGAGAAAGAAGCCTGTCTTGGTAAAAATTAAGACTTTGCCTTATACTCTGAGCTTGCCTTACTGACCTCTACTTCTTGTTAATCTGCATATGTCGAAATTTGCAGCTAATTGCACGTATCTATATTAGCTAGAGTATGCCATTTCAATCCCCATGTTTCTAATTACTGAGGACATGAAATCCAACTGTGACTAGGGGCTATATGGACATCCTACAATATTTGACCAGTCGCTGATGTCACAAGTTCAATTTTTGAGCTCAGGGACCACTAATCTATCTTTAACGTCTGAAAGAGAGCTATACCTGTTTTCTGCATTTGCTGGAATGTCTCCGCCAAGTTTTCTCCACGAAACAGCGGCTTGTGGGTTACTGTCCACGTCACAGCTCAAGTCTAACGTCTCCCCTTCAATGGCCTGGATAGACTGTGACCCGATCCTTACAACAGGGGAGTCTGGGGACATAGCAATGACTAAACCGTCACAAAACAATTATTTCCTTTCTTAATGCAAATTTTCTTCCAACAGTGACTGTTTTCAAGGCAAGGCTCATACCTTCAAATTTTCGATGTCTGGCGGCATATCTTGTTCACGGAGAGTGACCTAGTCTCGATATCGCGAAAGAACACGAGACTAGGTCAAGCTTGATGAGCCCCTCCAACGATATTTTCTTTCTTGTTTTGTTGTGACAGCAATTTAAATGCATTAATTGGTGAATAATTTCGTCTAGTTTGTAATTCATTGAATAACCAACAGGGTTCTTTATTCACTGCCAACGTGAGTATGTTATGTACAACCACAACAGATGTTTCAGTGCCCCTCTGTCTGTCGCCTTACTCAGGGCGATACTGACATGGTACAGTATCATACGCAGCAGCTAGGTGTCGCTGCTGACAATGCGGTTACAAACGTAAAGCATTACCATATATGGAATCCCAAACGTAAATTTTATTATGCACAATGATGATTATTGTCAGAGGTCAAAAACACATGCATATATCTACTCAATCCAACAGGCTGCAGGTCAAATTATGTACAAAGAGTATATGATACTTTACTCACTTAACTTTACTTTATTCAGGTTGCGACAAGAACATATTGTGGGCACTAGGCAGCAGGCTGATATCGCGACCACATTAAGTATTAAAAGATAGTAAGAAGCAGTTACAGCTAGAACATGTGCAAGGCAGTGAATCTTTTAGTAGTTGTCACACACTCTCGAAGTGCATCTGAAAGCTGCCTTTTGATGACAAGGTCATACCTACATTTGACATTGAGTATCGTCGATGACGCAGTGGCAGCTGCTAGTTGAGGGTAACCTTGATCAGCCATGCAGGTGAAGTTTCTCCCATGATCCCATCTGGTGAGTTCCGACAGGACCAGGTCCAGGCTCGCCATCGCCACACCCTCTGCCAACTTTTTATTGCTCTAAAAGAGAGACACACATTATTCAATAGGCAATTAAAGGCAATTTATTGTCCAGAACGAATATCTGCCAAAACGTTTAAAATGTGTAGCCTGGAAAACTTCTGTTTTGTTCAATCTTGCCTAGCCATACACCGTGCATGGTGCCCAACTCCTCGAGCTTTGTCCTGCCATTTGCTACATTATTTAACACCACAGGGTGTCTACAACATAGTGACAGCCGTCATTGACTTGATGGACATTTAGTTCTTTGGAACAGACGAAAATGCAGACAAAATGAAGATGATGAAATAATTGAGTGCCGTTTATCTACACTACTGTTCCATGACTTAATCATTTCCATGTTGATGAATAAAGGCCTATTCGACTATTGAAGTAGACGAAGCCGATGTTCAGTTAAATGACACGAAACCTAAAATTACCTGTTTCAACAAATGATGGGGATTGATCTAACCTGCAGTGCGTTGTCATTCTCATCATTCACACATTTTATTCACATACATCTCAAGATCGTTGAAAAGGAATCACAAGTCTTTAAATGATCATCTGCAATAGCAACATATGCGGACACATAATACAACATATCAA
Source organism: Branchiostoma floridae x Branchiostoma belcheri (assembly GCA_019207045.1). Lineage (NCBI taxonomy): Eukaryota > Metazoa > Chordata > Leptocardii > Amphioxiformes > Branchiostomatidae > Branchiostoma > Branchiostoma floridae x Branchiostoma belcheri. The sequence continues at coordinate 2,576,733 of CM033031.1, forward strand.
GTCAAGGATCCCTCAGTGTAACATGATATACACATAGCTGATATACCATAAAAACGATACAACTATAACATATCTTCCAGTATGTAAAATAAAGTTGAAAACGTCGAATATGAATAAATTGGTGGAGTATTGGCTCTTATTCGTTTTGTAAATGCGACTGCAGAGATCGGTGTTCCAATTACCCCCACATTCATGCATTTTGACATATGTTATAAATAGACGGCTGCTGTTGAAATTTGTGGCTCTTTCCCACCATCTATCTCCATAGACGACAACAGGCACTTATCTGTGCTTGGTACATTTTTCATGTGACAGTCTAGTGTTACCAGCCCATCTATAATTTTGTACATTGCCGGCTTTCGTTGTACTCATCGCAGGTGCCGGAAATGTGCCATTAAATATTCAAGTTTTGTCTTAAATTACAAACACAGTTGAGTGGTTGCCTGCCCTCTTGAGTCTTTTGTTGGCAAGGTTTTAATCTAATAGGGCTGGAATGGATTCCAGGAAATTTGGCATGGTTCTACATGTGCATCTTACAGGATACAATGAGTTCCAGGAAAGTTGGCAAGGTTTTTTGCCTTACAAGGCTGGAAGGAATTTCTCGAAATTTGGCAAGGTCCTGTATCTATTAGGGCTGAATGAATTCCAGGAAAGTTGGTAAGGCTTGATATCAAACGGCGGGAATAAATTCTAGGAAATTTGGTTACTTCATTACACTTCGGATTGGACCTTAACAACCTAGGGAGTCTACTTAAAAAGTTCACCTGTGTAAACTTGGTAGGAGTTGGATCAAAGATGGTTTTGGTACCAGATTTTCGAAGCAGTGGATTTTCCATTCCTTAACAAGGACCGGGGTCGATGAGTCGAAACTTTCGGAAGGTCAATTGCTCGTATTGGCAACTATAGTCCAACTTTGACTCAGAACCTAACGATCAATTAGTAGACTAGCGGAAACATAGATTTATGGAAATCCAATAGACCTACAGAAATCCAATTGATCTACAGAATCATGATAGGGAAGAAAAACCTGAAGTGTATTTGAAATATGATTACAACAGGCTGTGGTAATAATACCGGGAAATGCAGGTTGGAAGTCCCACCAAGGACAAAAGTTAATGGCTTAAGAACACGGATCAAAAGTCTACCATGCTACAAACGCAATTTCCCTAAAATCGTGTGAAGAAATGAAATAAAAGTAAAGTGCATTTTCCAAGAAAGCCTATATGCATCAGCCTTTGCAACAATGTCAATGAACTAAAGGTTCAAAGCCATTACCAAGGGTAAAAGCTAACGTGATAAGGACATGGCTTCACACATAACCTCACCACACAATGTAATTTCTTGTAGTCAACCACGTTAAGGAAGGAGAGCGAGGAGTCTGAGTGCATTTTCCAAGAAGTCTAATTGTATATGTGCTATCGATGATTTGAAGGAAAGTTACATTTCGTACCAAGGACGTCAATGAAGGTCAAACATCCAGGTAGTGAGAAGTGTCACATCTACATCTATCTACGTAATACTGGGCAATGCCCCTCGCGGGACTTTGTGCCCAGGGGAGTGAGGATGCCCTAGCAAACCGGTGGTGGTGAGACAAAAATAGTGAAAAAAAAAACGTATTCATTCAACAGACAAAAATAACAGTGCTGTGCTGTACAAGTTGCTAGGGCATAGTTCGGTCTTACAGCTGGGTAGAGCTAGGGTAGCCATCATAGGCTAAGGTCACATTTCCACAAAGGGGCCCGGCCGGGCAGCTTTCGGGAACGATAAGTATGGTGTAAAAGACAACAACAACACAAAACGGACCGAAAATAATTCAACAGCATGCATTGTGCATATTTATTGGCATAAACGTAAATTTTTCGTTTCCTCAAACAGCCCGGCCGGGCCCCGGGTAGGAAATGTGACGTAGGCCATACTTGGCTACCCCGGCTTTGAAATGGATCACCTACACATACTCAAGTAACTGGATAGACTTGAAATCTTCCCGTAACGTTTAACTTCATACCTTACAAAATAGTTTGAGATGAGAAGACATTGATCTATATATACAGTATTACCTATTGGACCCGTTGTACCGTTGACCCGTGGTGCTAGTGTAGAGATATTTACACGGTACCTATTTCACCTGTGCTGTACCGCCGAACCGTGATGTTAGTGCATTGGGGATTTTGACCTGTACTGTGCCGTTGAACCATACATGTATTAATGTATGGAGATTTTAATCACAGTACCTGTTTGATCTGTACTGTACAGTTATGCCACGTTAGACTAGGAAAAATTACACAGTACCTGTTGAGCCTGTGCTGTACTGTTAAACTACGAGATATACACCACAGTACATATATATTTTGACCTGTGCTGTGCCATTGAACTACGTAAGTGTAGGGAAATACACTGCTTGACCTGTGTCGTGCGTTTGAACCATGATGCTATTCTAAAGAGGTTTACACAATACCTGTTTGACCTGTGCTGTACCATTGAACCACGTCAGTGTAGGCAGTGGTGACCCCTCTGCTGTTCTGCAGCTCAGCGTTAGTGATTGGCCGGCAAAGATGTTTGTTTCTCTCACTACGATCTTCGGCGGTTTCTTTATTGGCACTGTAATGAAATTGATGTAGCCATGACATCAAATAACACAGCTTACCCAAAAGCAATGTGGTACTAAAATACTTTAATTGTATAATATTACTTGTTGTTGTTGTTGTTAGCGTCCGTACATGTGTTTGATGATTGATTGATGTTCGTCCATCGACTCCCGATGGACGAACATCAATCAATCATGTTGTTGTTAGCGTCTGTGCATGTGTTTGTCCGTGTCAGCATATCAGTGTAAGTTTGTGCTTGTCTGTGATCTGTGTTGATTTCAACATGCTTCGTCGCTTAACCCTCTATGATTATCACCATCAACGCTACAGTTAATACATGCGTGCGTAAGTACATATATCTGTGCCTTACTTACCTATAACATTCAACATCATCTCTGCCTTTCCTTGCAGCCCTAACGTATGTGCTTTTCTGCCGTTTGAGTTTCTTTATATTTGATTTGTGGCTTCTCGTTATAACTAAACGCTCCATCTAATGTTTGTATGTATATCTGTGCGCTTTTAAAGAAATCGTACGTATAGTAGTTCTTTTGTATAGATATCTGTGCGTTACTTACCTATAACGTTCAACATCATCTCCGCCTTTTCCTGCAGCCCTAACGTGCTACATCTGTAGCCGCCCTCGTCTGACACCTGCACATCTGCGATCTCCATGCTGAACTCCCCCACTCCAGAGTTCCCGGTGATTCGGTGCCTCTTGTACAGCGAGTCGACCCTCCTGTCTGTCGACATGACGTTAAAGTTGGGCGGCCCCTCCCATATGACGACACTCTGTGACGTCAGCCCAATGAAGGCACACCTGAGCGTCACTGTCTGGCCCTCCCTAACGGTCATGGACTCCGGACGGGCACGGTAAGACACGGTCCGCACTGTGTGAACAGAAATTGTACAACAAATATTACCAAAGTGAACAAGTATAAACGATATAGAGATTTAAAAAAAAGTCAACCCCAGTGATGAACCGGGACGAGGGGGGATTCAAACTTGGCCACGTTTGGAATAGTGTTCTCGCCGCAAAAGCGCCACCTACACCTACATATATAGCGGCGACAAGCAGAACTCCAGTCAGAAGCTCTGAGGAAATATAGACAGGCACCAAAGCGTAAGCAAGTAAGATTAACCTGTTTTAACTTGTGTACAAAAAGTCTTCTATATTCTATATTCTACCAACCTGATGAAATTATTTTCGGAAGATATTGAGACCCTGATGACCTCCTCTATACTACTGTCACAGTAATTGCCCTAGTTGTTGCCATTAGTCTGTAAGGTTTTTAACCACCCATAGCGGGAAGGACCGCTAATCTTTTTCGTTCAGTGTGTCATGGTTGATTCTTTAACGTGCTTGAGGTGTGACTTTCTCAAACACGGGAACCCATTTAAAGTCCTATTGATGGATGTCCTTAACCTAAGTCAGAAGAAAAACTTTTAGTGCATTTTTCTGGGACACAGCATTGGGGCATGTCAAGTGATATTCAAAACCCGGACTTTTCGATTCTAGGCCAAACACACTAACAGTTTCACCACGCGATGCCAGGTGTTGTTATCATTCTCCTGTTGACCACAGAAGAATGAATACGCACTCCTGTGTACGCTCACAAGTGAGCTTTTTCGACTTAGGTCAACATTTTCTTAGTTTCTTCAGGGGTCCCAATGTTGTAGATCACATGCGATATGTGCAACGAAATATGCCTTTACGTCAATGAAGGTTAGAAGTCAATATAATTCTAAGATGCACAAAAAAAGTTACAGAAGGAACTTTTGGAAGATGTTTCCCATATCAACCAAGTTCCTTGTCGAGTAACTGCTATCTTGTACAAAGATGCCTTTCTTTATTGCTATACATTAAACATAATTCCTTGACATGGATCGGTACCGACTGCTGTGGTGAAAAGCTACTGAGATTGAATTATGTTTTCTCTTCTGATTACCACTGTGCAGACAGGAACGCGTCATCAGGGAATGCATCACTGGGTCTTGTCAAAATTGGGGTCACGAACTCCTTTTTGCTACATTCAAAAGCCCCAGGAAACGCGTTTCTGTTCGGGATGATGAAGTACACCACGGGTCAGGAGCGACGGGAGACGGATTAGTACGAAAAGACTTTTAACAGATTCCTATAATTTAGTTTGGCTGTTTTTCCCGAGTATGCAATGTTACAAATTCACCTATAAAAGGGCTTGTCGCATCCAATAGCTGGACAGCTGGTGGTATGGCTGTAAGTTTTGCAACTCGTGTGGAATTCGCTTTTGAGTTGTCAGCTGCGATGTACTCAATCTTTTGTGTCAGAACAGTGTGATGAATGGAGGGAGGCAATTTACTTTCTCGGGTAATCACGTCAGGAATTGTAGCTCATGAGGAGCCAGGTGATAGGATAAGGCATTATGATTCAGTTGTATGGATGACATCCTCTGGGGAACCACAAAACTGATGCAAGCGAACAGAGAAAATACATTCTGGTAAAATTAAGTTGCCCTGATTATGAAATGTAGGTGGTCAGGAAGCTTAAAAAACTGATTACTAACACAAAGAGTTTGAAATACCGTACAATAGATTCTTCATTTTTTTTTTCTTTTAACATGTTTCTCTTTGCAATGGACTTTCGAACTGGCATTCTATGATTATCGTCAACGACATTAGTACCCGTTTTCTGATATTTCGTTGATGACAATCTATGACATATGTCTTGGCTCATTTTGTACGAATTTTAGGAGGGCCCCAATGGGGGGGTCCCGACAACGCTCTACGCTAAATTCTGATGGCCGGCTACGTATTACGCTGAATTCATGAAGCCTCTCTACGCCCTACGCTAAATTCAAAAGCTTCCCCACACGTTTAATATGCAGAACTCATCACCGAGCGACGGAGCGTTTGTGTCAAAGATGGTACAAAAGTTGAGTTGAAAGTATTTATGGTAACCGGTGGCAGAGGCGCCGGCAGCAAATTTCTAACGCGGGGCGCAATATTGCTGACCGATTTTTTATCATCTTGAGCGTACTTTCCCAGAACTATCGCGGAGTGGAATTTGTTATCACCAAGCACAGTAGGGGCATCTCCTCCTGACAGAATTTTGCAGCAGATGTAGCGCCTTTGACGCATTCCTAGGGGGGTCCGGGGGCATGCTACCCCGGTAAAATTTTAAATCTTGACCCTCTAAAACGCCTTTTCCCGCGTTTTGACAGGCAAATTTTGCTGCCAGACAAAGCTAAGTTTGATGGCAATTCCTTTAGAAAGACACATAGTTTTAGCGAGGGGGATGGCCCCAAAATATTTTCACGATTTCGAGTACCGAAAGTGCGAGCTGTCGCAAGGTTAGTCTAGGGAATTTTCGAAATCTTCACCCTCTGAAACGCCATCTTCTGTATTTTTAGGGACAATTTTTGCTGGGAGATTGCTAAACTTTATGCCATGTTTGTCAAGAAAGAGATGTTTGAGGGCGACCCACACAAATTCTCTCCATGTCGTTTTGAGCGCCCGAGGCGCAAGTCATCGCTAGGGAGGACCGGAGAAAAGTTTGAAATCTTGACCGTCTAAAACGTCATTTCCTGCATTTGGGGGCCACATTCTGCAAGCTAATTACGATAGTAAAATTTCTATTTGTTTAAAGATTTTTGAGAGCGACGCTCCCTCAACATATTGTTCTGTGCCGTAGACGCGGGACAGGGAGGTCTGGCAAAATTTTGAAATCGGGACTCTCTGAAACGCCGTTTCTCGCATTTTCAGGGGTAAATTTTGCCGTTAGACTAGCTCGAATTTATGAAATTTGCATCATCAAAAATACACAAAGTTTCAGCTTGCTTCGCCCCCCCCCCCCAACATATTTTCCTAGGTAATACTTAATTAATGCCGCCAAAAACAGGATATGATTTTGCTGAAGTAACTGCTTTGGCGTATCTTATTACCTGGATGTCTAACCTTCATCGACGAATCTTTAATGCTATTTCTATTAAAAATACAGTTTTAAATTTTGAGGGCGACGCCCCAACATATCTTAACCATGTCGCCGAGAGCGCAGATTGTGCTGGGCGTCGCAAAGGAGGTCCAAGGAAATTTTGAAATCTTGACCCTCTGAAACGCAATTTCCTGCATTTTTACGGGACTTAGGGTAATGGTTAGGGCAGGTTTGATTACGCTATATGCACAATTCGTCCATTACGGTTTACGGTAAATTCCGGGGAGCTACAACGTATTACGTAGAATGAAAAGAGTCAATTACGCTCTACGCAAAATGCACAGATTACGCTCTACGTTGAATTAAGCGATCCGTCTACGCTCTACGTAAAATTAAAACGGCCGATTACGCTCTACGCAAAAGGGCATTGGGGCCCTCTTTTAGTAAAAAGCATTTTAGGATACGAAAACGAAAGAACATTGCCGTGTGCGGACGTCATTCATGTAACTGAATTACCATTGCCTTACTCATGAGCTTTAATACATTAATACACATGTCTTACATAAGTGAGTCTGATGGGTCAGAGGTGTAGGAAACCATCTGGCTTTCCTGAGTCATTCTCCTGCCGAGCGGAATCCGGCGGTATTGTCCCACGGCGTGTCATCCTGTCACCTCCCCAGCAGGGGTAATCTAATATTCCTCACTCCGGCGGGACGCGACAATGGGTAATTAATGTCTGCCTAACTGGAAACATGGGACACTCAGGATGGATATAGCACGTTTTGAGCTTTAACGTTGCTTTTATATAACCTCTATCAACGAAAGTTTATTTACAAGTACATGCCTGTAGGGTAATTGCAATTGCGTGGTAGAAACAGAGACCTACATGTCATAGTAAACGGTGATTGGCATTATCGTAAGAAAAGTCTACACAACTACTAATGTTTGCTACAGCATCAGCTCTCACAATCCCACCGGACGCGTTATCACCACCACATGAAAATAATACATGAACTTCAAGATATGTAAATGACTGTACAAATGCAGCATAAGTAATCACTTCAGATAGTTAGGTCTTCAAGACAGTCAATCTTGAGAAGGCCACTATAACAAAACTTTTTATGTGGCGGCATTGTGGCACCTTGTGGAAGCATGAGAGTGACGTATTATGTAGATTTGGCTTACCTAGCAGACGAAGATGAAAAACCCCACTTTCCTATGATGTATCGTTTCTGCGATCCGTTGTATTTACCGATGACAGGGATTGGGTCATGGTGATAGTGCTTTTTAGAACATTTAGATGATGTTGCGTTTACTGAACATTGTCACGCACAACGAAGTGCAAAATGTCAGTTCATCTGCTCTTCTGCAGTTCATTGATATTTTGTCTATTCTATTATTACAGCGTTAAAGGTCACTTGTGGTATAAAAGCCTTAACGGCGATGTTAGCCTTTTCAGGCAAGACGAAAGTAATGTGACATTAAAAGTTGCCAGAGCCAGGATATGTTGTTGTGGCGATGTTGACGGTGTATCATCTCGCACTTGGGCTCGTGTAACGATTAGTCATAGAGTTCAACCTAAGATTTACTACACAAAGAAACTTTTGAATATTTTTATCAAAACAGCAATCGACAACCGTCTCTCTTGTGTCTAACAAAAAGTTATCTTAATGACTTTAGCAATTACACAACATAAAAGCAATATTAGAGAATAGAGCTGTATAATGCATGAATGGGTGTTTGGCATATTACACAAGCTTGGCACCTAGTCAGGACCTGTACAGTATTCGGTGCGAAGATTTATTTTCTTTCCTGTTGAAGTTACATCCCTCGGGTGGTTACATGATGGTAAGTTCGCATCGTCAGAAAGTCTGTAACCAGATACGTTCGTAAATTCCACTAGGCGGTGATTGCGAAGCAATCTCACTACAACATAGATTGCATTTGTGCAAGACTTGTGGTATATAAACCAAACTGTCAAGGATTGACTGGAAAGGCAACTAAACACACAGAGATTCCTCGTGTCTTTAACCTATGAATTTCCTTCAGCGCTCTGTCCTAATCGCTTGTTCGCAGCATGGTCCTAGTGCGGTCTCAGCTATAGTTGAATAGGGGTCCGTGTGCGTCTGCATCGACATAAAGCAAGCTAGCTTGCAGAGTTTGGATGGATAGATCATTAGAGACGTTAAAGAACCCACCACACGCAAGCTAAGGGCACAGCCCGCCGTACGTGCAATTTGTCCGTACGTTTTTTTGGGGGAGGAACCACGTCCGCCACGTATTTCTGAAAACGTTCAGGCTGTACAGGGCAGGCGCGTCGCCCGGACTGGTACGTGCGGGGGGTAAATCCGCAGTCTGATGACACACAAAGTTTTGCCTGCACGTAAAGTTCTACGGCGTGTCTGCGTGCTGCAAAATCCGTCTGATTCCCTACGAGTTCGTACGGAGGCGATGCTTACCACTTACGGATCCCAAAAGACTGCCCACGTTTAGGCACGTAGACAGCACGTATTTTATTTGCACCTTAGCTTAGGGGATACTTCGCTATGTGGATTGATCAAAACCATCCCGTTTTCCGAGCCAGGATTTCTTCTTCTCCTATTGGTTCAGCTCAGCTAGTCCTCACTCCAAGGAGTTTAGCCGGTCTCGGGATGCTTCCAACATAGGAGGAAAACATGTTCTTACAGTTCTTTTCATCAATCTACTTCATTCTACAGATCCATTTAATACTGGGCAGTATTTAATACCCCACGTGGGACAGTACGCCCAGGGAGTGATTTGCCCTAGCATGACCGGTGCTGGTGGTTTCAAACAAAATGGTACAGCGAAAACGAAATCATTAAAAAAAAGGGAGTGCAGTGCCATTCATCTTGGCTTGCTAGGGCATGTGACCCTTAACCTTGGAATGTCCTTCAGGTCACACCTTGAAGTGACCCTCGGGTCTTGTTACGCGGTGACCGGAGTAAAAACAAAAACACCCTCTCCATCATCTGCTTGAAGTGTAGGATTTTGGGATTTGGCATCCCTCCGGTGCAGACATATAATGCCTTAGAGGACGATGAACCTTGTACGTTTTGACACAGGGCATTACACGAAGCGCATTCAAGTTACATTTAACATGGATTTATACGCTTAACTGTCGTTATACGACTCGGAGGTGCTTCTGGCTAACTCCAGGGATTTCTGGCCCGGGCGGATAGGATATTTTAGGCATCTGCTATCTCGTAAAGCGACAAAACACCCACAAGTGCCGGGATGTAGCCGCCGGGTGTCATCTATCATGTGCGAGGGGAACAAATAATGGCACCAGATGCCGCGGCAGGCGGAAAGTGCGCTGCAATGTCTTTATTGCCAACAAATGATGAATCGCCTGATATACGAGAACTGTAAAATTGATATATCTTAAGCCTCCCGGCGGGGAATACGGCGAAGCGTATTGTTTATTGCAAATGACAGAAAGAAGTATGAATGTGACTGATGTGGCTATTTTTCCTCAGTTCAGCTTTGAATATAAAATTGATACATTTTAAGGCTCTCTGGAAATACGGCGACGTTTATTGCTTAGTGCGTATGACTAAAGTAGATGTAACCGATGTGATTATTTTTCCTAAGGTTATCTTGACTATGTGTGTATAAATTCTTCAGTTGTTACACTGTACCAGATTATTGCGCTCAACATCATTACTTCGTCATTTATTCGTGACGGCTAATTGCAACTACATGGTCGAGACATACATATGACAAAGGACAGTTGATGGACATTACCAAAACTTGATGTCAAAGTAGGAAGTTCCTCTTCAGTTCCAGAGGAAGTCGACTCAGTATCGAACTTGACCATTATTTACCCACTTAACGATTGCAATTATCGTGAGGATACATCCTCAGCTTCTTGAGTTATTCTGTGCGTTGACACACACACACACACACACACACACACACACACACGCACGCACACACACACACACACACACACACACACACACACACACACACACACACACACGCACACACACACACACACACACACACACACACACACACACATACGCACACACACTAATTGCACCGAAAACATAACAATCATGGCGAAGGTAAAACAAATAAAACAGAAGTACCGGCTAGAAATGACCGCCATTGCCCCAGACTAACGCGGATGATAAAGTAAAGCCATGGGATACCTTGGTCATTTTGCGGATAATTGAATTCCACAGTTTCGTTAGATTTCCGAGGGTCTTTCATTCCGGGATTCTTTCCTTCAATTTCCTGTCAGTTCCACAGCGCTCCGCGAGACGACCGTAAAGCCGGCATGATTAACGTGCCTTTAGACAACAAAGACCGCCCATCTCACCTCGCGCATCTATCACTACATCAGCAGCTACAGAATACCCTTTAATGTAGGCAATTTCAGTAGGTCTTAGTCGGAATCCTCGTCCCGAGATAGAAAACGTGATCCATTCCAAATGAGCTCAAAGGATCAACAACAGCTATTCTGTTGAACAATGTATAGAATAAGTAGTACTAATGGTCTTTTATGGTGCTTTATAACTGTAAATGTCATTTTCAATATCGTAAAATTCGCAGTAGGGTTTGCTACATGTTTAATGTGTGGTGATGTGTCAGAGGGATGACGCAGTAAGAAAGACAGATTGGCCATTTGTCTTATGTCAGACTGTAAAGACCACGTGGTTAGATATTACTAGCTGTTCGATAGAGGATTTCCAACGAATCGTAATATTCTGTCCCAGGATATACGATCCGATGAGACCGATATTATTGAAGCTGTCACAAGTTGCATGGCTCTTTGGCTTAGTTTCGCGTGCCTACTAAGTTCTTTGCTAGTATCGCATACCCGGTAAACTGGCTCATGGTGTAACACACAGTACAAGCTGCATATATGGACAGAGTTTCATTTGATCCACTCACATCAGGACGGCCCCCTAATCTTTTTGGTAGGTGTGATGAGTTCTTTAACGTTCTAAATGCGTGGTTCTCCCCAACCACTGGACCTCTATGTAACGTCGTATCCGAGGCACGCCCCTAAACGAAGCTTTGTACTTATCTTAAGTGAGGAAATTGTTATTAACTGCCTTTCCCAAGGGCACAGCTCCGCGGTCTGCCACGGATTCAAACCCTGACCACGAGACCATCGCGTTAAACTTCTATAAACATTAAGAATCTATCCGTGGTGACCAGAACCATTGATGATCTACCAATCACGCATTAAAGGCGATTTCAGGTTTAGTAGAGTAATACTGATAAATGGTTTGGGTATTGGGAAGACCAGCTGCTTACTTAGACATTCGGATACCGTAAGCGTCGGTCCATTGTAACTCCGTCTGCAAACACAATGATGGACAATCGCCGCGGCCTCCTGCATCCCAGGTCCAGTTCAAAGATAAGACATCAATTGGCTGTTATCTTTTTAAGCAAATGCTTCAAACGTCTATGAATAAACCATGTCGTGTATCCCTTTTGAAGTAATGACGTCCTCGAAAAATGCAATTCGGGGTTTGATTGCGGCTTACAAATGTTCCGCGATGATTATCAGGTTACCTTCCACATGCTGCGGTCAGCTGTAAGGGCCTCGTCAGGAGGTCAAAGATCACCATGTATCATCGCACGTAATCAGTGCAATCTACACGGAATGTCAATGATTCCGCCACGCGGAGTTTATAAACTACTGTTTCAAGGCGGGCAAATTTTGCATTTTAATGGAAAAGCTTTCTCGGTGCAAATTGCTTTTCCTGATGAAGTAGTAGACCTTTTATCTATGTCATCTACACTGGGTGTTTGTTGTCAGTTATGTTCTCCCCGGAGTGTGTTTCCTTACTGCCGCTATAATTTGCTCTGTCTCTTGTAACGATGGAGCTTCGACATTCCGTCTCGCACTCAAGTACACTTGTAGGACGGTCGCAACATCACAGCGATGAGACATCACATGAAAAATGGAAAACATCACTTGCGAGTAGCGGTTGCGAGCGGACATGAAAGTGGGCGGCTTGTTGCATTTGCCTCTAGGTCATGTGTCCTCTCTTATAGAAACAAGAAGCACCGGCCTGTTATTTACTGTGATATGTTGAAGAGAGCATGTTCCGGAAGCCTTTATGTGTACCCATTTCCCCAGGGCCAGGAGGCAGACTTTGGCGAACCCTTTGAAACAAACATTTCCGGGTGTGTTTAGGTTCTTATGTGGAGTTACTGTCTCACGGGTGCTTTATATTTTCATGCCTGTTTTTTTTTTTTTAAGTTTGCATACTTTTTTCTTCCATTAAATGTCTTTGTAGTGCCTCTGGATCATGACATTGGGAAGGCGAATCCCATCGCTCCCCGGAATGAAAGCTACGGGAAAGGGTCACAGTCCTGTAGGACGGGACGTTGAGCCGTGGTCGCCACTGTCCATTTGTATTTGCCCCATTAAAAGAGCCAGGGGAATTTCTGTGGCACAATTAACCTGGAAAACGCACTGTACACGGCATCTGTCTTCTCTGTCGTGGCCAGTCGAAGACTCGCTCTTCTATCAGTGACTTTAACTCTCTCGAGATCACCCAATACATACATACATACATACATACATACATACATACATATGCATACTTTTTATCGAGTTGAAGCATTGACAAAGTTCCGATTCCAGAGTGCTATCTTTTATCAGTTCAGTGAGATACCAAATAGACTTCATAAAAGGATAATAGATGCAGCAGTCTATAGCTAGCACAACTTTCGATTAATCTGGCAAGAAGGTTAGCGAACATTTTCATATGCTGACTGCAACCTTAGGCAGTTGACATTACCTTTTCTAAGAATCCTTAGACGAGACCACGCCTATCTGTTAAGTCCATGTTCTGTAAGTACCCCTGTGGTCCCGTTATCGGATCGGCTAATTAGCTGAGGAACTTCTGTGAGTAATCACTAGTCATCTACATGTATATGGTTCCCTTCGGTCAATATTGTATATTGGCCATAGAAAACCCTAAACTACATCAGCCCTACAGCGTGGGCTATGGCTTAACATTCCTATAACATAATGACAGTCTTTGCCACGTAGGGCACATCTGTAAGCTGACTCAGGTCTGTTGCAGAGTTCTTTTCTGCGTATCCCTTTTTCTTCTGCACTGCGTATCAGCCTAGCTTGTCCTAATTATACCTGGGGGGCAGTATGAGCCTCCGTCTGGAACGGGCACAACAGTATTAGATGGATAACAAGAATTTCACCGGTGTTGAGCAGTATTATCGTTCAGTGCAGTTCAGTTCATCCTCGTAGTACGAGGTACCACTGATGATACATCTATTGTCGATCAGCTATTACCTTTTTTGGGGCCAAGTGTGTTAATCTACAACAGGAAAACACTCATCAGGACCTAGAAGATAAATGGTTTGTAGTGAGGAGACACGCAAATGCGTTCAATTCATCTTCAAGTACCGTTGAAGAGGTTCATCAGTCACGTATGTTTACAGTTACTATTATTACTAAAATATCAGTGACTACTGAAAGTAGAGAACATACTTCCAAATTTTCTATGTCTACCAGTAGACCATTCTCCGCGTCTAAGACGTATACACTGGTAGACATCGAAAATTTGGAGGTACGTTCTCTGCCTGTAATAAACAGTCACTGTAAGAAGAAAAATTGATAGTAACTATCTTCAAGTACGTCTTATCCCGGTGGCTTTGTTGAAGGCAGTATCGAGAGAACGTCGGTAATAGGGTTTGTATCAGCAGCTTTCCTACCTACCTAAACATCAGCTGCAGGGATTAGTGGAAATCCGTGTGTAAATTAGAACCATGGGGACCAAAGTAGGGTGTCTATCATTCAGCAGCGCTGAGAACATCAGAGGAAAGGGTGGATGGTGCCGTGAATACCTGACGAGTCTTTAGGGTCTCTACAAACAGTTTGAACAATCAAACCAGAACGCGGCTTAATTGAGACGGAACGGTTCTTGGTTGTATTGATTGAGCCCGAGGACAAATTCAGGGTCAGATCTCACAAGTCATAAACGCATGCAAAAGCTTTGTTTATAGTGTAGTACTACTTTCACTGGCAACAGCTAGCCCAAAAATAATAAATGATAAGAACTGAATGATAACGGACGAGTCTGTAGGTTCTCTACAAATAGTTTCAACAACCACACCAGAACGTGCTTCAATGAGCATGGAACGGTTCTTGGTTTTATGGTTAAGCCCAAAGTCAAAGTCAGGTTCAGATCTCACAAGTCATAAATAAGATTTAGAACGACAATATGTGTACATACAACAGCTAGTCTATCAAAGACTAATAATAGGAAATGAATTTGTGTTATATAAAAAAACAGTTTGAACAATAAGACCAAAGCGTGCCTTGGCGAGGACAACATGATTATTGGCTGTATCGATTGAACCCGAATTCAAAGTCAGCGTCAGATCTCACTAGTCATAAATAAATGTAACAGTAGCATTTATAGTGTAACAGGACGTACATAGACGGCAGCTAGCCTGAAATAGAGACAAATGATAATAACTGAATAATAACTGACGAGTCACTGAACAATCACACCAGAACGTGCCTCAATGATGACAGCACGGTTCTTGGCTGTATCGATTGAGCCCAAAGACAGAGCCACCGTCAAATCACATGGGGCATAAATGAATCTAAAAGGCGTTTATAGTATAAAGATACGTGCATTGGCAACAGCTAGCCCAAAAAAACTACTGATAATGACTGAATATTAACTAACGGGTCTGCTGCCTATATGCAAACAGTTTGAACAATCACACTAGAACGTGCCTCGGTGGAGACAGCACGGTTATTGGCTGTATCGATTGAACCCAAAGTCAAAGTCAGCGTCAGATTACACTAATAAATTAATGTAAAAAAGGCGTTTATAGTAATACAATACCTGCACTGGCAACAGCTAGTCCGAAATCAAGACAAATAATTGTAACTGAATAATAACTGACGAATCTCTGAACAATCACACTAGAACGTGCCTCATTGAGGACAGCGCGGTTATTGGCTGCATCGATTGAGCCCAAAGACAAAGTCATAGTCAGATCGCACATGTCATAAATGAATGTAAAAGCGGCGTTTATAGTATTACAATACGTGCAATGGCAACAACTAGTCGATAAAAGGCTGCGTCTTCATCACCACCAGGGCGTGAATAGAGAGTGACGATAAGGCGGTTCGACACGCCGTGCTTCGGGAGCGTGATCTTCCTCAGGCCGGTCGATATGGGGCTCCGCAGTGTGAATATAATGTCTTATTTCGACCTGTCTCTTCTACGATTAAGAAAGGAAAGAACTATCTAGATCTTATTGAACTTTAGTCTTGTGTACGTTGTTCAAATGTATCTCAAAAGAAAAGAGCTATTCAAAGAGATCATCAAATTCCATTCTTATCTTTCCACGCTTACAGACATAAAGAAAACTACCCAGCTGTTAACATCACATAACCCAGACATTACAGAAATGGTGGGCTCCATCGTTTCCTTATGTCTCCGAAAAAAGTCAAACCCAATACAATACAGTTTAGCGTTAGAATTTAGCCTGGAGTAGTTTAGTAGTTGCTTACTATACTGTTTACCATTATCTGTGTGTCCATTTTTGTTACTTGCAATTAGCCCTCGAGCAAAAACTTGCAGAAAACTTATTAGAATTACAACACTTGGAAGTCTCGATGAATAGAAAAGATTTCGGAAATAGCAATTTGCCCCCATATCATGTGAATTATTACATTTTTTTCTGTGTCGCACGACACGATAATGACTACCTCCTTTAAAATGAAACCCTGCGAATCGTAGGTGACAGTAGTATGCAGGACCATGACACCACTGTCGTATAAAACAGTCTTAATGTACTTAAAATATTGTTATTGCTCTCCATTCTACACATCTGTACTCGCTTTTGTCTCTGTCAGCAGGGCTAGCCCTTTGTAATAGCCACAGGCTAGTTGGGCAGCCCTGGCTGTGCTTCTTGAACAACCAAACCAATAAATAAGCACTTGGACATTTTGGTGGCAAGTTAGGGTTTTGACAATTTTCTTTCATATAGGATTTATAGGCAAGATTTCGTTCTCAGCGAGGGTATAATAAAGCCACCCCAGTCATGTTACTATATGGCAGGTGGCAATAAATATCAACTGGAGATTTATGTGTGTTCTATTTTACTTACAACCGAGCCTGGGGTACCACTAGTCATGAATGTCAAACATGTGCCGGTATAATGCCACTGTAATTACAATAATAGGCCCTATTAAAACACTGCGATATTGATTGGTCTCACTAGGCTATCAGTCATTGCAAATGTCAGTTTGGTTTACGGGAATGCAGATTCATGATAATCATTGTCTGTTCCAAGAAGGGTGGAGGAAACTGCTTACCAAACGGTGAAATAGTTGCACTCAGATAGAGATGGATGTTCGGACTAACAGTTATAATGATAGAATATATACAGCTATCCACACACTAACTAAACCTATATGGTGGTCGAGAAAAACCGCTTATCGACGTTATTTTATTTCTTTCAATCACATAAATCTGAAGAGCATTTCAAAAGGGTACGCTTCCATCTACGTAATGTCTTTCTTTGACATGTTATATGACTCCGAGTCGGTATATAGATTATCACGGAGAGGTTAGAAGATACGAAAGTCAATACGATATGCAAGCCCGTGAATTTACCACCGAAGGGTTCCAAACTTAACCATGTATAACGAGCTACCCCCATTGTCTCAGCCGTTCTCTCCCCGAACGCAGCGGCAAAGCTGCAGAAATTGACGATATACTTATTGATTTTTCTGAAGCTGCATTGTTGGACTTGATTGCCTGGCGTTTGCTTGTAAAGAGCTCTTCTCGGCGTTTAACGCCCCCATAGACTCCAGCAGCAGCTGCAGACAGCTGCCACAATGTTGCTATTTGTTCTGTCGCCTTTGGAGAGCCGTACGTGGGTTAGGCACACGCACGGCGCGCTCAGTCACGGTAGGGGATATGAATACACAAGATGGCTCGGCACGATACACACACAGTGGATCACGATTCAAACACAGGGGAGTCTTTGCACTCTCGCACCGAGTAATCGGCTACAGTTCACAGGGCTTGAAATACCTGCGCTGGTGCAGGTAACATCGCAAATTACCTGCACCAGATAAACATTACCTGCACCACTCTGACTTTTAGAAGTATGGATCAGTCACGGCAGGGGATATGAATACACAAGATGGCTCACGCTACACACAGGGGAGTCCTCGCACCGAGAAAACGGTCGGCTACAGATCAGTTTTGGGTGAACAGTTTTGGTGACGGGTAGATAGGCACCATTTGTTTGTGCAGATATAACTTAACCCTAAGGTCCCACTATTACCAGGAAAGCAGGCAATTAAAACTAGACAAAGAATATATGATCGTTCTGTTAACATGCGGTCGAGGTACTCATATACCTTATAAAACATTTATCGCCTTGCAAAAATGTAAGAGTTATTACATTTGAAGATATGTGGTGTGTTACGCCGAACGGCGGTTATACCGGCTATATAGATACAGATACAGATATTTTAGACATAATAACGCATTTAATACGTGAAACCTTTTCAGTCGTTTCACAACATTGATATCTGCTATGACTGTTGGATACGACCCCATTTCCCTTGTTTTTGCTTGATGTAATGAATTTACAGGTGAATTCGATGTTTTGATAGCATACATACATGAGTAGCCATTACCTACCTTTCATCACGTTCCACAGGATAAACAGTAGAATGAGAGACATCCTCTCGGCCCTTGGTAAGGAAACCATGATGATACTCCCCTTCGGCGACGTTTATAGAGTCCGCTCCGAGACGTACAGTGAAATCCTTTGATGAGTCCCTTTGGTCTTCGCTCTTAACCCGAACCAATGGTAACGTCCCTGCTCACTCTCTGTACATTTCCCCGCGTTTTACAGCATGAACAGTCGGATTTACCAGCGTCCCAAGTTAAGGCTGTTTCTGTCAGTGCCTGTACCTGTTGTGAGTGAAACAGCGGCGCTGCAGCAATCTGACTTCTCGTGCAGCAGTTCTGCGTACCGTCCGTCAATGGTGCTTTCATCCGTCCCTGTGCCTGTTTATAAGCGCGCGTCAAACAGCGGCGCTGTGGCAATGACTGACTTGTTTTCCCGGTTCTCGTGCAGCAGTTTCTGTGTACGTGTCCCAAGTTAAGGCTGCTTCCGTCAGTGTCTGTACCTGTTGTGAGTTTAACAGCATCGCTGCGGCAGTGACTGACTTGTTTTCCGGCTTCTCGTGCGGTAGCCTCTGCGTACGCGTCAGCAGGACGCCCCGGCTCACGTCAGCCACATGTGGCACTGCTCCCGTAGAGCCGGGCTGAGCTGATGTAATTACCATAGCAATTACAGATGCTAACATCTATCATCCGCTCCATGCTGGCATCCATTGGGCGTAAATCCATGTGTAATCTCAGACAGAGAAGTTTACAGCCTCAGTCTAGGTGTATTCAAATCAGGGCAATTTCCGTCTGCAACCATCACGAAGCCTGGTAACAATGGTACCTTCAGAACAACATTTGAGAGGATACAACACATAGAGCTATTCAAACAGTATATGAAATAAAAGGATGGCCTAAACTCTTCCGTTTTGTGATACCTTTATAAGCTTTTTATCGATTTTTGCAACGAAGTTTACGGGTACTGCCTCACTAGATGCAATGTAAATTCACTAAACTTTGGCCTACAGGAATCCAAATGTTTGTACTTTGCGTACACAGTTTTGGTAAACACCAGTTTCGTCACACGTATCAACAGTAAAGTGATTTATTATCTTCATAGGAAAAGATGAATCGGATCAATCCTCCACCTCGCAAGGTCTCATTACCATAACACTGGCAGGAAACATTTATCATGTTTGGTCGTACCTGAACCAACAGGAGGTAACTCTATCTGCACATCGGGACCTTTGGTGCGAAAGGCACACCTTATCGAGCGCTGCTGATGAAAATAAACTAGCCAAGACTTGTCGGGGGATCCAATTACCATAATGGTTGTATGCCGGGACGTTCATCAAACGTTGAACCGAAAACCCGATCGGCAGACCCTATAGGAAAATCAAAGAGGTTGAGAGGCCTTGGTTTACTTGAATGAGTAGCGGAGATGAAACGAACACAGGGCTTGTTGAGTTCGATCTCCATGAGTGAAGCTAACATTAATTCGATCATGCCTCATTTACAGTACGTTCGGGACATCAAAGAGTTGATTTCGCGATTGCCGCAGTGGTATATTACATTATGGAGTGCGCATGAATTTCTAATTCAATTGATCTTTGATTCGCCCAACGCGATCATGGCATGCATGCGGACATTAGCAATCAAAGTAGCGAGCAGAAAGTACCTCATGCAGAAGACATTAGGGCACGGGGAATATTTCTGCTGAAAGGATAACCTGACCATTACAGTAACCTATCTTGTAACGTTATCATCCCCGTCAGTGAAGAGAGGAATCGACTCAATAATTACACCAACTATGGCCCCACAAATCCAATATATCAGCTGGAACAGTGCCGAGTCCAACCCAGGCCATCATAGGAAACAGATACTTCGCTTTTCTGTCCACAGCGTTCGTTTCGTTGATGTATATTGTTCATGTCAAGTACTTAGGAAAAGTCATGATTCATATTCAGTAGAAGCCGCTTAATTGCACGGCCTATTCGCCAGTGAATTCCGTGCAAATATCCGGCTGTTGCAATAATGCGAAGTTAACTAGCTGGACCGCACCGGTTTGGGATTCTGGGATTCCGTGCAGTTAACAGAAGTGTGCGTTAATCCGATGTGCAATTAACTGGCTTCCACTGTTTTTGCATTAAGATAAAGCTTAGACTTAGACAGACTTGTACTTAGTCTAAGTCTAAGAAATGAGGGAGTTAGGTTGCTTCATACAGCTCGGCTATTTTTGCACCCTGCGGGGTAATGATGATTGCCTGTAGTTCCGTTTCAATTGTCTACCTGCAATCCATCTTGGAATGAAGCTCTAAATATCAAAAGGTTATATGGGGTTTTTATGACAATAAAACACTGACTTGGGATGATTCTATATCACATCTTTGAATACTGTAACAGGGATAATGCTCTCGGTGGTTTTATGTTCGCGGTTTTCACGGAGACCTTTTCACCACGAACTTGCATGACAGCGAAACCCTTTAGGGCAGCTTTAACAGTGAATTTAAAACCACTCTCAATGCTACTTATCATGTATTTGGATCCCCGCAAAACTTTCTCATTCTTCAGTATTTGTGTGTCAGCGTTATTGGAGAACGGGAACGCTAAGCACTACTTATTTACCATGGATCACAGTATTAAGCACCCATAAGGCACAGACGGTCATCGTTTTACGGGATCAGCAAAGACATCGACAGCAATAAACTAAATCATCATCTGAAAATTTAAAGTCTTTATTTCAGGCACCAACAGGCCAAAAACATATATCACAACATAGAATATATAAATGCAGCATTTCATAGAACGAGAATCATTGCAATCAATGGACACTGGTGCCTCTAGAGATTTTTGAAAAAGGAACTTCGCTAGAACGAATGTGACCCACGCAAAGGCTGTATAATTGTGTTAAATGAGTGGAAAATCCGATACACAGTGATAAACAATGGCCATGGCCTGGTCATTATACCAAGATTAACGAGCAATGGTCATTCAGCTTTAGCGATTTGTTTTCATTTTCCACCATCCCAAATCAGCATTTACATGCTAGCTGCATACCGTCTGAAAATGATGAAAGATCGTCTGCGAACCAAATATGAAAGTTTGTGTATATTGCATCACGCATATACTACCTTTCCACTTAGCAGAAGATTAATATATGCACTCTCCCAGTCGAAGGTACATGTTACATTGCCACAGGATATCTGTTGATGGAGCACTCCGTCACTGTGCGCCTCCAAATCCTCGGCAGTAAAGTTTCAGGACTAGGTGAAGGTAACTGGTAATTGGTCTTATGCAGTTGGTTTGGGTATTTTTTTGGTTTTCAGCTTTATAGCAAAGATTATGTCAATTACTGAGATAATCTGTTTGCATATATCTAAATAGCCATTACTTTGGATTTAATATCAATGAATGAATGAAATCTATAAACTTTGATAGGACCTTTATGTATTCTTCATTACATAACCACTTGGTTAGTGCATGTGTTCATGGTTGAGGTGATGCAATAACTATAATCAACTAAGTGAAATCAGAATGTATTTTTCTCGCTTCTTTGTGATGTTGATGTAGATTAAAGTCGAGTCCACTTAGTTGATTCTAGACAACGTGGCAATTGGTACAATCATCCCTCAGGCATTTCAACATTATCTAGAGACACCAGGGTTCATTGAAGGCAATGTTGGAAGAAAAGTGAAGAAATGAAGAATATTCATGGGGAACTTGGCAGATTATCGCGAACCCTGCTCTTTCTATTGACAAATGCGACCAAATCAGAGTCGTGACCTCGTGTATTCTAAATACAGTTATGAAAGAATGGAAGTGCGCTGCACATGATACATGGTAGTACATCCAGAAAATTCGTTCTGACATTCAGATATTATACATTGTATTTTACACCCACAGAGAGAGAAATAAATATTAGAAAATTTGGCATGTCATTGTGAGCAACGTCATCCCTCTATGTATTTTGTTGTTCTGTACGTCGCCTCGTAGTACTATTGTCAGGATAGCTAGTAGTTGTTTTTTGGTTGTCACACAGTGCACTTTATGCGATTGTTGAGTTCATTCTTCATTCATATAGCCAAATGCGACCGCGGTGTCTCAATGAGAAATAAATTCTCTTGAACTTGAAGACAACAGATTTTATCTGAAACGTATGGCTGAGTCATCGCTATTTGGTTTACATCTTACTACGGAAATGTCTAACCTCCATCGATACAGTTGCAATAGAACTGCACTCGGCCGTTCATTCGTTAGATTCCTTTTGACATTCAGACATAAACCACTGCCTTCTACACCGACAGAAAGGGATCTCGAGAAACAAAGATATTGAACAAAATGTGGCAAATTCTTGTGAACCACGTCATTTCAATAGCCAAATAAGTCCACAGTGTCTGAATGAGAAATAAATGCATACCTTGAATCACAACATGTAAGACATTTCTCACAATACAGCAGCGATAGAACTGCACACGAGAGATCCACGGTCTTACATGCGAAAGATTATACATTATCTTCCACACCGACAGAAAGAGAAATAAAGATATTGGGGAAATCATTGTGAACCACGTCATTTCTATAGCAAAAAACAAAAAAAAACAAAAAAAACAACAGTGTCTCAGTGAGAAATAAATGCCATACCCTGGGTCAGAACATCTACGACATAATTCTTATTCACACAGTGTCACCGGCAAAAGATAAAGGGTGTTATCTGAAACGTCTGACCTTTTCCAAAATCATACCCTAGCCTTGAATAACTGCTTTTGGCGTAGTATTTTACTTTTTTGATACGATTATGATAATCGCTGTCCATTGTAACATTTATGTCTCTTCTGTTTCTACCATGTACTTGCATCTTACTACGGGGATGTCTAACCTTCATCGATACAGTTACAATAGAACTACACACGAGACATTCCCAACCGTTCATCCAATAGATTCTTTCTGACATTTACACATTATCCGTCGGCTTCTCCAACGACAAGAGGCCAAACCACACTCTGCATGAATCAGAACATCTACACCATTTCTTAAAAAATGCAGCTGCAATACAACTACACACAAGAGATCCACGGCCATTTATCCGAAAGATTCGCTCTGACATTTACACATTATCCATCGGCTTGTCCAACGCCGGGATGCCAAACCGCACTTGACACCCCTAACGCCGTAAGTAGCTATCGGTGCAAGATTGCCTCCCACAGGCGGGACCAATCCGGCTCTCCAAAGCCTACCCAGCGCCCTTACTGATGACTGGCCTCGGGCGGCAGTGAATATGAGGGTGCACTGTTAGGTCGTACATTATTGGGCAATGCATATTCGATAGTGATGGCCCCGTGGCTCAACTGGTAGTGGCTTCGCGGTTGAGCTCGTGGTTCCGGTTATAAATGAAATTTAAAAAAATAAGTTTATTGCACAACAATTGTACGTGGTACAGGTATGGCATTTGCATAACTACAGTTCTATGGTTAAGGCTTATCTAACTAATACAGAAGTTGCACATGTAGTATGGGATTCTTAGTTTCTTAGTTTCTTACAATCATTGGAGGCTTTTACTATCATTTGAGGAATTTCGAATGTCTAAACCTTCTTTGATATATTTTCCTATATCCGCAATGCAGGGATTGTCTCATGTCATGATGTATTTGTATTTGCACGTCAGGTCCATTGATATAATCCTTGTGTATAAGATGACAAAATATTTGGGACCGAGCGTAAAATTGTGGCCCCTTTCTCTAGGAGTACCCAAAGGAGATGGGCTAGGAAACACTCAGTGTAAGATTACCTTACTATTGAAACAGCAAAGCAACCTGCTGACCTATGTGCCTCCTGGCAATACAAGGTCAACAAAAACAACAACGATAATCGATTTGACAACCTCCATTGGAGGCTCTATAAGATTTTGTATAACGGTTGTCTGGACTCTATATGTTGCTGAATACGGTAGAAATTTGCCAAATAGACTGCAAAACACGCCAGAGGAGTTTGCCGGTAATAGCGAACAGTCTGCAAGCTAGGGGAAAATGTTGCCCTCACTCCGCAGCCAATAACTCACCCCTTATTAGTTCCGGATTCTACTGTCCCTAAGCCCTTATTAGGAAGGTCCGGTGGCTAGTATATCTTCCCTAAATGAAGATATATATATAGATGCAGTCACGTACGAATAGAACCTAACATATAATCTCCAGTACGATTTCAATGTTTCATCAATTATTTTCCTCTGACGGGACTTTAAGAATATGTCAAGTTATGAAGATATAATCATGCACATTAAGATTTCTCATACCTTAAGTATACAGGGCTTGAGAAGGAAAACTAAACCACATGACCCTTGTGCGTTGAAAGACATGACATTAATTGACAATAGGAAAAAAAACAGTGGTGATAACTGATAAACAAAAAAATGGAAGAAATAATTTTAAAGAAATATCATTCTTAGGCCGTTAGGACATTGAGTTTTACTTGTCGAAGTCAGGTACCAATTTTTTTTTCACCCGGATGGAGTTGATACAGTTGTATAAATTATGTTTCCCAAGAACATTACGCCTAGCCAGGAACGTTAGGAATCTAACCCGGGACCTCTAGATCCCGTGCCCGCTAACCTAGCCACTCGGCAATCTGACGCCAGGAATGACAAAGTGAGAAATGTGTACGACAGATTACTGAACAAAAACATGCAACAACAGGTTCCGTGTAATCCACTTTTCGCTAGATCCCTAAGTCCCGTGTTCGCTAGCCTACGTCTAGTCTGGAACGCCAGAAATCGAACCTCTAGATCTCCCGACCCTGTGTCCCGCTAACCCAGCCACTCGGCAATCTTACGCCACGAGTGACAAAGTGAGAAATGTGTACGGCAGATTGCTGAACAGCAAAAAGTGAAAACATGCGCCAACAGATACCGGGTAGTCCACGTTTCCCTATATCATTTACCATGAAGACTTCGTCTAGCCAGGAACGTTAGGAATCTAACCCGGGACCTCTAGCTCCCGTGCCCGCTAACCCGGCCATTCGGCAATCTGGCGCCAGGAGTGGCAAATTGAGAAATGTGTACGGCAGATTGCTGAACAGCAACTTGCGCCAACAGGTGCCGGGTAACCCACACGTTTCGCTAGATCCCTAGGCCTAGATCCCGTATCCGCTAGCCTGGCAACTAGCCTTTCCCATGAAGACTACGCCTAGTCTGGAACGTTAGGAATCGAACCCAGGACCTCTAGACCCCGTGTCCGCCAGCCTAGCCACTCGGCAATCTGACGCCACGAGTGACAAAGTAAGAAATGTGCACGACAGATTACTGAACAGCAACATTTGCAACAGGTGCCGGGTAATACACGTTCCGCTAGATCCCTAGATCCCCTGTCCGCTTGCCTAGCCACTCGGTACTCTGACGCTAGGAGTGACAAAGTGACAAATGTGTACGACAGATTACTGAACAGCACCAGTGGAAACATGCACCAACAGGTGCCGGGTAACCCATGTTCCGCTTTCCCGGCGCACCCCTCGCGGGCAGGTCTCAAGTGAATCCCATTATCAGAAATGCATGACTCGCTCCACCCTGGAGCAAACACTGACAAAGCATTCCGCACGGCGCGAATTGATTCAGGGGTTCGGCACGCTGCTTTCTACACGAGGCATTGCCTGCGCACGGAAGTTGTTGGAAACCTTTTCATCGGCATTGACGAAGGTAGCAGCAGCTCCACTGTAGACAATCATTATCCACGGATCCAACTGACAAGGATAATGCAATGGACTGACATGTACAATCACAAACATATGAGCTAATAAAAAAAGATAAACGGACTGAAGTATGTAGTAAAATGAAATCTAAAACAAAATATTACATAAGTTTTTGTATCCTAACCAATCATATAGGGATAAGTTTGAACAAGTACAGTAGTATCCAGTATTTGATTATACTGCTGCTGGAAACCCTGACACAGGGGTAGGCAACAGTCATATAGTCTTCACACCGCGCTTCACACTACGTCAGGTATTATTGCAAATTTAAAGAAAAAAGAATTCCAGTGGAGTTACGGTTGAGTTTTATTTACTACATTCTCCTCTCACGGCGCTACAGCCCGCTTAAGCCTCGTCCTCCTGAGCTATTTCCGCGCTTTAACATCGTTACCGCTGTGTCCGCAACGGGAAATTAAGGTAGCGATAATTGAATCTGTGTTCAGCGCGCGGTTTAACGTAATCTGCGATGATACATGAAGGAGATTAAACGGCTGGCTAATGTCTCTAATATCTCCTCGACACTCCATTCGTCAGACTCGCGCTAAGCTTTGAGGTGTCTTTGCGTAATCCGTGAGGCTTAGCGCAGCACCCAGCTGGAGGGGTGATCAAAGATGTCTGGGGTAGAACACAGTTCACTACAGGGGCAGCTGATAGACTAGATCTGCTGCCAATCAAACGCCTCCGTCTGTTGCCCTACGCGTTTACAAGGCTTGAAGTTGTCTTATATTTTTCTTCAGGGTGAACAGATTGTTTAACTAGACGTTTTATTGACACAGCAAAAAAGTACAGGGGCTTTTGTACGGTCAGCTATACAGCGCTTGAAGGTGTCTCGACTGAAGCGAAATTGAACCTGCACAAAATTGTAATAATTAGCCATTGTAGATGTAATGAAATCCTTGTGAAATTATATTATAGATTGTAAGAGTAGACAAACGTGCAATAAAGGTAATCAATTAATTAAATAATTCATTAATTCATTCCTTTTTTGCTTACTTGATTGGTTGATTCATATATGAATTCCTTCAACCGCAGAAGTTAGCCTATTTTGGGCCCAGTTGATCAAAGCATACTCGATGCCCTCACCAGAGAGCATCAGGTGATCGCCACCCTTCGTTACGAATTTCGGGCCATTATAATCAATATTTCCTAGGTGTGGATGGGGGTGGGGGTGGGGTGGAGAATTATAGAGTTCTCAAAAATTCCCACTGGTGAATTATTGTAGTGTTTCTATGCTTCAGCCTGTTGGATCTGATACACTTGTTCCAGATCCAAGCAGGTCCTGTTCCTGATGCTTCTACTGAAGCTTTGGTGATAAATTTCCTTCCTCCTGCACTCTAACAATGCTAATGTTGTGTGAAGGTGCTTCGCGTTCCTAAAATAACGCATCATTATTTGGAACAGGCCATGTCCTCTGTCTTTCCGCAGTACCCCATTACTCGGCTGGTTCCTTCCCAAGGCGTTCCACAAGACACATATTAATGTCTGCTCCCTATCGGGTACAACAAGCGCGAACCGTCCGCTTAGTTCTCCATCCGTTGATGAGTGGCGCGTGAACTTTGTTCAAACTCACAGAAGAAACGTGAACGAGCGATGACGCGTCTCTGTCCTTCATGAAGGACACCCATACATCTGGGTAACGGTGTGTGGGCGTTTGTAATGATACTCCTGGCTAAGTTCACTCCAGGCATTGTCCAGTAAAACTGGGATAAAACTAGTTTTTATTTTCGTCAATGTGTAAAGTGTTAATTTTCTCCCTTTTCTACGTAGCTTGGCAAAAGTGATAAAATAGAGAAACCAGAAAGTTAACACCTGCAAGAAAAGACAGCATTGTTACTTTCACACAAGGATGGTCTAACATAGAAAACAACACATCTTAGTTTATTACTGGGGGAAGACTGAAGTGTGATAGATGTCGGTTAGCTGAGGAAGAAGTCCACACTACTATATACAGCTCTGTTTATTCTTACTCAAACATGACGATAACATAAAAATCTGTCCTACCACTTGCTATATTATGTAATCCAACACCACGAGACGTCATTTTGAATCCCATTGGAGCAGCATTATAAAAGGGCATTACAAAATTTAGTCGGAAAATGATCTGACCTACTGAACCATGTAAGGTGTCATGAAACTTTTGTGCTGTAGCGCCCGTCTTGACGTAGAGAAATCTTTATCATCTGCTTCAGTTCTCTCACCCTGAACTCTCCCTTTGATGCGTTATGAGCGCTTTAGCGTCGATTATTCAAATTCCTCAATGAAATAAGCCACTTCTGCTGCTCAGAAACCCCAGATCATTATTACTGCGCGTCATTGTTATCGCCTACCTCTTTTACGCGCATCGTTTGAGCTCCAGTTAAGCATGCACTAGTGTAATTCAAAGTCTATTCTCATCACTTGGATTCCCTCCCTACGCACAGTAGTGATTATAGTTAATACGCCATCTAACATAAAGCCCTAGAAGTGGGCCATATAGCGGTGTTTATGTGCAGACGGGGGCTGTGTCGTCAAACAAAATGCTGGTCGTAAAACCATTATTGCCTGTGCTGTGTATCCTATAGTGTGTTATAAAATGGCAGGTACAAAACAAGTGTCTGTTAACTGGACACATGTAAATACTGTACAAAGAATTGAAGGCAGTGCAAGATGGATTAGAATGCCCACACATTGTTCTAAAGTAATTTTAAAAATCTGAAAACGTTTCATATCCAAACGTTCTACATTTAGTTTTGTGTAAACCATGATTGGACTATCATTCAAGCTTGCAAGAAATACAACTACAATATATTTTTTTTCAAATCTTGGAAATTTGTTGAGTAATCTGTCAAATTGTATAGGTCGCAGTGAGGTTGCTAGTACACTAGTCGAGTGGGGGTAAAGAATACTCATCAACCCCTTTAAATTACATTTAAGATTATGGACTGGAAATGAAAATATGACATGAACTGAAGGCACTTTCACCTCCGTTGTATGTTGCCGTAACAAGACGTGGACACACACAGTATACTGTTCCAAGGATCGATGATCGCCCGACCTTTAAAAAAAGTGGCCACGTCCTTAAAGTCCATAATCAGACCAATTTTGATAAAAAAACATTGTATCATGTGACCAGATGAAGTCTTCAGGCTGGCCTAAGTGATAATGATGACAGTAATATGTTGTTGATGATGATAAAGAGAGTGATACTTTAATGATGAAGACAGTGATGTATTGATGAAAGCTGACAGTGATGTGTTGTTGATGATGATAAAGTCACCGATGTTTTGAGATGAAGGCAGTGCTGTGTTAAAAAAAGCTGACATTGATGTGTTGATGATTATGATAAAGACATTGATGTTTTAAGATGTAGACAGAGATGTGTTAATGATGGTGATAAAGACAGCGATGTGTTGATAAGGACAGTAATATGTTGGGATAAATAAAGTGATGTGTTGATAATGATAATAAAGACAATGATGTGTTGATGATTATGATAAAGACAGAGATGTTTAAAGATGTAGACAGAGATGTGTTAGTGATGATGATAAAGACATCGATGTGTTGATATGGACAGTAATATGTTGGGATAAATAAAGTGATGTGTTGATAATGATAATAAAGACAATGATGTGTTGATGAAAGCTGACAGTGATGTGTTGGTGATTATGATAAAGACAGTGATGTTTTAAGATGTAGACAGAGATGTGTTAGTGATGATGATAAAGACAGCGATGTGTTGATATGGACAGTAATATGTTGGGATAAAGAAAGTGATGTGTTGATAATGATAATAAAGACAATGATGTGTTGATGAAAGCTGACATTGATGTGTTGATGATTATGATAAAGACTGATGTTTTGAGATGTAGACAGAGATGTGTTGAGATACGGATCTGCAGATCTGATGCCCTCTTACTCCTGCCAGGCTGCACAAAGTTTAGACGAGGAGAATCAATAAATCGGACTTATGTTGTTTTCACGAGAAGAGCCTTGATGAGGTATGAACTATGATCAGGGCGGCCAGACGCAAGTCGTTACCCGTCTATAGAGACCTGGCTAAAGATTACACGCTTTGATGATAACGATGGTAACAATGGTTCGTGTCGTGAGAATGGATGGCCGTATCAACAACTGTGGCGGTTCTCGCCGTGAGCCTGGCGAGGTTATCGATCTCGTGTTGCAGTAAGCACATTAAGCACAAGCACATATTTGACTATTTTGTAAACGATAGATGTAGCATAGCCTTAGTTGTTCTGTCTTTCCCACTGCCACTGTAAAGATTCTTTACAGCAAAGTTTTATGTAACTACTGCATTTAGCCCATATGGGCAAGGTCATGCAAATAAAGATCATTGTCATTGTCATTGTCATTATGGAATCTTAGAACTGGACGAAGGAAAACGCAATATTTATAGACGCCCTAGATACTATGATGATGCACATGAAATGTACTTAGAACATTGTTACCGATATTAATTGTCAATGTCGATTAGTTTGCTTTACACTTTCCTTTCCTCGGTTAGCAAGAGTATATCTTTACCATAGCGTAGTTTGATAGCCCTGCCTGTGGGTGACCAAAGCAATGAATAAATAAATGCATGAATATAAAGGAAAGAGTTACACCAGAAAGGTATATTCTTCAACAACGTGTTCTGATCCTTCTGAAGTGATCCTCTGAATTCTATGTCTATGACCTGAACAGAAGTGTGACGTCAGTAACAGGTCAAAGGTGTCGGTATCGGCAGTCGGTATCGGCCCCCGTCTCTGTTGAGGGGCGATCAATGGGTCCAAAGTCAAACTTCTCTTTCTCTTCTCTTAAGAATAGTCTTCTTTTAAGAAGGCTATGCAGTTGTCATGTCAAGTAATAACACAGCATGGAAGATGGATGCAGGATGACGCATATGTTGTATAGGAATGTTCAAACTTACAAATGGGTGAGATACACAACGCCGGTACGGTAAGCCGAGTGCGTACTTCAGGACTTTGTCGCGATGCATAGCCGTAAAGAAAAGGTTGCGGGAGTCGTGCTGGATTTGATGGCTTATAATTCACGCCCGTGCCACGAGAATATTCACATTAGACACACCAGAGTGCCCCCGCACAAAACAAAGAGTTATTTCCACGCGCCTTAAATCCCGGCGCCGTATGGATGTGGTAATTAAGAGTCATAAAACTGGGTTCCAGCCCGCTGGGTGCAAGAAAATCCGCACACTGTGAGGAATAAGGCTTTAACGATCGAACATGGGAGATACAGTCCTGGTGAGTTTAGAACATGGAGCCACCTTAGTAAAGGAAAACAGTGTTACAAGTTTATCATCAAGTTCGCAAGACACACGATCTAGATAAAGCTATCTATTCCTCTTCTCTCATCACACACGGCCATTTTCCCCTGACTCCCTCCAGAAGTGTCTAATCTAACAAACTCTGTGACTGACTCCATATTGCGCCCTGCCACTCCACATACTTTTTTTACTCAACACAAAACAATCAGAAATGATGAATCAACCAATAAGGAAATATGATTTCAGAACCGATACCTTCGCCGGAAGATTTTGTTTCCGGTGTTGTCGCGGTGGAGAGGCTGTGGATGCACGTGTGCTTGTTGTAAACAGGATAACTCTAGAAGATGTGAATAGGTGTTAATGATATTTGGTAGGTGGGTAGGTGTCTAGAGGACAAGGATGGCAATGAACGTCTTAGCGGCTTGCTGAAGTTCTGCAGCAACGCCTACAGTTTAATATCTCATGTTCGGGAAGTAAAGGTCGTGACTTTAGTGATGGATAGCTCTTGTTAATCATAGATTTTTGTTTTCAAAAGTCCACTTCTGCTTTCTATGTCAAAAAACTAAATCCCCTGTTACTGACGAGTGTTCGGCTTCATGAAATATTCCGTGTACATGGCGGCAATAGACATCACCTTTGCTACTCGCTACATAGTTCTAATACAGCCTTGATTTGCTCTATCAAGCCTTCCCATCTACGCTAATGACACTATCTTCAATTCCTCACGAATGCCAAGGCCCTTACTCAGCTCGTGTCTATTAGCTTTCTCCTTTATTGTCTTCGCTTGTGGCACTGATTCCTCCCGAATGTTCTCATGTTTTATCTTCTTACATAAACAAGTTGTACGGAGGCGATGTTATGAGAACTTATGACACGTGAAAGTTTGACAGATTCCGGGCTATACACGGAAGTACGTTACATGTGCAAAGCGGCAACGGACCTCCACTTTGTTCACTCGCTACATAGTTCATACACCCTTACTTTGGTTGTGTCTATAAGCTTTATGGTCTGTTGTACATCTTCGCTAATGACACACTCTCGAATGCCCAGGTTCTTATGTTTTATCCCGTTACAAAAACAAGTTGTACGGAGGCGATGTTATGACAGTTTGACAGATTCCCAGGTAATGGAAAGTGCGCATTAAGAGCCCCTGGATTCTCCTTAATTGCCTTATCTGTGATCACTCATACTCAGGTTTTATACTTCAAGATAATGGCTTGGGAAGACACGTAGGAAAAGCCTCTGCATGCGTCAATGTCTTTGTAGACTGCGAATTTACGAATAAAAGGCTCTAAAACATGAATGCTCTTAGTTCGTCTTATGTTTGGCTTATTGGTCTCATAATCTTAGCATGTTATTGTCATAAATTTCAAAATTTTGCACATTCGAGACTGATGAACTTTTTATTGGCCGAGTGTTCTCGTGGAACCAGAGACATGAAAGAATGGAAGAGGTCACCACATTCCCCAACCGTAAGGCATGGGAATCAGACAAGGTAAAGGTATAAGTTTGGAGGTATATTTGATTTAAAAACAGTTGGCATTGTACTCACTTATGCAAATCATACATTTGTCTTAGCTATTGGGGAAGTAGTTACATAGCTATCGTCCCATATTCATCTAGAATATTACTTTATCCGGCTTCTTCTTGTCAATGCCTTGTTGACATTGTAGTAGTGGATTATAAGATTAAGTGCTTTGTGCCAGGCTCAACTGAGTATTTCAGTATGACGCACCAAATGACGTTCAATGTAAACTGACCAAGCTTGTCTTTTACCACTCAATTGGTCATTAGTTTCGGTTAACACTCTTCAAATGGCCTCTCGCTGTCTCATCCCTGTTCAGAGTTCAGAACAGCGTCAATAGGCTTCAAGTTGCTAAGTGCTGACATCTACTATGGTATCCACAACTTTGGAAATCATTTTTCATAACTGAAGATTCAGTGATGCTTTATTTAACCCTTTATCTTGCCAATTTCTTTGTCATGAATAAGAGTCCCATTAGAGATAGTTTTCTGGGTCATTATACACCGATCATTGTCACAAGCTGGTTCAAGCTTATCACAATTCCATCGGTGTTGCTCATATTTTATTCAGGACCTGACAGAGATAAGCCGACCTTTGTTTAAAAGAAGGGGATGGCTAAGTGCATGCATTTTGCATAATATGAATTACGGATAGTTGAAGCATCTTTGCTGCCAAGATTTGAAAGCTTGTTGTTTTACAAATCTGTATAATTATATATAACTATGTGTCTATTCAGTCTGCGGATGTCGATACCATTTTCTTGTAATTTGCCATGACTCTGAGTACTAAAGAAATAAGCAATAAATATCTTCAGAATTTTTGACAACTTGTTGCCAGCAATTGTTCTCTGCATAGTTATTTTTCTTTTCTAGTATTACTTCAATAGATATAAATGAGTGCAGTAGTACTGATAGGGTTATGGGTTCCTTGTAGATCTATAGTGATTGGATTTATTCCGGTAGAAATGGCTGAGGTCAGGTCATGGATGAACTCCAGTGTACCCAAGAGGGTGTCCATGCTTGTTACCTATCTCATGTCATCACCCTCATCCGTGTATTCGTTTTGTTTATTAATGTTTATTGTTTATTGATAATTACAGACTCCTGGGTAGCCCGATTCAGCATTGAGTAATGACTTGGATACGCCGGATAGGGACAGCTGTGTTGTAGGCTGTACCCGTCTTTTGGTAGGGACGAAGAGTAAGGGTCCGTGTTCGAGGAGGTTCCTCGAGCATGTTACAGAGAAGGGCGTACGCTTCCATGTGAAATTATACCCTGAGTCTATAGTACGCTAGGGGAGTTAGTCGGCCAGAAGAGTACGTTTCCTCACCACGTGGTGAGGATAATGATTCTACCGATCCATGGAGCCTGGTAGAGGCTAAAAAAGAAGGGCGCACGCGTCCATGTGAAATTATCTCTGCTACTAAATCGCGACAAGAAACCTTGCTGAGCTATGTGCCACTTGGCACTACAACTGTCTGAACGAACAAAAGAACCAACGAGCAAAAGATCACTTTATTCTTCTCAATTCAATGCCTTCCTACATAGATCATTTGGAGGTTTACAAACAATATGTGATATCCATTTGCGACTTCTTTGATTATTTTAGCTATAGACTAAATTAGAAAGTCCAGTGTTCAAGCATGTCAAAGGAGAAGGGCTTACGCTTTCCTGTTGAACTTTACCCTGCTACTGAGACTACCAGGAAACTTGCTGACCTGTGTGCCACTAGGCACTACAAAAGTCTTAACGAACAAACGAACGAACGAGCCAATGCCTTCCTTCCTAGGAAAAATTGACCCAAAACTGCAATATTCATTCGTGACATCTTTGACTTCTTCTAGCTACATAACATCCTAAAGCCAGCTAACGAACCCGAATCAAACCTAACCTCCCAGAGGAACGTAATGCTACAAACAAGCAGCTCTGAGTCATGTTCACTGGTTCAAGTATAAATGATGTAAGCGGGAACTCCTGAACACGGGGTCGCGAGGTCGCTGTGTTATCGGCATGTTAATTGGCAATCGCGAGTGCACGGGTAATTTGAGCTCCGAGGAGGCACATAACTCAGCGGTGCACTGTACTTGTATGTCGACTCAAAGAGAACTTTATTCCAAACAATTGTAATGGGTAGAATGTATGGCAACTTGTACATACACGGTAGCTAGACTATTTTTTTTTGGCTGATATCTTATAGAATGTTAAAGGACTAATCTATTTCATGAATAATGTAGCTATGTATATAGATACTCTAGAGCAGTATGTTGATAACAATATGCTTCATCGGGAATGTACATGTATGTGTATTGCCTCGTATTTTTTTTCTTTATGTTTTATGTAAATTGGTCGAAATCGGTAGATATCTTAACAGGACATCTTGATATCATATTAAATAACTTTTTTTGTGTGTGGCAATAATGTATCGGTATACAAAGGACATAGAAATTTTCTGATATTGAGCAATATTCTGGACTGCTGCCATAGGCCACAATAGTCCATGTTTGTTCAATATTGAATGAACAATCAAGAAGACCTTTATTGTACGTTTCTACTCTCCTATAGTAAGCTAAGTAAAGGTCAGGATGATAAAGTTCTACTAAATAATCTTAGTATGATTACTCGGTAAGAACGTGCGACTACAAAGTCTTATGGATAGTAGTATGAACAGGTTTAACTTCTTTAAACAGTTGTAAATGTAAGGGCAGACGGAGCTTAAAGTACATGGTTTATCTTATATTAAAACTTTAAATTCAATCATATTGCAATATTCGCCCTGTGGTTGGTACTAATCGCAAGCGTGTTTCGTAAGCGCCGTTATACCAGGATTTATACTGCTGAAGCAGCGGTAATTCTATGCAAAATACCTCCCTACGTGATGATGATACAGGTTTGCTACATGCTGTATGTAGCAGATTTAACTTTACGCAGATCACCTCCCAAATAAAGGTGCACTCTCACTGTACTTGCGTCAAGCTTGCGTCACTACGGGGTTCGTTCACTGCGTCACTGTTTTGTTATTTTATCAGATTTTTTTTTATAACTTAGATATTGCGTAATACGTACAAGTATGACTTAGAAGACGACAAAGTATACAAAAAGTAAGACAATTCGTTCTTTATCTCTGAAATTCGTTGAATTTCTTTCTAACCCCGCAGTGACGCAAACTTGACGTAAGTGCAGTGAGATACCGCCTTAAACGTGACGCTGATTCAGTTGCTATATGCTGTATGTAGCAGGTATAGCCGTTACAGCAGCGGTAACTAGAATATGCAAATCACCTCCCCATACGTGATGCTGATGCAGTTTGCTACATGCTATATGTAGCAGGCATAATCGTTGCAGCAGCGGTTACTGAAATATGCAAATCACCTCCCCATACGTGATGCTGAAACAGTTTGCTACATGCTGTATGTAGCATATGTAATCGTGTGCAGAGCGCGTAGTGCTACTCATATGCTGACTGCAGCGGGATTTAACATATTGCTGTCACAACTTTCCCTGCCCCCAATCCATTACGCCGCGTTCACAGTGACAGGCCCAACACGACTGCTATTGGATTATATTTGCTCCCTGCCAACCTGCGGGAATCGAGGATTGCAATTTGCACATGTCGACATGAGTATGAGGGATTGCCTGGGAACAAATGAGGTTTCGTGTCCCTCCCGTCATGATTGTCACAGAGGCACACATCACTCTACCGGTTATCTTTTTATTTGTCACTCCTCCGTTTTTATTGAATCCCTGCTGGTATATCCGTACCCCAAACTTTCTGTATCGTTATCTGATTCTATGTAACCGGTATAAACGTCCTTCGGTGCAACACACAAGCTTCTGTATCTGTATCTATATAGCCAGTATAACCGCCCTTCGGTGAAACACACCAGCTTCTGTATCTGTTTCTATATAGCCGGTATAAACGCACTTCGGCGTAACACACCAGCTTCTGTATCTGTTTCTATATAGCCGGTATAACCGCCCTTCGGCGTAACACACCAGCTTCTGTATCTATTTCTATATAGCCGGTATAACCGCACTTCGGCGTAACACACCAGCTTCTGTATCTATTTCTATATAGCCGGTATAATCGCCCTTCGGCGTAACACACCAGCTTCTGGATCTGTTTCTATATAGCCAGTATAACCGCCCTTCGGCGTAACACACCAGCTTCTGTATCTGTTTCTATATAGCCGGTATAACCGCCCATCGGCGTAACACACCAGCTTCTGTATCTGTATCTATATAGCCGGTATAACCGCCCTTCGGCGTAACACACCTGCTTCTGTATCTGTATCTGTATCACCGGTATAACCGCCCATCGGCGTAACACACCAGCTTCTGTATCTGTATCTATATAGCCGGTATAACCGCCCTTCGGCGTAACACACCAGCTTCTGTATCTATTTCTATATAGCCGGTATAATCGCCCTTCGGAGTAACACACCAGCTTCTGGATCTGTTTCTATATATCCGGTATAACCGCCCTTCGGCGTAACACACCAGCTTCTGTACCTGTATATATATAGCCGGTATAAACTCCCTTCGGCGAAACACACCTGCTTCTGTATCTGTATCTGTACCACCGGTATGACCGCCCATCGGCGTAACACACCAGCTTCTGTATCCGTATCTATATAGCCGGTATAACCGCCCTTCGGCGTAACACACCAGCTTCTGTATCTATTTCTATATAGCCGGTATAATCGCCCTTCGGAGTAACACACCAGCTTCTGGATCTGTTTCTATATAGCCGGTATAACCGCCCTTCGGCGTAACACACCAGCTTCTGTATCTGTATCTATATAGCCGGTATAACCGCCCTTCGGCGTAACACACCAGCTTCTGTATCTGTTTCTATATAGCCGGTATAACCTCCCATCTGCGTAACACACCAGCTTTCCTTGCACACCGTCATTCCACCAGGACAGCAACCTAGTTGAGATCCCTAAAGGAATTTAATAGAAACTATGTTTTTACGTTGTATGTGTGTGTTTTATCGTAGATACTTCGACTTTTTTTTTTAGATTGTAACATACAATGTGGACACATAGGCGGCATGCTGATACTTCAACCTTTTGCATTATAGTCAATGACCTAATTTAGGTCGCAGCCAGAACGCAGCGCGATCGCCGCCGAGTGAAACTGCAGTCAATTCTGCAACGTTTTCAAGAGCGATGATCAGGACCTTCTGGCCATTCTTCATCAAAGGCAAGACGACATTGATAAATTACGCCGCTATAAGAATCAATAAGCAGCAATCAATTGTCTGTATTAGTTTCAGGTAAATGACCAACATCTCATGCTTTACAACCGCGGGAATCTGCGGCAATCTGACTGTAGGATAAATAAAGTACAGTTATGGCATCGATGAGCTCCCTGCCTTTTAACCTTATGCTTTATGGAGCATTTAGTGTTGGAAACGGATTTATCATAGAATTACCGGACCGTTTTATGGAGCCCAGAGGGCTTTGTTATCATGCGCTAACAATACCTCATTGAGGTATATCTGGCTGGAGGTC
This sequence comes from Branchiostoma floridae x Branchiostoma belcheri, assembly GCA_019207045.1. NCBI lineage: Eukaryota > Metazoa > Chordata > Leptocardii > Amphioxiformes > Branchiostomatidae > Branchiostoma > Branchiostoma floridae x Branchiostoma belcheri. Next base: position 2,614,928 of record CM033031.1, read on the forward strand.
AGAGGGCAAGCAGCAATGACCATTGCCAGCAGTTTGGGGCATATAAAGTATTGTCAAATAGAAGATGATTAGACACAATGCTGACAGAAGCTTCAGTTGATATAGTGGGTTTTCGAAAGCAGTTCTAAATTTCCCTGCTGGAAATACATGATTTTGGAAACAATAGTGTGCGTTGAATTTGAAGTACCAATCATGAACCGTGCAATGGAATAAGTCATAGTTAAACTAAAATATCTGTTATACACAACGGTGAGAAGAATAATGATTAGCGCGTCTGGAAAATCCCCTTTGCCCCGTCTTTGAATTGATCTTTAAGTTGATTCCTACGGAGATCAAACTTCAGCAGTACATATCCTTAATTTCGCATTGAGAAATGGCCCGACTTCAATCCCAGTTTGTACATATAGATTGGGGCTGCACTTGCCTTTCGGTAGGGACGTACAAGGGCTCCCGTGTTCTAAAACATTTTGATCTGCTGTATAATTAATAACTCCAATAATAACTAATAATAATAACTATAATAACTCCAGATTAAATGTAACAGCACATCAATGGAATGAAGTGGAGGTCATTCAACCCTTCATCCCAGACCATTAACATTTATTCAATTCAAATTACCGTTTTCTGTGGACAACGGTGAAAGACATTAAAGAGTGCAATACATGCAAACCAGAGTAATGGAATATATTTTTTTCTTTAAAAAAAAAAAACGCTTTTGAGAGTGTACTCTATACGAACCCTTGTATTACGACCGAATGACCTGAATTTCGGCCTCTTATAGCAATGGACATATACCTAGTATATGAGTTCATTTACACTTTTGTGACAAATGGATTCAACGTGATTAATTTTGCGACTTAAATCAATGCATTTTTTGGCCACCTGTGCCCTGGATTTACAACCGAGAGACCTGAAATTTGGCATAGAGATGCTTTCATCATGTATCGAATTGCTTTCAATAAAGCACATTATTTCGATTTTTTTTGTGTGTGTGATTTTGGTCCATTTTACTTCATACGTACCAGAGGAGTGGAATCTTCTTCCATCACCAAATCAGGTTATAGACTAATCAAGGCTGGCAAATCCTCATAATGCATTGCCCCATCTATGCCTTGGGAGCTTTGGTTGTTGTTCCTAAAGAAAATTGTAACAAGACAACAAGAAATGATTCATAAACGTTGCTTGCATCGCATCATCCTTCGCTGTCGGCAATACAGAATTGCATTAGATACAACCGGATCTGGAGGAGTGGTGCCAAATGCTAATGTAGATGGTATCAGTGCTTTACAACCATCCCTAAAGAGAGACGGAGGGCGCCATAGACTTCCTGCAACCCATGATCCACTGCTTACTGAGTCACGTGTTCTATCTGCATAACGTGACGTAACGATAGCAGTGGATTGTTCATTCCTTGACAAAGACTGGTGCTGTGTGAGTGAGTCGAATTTTTTTGTGTTGGATATCACAGTTAAACTAGTTCTATACTGATTTATGATTTTGTTTTTCATTGCATCATCCGTCTCCATCGGCAATAGAGAAATGCATTGGATAAAACCAGACTTGAAGGAGTGGAATTCTGCCAAATGCTAATCACTGCCCATCTATCATCAAGACATTCCTGGCGAAAAAGGGAAAATGAGTCCTTTTTATCGATTTTCTGCACCTTAATTTTCCTGCTCTCTGACACCCGCAACAGGGCTATCGGCTCGGGTCATCAGCAGATCGCAATCTGCGCCTTATAGCGGAGCACAATCATGTAAGATGCCAACTCTGCCGTGTCATGTCGTCCTTCCGACATACCAGTAAACTCTGGAAAAACATCAGCTGTATTTTAAACTTACCAACCTTGTAAACGACAAACACGGCCTGACCAAGAACACTGCATTCACAGACATTCAAACTCTACTTCTAAGGACTTTAAATCTGCGCCTTATAACGGAGTACAATCATGCAAGATGCCAACTCTACCGCGTTATGTCGTCCTTCCAACATACCAATAAACCATGGAAAACATCATCTACAGTTCAAACTTACCAACCTTGTAAACGACAAACACGGCCTGACCAAGAACACAGCAGTAACAGACATCCAAACTCCACTTCCAGTGACTTTAAATCAAACTTGTTTCATTATTTGAATGTTCTGTTATCATGATCTGATGTCTGGACGAGCATCCATTACTGTTACACGAAATATATTGAGTTATGTACGATTATTAGTCATCTACGATGTTTTCATACCTATAAACGTTTATCTATTCTAGATGACCTTTTATTGCAATTCGATCATTTTGCATTGATTTTTGCTTTTTATTGAACAAGTTTAACTGTAAAATCCAACACAGAAATTGGTTGGCCTCACCCAAATTTTCGACTGAACAGCACCAGTCTTTGTCAAGGAATTAAAAAAACCCCACTGCTTTCGTAACATCACGCTATGCAGATAGAACACGTGACTCAGTAAGCAGTGGATCGTATGTTGCAGGAAATCTATGGCGCCCATCGTCTCTGTTCAGGGACGGTTGTAAAGCTCTGATGTAGGTGCCTTTTTTATATATTTTATTTTGTTGGAGTTGTTCCACATGGAAGCATTGAAAAACGTCAATAGGCGAGGTGTATGCCCTGGTAAGATAAACTGAAACAGGAGAATTTAAATAACCCGGGCAGTAAACGCCGCATGTGGCACCCAGTCCGGACAGCCCCATCCCTCACAGCAGTCGGGATGACACAGATACTGGCACGGTGTGCTCTGTTAAACAGTCGGGATGACATAGATACTGGTACGGTGTGCTCTGTTAGAAGGGATTCAGTCCTTCAGACGATTAGTCTTGCCTGTTTTACAGATCGATGGTGTGATTAACCCGCACGCAAACAGCAGACTCTGTTTAAACATCTGTATAACGAGCCATGTATCAAACCCTGAGTCAGCAGAAACATGGGGCAAATTATACCGAAAAAAACATCGATGCAATAACAAGTACATGTTGTTAACATTTGTTGTTCTGTACATAATTACCATAGCGATTAGACTATGTTTAAAGATCTGTATAATGAGCAATGCATCAAAACACAGAGTCAACTGAAATATGGAAGGAATTGGGCAAAAAACTTATCGACGCAACACCAAATACAATTTGTCATAATGATTAGATCACACGAGCAAACAGCACACTCTGTTCAAATATCTATATAATGAGCATCACAACACCGAGTCAACTGAAAAATGGGAGAAATTATACAAAAACATGTTGTCAACATTTGTTGTTTCGTACATAATGATCAGACAAGACAGAGCACGCAAACAGCACATTCTGTTTAATGATTTGTATACTAAGCAATGCATCACAACAACCGAAATACGGGAGAAACCATACAGCAAATCAACAGCAAATACAGATTGTCAACATTTGTTGTTTTGTTCATAAATATCATAATGATTAGACCACACAGGTAAACAGCACACTCTGTTTAAAGATCTGTATATTGAGCAATGCATCACAACACTGAGTCAACTGAAATATTGGAGAAATTAGGCCGATAAAAAACAGATAGACGCAATATCAAATAGAGGTTGTCAACATTTGTTGTTTTGTAGATAATGACTAGATCGCACACGCAAACATCATACTCTGTTAATGAGCAATAAACACTGAGTCAACTGAAATATGAAGGGAATTATGCTGAAAAGATATATTCAGTTTGTCAAGGCATGAACGTATTAACAATAACATCTTCATCATTAAGAAAATGTTGTATCTGTGAGGTGCGGATTTGTACAGTACACTATTGATACTGATTGTCTTTAGTGTGTGAGAGGGCAACTTTTGAAATTGCTTAATATGCACCTGTTTTGCCCTGTTTGACATTTTTATTTATTCAAATGAAGTCAGATAAAAAGCAGCATGACTATCTATAGGGATAGTTTCTTTTATCTTAAATAAACTGAGAGTACAATGAGGCAGCGATTTAGAACAGGAGATGCGTGAAAATTTACTCGGCACATTCCTAAAGGCAATAAATCCGTTTTGTCATAATCAGATCTGAACCTACAATCGCCTGGCCTGACGTATTTATCTGACTGTGGTGTAAGCACATGGCAAGAGTCGCCATGTCAGCCGTACGTACCACATCTGCAACAGTTACCGTAACTGCTCACAGTTCGACTGGATCATTGTTTACAGCCTTTGTTCTGTTGATCTAAGAAGCACTTAGATTTACCATCCGATTGCGTTGTATATTATCAATACTGCTGAGAATATCACTTGTGAAAATCACTTTTGTTGAAAATGGATAGCTTTGTACTGAAGCTATGGATTGTAATACAGCCTTCGTCTGCCTCATTATATACGCATGAAAACACATCTCGACAGGGTTTCAAGCAAAACTATGAATTGGTATGCAAATAGGGTGGACACATATGTTAGTTAGTCCAATTGAAAACATCTATGCTAATGTGTCAATTAGCTCCTGTTGTTTGAGTACTGGAGCTGAAATCAACCTTTAAAATATCTATTAATTGCCTGGATGTCTAACCTTCATTGACTTGTTTCACATTACGTGTGCGTTTCATGATGTACACTGATACCAAATCAAATCATTATGAACTGTAACAGTGAATACGTAGAAAACTGTAGCAATCCATCCACAAATCACAAACATCTGAAGTATAAATTATTGCATATATGTAGTTGTCCTATCCTGATGAACGACCCGGTTAACTCGTTTTAGTTTATATTCTGCTGTTTAGATATCATCACTGATCAGAACTGTGTCAGAACTAATGGGAATGCGGAACGCTCCGTTGGCAGTAAAAGTAGGTAACACTCGACAAGCAACAAAGAGCTAAAATATCTGAAACGTCTAAACGTTGAAAAAACTATTTATTACCCGGATGTCTAACCGTTATCGACTTGTATCATATTACATGATGTTTTATGGTGTCAACTGATACCCAAATCTTTCCACCAAGAGCTGTAACAGTGTAGCAAACTGTAACAATCCATCCACAAATCACACATCTTGAGCAAAGACTATTGCATATATGTAGTTGTCCTATGATAAACGTTCCGAGTAACTCGTTCTAGTTTATATTCTGCTGTTTAGATATTATCACCGCGCAGAACTGTGTCAGAACTAATGGGGCTGTGGAACGCTCTACTAGTGTAGCAAACTAACAATCCATCCACAAATTTCAAACAAGCAAATGACTCTTGCATGTGTGTAGTTGTCTTATCCTTGATAAACGTTCCGAGTAACTCTTTCTAGTATATATTCTGCTGTTTAGATATTATCACTGCGCAGAATTGTGTCAGAACTAATGGGGCTGCGGAACGCATCACTGGCAGTAAAACTAGGTAACGCTCGACAGGCAATAAAAGCTGCCGAAACCCGGAGACAAAGCAGAGCCCTCGCGGGAGGCAATCAAAGAACGGAGAAGCGAAGATTACTTTTATTCCGCCTCATTACCTGCAATTTCCAGCGAACGGGATCTAATGCGCCAATTGTCCCACAGGCATAATTACGTTACGATGCACCTATGAATTCCTGATCACGAAATTGATTACAGAATCAAATCGGATTTGGTAGAATAATCATTTTTGCGAGATACGGAAAAAGCTTGCATGAGGTAGGATGAAGATACCGTGTTTGTAATGAGCTCACTTGTATCTGATGATGCAACCCCACGCCGTCAGCGCTAATCATAGATTAACTTAAAGCTATGCTACGTAATATTTGGACAATACAAAAAGTGGATTTTCCTGCCATTTCTTTACATAGTAAGCTAAGTCTACCCTTTAGCATTGAATATCAAGGCTCAGTGAGAGAAGTTGCAACATCAGTGCATCAAACAAACATGTCAGGTGATGTCTACAAACTGTGATCTTCCTACATGGACCTCCATGCTTCCTAGGGAAACACGCCCACATCTGGCTTATCAGTGTCTTGTGTGCCTGACTGCACAGTGGGGTGGCTGATGACAGTTGCACCAGAGTTTTTGAAAAACGTAATCTTTGCAAGATTTCTTGCAGTTTTGAAGGGAATGTAACCTCATCTTATTGATACCCTACAAAATAGACTAAGTGCATGATTATATCCTATTCTGAAGTGAAAAAAAATTGAGTGTTTGAAAAGAAGAAGATCTTCTCCTGTAGCCAGCTGGAGTGTGATAAACTCATTAGCCCACCCCCTAGGGTGCCTACTGGAGGCCTGGAAGTTGTTACTTACAGCCAGGAGGGTCTAACTTGGGGGGACACAAAGATAATTACGTAGCATACCTTTAAATCCGATCTATTATTGCATTATAAGCTGCAACAGCAATAATGGGCAGTTTTGTCCTTATATCACCCCTCTGTTTAATGTACTGTAATTGTTGCTGTAACTATGCATGTACTATGCATGGCAGCATGTGCCGTTTTCATACAGTTGGCATTGGCAGTTTGTAGCGTTAAATGGCTAGGTGGACTAGGCTAACGGCCACAATTCGTAAAACCCTTGTCCTCCTGGGCCCGTTTATATACGGGATGGACATATTTAACTCTTCTCATGCTGAGCAGTATTGTTATGAGTTTGAAATATTTCTCACGCAAAAGTTACCTACCACTGCAAAGCCCATCGAATGGTGGTTAGTCTGTAGCAGCAGCACAGAACAGGTCAAGCTTTACGGATCTGATGAAACCATAAGCTTTGGGAGGCTGAATTGGCCAAAAAATAACCAACAGGACAAGGGTTAAAATTGGTACCTGACTTTAGTTGGAGAGGTACATGGCGGTTGAAGGAGAAGGATATACTGTGCGACACAAAAGATAGGATATCAACCCACTGCCGGTATGGCATCAAAAGGCTGCGGGACAACCTTTAATTTTTCCTTACATCGATACCTCATATTTGTTTCACCTAGATAATCACAGACCGCATTGGTTTCCTGATTGATTGTTTAATTACGCGAAAAGTGAGGGAGTTCTCAGTATAGTTAATGAGAGTGAGTGTGGAAAGTGACACACGCCATACTGCGGCACAGAGATTGAAACTGAACAAATTACTGTTGGTCTCAATCAAAGTGCGCCACTTGATTAGATTTCTTAAACCCCAGCCGAGTTATTGTTCTGATGTACATTACCATCAAATTAGAACTCAACGAACCAATCTATACCTTATAATTATATAATGACTTTTTTTCTGTTCATTTGTTCTAAATGAGAGTTGCGTAATCCTTACTTGATCTTTGAAAGACCTGAAACTTAATTTTTTTTTAAAACTAATCAGAATCAGAAATAGCAATACCACATTCTAATATGGTATAAAATCAGTTGGTGTTGGTTTGAGTGATGAAACATACGGTAACGGGGACAGAATGTTACATGGTAACGTTCCATGGAGGGTATGCCTTATCAAATGTACATGTAGTGCTGCGATTAAGCTATGAATCTTTGCTACTTCCTTACGTATTTCTACATGATGCTTCCTCTTATAGCTAGTGATGCCCCTGTAGCTTTACTTGTAGCAACCTTACATTTGAGCTTCTGGTTCCAATTAGTTAGTAACTAGAGGTCTGCGGTTCAATTCTGGGTAGGTCATCTCGGTTGGGGCTGCACCTGATATTTGTTATTGTTATTGTTATTGTTATTGTGTGGGCCGACTAATCTCTCTTCGCAGCCAGGGGCTGAATTGTTACAGGCTTAAAATAAGCGTTGCTGATTCGTTAAATTCAAAGAGAATGGCTGACAAGTTCTCCCGGTAAAAATATACCCCACTACTGACACAGCAAGGAAAGTTGCTGCCCTAGGCACTACAAGGGTCCGAACGAACCAGCGAAACTGCAGTCTTTGTAAAGTCTAGTAGCTCCAGTCTTTCCACATCTTTTTCCGCTGCGCGTTGCATATTGCCAGCTTCTTTGAGTTTACTGTTGTAGGACAGGCTCGCCCTCTGTACTTTAGGTCTGTTTTCATCAACCCCTCCGTGTAAAAAATGTACCCTGCTGCTGACACAGAAATGAAACTTTCTGTCCTAGGCACTACAAGGGTCCGAACGAACGAGCCAAACATATCGGCTCTTTGCAGGGTTGATTACTTGATATCACTATTCGTGACAGACGCCGGGGTCTATCGGTCGGTACACTGTGAGGGATCGCCCAGTTAGCAGCCCGTGGCGTGTCTGCATTTTAAGTATAAGCCTGTAACCTAGATAGATATGTCTGGACATTCCAATTTCGCATCAATTTTTCCTGGCGCCAATGTCACGTCCCTTCGATTTTAGAGTAGCCGTTATCATCCTCAAGTCCAGGAAAGAATCTTTTTCTTTCTTGAGCGATGAACACGCCACTGACAAGTTAAGTGTATCGATAAGAGCAAAGAGATAGGCTGTCAGAAACTGCCTATTTCAAAACTTTCATGGTAATGCGAGTTGTTCTATCTGCTATCGCACGGCAGTATATTTCCTTCCAGATATCTCCGCAAACGTCTTTGTACCGTGTAACCACCAAGGTGGATATGAATTAATCATGTCCCTCTGTAGTCATCTATCAAAGGAGAAACGTCTTCCCTTCTGCGGGAAGATACATAAAACAAAGCCGGGATTTCCCTACACATGTTGGCGGTGCTAAGAATAGCTGATGTCCTGAGCTGATAGCAGGCTTAGAACACAGCACCTTCCCCATCGGAGACAAGACGCAGCGAGGGATGAATACACAGATGATGTAGCACTTCCATGTGCTTTACTTTCTATACTTTTATACCCAATGATGCTTCTCTTATCTCAATGGGAGCAGAAGAAACTATAAATTTGATACTTTGTGCGCCGCGCTGACATGAACTGCTCGTCAGGAAGGAAGGATGACTCCATTCCTATGCTTGGCGATAGCAATAGGGTTCATAGATGGACGCATTTGGCTTAAATTATTAACTCTGTTTTTCTTTTAGTTGCTACTATCCAAATGGTTGGTTATCTTGTTGAATGTAGCATTTTCAGTAGTGCTCAAGTGTCGACGAGGATACTAGTCGCCTAACATCACTCCATAGAACTTTCTCTTGTCAAATTATTTTTGTTTGATGGTTTAAGAATGAAAAAAAAAACGTAAAAAGACATTAAAGCGTCGCTTTCAGACGGTGGTAAGCGTTATTGATAGAATATAACTAACAAGACGAAAAAGCGTCGCTTTTAGACGATGGACTGGTAGACGTTATTGATAGAATATAACTAACTTTAGCAGCACCACCAACCACACATCACCGTCGGCCAGCCGCCCGTTTTGTGTGATATTATGTCATTAAGTGCATTAACAGTAATCACTGTGGCTCCAGCCTCCAGAAAATTATAACAAACATCATTTACTGTTCGTGGCGTCACATGCAAGTATCGGTAATACTTGGTGGAGACGCCGACTTTAAACTGTGGCTCCGGAGATACACATACAAAAGTACAGAACAAGTTTAATTATTTCATCACAAAGTTCTTGATACGCAACCATGAATTTTATCACGAGCCAACGTTTCGATGACCATCTGTCATCTTCGTCAGGGCTATGCTGACTGGTTTACGGTGCACTGGAGCTTGAGTTTGAGTTTATTCTGATCCACAATTAGCCTCATCAGAGGCTATTATTCCTGTGGTCACATACATATTTACACATTACATACGTACAGTTAAAAACATACAGAGACATACAAAGTGACAATACATAGCATACGTAACAAAGCTGGGTGTTGCAGGTTCACAGTGCTCTGGAACTAGGTGATGCAGTCCCAAACGTGAAGTATTGTTACATTAATAGATTGATTAGTTAATTAATTAGTTTGATTATTGCCTACTATCAGAAGTGGAGTAGACATATTTGTGATAATCAAAAGTAACAGGTCTATACCATTGCTCTGAGTGCGGACACGTAACTATCGGGAAGCTGCCATGTTATAAACTTCATTGATCTCAATCGAGTGTGTAGTTTCAGGTTTCAAGCACAGCTCTGTATGTCTCAATCTGTCTGTCGCCATGCTTAGTTCTATCAGTAAATCACCTACCATGTACAAGCATTCTCGTAAATGCTTCCCAGATGGATACACCCTGAAAAATTTCAAGTCAAAAGTGAACATACATCTGTCATCACAATCCAGAAAGTGTAGCCCAAAACATGAGTGGCTCACGCGTACAATGAGCCTTCGTTTGGGGGTGAACCAAGTAAATACAAACTGGGGTGATCATGTGTTGATTGTTACAACATTACGTTGATAACAACATAGTTTAACAGACAATTCCTAGCGAAAGGATTTAGGTCTTTAGCCCAACTCCAATTTGAAACATCAGCACGCAATCCCAACACAGTTTTTTTTATTCGTCTGAATCTATCTGAAGCGTCAAAACGCTCTCAGCCCAGTTAAAGAACTGATAAATATCTGAACAATCTCAAGACGCTACTAACGTCTTTGTAAGTTACACCAAAGCTAGAGGTCTACATATATAGAGGCGCAAACGTAATCACCGTTCATACCGGTGCATCCATGAATGCTGCGGTAATAGTCGTTAGCTGGCCCGATAACACAATATCGGGGTTCCGGGGGTCATGCGGGTGTTGGGATTTGATGACGTGGTACGCTACGGGCCGGTAACCGTTAAATGCTTCACGCGCCATTAAGTCTCAAATAAACACAGAATCTCCATGGCGAATTTGCACATTCTTCCTCAGAGCACTGAGCGAATTGTCCGTGATGCTGGAATAGCCAAGTCGGGGCGTGTTGTGGGCATGGGATGGAAGGGTATTAAGGCATTACGATTGCTGCTATATCTGATGTTTCTTCTGGCAAAATGATGTGTTATGTTTTATACCAACATCAAGCCAAACATTCTGCTGTGAAATACGCTCATGTACTGTAATGAAGGTTTTGAATGATGTGTGATAAACCCCATTGTTGCAGCCCAATGTTGATATCATTAATGATATGATCTGAAAGAAAACTTAAGTCTTCTCCCGTAAGGTGTTTTTGGCATTTAAAACCTTTATAGTTTCGGTAGGCCTTGGAAAATGATGCCTCTATGCACGGATAACATAATTTCCCTGCGAAACTGCAGATCGCACTGCAGGGAATATCGAATCAGACTCTAAACCTTTCCCTGTTGGTATCTTGTAATGCGGTATTAAGTTCACCGTGTTGCTTGGAGTTGGAAGTGATTAATGTACGTTCTCTATACGTTATACCCTTGTCAGTGCCATACGTAGAATAGAAATAAACGCCAAACAATGGACGATATGTTTACATATGTAATGTCACCATTTAACTACGACTTAATGGGAAAAAAATTGTAATTCCATCAGCACGTCTGTAAGAAGAGAGAAGAAGTAGGTTACTTTGGATATCGATCAAGCATGGGGTAGTTTTGCTGTTACTCTTCTGTTATCTGACTTACTTCATTTACCCAATGGTGCATGTTTATTCAATAGAATTCATTGCCATTGTATGTTTGTATTTAAACCTGCTGCCGAAATGATTATACCCGACACCTCCTTGTAGTTTCGCTTCGTCAACGGATCACGGTTTGATAGAAAGACTTTGCAAATTCACCAGCACATCTTTTAAGAAGAGAGAAGAAGCAGTTATGATAAGTATAGATATCGATGCAGCATAGCGTACTTTTGCTATGAACCTCGGAGTACCTGACTAACTTCATTTACCCAAAGCTTCATCGCTATGCAATATACTTCATTGTAGTTGTATACTTGCATGAAAACTGACTGAAAAGGTGCCGAAATGATTATTTCAGTGACCAATCTGACACCTACTTGTAGTTCCGCTTTGTCAACGGAGGCATTTTGTACCGGGCCAACTACATGTCCTGTAATACATCAAGAACACGCTTCATCAATACTTTAATTCTTCACCGCTCCAACCAGCTTGGCTTGTACGATCACCGATACCTGTCGGGATTCTCGGCGCCTCCGGACACCCCGGTCTACTCCACCGTCTCCAGCCACCCACAGTAAAACATTACTCATGCTATCCCGCAGTCACTCATGCTATAGTGTGGTACTAGGCTATGTTGATTTGATTATATGGTTCACATCAGCGCGCGCATCAATTTTCGGCCGTTTCCAAAAATAAAATAAAAATTAAAGTTTTCAACCATCGTAGAGAGCAGTTTCAAATGAATATAAATATACCGTGGATTGGAAAAACAAATATCTGAAAACGTATACTAATGTCATAGAATATTCCAAGGTCAAAAAAGATGTGAAAGAACTAAAAAATGAAGAATCTATTGTTCGGTAAACTACATTCTGTTTGCTCAGCCATATGTTCAACCTTCCTGATCACAGATTTAATAATGAAGACAACGTTTTTTTGTCAAACTTTTTATTAGCACTCTCGCATCAGTTTTTGGGTTCCCAAAGGATGTCAATAATATACTGACTTTCAATCAATTAATCAATTGATCAATTCAAGTAATCAATTCTTAAGGGGCACTCTCACTGCACTTGTGTCACGCTTGCGTCACGTGCACTGCAGGGTTCGAAAGATACGCAACGAATTTCAGAGATAAACAACGAATTTTCTTACTTTTTTGTGTATTTTGTCGTTCGTCTTCTAAGTCATACTTTTACGTGTTACGCAATATCTAAATTATTTTTTAAAAAAATCGAAGAAAATGACAGAACAATGACGCATTGAACGAACCCCGCAGTGACGCAAGTTTGACGCAAGTGCAGTGAGAGTGCACCTTAACCGGCTCTTACCGGACCTGCTGCGGCGTCTTTAGGCGGTGCTCTGCAGCCAACAGCCGGCTTAAACACAGACGGGTGTGATGTAGGGTCTCCTGTCCGCGGGAATAGGAACGATTTATTCGGATTTATGCAGAGGATTTCCGGGCCTTCCTCTGCGGTGGAGTTATGGTTTACTATATCAGCAACAAAGGCTATATTGACAATAAACACCATGCCTGTGAACTTGTACATTGCACTATGGATTTAAAAAGACTTGCCATTATCTAAAATATTCGATGATGTATACTATCTTAGAACAATATCTAAGCTTACTGTTGTCGTAAATGTCGATCTACTTTCAGAAAATATGTTTTTTACTATACCAGCAGCAAAGGCTGTACTGGCAATAAACCCCAGTGCAATTTTGCATTGCACGATATATTCCAAGAAAAATCTTGCCAATATCTAAATGTGATGATCTGCAGTGTTCGTTAGCAATATCTATTACGTAAGCTTATTATCACCATGAATGTCTTTAAGATTGATATAGATAAGGTTAATTAACAATAAACTCCAAGGCAATTGTGTGTCGCGCTATGGATTTGAAAGAACTTACCATTATCCAATAATGCGATGATCTACAGTGTTTTCGAACAATATCTATAAAGGAAATCTTACTGTTATTGTAAATGTCGACCCGCTTTCAGGAATTATGGCTTTACTTACTTTATCAGCAACGAAGGTTATATATTGACAATAAACTCCAAGGCAATTGTGCATTGCACGAGAGATTTAAAAGAACTTACCATTGTTTCAATATGCGATGATCTACTGTGTATTTGGAAACTATCTAAGCTTATTGTTATCGTTAACGGTGACACACTGTGAGAAATTATGGTATTTACTTTATCAGCAACGAAGCTAATAGTGACAATGGACGCAAGTACGATTTTGCATTGCAACATACATTTGAGAGCTTGCAATCATCTTCAAATACGATGATCTACATTGTTCTTGAACAATATCTATCAACTTTGCTTATTTTCATCGCAAATGTCGACCCACTTTCAGGAATTATGGTTTTTACTTTATCAACAAAGTTTATTTATTGACCATAAACTCTATGGCAATTATGCATTGCACGATGGAATTAAAAGAACTTACCATTATCTAAACATGGGATGCTCTGCGGTACCATACCTAAGCTTAATGCTTATCGTAAATATCGATACACTTTGGGGAATTATGTTCTTTTTTACTATATTAGGAATAAAAGTTATATCATAGCAGTAATCTCTACTAGTACTACTACTGCGATAGACGCTGATAACTTTCCCGTGTGCTGGTTCTCCTGGACAATAACTCGCCTCCTTTTTGCCAAATTACACGATCCATACCCACGCAGGGCCCGGTGGAAGTTATGTAAAACATAGTACGAAGATAACATACATACGACCTGCAGCCACGGTGTCTCAGTAACCGTAAAGCTTAGTTTACGAACGGAAAGATACATACGTTACGACTCTAGTCCTGAAAGCGACACAATTCAAGACGTTATTACAGTAGCTACATGCATACATTTCACATTAACCCTCCTCCTACTAAAGTAGCCATTTGGCACCAAATTTGTACTGGTTATAGGTTAAGCGGCAGGGAAGGGTTAAATTTCGATCAAAATAAGGCTTAATCAGTTTCTAGGTTATTGTTCGATTTCTTCGGGTTCATAATTATGGAATCTTAGGCAGAATCGAGATGGCATAGAGTCCGCCTCACAGCTGTGATTCCCCTGGCTATTTATGGCATACTCCATTATTCGCCAGATGAATCCCTCGCTATCACTTCAGATTCCACACACAGTTAATATTCATAGACGGTTCCTGTACCGTCAAATTCTCAGCCGAGGTTCCGGACTCGAAGATTGATATACTTTCGCGTTTTCTGCACTTGACGAACTCAGATGATTAAGAATGCTTAATGACCACGCAAATCATGTTAAGACAATTGAGCATGATTAAGTGAAATAAGCTTCAGTTAAGTAGTCGTTAATGCTACTGTATAAAATAACTAAAACGCAATCTATACAACATCTTTACGAACAGCGTAACGTCCAAACATGACGATATCGTTTCTTGATCTTTAAAGTCGTTTACGCATACATTACAGAGGAAGCATCGATTTGCAATTGCGCCATTTTACCTCAGAGTGTTACACTTACGACCAAACCTAATCATTAGTTTTACCTTTAACTTAACAAGCAACGTAAAGTTCCATTAAACATGGCGATATCGTTACCTGATCGTTTAAGCTGCTTAAATATTGATTTGAGTTTTACAATTATAGTAGACTAAAACCTAGCCATCACTTTTACCCTTAACTTTAGTCATTTCTCCATACGATGCCCCAAAGCGCATGAAACATGATAGATGAGAGTATGTATAGTCCTTGTGGTAATTACATTAGGCGTGGCACAGCGGGTGCACCTCGCGCGGGCCTGACACATTACCCGGTGACTTCCTGACAGCGGCCCGCATTACAGGCACAAAGTGGGATAAACAAGTCTGCAGCGCGCCTGACGCTCCGGGCTCTGCTGTGTGTGTGTAGTTATTAAAGAGCCGGACCTGCCGCCTTACCGGCCACTTCTTCAGGCAGTCTGCGCACAGACCCCGTGACGCGAGGAGAGAGAGTCTGTGTGTGTGTAAGAGACTCGGCATATCGCTCTGTCATTATGGACTGATGACATCTCAGAGTAGAGAGATGGAACCACGCAGGACGGAGTGGGCGGTTCTCGTCATATTCATATTGGTTGTGCTGTCGCGTTTGGTTAAAGGTAAGGCGCTTATTTATTATTGTCGTACACGTTATATAAAGATCGTGGACACTTGTCACAAGCACGAACCGATTTATCGGATGTATGTGCAGTTTCTAAATGAAACTGACGTGTGCGGAATCTATCGTTAATAACTTGAGACACGGCGTTTAGAAACCGTTAGAAACCGTACGGTATGAATAATTTCATCCATTTAGCAAATAACTGGATAACTAGGCTCTCTATTCACAGCTGTGCGTCAGTGTTTGATCTATGAGATCCGTCAAGTATGACATAAGATTTTGCCGACTCAGCTGAATTCCGACTTGCCTATATGTAATACTTGAAGTAGAGTGTAACCTGTTCATCAACCATATTTCAATAGGAGTGTGTGCCTATATCCATAACAAGCATGAATACATGTTGTATCAAGTTAAAATCAACCATGACATCATTAACAGCATATGGTACGTCTTTGAGAACAGAAAGATAAGTCTCGTTTGAAGAACCCGGCGCCTTTGTATAATTTGATCACGCCCAAATCCATGTCTTGAATATTACAACAAAGCGCGCTCGCCCCGTGTACGCTTTTATTAGTCCTTTCATCCATGTTTCCATCAAGAATATTCTTATCAAAGCTGCCCGCCGAAATGCGATAGACCAAATATGTCCCGACCGTATCATGGCAGGTTCGGGCGCTGTTATCACTTTTCCGATAACAGCAACAATATGGAGGGGACACAGTCCGATAGCTGCAGCCGAAATGCACAGGGCTACAAAGTCCCCTGCATATATGAGAATCAATACATAAATACAATTTCCCGAATCTTCATATAGACGTCTTCATAAAAACTACAATACGCTATGATAACAAAGGACTGATCGTTAGATGTTGTCAGATATGCCCCGCATTCTGAAACATATTGATGGTACATTTTATGTATATGTGAGTACGTCTTCTTTAAAAGCAGATATTGCGCCGTGATATCTATAATTGCCCCCTTGGATGGTTGGAAACACCAGAATAACCTAATTATGTACTTTGATGTCTTATCTAACAATGTTTGAGAGACTTCAGAGCAGCCATTTTGTTTAATCTGATTCAGTTACTGCAAAATTGAAGCTAATGATTTCGCTTTTAAAACAACGTTAACGTATGCTAAATAATGATTAGAATATCAATCTCATTACCAACGATGTGTAACTAAGGTTCTTAGCTCACAATGTCCCCAAAAGGCTAACACAGATAAATACACGCTTTTGTATTAGAGAAATACTGAAAATCACGATTAGTATAACCTGATTGTAACATGATAGTACAGTTATACTGATCTTAGATTGTATTTCTTAGCTGGTATGATATTTTGTTCTTTGTAGTTAAACGTACGAAAGTCACTGTATTTCTTCAATAAAGCGTATATTTTCAAGTTTATACATGTGCCGGTGACTACAAGGCTAAGGAAGACATGCGCATATTACGATAACTGTGGGAACCCCGTTTATTGTTCACAATGCCCGTTTAACACCACGGCAGACAGAGGAGTCACTCACAGCGGAACGGTGGGGCCCAAAGGTGCCAGATTTCACAAATAGAAAGGGCAGAGATGCATCCTCCTTAATAAAAACGTCTTCACGCCGCGCTGTGTTTCATTTAGACTTACTCCTTTGCGGTGAATCAAAGAGTTAAGCTATTCTAGGTATTACTTCTCCATTTCCCCTGTGCTGTTGTAAGGCTTTCCGAAGTGTGACTACCACAAATTCAATTCGTGCTCGGTAGCCCTCCCAGTTCACCAGTTTGCCCGTACACTTAATCGGTGGTAATCCTTTTCGTGACGAGTAATGGAGCGAAATGCTGTCTATTACCGCAGTGCATTCCACCGCGTATTCAAAGACAATTACCTGGGCGTAATGCGCTTTCTGGTGACCGGGCGATGCTATTCCAGTCTTTGGTAGTTCTCTGTACTAATCTACCTACTTGATCTTAGTGGGTGTTGGTTTCGCTGCTTGTCAGTAGGGAGGATAGTCCGGAGCTCAATCAATAAAGAACTGCCCAAGGGAAGTTATTTGCCTGCAGGGTAGTTTTGCTCTTTGGTGAAGCTTAATGTGGTAAGATTGGATTTCCTTAAGGTTTATAAGCTTACAGGGTTTCTATGAGTGCTTACACTTACCAATTACTCCCTTCAGGTACGGATAGTGCACGGACTTTCTATTTTTATTCTATACTCCAGGCAAGGCCAAGTGCTGCAAATCCCACGTTCTACATGCTGCAAAGCCCACGTGCAGCTGGTTTCAGGCACCGTTTCACCAGACGGCGATCGCGCTGCGACCTTACTGCGACTTAAGGCGCGGTGACATGCGATTGTCGAACGATTTTGATGCCATAGGATTGCCAAGCAGGCCGTTGTAGAACCATTAAACGGCATGGATTTAAAACAGCATTTTGTGTACCAAGACAGTTAAAATTTGCAGGAGACGTACATATTTGTCTTCCAAAATACCCTAAGTTAGCGATAGTGCGACGATCGCACGACCTATGTGACTGCGGTGTGTCAATGTTAGGTTGCAGCGAGGTTGCAGGAAGGTCGCCAAACAAGTTGAATGGGCTTTAAGCCAAGGTTAAGTGCATTCTGGTTGCCACAAATCCCACGTGTAGCTTTCTAATTAATGTGTACTTGTAAGTATATAGGCTTCATATTGCCACACGTCATGCATTACTATAGGATGAAGAGTTACTGGTCCAATTACTCTGTCGTTTATTGAACTCCACCTTGTTCCAACATCCTGGAAAAGATCGTTGATTCAGAATGTGCAAAACGAACGTGTAAATTTTCCATTGTATACGCGAGGAAGTAATATTGTGCTACGTTTATGAGGGTTAGACATCCACATAAACAATATTTAAAGGCAGTTCACTCTCAACAATATCTATCACTCTTCTTGACAGTTACTAGAATATTACTCATTCTAGTGACGCTGAAGAAGAGAAATGGATGTCACTCTAAACGCCCGGGAGTGAAGTTTTGCTTTTCCATCAGTTCGTCCCCCTTATCTAAAGCTCTCATTAGATTCCAGTCAATCCTGGACAAGTGGATGATATCGGAAAGGCAGTCATTCGATGTATCTGCAAATTCGATCATGTTTGTTGGAGGAATTTTCAGACTTGGCTTGTCACGGGCATCTGAAACCCTAAGCAGATTCCGCGGCAATCCAAAAAAAGGTTGATGGCGTTGTGTTATTTTCTAGTCCAACATGACGTCTGGACGGTTGTCTTTTGATATACCTGAATATTTCGATCATGTTTGTGAGAGGATTTTCCACGCTTCGCTTGTCCTTGGCACTATAGGCCCTTAGCAGATTCCGAGGCAATCCCGGATAAGCGAAGAATGATGTATGAAAGATACTTTATTGATATATCTGCAAATTTCGTGTCAGAATTTTCAGGCTTTGCTTGTCCCAGTCATTTAAAGCCCTTAGCAGATTCCGCGGCAATCCCAGAAGACTCCGATGATGTCAGAACTGGTAAGCTCCTGGATGATGTCAGAACTGGTAAGCTCCTGGATGACTCTGAAGCAGAAAGGATCTGTGACGGCAATAAACTCGATCGTCCCGAACAGATCATGACTGACGGTTCCCATCCCACCGCTTGATTGCATCGCGAGCAGTTCAAGTGAAGTATAGACAACAAAACGGACTTCTTCAGACATCTTCCATTGCAAATCCAGCCCACAGGCCTTCATGTTGTCACCCTCCCACATTTCTTGCCAACTTGGACCATCTAATGGCAGGGTATTATCAGGCCTGACGTTTAAATCACGGCGCGCAGCACATAGCGCGGACTGTCCAGTCAAAGCTCCGAGGAAATTTCCCTCTCTGGCCTGCAGGAAATTGGCTGGCTGTCAATCAAGTCGCCCTGAGTGTTACCGCGCTGACACCATCTCTCAGGGGGTGCAACGATAGCTGAGCGGGGTTGAAATGAGATACATGTACGGAACAGAAACCACTGCTATCAGGCTGGATCGGTCTTCTACAACGACACGAGCTTAGTGGTGATTGGTGATATGTTGTATTGGCCTGACGGGATAACAACATTACAAGCGTACCCATAGGATAAAGAAATATGTAATTCTATGTTTATTGCAAACTTTTGCCCGAGGACAAATCGAACATAAAAAGGGACACATAAATTGTGTACAAAAATATCGCCAGTGTCTACTCTTATCTGAAAGCAAACTTTAAATTCTAACTTAATGAGTTTGGATTCTTTTTCTAAGAAAGTGGAAGACTTGGTGATTTTAAGTAGAGAGTGATTTTCTTAAAGTCTGTAAAGAGGAAGAAAGTAGGAATGGATTCGGATACAGCCCAAAAGGGGTGTTTAAAATGTACAAATTGAACCAAACGCCACTTAGACAACCGTTGACTACCAAATGACACCAGCGAGCCAGCGCCTTAAGGAGATAAACCCATTGTAACTGTTTAAATTGCGCAAAACACACCATGTAGTGATGTTTAGAACAGAGTAGTCGTCTTTAAGTATGTCAATGGAAAGAGAGTAGTCAGGGATTTGGATGCAACCCAGCGGAGGTGCTGAACATGTTCAAACTTGGCCATACGCCATCTAAACTGTTGACTACCAAATGCTATCAGCAGGACAGTGCCTTAAAAGGATGCACACCCAGCGGAACCACTTAGATTGTACAAAACACACCATTTAGACAAACCACCAGACTTCAGACTTGTTACGCCTTACCAAATCGTCTGAGAGTCTGAGAAAATAATATTCTTGCCGCCCTGGGATGATATCATTAGGAAAAGACGACTGCACTTAAATGATGATAAGCCCCGTGGAATTGCTTAAAATGTAGAAAATATAACACGTAGACAAACTTTGACTACAAGCCTTGCTTTACAGAGACAGTCAGTCTGAGTGGCGAGATGATATTCCTAAAAGTAATCGCACCCACTCGCACATACAGAAAATTGGCCAACGCAATAAAGTTTACTTGTTAACAGATAGCAGAAGCAATATCTCAAATCACAGACAACATGTCAGCTGCAAAGTCTACTTAATGAAAATACTAATATTGCTAGACCTGCCCGATCGTCGTTTTTGATAGTTCATTGATGCTAATGGATTAGAAACTACGTTTTTATTAAAAGTCATATACAGCGTTATTGACGTGACGAAAATTTCTAATCACTTAAATTAGTTCAGTGACGTGGAGACAGTTTTTACTCCAGATTGTCACTGTACATTGTCAAGTTCGTTCAGGCAATGACATACCGATCATTTCACTTGAGACGACTGTCTCAGACTTGTTGGTAAGCGCTTTACAATTGTGTACGTAAGGCCCCCTTTCCACTAGATGGGGATCGCGATGCGCTCTCATTGCGACCTAACTAGGATATGTGTAACATTAAGATTCACACTATGTATATCATACAAAACGTAAAAATGACTGAGACGACAACAAAATACACAAAGTGTAAAAAGATTCGATTCTTTTCCATACAATTCGTTGAGCGATATGTCAAATATTAGGTCGCAGAGAGAGCGTAGCGAGAGCGCCGTCCTATTGGCAAGGAGGTATCAACTTCAGCTTTGTGTAGGCATGTTAGGATGCACGACTTGCCACATTCTATCCAACCCGCGGGTAGTAGTGGGGTTGTGGTGTAGGCAGAACGCCAGACGACGTATTGTATCAAACATGATTATATCTCCAGGACATGAACGCACAGCCGACTTTCGATGACCGTCTGTCAGAATCAGGCGGTCACCGAAAATTTATGCTTGTTTTTTATTTATTTATTGCAGATATTATAGAATGAAATCTGAGAGATGTGGGCAACAGGATCAGTATATCTTTTACAAGACCGACACCTCAAGAGTACCTATAAAGTTAAAAACAAAATTATAACAAATAAGCGCAAATAAATACTAGAGGTAGCTTGATACATTCACGTATTAACCTTTGTGTTTTCGATCCCTACCAGTATGCCAGCTATCATAAGGATCCGTCCACAGCTTCTTGAGTACTGCTGTTACAGGCGCACAAGCACAGACAAACTCGCAAACATAACCTTTTTGGCGAAGGTAACTAGACTTAGTCACGATTAATTGTGAATAAAGTGTTTTTGATCTTTTTAGGACACCAACCATGTATTTGTAGTAGTAGCATTTATTGACCGCCCCCCCCCCCCTCAGGCTGCGGGTAGGAGTATAGGGTTATAGTGCATAGACACAGTGTCAGCTGGAAGCCGTTACAACGACAGAACGAAAATCAAACAGCAGACATGGTGTCAACGTCTTGCAACCGCCAATCCTGACGCACCGCAGGTTAGAAGAAAGCCGCTAGTAGGCCCATTTTTAGACTTAACCCCTACTTTCCCGATCCCTACCAGCATGCCAACTATCAAACTATCATTAGGATCCGTCCACAGCTTCTTGAGTACTGCTGTTACAGACGCACAGACAAACTCGCGAACATAACCTTTTTGGTGGAGGTAACTAGAATTAGCACGATTAATTATGAGTAAAGTGTTTTTATTTTTCTAGGACGCCAGCTATGTATTTGTAGTAGTATGATATATTGACTGTCCCCCTCAGGCTGCGGGTAGAAGTGGGGTTGTGGTATATAGATACGGTGTCAGCTGGAAGCCGTTACAAACGGCAGAATGAAAATCAAAGACCAGACATGGTGTCAGCATGTTCTCATAACCACCGGACACAGAATCAATTTCGAACAGCAGGTAAAATTGTGCAAAACGTTCTCCCGGACAGGCGCATAAATCATCGCAGGACAAATCTCATGCTCGGTTCATATGTCGCTGAGGAGGTTTATGGGTTTATTGGTTTATTAAGGTAACTCCAATGCAACAGTGTTGCGGGAGGATCTAATGTCTAAAGCAAGGTAAAACCAAACTCCTAGCTGTCACATGTAAAATGTGACACCTACTCCAGGAGTAACATTACACACAAAGATTTACAGCACAATATAACATACAACATCTCATAGTTACATTAACAATCAATAAACCGCATGTGTCATATCCTAAGATATTAAAAACCACATGTTACAACAGGAAACAAGCTGTATTCGTTAACGGTAGTTTTTCCTCTTATAAAGAATCCAGGTGTGGCGTTCCCCAAGGCAGCTGCCTGGGTCCATTGCTTTTCTCTATATTTGTCAATGATCTCCCCGCAGTTACAAATAGTACAGTAGTCATGTACGCTGATGATTCAACGCCCTCAGCTTCGGCTCCCACCGTCGCAAAATTGAAATACAAATTGCAGACTGACTTGGAGCGAATCTGGAATTGGGTACAAACTAATCATCTTGTTCTCAATATTGGAAAAACTAAATCAATCATGATGGGTACGCAACAAAAACTAAAAAGTAATCCCAAATTAGAACTAAGAATAGATGGAACAGACATTACACATGTAGAACAGGCTGAACTGTTAGGTCTCACTATAGACCAACGTCTCACATGGGGATCGCATATTGACAAAACGAAGAATAAAATGGCAGGCATACTAGCCACAATAAGACGACACAGGAAATACTTCACAAAAAGTACATTGAGATCTGTTATTCAGGCTCTGGTTTTGTCACACATGGACTATGGCTCAGTGCTGCTATCCTCTGCACCACAGACACACATAGATGGTCTTCAGGTGGTCCAAAATCGTGCTGCTCGCCTGGCCACAAACAAGCCCTTTGACACCAACCTGGAAGACCTACACATGCAGTTAAAGTGGCAAACCGTTAAAGAAAGACTCTTTACAAATACTGTATGTACATTCCACAAAATTGTTAAGGAAAGGCAACCCCAATGCATCTTCAAGCAATTACAAACAATTCAATCCACACATGAGCATCACACTAGGCTGTCTACTAGAGGAGCATTCACTCAATCAAAACCCCAAACAAACGCTAAAACAAGGACATTTGGCTACAGATGCATCAAAACCTATAACACATTGCCAAACACAACAACATCATACAACAACATTGAGTTCAAATCTAGGATAAAAGAGCTTGCGAAAACACGAGACAAAAGACAACCCCTGAGCACATGGTGGTAATGATTTTTATATTTCAGTACATCTAAGTTATATATTTATGTTGTGTTATTAGTACAATTTTGATTGGATTGTGTTTCAATCAATTAAGTTAACTTCTTCTGCTATTCATTATTCGTTATGTATGATCACTTCTTTATTTTGACCTCTGACCTCTGCTTATTATTTTGCTTATTATTTTACGCTAATTATCCGCTTTTGATGTTAAGTTGTTTCTTTTGCATTTCATGTATTTCATTTATTCTTATTATTATGACTCCAGGAAGAGTAGTGGCATGATTTTATGATGTACACTAATGGAGATCGCAATTAAACAAACAAACAAACAAACATGTGCCACATATACCTCTTGTTCTATTTGGCTACCTTTTGTAAATGTTTCATTAGCTGCTGCTGAAACGTCTTGAATGTGGTCACAGTTTGTTACTCATGTGTTAATCAGTTCTGTTAGGATATGATCCTGTATGTGAAAGACCTCGTGTTGGTTTATCTGTTCTGAAGTTTTCCGTGGTTCTAGGATTAAAGCAAAGTTATGGCCAAAAACTGTAAGGAGCGTGTCTATATTTCAATTCTAAAGCTGGTGCAATATAATTTTAAGGCATTAATTTACCTTATAATTCATCTATGTTTTATCACCTAGTTTATATCTATAGTGTATCTGCTACCAATTTATATACCCGTTGTCAGAGAGTACAATAAATCATGTTTATCTTACCACACCGTCATGTTTGTGGTTTATATTGCTAATTACTTTCGTGCCTTTGCCTATACATATCCGTGCGTTTTGGATAACAATACGATCTATCATAGATGTATGCACAGAAGAAGACTCCATACAGACCTTTGTTTTTAAGCAATGAAAATTAATAAAGACACACTTTGTTTGTAATATCTTTCCAAAATTCAACCATGAATCAGATTTTGTTTGCCGTCAGCTGTGATACCTTCTCCAAATGTTTGAACGTAATTTAAAGTCTGTTTGTCTGATGATATTCTTAGACATTGTCTTCTTGTATGTTGCCTTATTATTTTCTGATATAGTTTTGCATACTAGTACTAGTATGTATCTGCACAGCCAGTAAAACCACCCTCGGCGTAACACACCAGCTTCTGCGTCTGTATCTATATAGCCGGTATAACCACCCCTCGGCGTAACACACCAGCTTCTGTATCTGTATCTATATAGCCGGTATAACCGCCCTTCGGTGTAACACACCAGCTTCTGTATCTGTATCTAAATAGCCGGTATAACCACCCTTCGGTGTGACACGCCAGCTTCTGCATCTGCATGTGTATAGCCTGTATAACTGTCCTTCGGTGTATTACACCCGCTTTGCATGTACGAACGATCTTTCCATGTGAAAACTATCTAGGGACTAAATCTATCTAGTGACCTGAGGCTGCCCCTATATGGTACTTTGTGGCTACGAGTTCCGCTTACCCCTTCCCACATGCTCATGCCAACCATCAATTCTCCCTTCGTGCCCTACTATAGTGGAAACCGTATATTTATCATCCCCCTTTGTGTACAGATGCAAGTTCATTCATTTTCAGGGATGAAACAGTTCTGTTTGTCCTCATCTGTGAGACACTGCCCAAATACTTGGCCACTAATCAAATTTCGTATCTGCATTTGTGTCTATATAGCCACTCTTCGGAGCGGTTTGTTATATCATTGGACTCCGTTCCAACCATCAATACTCAAGTCGTGCCCTACTATAGTGGAAATAGAACATTCATCTCCTTTCCAACCACAGTCTCCAGTCGTGTCCTACTATAGTGGAAATAGAACATTCATCTCCCTTGTGTACAGATGTCAGTTCAGACGCTTTCAGAGATGAAACGTTTATGAGTTGTACTAAATCTATTGAGTGATGCTGTCCCTGAAGTACTTTCTGGCTACGAGTTCAACTTACTCCGTCCCCACCTGCTAACCAGAGTCCTATCTTTCCTTCCTGGCCTACAGTACTGGAAATACAATATGCATCACCTCCCCTGTGTACATATGTCAGTTCAGACGCTTTCAGAGATGAAAAATGTATCAGTTGTACTAAATCTATTGAGTGATGCTGTCCCTGAAGTACTATCTGGCTACGAGTTCCACTTACTCCGTCCCCACGTACTAACCACTGATCCTTTCTTCCTGTCCTACTGTGGTGGAAATAGAACATTCATCTCCCTTGTGTACAGATGTCAATTCAGACGCTTTCAGAGGTGAAACTTTTATCAGTTGTACTAAATCTATTGAGTGATGCTGTCCCTGAAGTACTATCTGGCTACGAGGTCCACTTATTCTGCCCCCACTTACTATCCACTGATCCTTCTTTCCTGTCCTACTGTAGTGTAAATAGAATATGCATCGTCCCCCTGTGTACATATGTCAGCTCAGACGCTTTCAGAGATGAAACTTTTGTCATCAGTCATTCTAGAAAACAAATTTTGAAGCTACGCAGCAGCTGATTATATTACACTGAACAACTAGTCACACAAAACCATTCCACATCCAGCTGTCGTCACTGTAAAGGATATCCAGTGAGGATGTGAGGATATCCCTACAGTACTTTGCGACAACGATTCCCACTGACTCCGTTCCTTCAACCATCGATCTTCGGAATCCTCCATTCGTGTCCTACTATGGTGGAAATAGAATATGCATCATCCCCATGTGTACATATGTCAGGTCAGACGATTTCGGAGATGAAATTTGTATCACCGGTCCTTATAAAAAAAAAACTATATTACACTGAACGTTCGAACAACCAGTCACACAAAACCATTCCACATCAAGCTGTCGCCACTTTAAAAGATATCTGGTGAGGATGTCCCTACAGTACTTTGTGACAACGATTCCCACTCATTCCGTTCCTTCAACCATCAATCCTCCTTTCGTGTCCTACTATGGTGGAAATAGAATATGCATCATCCCCCTGTGTACAGATGCCAGTTCAGACGATTTCAGAGATGAAATTTGTATCACCAGTCCTTTTAAAAAAGCAACTTTGAAACCACAGCAACAGCTGATTACATTACACTGAACAACCTGTCACACAAAACCATCCCACATCTATCTCTCGTCACTTAAAAAGATATCCGGTGAGGATGTCCCTACAGTACTTTGTGATAGAGATTCCCAATCAATCCTCCTTTCGTGTCCTACTATGGTGGAACTAGAATATGCATCACCCCCCTGTGTACAGATGTCAGTTCAGACGCTTTCATAGACGAAAATTTTTTTCATCAGCCCTTCTATCCCCATCTCCTACAGCCGCCTGGGAAGATGGGCTGCCCATTAGTTACGATCGCAGCTGTTTTTAGACTGGGCATGACACCGTCACCGCACATGGGGACAATGAATGCAGGTCTTTAATGAGCATGCATGAATGAAGACCTTTATTGTACATACATACCCACTGGGTTCAGTACAGGTCACAATAGATGATACAACACTGGAATATGAGCATGAATCACGTTCTGTGTGTTCTCATCTGTAAGATCCTGTCCAAATACTTGATCACGAATCAGCAACGTCATACACCAGATTCTGTACTTGTATCTTATAGTATATATCTGGAATAACTGCCAATTCAGATGCTTTCAGAGATTAAAGGTTTATCAGTTTTACCCCAAGGGCCATCTCTTACATCCGTCTTGGAGGATGAGCTGCCCATTTTCTAAGATCCCAGCTGTTATTAGACTGGACATGACACCGTCACTGCACATGAGGACAATAAATACTGGTCTTTTATGAGCATGAATCACGTTCCTCATCGTGTGTCCTCATCTGTAAGATGACCACGAATCAGCAACGTCGTACACCAGATTCTGTATTTGTATCATAGTATATATCTGGAATAACTTCCAGTTCAGATGCTTTCAGACATGGAAGTTTCATCAGTTGTAGCTCTATCTCCATCTCAAAAACCTTCTGGTAGGATGGGTCGCCCATTGTCTATGATCCCAGGCCGGACATGTCACCGTCACTGCACAGGAGGACAATAAATGCAGGTCATTAATGAGCATAGCCAGATGGTTCCCGCCACCTCCGACCTCGCCCCAACTTATCCGAGCAGTAATACTGCGAGATGTGACGCTGGGACGTCAGGTGTGACGCCGGGACGTCAGGTTTAGGATGCACCTGGCCGTAAATACGTGAAGTAATCGACACTGACAGTAAATCCCAGGGTTAATACATTTTCACGCGACCCAAGGGTGGAGAAATATCTGTCATGGAAGTTGCAATGAAAGTCAAACAGATTATTATAGTGGCGTAAAATTGTCGCTCCAGTGTTTATTCAAGCATATCCTGTTGTCAGGAGAAAAATAGCCAAATATAATTAGCGAAAATCTCTTGAGGCGACAGGTTTCTTTTCTAATTCAGGTGTTTCTAGCTCCAAGGCCTCCATGGACACCCCCTGGCAAAGCACATTTGCTGGGACTTTTGAATTGCATGAAGAAAAAGTTCGCGACCCCAATTATGACAGAAGCCATTGATTTATTCCCGGAAGACAATTCGCAGTCTGGCGCGCTCGTCAGTAGGGAAAAGCCAATTCAATGGCACTGGTTTCATATCGTAAAGGTTACCGGCCCGTGTCACCATACAAATATTTATTCCAATATGGCGGAAGGATCTTCACTTGCTATCATATATCTTGCAGAAAGTCTTTGCAATATTTATAGGCAATACGTCAAACAGAAAGTTCCATATGGAACAGTGCATGTAGGTTCGTACGTTATGTTATCTGATCTGGACGACAAGTTATCTTTTGTACTTAAATAAGGCTTTATCTCTAACGATATCATTTACACGTTACCAATAGGCGCCAGCGTTGCAACATCTGTGTCCTACAGTCGTTAGATCGCTAACATAACTGTCTCTGATCTTGGCCACCACCACCCAGGGCTCAGATCACCGGCAGAGAGAATCGGAACAACTACAATCTGAACCGAACTGTCCGAAATGAAAGGCAGAACTAATCGGCAATTTAACTCTATCTTGTCGTATCTGATCCGCATTATAAACCAGAAAATGACTTGCTTTCTGTCAAATATACTTGATATGGCATTATGTAGATTTTTACAATTATTCGCTATACTATTTGAAATGTTAGATGAGGTCATACGTATGATACCTTATATATGTTGCGCCGGCAACGTTTTTTAATCATTGTAAGCTGGTTTAAATTCAATGACAACTCTGAGATTTCCGATAAAGTTATATTGTATATTGCCCTACCTACTATCCTACTTTTCATAGGTCACGCATTGTCTCACCCGGTAGATCCCGTACTTTTAAGCAACTTGATAGATTTTGGAAAAGGTCAGGCGTTCCAGGAGGAATGCATCACCTGTCGTTGATCTGAGTTTCACAAGGTTTTTAATAAGCACCACTACATTTCTTCAGTGACTCATTAACACCAAGATATGTTGATCGCCAGGCTTTTATAACAATCAATAAATTTATATGTAGAAAAGGTGAAGAAAAATTCTATTAAAAAAAGAAAAAGAAACAAAAACTAGATCTATGGTGATGAGTCAACTTGTTCCTGCATGTTGTTTAAGTACACGATCTAAAATTGTAAACTCTCTCTGATTCACACAACGGGCTAACTACTGCATTCTGTTTCCTATAGTTCACGCCGTGTCTTACCGTGTCCGCCCGGAGTCCCTGTTGTAAACTCTGTATTTTATGTTCTCTAGTCCACGCCGTGTCTTATCGGGTCCGTCCGGAGTCCCTGTTATAAACTCTGTATTTTATGTTCCCTAGTTCACGCCGTGTCTTACCGGGTCCGCCCGGAGTCCCTGTTATAAACTCTGTATTTTATGTTCTCTAGTCCACGCCGTGTCTTACCGGGTCCGCCCGGAGTCCCTGTTATAAACTCTGTATTTTATGTTCCCTAGTTCACGCCGTGTCTTACCGGGTCCGCCCGGAGTCCCTGTTGTAAACTCTGTATTTTATGTTCTCTAGTTCACGCCGTGTCTTACCGGGTCCGTCCGGAGTCCCTGTTGTAAACTCTGTATTTTATGTTCCCTAGTTCACGCCGTGTCTTATCGGGTCCGTCCGGAGTCCCTGTTGTAAACTTTGTATATTATGTTCTCTAGTTTACGCCGTGTCTTACCGGGTCCGTCCGGAGTCCCTGTTGTAAACTCTGTATTTTATATTCCCTAGTCCACGCCGTGTCTTACCGGGTCCGCCCGGAGTCCCTAGCCGTACGGGAGGGACAGACGGCAACGCTGCGATGTGCCTTCCTCGGACTGACGTCACAGAGCGTTGTCTTCTGGGAAGGGCCTCCCAACTTTGCCGTCATCTCCACAGGACGAGAAGTCGACCCGCGGTACCCCAGGCACCGCATCATCGGAGACCCCGCCAGAGGAGAGTACCACTTAGAGATCAAAGATGTGAACATCAGGGAGGAAGGAGGCTACAGATGCAGCACTCTCGGTCTTACCGAAAAGGCAGAAGTCACTTTGAACGTTGTGGGTATGCACTCTACCTCACTTTTATTACATCGTAATAAACATACTCATATTGACCGTCACGAAAGAGAAAGATATTACCTCACTTTTATTAAATCGTGATACACATACTCATATTTACCGTTACGAAAGAGACACATATTGTTTTTACTCCATTTCTTTCTCTTGACACAATGATTAGTAGTAAAGTAATAGACACCCCATATTGTTCTATTACATGATGTAGCAAGTGGCAGGACAGAGCTTCAGGGGATGGTCACCGTATGCAAGCATATGTAGGTGTTTGAGTAAGCCTTAACATGGTAGTAATACTGCAAATGCATTTAAGTGTGCGGGGATCTAATTTCGCGGTAGCGGGAAAATGACCTTTTGCGGTGGGTTTAAGTTCGCGGTAGCACCATGCACTGTAGTCTCTTACTGTTATGGAAAATGTTCGCGGAGGATTTAGATTCGCGGTGTAGTGGCCACCACAAACACTGCGAAATAAAACCGCCGCGAACATTTCTGCATGTAAAGTATGCTAGGCTAGACCATGCGAAGGCAATATATATATTTACTGGCAACTTTTGCCTTTGTAGAAATAACTTTTCTTGTTATCTCAGCGCTAAACGTATTTACAAGCCATGCACCTGTCAGTTTTGCTCTTGGCAAGTTGGCAACAAAGGATACAAGGCGTCTGAAATGATACCCGTAATCGTGAACGATAAGGCAGAGAGTATTGGGTTGTCTGTTATCATCAATTTCATGACGTTTCAGCTCGAACCAGACGATGAAATAAAGGGTGAATGTCTACAATGATCATGTGAACTCGCGCACAGGGTAACGGTAAACACAGAGGCTGTCTGTGGTGATCAGCTTCATCACGTTTATACACAGGAGGGGAGCACATCGGTGTTGTCTGCAGAGATAATCGGGATCATACATTTACGCTGTGTACGGAGAATAGGGGATCGCTCTTGTCTAATGTTATCAGTGTAATCATGTTTATTCCTAAGTAGGGACCGCAAAGGGCGGTTATCTGAAATATTCATCACCGCCATGTTTTCGACGTAGTTTGTCCCGCTTCTACTGGGTGGCGACCTAAATTGGATTCGTCTAACCCTTGAGTACAAAATTGGAACATTTTTGTCAAAATTTGAAAGTGCGTATGAAAAGACAACACAATGTTGGCGAAGGTGCCTCGAGCACGCTGAAGGAGAAGGCCTAGCGCCTCGTACCTTGAAACGAACAAACAAACAAACATTCAAACAAACAAACAAACAAACATGTGGGTCCTTCTGTTGGTGATCATGAAGGTGCCTCGAGCACGCTGAAGGAGAAGGCTTAGCGCCACATACCTTGCTACTGAAACAGTGTATATAACCGAAACTAGGCACTACAAGGGTCCGATGGAACGATTGAACTACAAGGGGTGATCAATAAATCCTCGGCCTCACCCAGAAAAAAATAAGTACAACTCAGATTTATAAGCATAGATTAAGTCTCATATGAATGTGTACCAAAATTCACATTAGTGTGATTACTGTATTACTTTGCAGGCGACACCCAGTAACATTAGGTAAGGTAAGGAAATTTAGAGGATATTGATAAAAGGCTTCACACTATGATGTTGTGCTTCGAAATCTGAGTTGTGCTTATTAGTTCTGGTTGAGGCCGATGACTTATTGATCACCCCTCGTACCATTTTTACCCACAGTTCCGATGAAGAAACCTCCAGAGATCAAGGGACGTGACGTCACGTTCACAGCAGGACAGCCGATGACGCTAACTTGCGTGGCAACCGAAGGGAACCCTCTACCCAGGCTGAGGTGGTTCAACGCTACCAAACTATTGCAACAGGTAGGAGCTTCACGGTAAATAGTAGTGACTCAAGGTAACAGGTAGGAGCTTTACGGTAAATAGTAGTTACCCAAGGTAATGCTTAGTGCTTTAGCTGCCTGTTTTTAAACAAAACCATGAAAATAGGTCATTATTTACCTTTGATTTGATCGCTATTTGATCGAATAGCAAACCATAAAAAGTCGATACGTTTCATTCGCACTGCCCTCCTTGTAAGCCAGAAAGAAACAAGCTTTTTAAGATAATATCCTCGAAGTTTCACAATATTTAATTATAATTACAATAATGTATGTAGTAACAGCAGATAGAGTTGTAGAACAGACATTTTTTTACCTGTTCACCTGTATATGTATGTATCCTTACAGTCAACCTTCTTGATGAAATAGGAAATAAAGAATGGTTCATATGCATAGTTTGCTGGGTGTCTCAAAGACCTTTACTGTCAAGCACATTACGACATTTTTTACCCAGTTAATGTTGTTATTTTCGGTGCTAACCAGACATTTACTGCCACAGACCAATCAGAACGCCATGGCGGAAGTCGTGCCCAGCGTCAGCCTCGACTTGGTGATTCCGGAAGTTGCCCGATGGGATCATGGGAAGAACGTGACCTGTGTGGCTGACCAAGGTTACCCTGACCTTACAACCAACATGGCGGCATCAACGATATTAAATGTGCATTGTAGGTGTGACGTACATTCTCTGCACGACGTTTATTTTATATCTGCTTTGTTATAGATACGCGATGCTGTCAATTGTCACATACCTTCTGAGATTTGAGCTTCTCATGAATAAATAAAGGTTCAAACACTTTGGAAATCAGGAGGTAAAGACTGTTTTACATATTACATCAACATATTTGGTTAATAAAGAATGAAACTTTAAAAGGTAATTCTAGGACACTCTACTGCTGACCGACACTGTTGGGGATCTAAATATAACGTTGCTCAACTCAGCTCTATCTATCTATCGACCTGTACTGTAGCCGGGACTAATCTCAATTGGCATCTTTTGTTTAAATCATCTATTGATTGAATTCTTTCCTAAACTTGAGGCTGACATGATAACATACATTCTGTAGGCTAAATTTTTCTTCAGCTAAAAAAAATGACTTGTCCAAATTTTGGACCGACTTCCTCGGTCTTTATTAGCTACCTGACCTGATCGCTGTGGACACGTGACTTTCTGCGTGATGTCAGTAATGGCTCAAATGGCTCTCGATCTATCACTGACGTCACACGTGCAGAAAGTCACGTGGCCACAGCGATTGGGTCAGACAGCTGAAGTAAGCTGATGACTCAGTTGGTCGAAAATTGCAGTGATTGCAATACCTACAGCTCTCTACATATGATGAAATTACCCATGTATTTCATCCAGGCACACCAGTATATGTTATCCCTCCATGTGCAATAGTACTCGACTGTACAAACAGTCTAGTCTTATTATTTATATTTGACAAATGTACTACAGCTGTTGTTTTTCAATAAAATAAAAAATAATAGAAATTGATATTTTCTTTTTTAAATATGCAAAAAAAAAAAGCTTACAGCTCTCTTCATAATGTGTTTTACCAATGCAGTTGGACTTAACGTACTTGGTAATATCACACCACAGATCCCCCGATAGTGCGCAGTAGGAGACAGACACTCCGGGTCAGTGAAGGGGGGACGTTAGACCTTCATTTTACCAACTCAGATAAACTTTAATGGTAACATAACACCATCCATGTTCACAGATCCCCCGATAGTGCGGAGTAGGAGGCAGACACTCCGGGTCAGTGAAGGGGAGACGTTAGACCTGAGCTGTGACGTGGACAGCAACCCGCCAGCTGCTGTGTCGTGGCGGAAAATGGATGGAGATATCCCGGGGAATGCGGAGATCAGGTACGGGCTATGTCCGAATGAAGGAATTAACTTTGTGGTCGACAATTTATTAAACAACAAGACTATAAGGCTAATCTACCTTTCAAGTAGAACTACGAAAAATATCACCAAAAATGTATGGATGATTTGGTTTCTGTTTTTTTGAAATGAATGACACATGACCTAGGTATGCTTGTATGATGTATTGAATAAGACACGTGCGTATACAGATAGAACATGCATCGTTCCTACCTCTTCCATGTAACAACTAGACACGATGTAACCTCACCTTTAAGAAGAAGAAAAGCGTAGCTGCCAACTATAAGTCACAAAATACTCATTAGAAGAGTCTGCAAATAACTTGATATTTTCATGCCCTTGTCATTGTTCCAGAGGTAACGAATTGCGCCTACCGAAACTGAGCAGAACTGCAGCTGGCGGCTACAGGTGTCTGGCGAACAACGGCATCCTGCCGAGCGGAGAGGGCTCCGTCACACTGATTGTGCTGTGTAAGTTTTCTCTTATAAATCTCTTAATTACTCTTCTTTTACGATTCTTGCTTGCTTTTTACAATACTAGAGAGTAGCCGGTGTTGCACAATCTTTATCTATATGGGGCTTGTTGGGTTTGTGACCATGCGCCCCAATCTCGAGCTCGAAAGTACCATCCCCTTTCATGGAGTCACCAATAGACGCTGATGATTCTATTGGCAACAGACATAAATAAACACGATTAGAATGTTCCAAATTTTCTTGCACTTGAGGTGTTGGCCGCCAAAATTCAGTAGGGGCCTGACTAGTGGAAGGGCTTCTAGAAGCCTGATCTAGTCAGGCGAGCTATCTTATCAAGTTTTTCCATATGTCATCGTTCCGTCTAGATCCACCCAGTATCACGTCTGGATTCGAGGACAAAACGAGCGCTCTAGCCGGCGGGGAGGGGTTCTCTCTTCAGTGCGAGGCGGATGGATATCCCAAACCCCGGGTACGGTGGAGGCGGAAGGGTACAAAGCTGTACTTTGACAACCCGCTGGAGTTTACACAGATTGACTATGACATGGAGGGAGATTACGAGTGTGTCGCTTCTAACGGGCAGATAAGGAACGATGTGAGGCACACCTTCGTGGATGTCATCGGTGAGCACGAAGAAAAACCCTTCTCCGTATCTGGTGTACTTATAAGTGTAGTTTTCGTGAAACAAGACAGGTGGCGTACCTAGTGTAAATTTACATCAAGCAAAATATAGCAATGGCACAGCCTTGTGTGTGATAGTGAAATTGGACGAGAGCTTACATGAATGAATCGGACGAAAGCGTACTTTAAAAATAATTGTGCAGTTTATTAGCCGAATAGATGTACTTTTCTGAAAATTAGACATCCAGGTCAACTGTCTTAGAACAATCCAATCTCTACACCTGGATAAGATTCTTAGATTTTTCCGGACTTTTCGTCATCGACTCTTTGTCTGGAATAAATCTACGATTCTTTTCAGTAGAAGATATTGAATTGCTCTTAAAGAACTGTCAAGATGTACGGCTCTACAAATCTATATTAAAGTCTAAAGGCTTTGCTGGGCCCCTATTCATATACTTTTATTTGTTAACGTTTTTCATATACTTTTATATGTTAACGTAGGAAAGCCGTACATCAACACGGTGAGTTTGAAAGTGTCTGTGCGGTCCGGAGACACGGCCAGACTTGTGTGTGAGATTCTGTCCGACCCCCTTCCTGAGGAGACAAGATGGCTGCGGCGTGGGCCCGGGCAACAGGACAAACCGGTCACGGCCAGTCAGCGACCAGGAATTAGGTACTTTCTAAATCCCTCTTTTGACTACGAGATACGGTTCATATTTCATGAAACAATAGCTCAGAGATAGAGTACTTACTTTGAACCCGGGCAGGTTCATTGCCTTACCTACTGTAGCTGCATCATATCAATAACTTTAAAAATTGCAAATACTGCTTTTTCTGCTTAGCCCTTAA
This sequence comes from Branchiostoma floridae x Branchiostoma belcheri, assembly GCA_019207045.1. Lineage (NCBI taxonomy): Eukaryota > Metazoa > Chordata > Leptocardii > Amphioxiformes > Branchiostomatidae > Branchiostoma > Branchiostoma floridae x Branchiostoma belcheri. The sequence continues at coordinate 2,650,652 of CM033031.1, forward strand.
CAATTATGAGAAGTAGTGTCGTATTTTTACCAGTTGATTAGCCACCTGTTGTAATTAATGCCAAATGTGTGGGCAAATTGTTGATATATATATAGAAATGAAGCTGGCATGCATAAAATCATGAAGACTGTTTGAGTTCAACACTGATGGTGTTCATTACAATCAATTATAACGTTGACGCTCAATGTATCTTATCATGTGTGCTTTCTACAACAGCCTATCAGAATCGATTATTTTATTGTCTGTTCACGTTCCATTTATACTTCACAATTCAAGACAGGAGGAGAGAAGTTCCGCTAGCGGCGTGACGAACACCTTGGTGATTTCTCACGTGGGCCGTTCTGACGGCGGAGTTTACGTCTGCGAGACAACAAACACGTTCGGCACCTTCCAGAGGGAGTTCCACGTGGACGTCAAAGGTAGTCATTGTGTTACGTCATCTATTCTTAGCAGAGACACCTAGCTGAAGTGTGGATTACTGCAAGCCAGTGTTCCCTGAGCAAGGAGACAAATGATCACCGAAACGTCGGCTATGGATGAAACCCTTCTCATTGTATACTTTATTTTTGGTTACATTAACGGAATTATTGCTTTTTATCCGTTCCTTCCTAAGTATTCCTCTTTTGCTCCAAACAAATAAGGCTAATTACTAGAACTAGACGGCTGTCACCATGATTGTTACTGGTAAAGTAGGAGACAACTTGTGGTGTTCGGTTACATATAAATAGCTAGTGGCAGGACAAAGCTTAAGGGGCTAGTCATCATATATACGAAATCATAACTAGTTTTAAAAAGATTAACTCAAATTAAAATTTCAATATTTCATGTGAAAATTTCAAGAAAATGCTCATATACTTTTCTAACAGCTATTGTTTCCTTCGCAGCAACCAACACCCAGGCTGTGGTCATCGCGTCTGTCACGGTCATCGTGCTGCTGATTCTGTTCGCCACGATTTTCATCTGTATCGCCAAGAGGACGGGGTTGACGGAAAGGGTTAGGCGCGGTTAGTACCAGGTTTCTATCACTTCAGTTTGCTTGCAATTATGTAACTACCAGGAGGACTATCCCTAATCTAGACGGTGGCCGATACAAACTGCCAAAAGGATATGGTTGTCAGAAAGAGTCAGACGTGGTTAGTGCCAGATTTCTATCACTATGGCCTACCTGTAACTAGGTTTTCCTATATCGATCATCAACCAATCGAGACGGAGGCCCATCGGTCGGTATCGGCCCCCGTCTCGGTTGAGAATGATAGATGGCGTCACACTTCCGATCAAGTGACATGGGCTTCTGGTCATTTCAACTTGAGAAGGATCAGAGGACAGATCGAAAGCTTAGTGGAAACGCTATTTGGATCACAATAACGTGCGTAATGTGGCGTATGCATATGATTGCTTTTCTTTGTATCGTATGGGCCGCATACTTACTATCGTTAATGATGCAAATATTCAGGTCCTTTTGTACTGATTTTTTTTAAAATGTGAATTACTTTGTGTGTGGAAAAAGCGTGTCATTTTTTTTTTCTGAATGTTCCAATTTGTTGGCGAATCCCCAGAGAAAGCGTCGACCTCTGACCTGACGCTGCCCCGGGCGCTGCCTCCCCTCCCCTCCTACATGGTTCCCGCGGGGTCGGACCCGGGGGACGGGCTGGAGATGCAGGACTTTAAGGGGACCCTGAAACCGCGCCCGCCCCCTAGGACGGACCTCGAGCCGTACTCTATCGGGCTGTCCTACCCAAGTAGGTAGCCACCGCTTCTCTGTTGGATTTGGTACATACATTGTATTACATACATTTATTGTATTCCAATCTCATTGTTGTCAATAGTATATTCATGTGTTGAACTGAACTGAACTGATGGTCTGTCCAAGTACTACGTATCAGTGAAAACTTATTTGCAAGTTCATTCAGGAAGGTTGATAGCAAGTACGTGGTAGAAATACAGGCCTTTAGATGACATACATGAGGCACTAAACAGTGATTAACATTATTGTAAAAAATCTCGAATGCTATTGTTGGCTATATCTTTATATGCTAGAAAACATAATGAGCCGATATAGACATGATCTAAGTTGCTATAAAACATCTCATATGCCTATGGATAGTTGTTGATAAACGTTGACGAACATGTCTAATTTTCACATTTCTTACACTGTGCTCCAGCCCACCTATATTATGTTCTAGCATTAAAAGAAACAGTTTGCATATTGTACAAAAAGAAGCAGACAACGAAAGTGCCATCTTATTGCGACGTACTTCTGTCCCAACTGACCCCTCTAGGTTTGATGCACCCCCTCCCTCCCTACTCCACTGTGGAGAGACAGAGGCCGGACGGGGAGGACAACATGCTGGACTCGCCCTACCTGGAGGACCCCTGGGAAACGGAGGTCAATTTGATTTTGTTGCATCCAGAACACGTCCTTATCTAGAATACGCTCTGACGCAGGAATCATTCTGCATAAGAATTCCGTTAATCCAGAACGTGTGGGGAGCTTCCTGGTGGTTTTCGATTACATAAGGTAGCAAGTGGTAGGACAGGGCTGTAGTGTGTGTGAGGGGGGGGGGGGGGGGGGCTGGTCACAATACAATATACAAATATAAATGTGTTTGTTTCGAGTAAGAATAAACAAAAGAGTACCTTGTTAGACTAGACTTGAGTAGACGAAGGTAAACGTATGTATATGCTTGTAATTGTTTCTAAGTTTTGTGTCGTTTCGTAACGTTTCCTTTTTTTTATCCTGCAGGGTTTTGTGATGCCCCCATCGGTTCCCCCCAAACGCCGTGCGGACAAAGGGATCAACGCCATCACCCAATGTTGAGACTATCGTGATGGTGGTCTTCGTCAGAGTAATGTCACTGGACAAGAACTAAACCAGTCTGTGGACCTCCATCCATACCGCACCATGCCATTACCCAATGTTGAGACTATCCTGATGGTGTTAGAGTCAGAGTATTGTCACTGGACAGGAAGTAAACCAGTCCGTGGACCTCTTGCTACTCTACGATGTCAAGAACAATCACGTAGATGTATGTGAGGAAGAAGGAGACACCCTGTTCCCGTCTTGCTGATCTTGTTCACCCTGCTAGCGGTACATAGGACAGCAAGTCCCCTTGCTGTTTCAGTAGCAGGGTATATTTTGTACAGGGATGTGGTTTGCTGGAGTTTAGGAAGCTGGCGATGTACAAGACGCAGTAGAGAGAGATGAAGAAAGACGGATAGCAGCTGCATAGTGTCCAGACCACTTCATCAGGAGAACCCAGTGGACTACTACTACTAGGTGTTTTTTTATCCCTTCCACTTTGATGTGCTTGAGGCACCTCCAGCCCAGTCTTCAAATTTTACACCCCCTCCGAAAGATGGGTGCAGCCCCAACCGATAATCAGATGACCTCAAACAGTCAGTTGATTCAGGGTCTCCTAGTCACCAACCTATATGAACCATGAGCTGAACTGTTAGTCTCTACCAGACGCCATAGGTCGCTGGGAAAACCACAGAAATGGAACAAACAACTTGGTAACCCGGCCAGAAAAGTACCGCCGGCTAGGGAACAGTTTACGACCTACGTAGTAAGGAAATGATTGTTCTGGCCGTCTGACTTCCCTAGTGTACTGTGACTCTATTTGTCCATTTTCTACGATTATACCATCGATCTACGTAGCCTGGTAGATTCTACTAAACCGTGGGCTGCTACCGTTTGAGCTACAGGGACATTCATCTGTTCCTGAATTACTTGGAAACTATTGTTGTAGAAAGATCACTGATAGCATGATACCACGTCGTGACTACACTACAAATATCAATATATTCAACGCTTCTGAGCACATTGTTTTGATATGACAATGTTCTTTTTTTACACCTTCATTTTTCTGTGCGCCTTTAAAACACACCATGACTGTGGTTTAACTCATCGTGAATGGTTCAGAAAATTTTATAAAACATGACAATAGTAATACGTTGTAACATATTGACGGTTAAAGTCAAAATATCAAAATGATAGCACAAGTCAAATATACTAGTGAAGATAGTATAAAAATGAGATAATTTGAAATGATAATGATGAAATTTTGACTAATTTTGTTCTCCACGTTCATTTTCTAATGCATTGTATCAGGTCATGTTGATTCTATTAGACGGAGATGACATCCTCTGGAACCTGTCAAAACATTTTTTTTCAAATGGACGAAAAGTTATGCGCACGCGGACATCATCCATACAATCTAATCAACATGGCCTCAAAACGAACCTTGTTAAGACCCCCTTTCCATTAGATAGCGATCGCGCTGCGCTCTTTCTGCGACATAAAACGAATGTGTGTAAGCCTTAGGTTTCATACTAGGTATATCATACAAAATGTACAAGGGTGACTTATAGGAGGACGAAACACACAAATCTTAAAAAAAGATTCGCTTTCTTTTTTATTCAATTCAGTGAGCGATCTATCAAATTTCAGGTCGCAATAAGAACGCAGCAAGGGCGCCGTCCTAGTGGAAAGTGGGTATCGCTGACGACAGATGGTTGTTGACAGTTTCCTGATTTTCTTCATGTCAGTACCGAAGGCAGATGCCTGCTTCTGTCAATTCATCATGAACACAAGCTGTACATCTAGTACCTTCCGATACCTGTTCATCTCTTATCAGGTGTTGTAATCATCGGTGTAAATCCCTTTAAGACGGCACCGAAATCTTAAGTATCGTGATCGATTATATTAACGTGTGGAATTAACAGGTGGAAGGATTTTAGACATCACCTGTGAATACCATCTGTTTCAACTCTGTGAATACCATCTGTTAAACCTCACGTTTATTCGTCTTGTCCATTTATATTCATGTGGAACACACCCACTTCGGAATGGCGGCATACGTACAGTTGCAATTGAATAAACTCTATGATTTAACTCAACAACGCTTTCGGTTCCTTGCGTTGGCGTCATCCTTCAACGTTTCCTTTGGTAAGAATATTGTTTAAATCATCCTAGTAACCTTTCCGACTGCCTTTGTTGGTGTAGTCTTATTGATAGGCACCAATTTGCGAGAAAGATGGGAATGGGATAAGTCGGCTCGAGGGAATTTGAGAACGGGCGGTCCTTTTATCAGATAGCACATGCGGTAGGAAAGATGAATTGCAGACACGCCTCGCGCACGCTACTGCCGAATCGAATCAAGGAAACGTAACGTTTGCTGCTTCATGATTTCTCGTTAAGATTTACGGCCGAGTTTCTTTTGTTTGACATTAAGTATTTCCGCTATACCTGTGCTTATTAGGCAAAGTTGCCTGGGCTGTACTAATTCAAATACACGTTTGTCGTAGTTGGTCGCATATTCAGTGTTCAGTGGACGGGTTTCCATTGCTCCTAAAGGGATCAGTCTTGACCCCATACGGTGTTTTGAGGGTTAATAATGCCTTTCACCACGCAATGATCAGTACCGCTGTCTAGGATCATTAGGGCTTAGGCAAGTTATTTATGATTACCTTCGCGGGATGGAAACATATTGCTTTTGCTCCGTTTATTCTTCACCATCCTCTCTATGCCATTTGTACATCGTTCAATTGTTAATTTTATTTCTAACAATGTTTCTAGTCTCTTTTGTGAGTCTAAGCTACAATGGAATGGAATACAAAGGCACTTGAATTGTTTAAATTGAGCAGAAAGGCAACTAGTCGGCCAAATTCCAATTGATGTTACCTTCCTTTTCTAGTTTGCCAAAAATTAGATAACATTTTTAGAGATCGTAAGTAATTGATTCCCTCCTGAATATAGAAGTAAATGTTGACAAACGAGTACTGGGCTTGAGACTCACATCTAAGAGTGTGCAGTGCCTGTAAGAAATGAGATAACAGATTACATCGTACAGAGTGAGGACACGAGAGGCCGGCCGGAATATCAGCCCTGATTGTTATGGCGCCACTGAAACAGCTCCGAGGCTTCATCCAAAAGGACAAGTCTGGCCGATCGCTCTAGACTTCAAACCTCTTGGTAGTCAGTTTAAGTAGTTTCATCTTTGTATGTAACTCATTAAAGTATTTTAGGTAGACAACATTATATCATTCTGTACAGTGCCCAGTTCACAAAAAAGTTTTGTCAATCTTCCTAGACTTCAAACATCTTGGTAGATTTCTGCATAGCTTCGTCTGGTTTTGTAACTCAATTCAATAATATTTTTAAAGTACTTAACCTTATTTTGTCTTCTGTGCAAATTTTTTTGACAACCTGAATGCTGTCTTCATTAGTTTAAAATGATACTCCATTCACAATAAGAAGCTTAACCTATCTTCTTAGAATTCTTGGTCGTCCCTTAGTAGTTTCATATGGTTTGTAACTCAATTATCTAACACTATTTTTTTCAGGTACACAACCATATTTTTCACAAGCTGTCTTCAAATCAACTTTACAGAGATGAGGACAGCAAACGGGTTGATGGGACGTCTGTACAAAAGGAACAAAAGTTCCGTACCTACAAAAACTATACTGTTGAACTACATATTGGTAAGAACAACTCCACAGTGTGCTTACATGTCGAATGCTCCGTGAATTATGTTTATTTCCTCCAGCGAGAGTCCCGCTGACTGAGGTGATGTCAGCTTTGTTGCAAGACGTATGTTGCAAATTTTCCAAAGTTGCTGACCCTTATGCAGCTTTTGTGTTCCCATTCATCATGTCCTATGCAAGAAACGACGCCGCGTTTCCTGCTGCCGTTGGCATCAGAGGCTTGCAGCAATAACAGCCCAATTCCGCTGGGAAAATCACCTCACTACGACCGCGCTATGTACAGCGAGTGCTCAACGCATTTCATAGATTATAAAGTAGCTCTTTTTACACTTTCGTTTAAAAGGTTTATCAGTCACTTATGTAATATACAGTTAATCCAATTTTCTGTGATTAACTTTTTACACTTTGTATATTTGTTTTGTTTCTTTAGTTATACTTTCACGTTTTGCATTATATTACAATTATGATGTCAAGAATTACATAGATCCAATCAAAGTCGTAGCAAGATTGGAGTCCGATCGGCGTTAGTAAAATATAAAATGTCATCATGCTTTGTGCCAGAAAAGCTTCTGTAGCTGTTTTTGCAGCAGACACCAGAGGCAGACACCAGACACTCGAGGCGGTCCAAAATAGAGCAGCCAGATTTGTTTCAAACGTCCCGAACTGTCCAAATTCTCAGACAAGCGTTTCTAAACTAGTTTCAGACCTGGGTTGGGATACACTCAAAACAGAAGAACAGCAAACAGACTTACCATCCTCCAGAAATCTAGATATAACCTCCTAGCCCTACCGGTCGATCATTACTTGCAGCTGAACCCTAGGCAATCCCGACACAATCATCCAAATTCATATAAACCCATTAAGACTAATAAAGACTGCCTCAAATATTCATTTTTCCCAAGAACTGCCACCGATTGGAATAATTTTCCATACTCTACCACACTTCAAGCTAACCCCACTAAGTTTAAGGAAGAGGCATTACAACATCTAAGGAACAGCCAATAACACAACAGCACTACGCCCTGGGTGGTTTGCCCCAACAAACTAGGGGTGTTGCCCAGTATCAGAACAAGAACAAGAACAAGGTATGCGACAATAGCAGTGTGGAAAATCCCGAATTCATTGACATCAGCCTTACAGTTTCAGCTACATGCATGTCTCAATAGTCCTATACGAGAATGACAGTTTCTGCCACAAATTACATATTTGTAGGCTGACTAAGGTCTGTTGCAGAGTTCTTTTCTGAGAATCCCATTTCTTCTTCTTTGCACATCAGTGTAGCTTCTCCTGATGTTAGCTGCCTTGGCAGTGTGCACGTGCAACTCGAGCGGAATGATACACTGTATTTTAGAACAGTACTTTATCTAAACGCATTCCACAGTATTAAGCTATGTGAGCGCTGTGTTCCCCATATGCACATAGAATCCATATCCAAGCTTTACAACTTTATTCCAATACTAATTATGTACATATATTGCTCCTGAATTTCACTGTCAATACATACCCTCGAAAAACCATGGTGTGAGAAGGGAGGCACTACCACTGATATTTACACCGTACTTATCCTGTTCTCTTAACGTCTCCGTGTATTGATTCTGAGGCGTTTTCTTACATCTCGGAGCGATCAAACAATCATCGCCTTTCCGCATCGGCCAGGGATAGTACATCAAAGTCAACCGCGCTGACATTGTTTTTATTATCCACGGCATCGGGTTGCCTTTTATCAGCGGCGTGTCAAAGAGATCAAAGGCGGCGCCTAATGGAACAGATCGATCTGACCTTCGTGTTCACACACGCGGCGATGAATCAGATAATATATACTGCCTTATTGGTCGAAAGATGGCCACAAAAATGGCAAAATCAATCATTTTGTATGCAAAACTCGTGAGTGAAGTCGCGTGGGTATATGCCACAGGCGTTCCCGTGCCAAATGTGAGCTCATCTGGTTTGGATACATACTTTCTGTCCCGAAAATGGCTAGAAATGCAATCTCAGATTTGATCCCATACAAAATTTGAGATTATTGCATTGGTATGCTCATTCAAAATACATTCAAGTACATGTGTGACATATTTGGTGTTTGTAGACACATCTGCCCAATTTTTAAGCTATGTCACTGGATATATAGAATATATATAGAGAGAAAAAACGTGGAAAAAGTGAATACTTTCATGGTCGAATAGAAAGACGCAAAGCTCCGGATGTATATATTCCTTTTTTTTTGGTAATAACTATGCATTTGATATACGATCTTCTATGTTTGCTTTTTGATCTTGCTATGTGGGCATGTATTGATTTGTAACCCTGTACAGGGAAATGACAAGAAGGCACCACGAAAGGGCCCCGTAACTGATGGCATTACAGTATAGCGAATGATGAATAGGAACAAACCAGCTACATATAATGGGGTAAAATAAGGCGATGTTCTTTTCCTGTTAACACACAGATCAATGACAACATGGCGTAAAGATGGACGAGCAGGACCAGAAATACTGGGTGCATGGACACTTTTGTACATCGAACATTGGAGCTAGGCACCTTCTTATTAAGATGGTATCTCACTGCACTTAGGGCACCGGTGCGGCACTGCGGGGTTCAAAAGATACTCAACGAATTTCAAGAAGGTACCACGAAAGGGTCCGGTAACTTATGACATCACGGTGTAGTCGTGACTGATAAATAGTACCCAAGGAGGTACATCTAATGGGGTAAAATAAGGCCATGCTCGTTTCCTGTTAGAACACAGATCAATGACAACATGGCGTAAAAATGGAAGAGCAGAGACTTTTGTACATCGAACATTGGAGCTATGCACCTTAGGTGGTATCTCACTGCACTTGGGCACCGGTGCGGCACTGCGGGGTTTGAAAGATACTCAACGAATTTCAAAGATAAAGAACTAATTGTCTTATGTTTTGTGTATTTTTTTGTCTTCTAAGTTATAACTATACGTATTACGCAATATCTAAATCGAAGATAGCACAACGGTACTGCAGTGAACGACTCCAACAGTGCCTCACCGGTGTACAAGTGCAGTGAGATAACACCTTTATCACTGGCTATGAGAAGACCGTGCCCACCCGGCCCCTCTCCTTCCACTAGCACTGATTTTTACCTCCCCATCCCCAGCCAGGGCCCAATTTTTTACACCTAAGTTGAGTGATGAAAGCGCCATTCGCAAGCACACAATTTCGACGTCCAGCCAGCCAAAAGTAGCAGGTATCGAACCCCAGACCTCTAGATTTCATATCGGTAGTTTAGTGACTCAGGCATTTGATGCCGCATTTGTCAGTACAAAATTTTCTTCAATAACATTAATGTCTCATAAGCCCAGTAAGAATCTTTCATGACACATCACAGATCATTGCCTCCATATCAGTATATGGATAATTTATTTACAGCTTCCCCAATTGTAGGAGTTAAGTAATGGCTAACATAAATCGACACCTTGGAAAGATGCCATAATCAGTTGCAGGAAGTCACAGAAGCTTTATCTACAGGCATGTGTATCATGGAAGCCGCATATAGTGTTACAGGCGTTATTTCTTTTGATACACCGTCCATGACGTAACCATTACACGTCACGATATTTAGGCTACAGCAGATACATTCTAAATCATCTTCATAGTTCAAATCCAACTCGAGAGCGTGGCAATAAAAACAAGATATTAGGTAAAAGAACGCAAGATGACTAAATACACTATTCAACATTCCAGCAGAGACCATGAGACTAAGCAACAAAAACGATATCCCAGCCAATAGCTCTTCTATCTTGTTTGAGGACTGCTGTAACCAAGTATCAATAATGAAGTTGGTAACTATACTCAGAGTGCCCGCAATAGTGTCAATTCCATAACTACTGAACTTACACTACTGCAAGAACACCGAAGGTCAACAAGCAACATTTTTATTCTATTTTCCGTATTTTCTTATACATCAGAAGAGAACGCAATTCCATCTTTTTAGAATAAGCAATGATCATTCGTAAAGTTTACTTGCTGTGGCCTTACCTTCGAAAGCTTCGCTATTACATACACCACGACACGTTTTGCTGTGATACTTGGATACATGAAATTACGTAGACAAAAGTCCAGATCTGTACATGATGCAATTGGTAGAATCTCTCACCAAAGCTGATGTGTTTTCCAGGTCACTCTAATATTGTGCTTTGCTGTTCACAAATATCAACTTTACGTTTTACTGTGGAAATAATTTTAGTCCGTTTCAGATGGTAATAATGTTCTTCAGCTGCCATAGAGTAGACATCCTATCGCTGCAAGTAGTCTTCCCTCATTTTTGTTCACAAAAATTCTTGAGACTGGAGTCGTTGATTCCCACAAATGTACCACTTTTTGGCAAGCACTGCTTTTTTCAACACAGATGGGTGACGCCATAGGCATTCTGCTATTTATGACCCACTGCTCACCAAGTCAAGTGGTCTTCCACATAACGTTTCTTCACAGAAGTGGTGGCTTCCACATGCCTTGGCAAAGACTGGAGTTGGTCAATCGAAAATTAAGTTGAATCCATTTCTTGTGTTGGATGCTACTGTTTAACTCTGGTCCTAAATGCTTTCTACGTTTTTTGCTGCTTTAATTTTACATCATGTGGCTGTCAACCACACACCTTTTGGCAATCAGTTTTCTATATTTTTTGCTGGTTGATATGACGTTAGGTCGTTGTTGAGATGGACCGTTAACATGCTTCCTGTGTGCACGTTCTTTCCGCCGTCACTGATGCAGGGAAGTCCTCATTTCTTGACAAACAACGGAGTTGGCGATTCGGAAAGTCCAATTGTTTGTGGGTACATTTTCAGCTCTGATTCAAAATGTTTTCCAAGTTTATGCTGGTTTGATCCCACAGCTTTTTGGCAAACACAGTTTTGTAGTATCTTTTGCTGGTTTGATATGACGTTATGTCGTTTTGTGAGATGAACCGTTCACAGACTCTCTGCCTGTATCTCGTTGAGCACGTTGTCAGCCTGGTGGTGGTTCCGCACACCGCTGGTCCCGCCCTGCTGATGCCCGTGCGAGGCGCTGGTCCCGCCCTGCTGGTGCCCGTGCGAGGTGATGTCTCCGCCGCGTCTGTTCCACCGTCTCTTCTTGTCCTTAGGCGGGGGTGCCGGGGGCTCAACCTGCACCTGGGTAGGGCACACCGTACATGATTACCATTATTCCGTGGCACAGCCTTTTTCTTACTGTCAAACCTGCCCAGGCGACGCCCTCTTCAAGTGGCCAGCAGGCCGTAACAACCGCTATCCCTCGGTCCCAAACATTGTGACACATAGCGTTACAACCTCATTTATCCTATATCTATTATCCTCTCTCAGAACTCGCAGAATTAAAACGTAAACTTAAAATAAGACAATATTAAGTACATTGTGTGTAGAGCATGTACTATGATAACCTTGAGATACAGACGAATGTCTGCTACTACTGCTACTACAACAACTACTACAACAACTACTACTACTACTACTACTACTACTACTACTACTGCTACTACTACTACTAGTATTACTACTACTACTACTACTACTACTACTACTACTACTACTACTACTACTACTACTACTACTACTACCGCTACTGCTATACTCTTTAGAGCTCTGTCGATCAGCTTAGAGCCTTCAAGGAAACTGCTATGTTGTACCCTGGTTGTGAATAAAGAAATTTGCAGTATCATGTCCTATACTCACCACCACAGGTATACTGTCCTCCTCCTGTATGCAGGCAGACAGGCGGGGGTCCTGTCCGTCCGGCCGCTGCCGCTCCACCGTGGAGTAAGGCGGGAGGGTGTTGGAGTGCGCCAAACCTGTACAGACACGGACATTGATAGAGGTGTAATATAAGTGTACTACAGTGGAGTGAGGTGGGAGGGTGTTGGAGTGGGCCAAACCTGTACAACACGTACAGTGATAGAGGTGTAAGTGTACTACAGTGGAGTGAGGTGGAAGGGTTTTGGAGTTGGCCAAACCTGTACAACACGTACAGTGATAGAGGTGTAAGTGTACTACAGTGGAGTGAGGTGGGAGGGTGATGGAGTTGGCCAAACCTGTACAGACACGTACAGTGATAGAGGTGTAAGTGTACTACAGTGGAGTAAGGTGGGAGGGTGATGGAGTTGGCCAAACCTGTACAGACACGTACAGTGATAGAGGTGTAATATAAGTGTACAACAGTGGAGTGAGGTGGAAGGGTGTTGGAGTTGGCTAAACCTGTACAACACGTACAGTGATAGAGGTGTAAGTGTACTACAGTGGAGTGAGGTGGGAGGGTGATGGAGTTGGCCAAACCTGTACAACACGTACAGTGATAGAGGTGTAAGTGTACTACAGTGGAGTGAGGTGGGAGGGTGATGGAGTTGGCCAAACCTGTACAGACACGTACAGTGATAGAGGTGTAAGTGTACTACAGTGGAGTAAGGTGGGAAGGTGTTGGAGTTGGCCAAACCTGTGAAGACACGTAACGTTAAAGAGATAGAAGTGTAACGGTTAAGTGCATGTACTACAATGGAGTAAGGTGGGCGGCTGTTAGAGTGGGCCAGGTCTGGAAAATCAATATCATGGTGTCACATCGTTGTATTCAAGGAAAATAAAACATGTTGATTACAAGAAAGACCACGGGGTATGCAAAACGATGGGATAAGAACTTAAAGAGTGTTTAAGTTTGCTTTTATTACTAGAAAACAAGAATAGGTCTCTCTGTCTCTCTCTGTCTCTTTCTCTCTGTCTCTGTCTCTCTCTCTCTCTCTATGTCTCTCTATCTCTCTCTCTCTCTCTCTCTGTCTCTATATGTCTCTGTCTCTGTCTCTCTCTCTCTGTCTCTCTCTCAATGTCTCGCTCGTGGGTAAGAGAGTCCTATGGAAGTCCAGTCCTTGTCCACTCTGGGCGGAGGCCGCGGTTTGAGTGTGTGTGTGTGTGTGTGTGTGTGTGTGTGTGTGTGTGTGTGTGTGTGTGTGTGTGTGTGTGTGTGTGTGTGCGTGTGGGTGAGTATGCCCTTATCCTTACGTGGGTAAGAGAGTCCTATGGATGTCCAGTCCTTGTCCACTCTGGGCGGAGGCCGCGGTTTGAGCGTGCCGTCCATCTCCTGCATCTCCAGGTCCTCCACACCGGAGTCGTTCGTGCCGTGGCCGGGTTTCCGCCCGTACTTCGGCAGGGGCGGGACGGATCGTATCGGGGACAGAGCAGGGGTGGCTGAAATATATGGTGTTGTATATATGACAAAACCTCATGTGTGGGGCCGCATTGTTAGCAGCGACACCTAGCTGCAGTACGAAGTAAATACAGTCAGTATTGATTTGAAGAAAGTGAGAGACACAGAAACGACTCTTAGATTATCATTTGGTGATGTACAAAGTACATGCTGTATTACTACTTCTTAGAACTGTAATATGATAGATGAGCTTTATAGACGCAACAAAAAGTACAGTGACTTTCGTACGGTTGGCTATTATTTACAACATATAAATACACCTTTAATCATAATATGGGTGACTATCTAATGTTGAGCATGCATGTGTGCATGACTAAGACAATTCTTACCGTGCTTCTCATCCGCACAGATCCAACCTTTTCTCTTCGCTACGAAGACGCCGATGACTGACACCGTTGCCATGACGATCACGGCGACGGAAACGGAAATGATGGCGATGATGGATGTTCTCGATTCTTTAAAGAAGAAAAAATGCGTCGAGATTTATGTGAAAGTTCTGCTAAGTTGGTATTCACAGTATAAAGAACAACAATATCCCAGTCCCAACTCAAGAAATTGTATTTACCGTAATTTTCGACTGATTAACTGATATTTCTATTGAGTAAGAGTAAACATCCCTTAGTAGTAAGATATGCATGCAAGTTTTTCAAACGGTCAAAATATTTAGGTAGAATTTTCATTACCTATTTTCCGTGACCGAGGGATCTGTAGTTTTAAAGGCGTTAACGAGAAACTAGCATTGAAAACAATATTAGACAGACTAATGGAACAAGCTTGAGACAAAGTAGATTCCTTAAGACGCCCCACCTTTCACCGTCAGCCGGATCTCCCGCTGGTCCGAGCTGAAGATGTTCGCGGCCTTGCAGATGTAGATGCCCTCATCGTCACCGGTCACGTGATCAATGGAGAGCGTCGCCGTCTTCATCTTCCCGACGATCTTCTCTGTGATGCTGATGCCGTTGTTGGTCTCCAGGAGCACGCTCTCCACGCCGTTCTTGTTCCTCCACAGCCACGTCACCTTCTCGGGGAGGGGGTCGCCGATGACGTCACAGTAGAACCTGGCCACGTCGCCCTGATTGGTGGACACTTGTGGTGACGCTGCCTCGACTTGTGGCTTGCCTGAGGTCATGAAAAGTGTAGTTTAAGGTATCTTAAGCTATATATTAAGGTATCTAGCCTTTTGTTGCTTGCCTATGGTGGTAAAATAAGAAATCCGTCGTGCGTGGCGTAACTGGTAGAGCGGTCGGCTCGGAATCTAGAGGTTCTGAGTTCGCTCCCCGCCGTGCCCCCGACGTTGTGCCCTTGGGAAAGGCACTTGACACGACCTTCCTCACTTCACCCAGGTGTAAAACAAATGGGTATACCTGACTTCGGTCGGGGAGGTAAAAGACCACCTTTATTTTCTGCCTGTACCGTGTATGTGGAACTGTAAGTTACAAAAAACTTGAGTACAGTGCCACATTGTCCTCGTCTGTGTAAAAAGCAAACTAGAAAAAAAAATAAGAAAGTTAAAGGTAGGCTCATATACATATAGGGGGCCAAAGGGGCAATTGGTGGTTATACGCGCACTGTGCCCAGGACACGGCATTGAAAGTCGAAAATGTCAAAACGCTACGTCAGAAATACCAGGTCAATTCGACCGATTACAGTTTGACCTCGTGTTCGCTCGCCTAGCCACTAAGTTTTTTGGCGGAATATACATAACTTAAGTCACCCGTTGGCATTTAAACGCTTGCGATAACGTTTCTGATGATTAACGTGTTGAGCAATATTTACCAATAGGTAACTATGCTAATTCCGTGGCCTGTTGTCAAAGATCAAAAGTAGTCACCGGTTTCGTAGAAGTTGTGAAAATACTTTTATGTCTTTCTGATTAAGTTATTATATTTCTCTATCTGTACCTGTACCTGCATAGCCAGCCTATGTATCTTCAATATGAACGCTTACCTAAGACGTCTATTTCAACTTCTTTTGTGACCACATGGAAGCCATCGCTGGTCGCCACGCACTGATACGTCCCCTCCACGTCATAGCGCACCCGGTGGAACCGCAGCGGGTTTTCCCAGTACAGGGTTGTATCCTTCCGCCGCCACCGGATGTTCGGTTTCGGGTTTCCGTCCGCGAAGCAATTCAGCGAGAAGTCGTTATGTCCGTACATGACTGACGCTTTGTCGCTGAGAGTAGAGTCAATGCTGGGGGGGTCTGATGGGAGAAATATTTTGTAAGATGATTAAGTATATATTTTGCACAACGTGGTGTCCGCATTAACCACATGTATCATTGCCAAAAGCACCCACTGTAATGGCAATGTATGCAGAGCATATTTAATGTTTTTTGCTTCTTTCAACAAGAAAATTGTAGAATGTAAGAGTAACATTGTAAAGCAAATACGTTTACTCTAACATGCGTTTGCTTTCAAATGGTCTAGCCTAACATGGTCTAGCCTAGCTACTGCTATGTTTATTCTTACTCAAAGTCATTCACATGTATGATGGCTATCCTATGTCTTCCATTTGCTACATAATGTAATTGAACACCACATTTTCTGCTACATCAATACTATTACCATGGTGACAGACGTCTGCCTCGGGACATTAACCTTATCAATTTGTTTGGAGAAAAAGAAGGGTGGAAAAACAACTTTAGTGTAGGTAAACATGGTGACAGCCTTTTGCCCCAGAAACGGAAGGAGAAGAAACGGAGCAACAACAATATTGTAACAGTGGGGGGTTGAAGTAGTGCTAAATGACTACGCCAAACGCCTCTCAGGCTTTTGGCTCAATCATTTAGACGGCTAGTGTTGTGATCCTGAGGACCCGGGTTCGATTCCCGGGTCGGTCAGGATATTTGTATATATTGTTTATTTCTGTTCTACTCGCCCCTCTGACTCTTACAATATGTTTCCCTTCAATGAAGGAAAACGTCTAAGTAGCACCAGTACTCACAGAACACCTCCAGCCGTATGGAGCCCACGCCGACTGGTAAGATCCGGTTGTCTGCCTCGCACTGATAGACGCCGCTGTCGTATTTCGACACTTTCACGATCTGGAGACTCCTCTCCCTGGACGAGAAGAATCAAATAAATGATTCAGTACTAGAAAAGAAGCATCAGGAACCAAATACGTAAAGTATACCTTATGTCTAACAAATTAAACTGTTTTTAATTACCTATTCACATTCATATACAAGACCACCACATCCATCTGGGCATGATCACTGCAGAAGCAGAATATGGTGGGCTACTACCAATGTGTGTAACATAAAACAAAGATTAATCTAATCGTAAGATTCGCAATCAAGTTCACAAAACGCGCGATGTAGATATGGTCGCATGGCCAAGTTCCCCCTGCTCCCTCCAGAAGTGCCTCTCGCCTCTCTGGATCTCTCCTTCAGACTCCCGTCTAACCTACTTTTCTTCTCTTCGACCCCATCTGGGTCCTACCACTCCACATACTTGTGGGGGGTTCACTCAACACACAACATCTTAAAAAGCACAGCCAACCTCTGTATGCTGTAACGCGGCAGGCGATCCCCCAGTTTCCGCCAGGTCACAGTTGCTTTCGGGTTGGAGTCGACGTAACACGTCAGGTTCACGGACTGGCCTTCTCTGGCGTGGACGGAGGGGGAGGGGACAGACACAGTCGGTGGGTCTGGGAAGCAAAACAGGAGAAATCACGCTGTTGAAAGTTTAATATGTTCTTCATCTCAAGAAATTAGACTTATTATAATTTTGACAGAATCACTGAATTTGTTTTTGGCTCTCTCGGTTAATTTGACTGCACGCGTGACGTCAGAAAAGGGGCAAAAGCTGCTGAATGTCTGTATCGCCTCTCGTCCCGGTTTAGAAAAGTCAGAAAATTACAACTTCATGCCAAGACCAGAGTATATTGTTTTTTTTTATAAAATTGGAAAACATATAACCTTAACTTAATATACATATAATACACGCAAATGCGACAAGACCGTGTCATTCCCACGGCAAAAGATACAAAAGCGGAGGTTCTCTTGTAGTACCAAGATTAGCCGCTGGAAGACCCAAGGTGAACATTGAACTTTGTGCTCTACCCACATACCAACTATGGTTACAATCCATTTAAAAGTTCTTAAGTTATTGCTTTGAAAACACTTACACAGAGCCGTGCAGGTACAAACGGATCAAAGAAACATACCCTAAACTGTACCGCCATTTTTATGGAGGTAATACGCAACTTACAATCGACCCGTAGTATCCTGGACGCAGCCCGAGGTCTGACGATATCCGGGAACCCCTGATCGGCAACGCAGGTGAAGTTGGCACCGTCGTCCCACTTGGAGACCCGCGCGGTGAACAGCTCCAGCGTGACGCTGCCGCCCTCGTCATCGCCAGCCGTGTCCTCTGAGCCGAACCGGTGGGTTCCGTTGTACCAGGTGAGCCGAGGGGGAGGGAAGCCGCCTCGCGACCGGCACCGCAGCAGCAGTTCGTCTCCGGCCGTTAGCGGGAGCTCCGCACCGGTGATGTCAGGTGGGCCAACCATTGGCACTGCAGTAGAACAGATATAGTTCAGCATAACGTAAATAATTTCATCATTCAGGTTAAAAACTTATTTTCTTTCCACGGTCCAAAAATCTCAAATCTCACTTTATGTTCCGACCCTTTCAGCAGTTTCATAAAAAAATAGTATCAATGGGTATCGAAAATTGCATAGCTTTTGCTTCATATTGAATTTGTATAATTTGCTCGCACCTACCTACGACAGTCAGCGTGACGTCAGCCGCGGCCCGTACGCTCGGAGTGGAACACCTGTAGTCCCCAGAGTCCTCCACCTGCGCGCCCCGGATGTGCAGGTTGTACTCTCCCTGGGACGCGTCACCGACGATACTGTGGCGCCGCTCGTACAACACGGACACCTGCGAGGACAATGATGTTAAGTTGCTATGGTGTTTTCTTAAAGTGAAGTCACAGCAGCGTGTATATCAAGTCCTTATGAGGTCTGAATTGACATTTTGTTCGTGCGCGGCCGTAGGCACAATATGCGCCTCATTCGCATCTCAAGTGATTTGTGCCAATTTGGCGGTACGTACGCAGCATGGGGCTTTTCCTTGGTTGTAGCGAAGTTGTAGCGCGATCGCTGTCTCGTCGACAGGGATTCTAGTGCCTTTGACATGTTGAATCGTTTTTCCAGTCAAATGTACCAACAAACATGTATGCATACATAGTCATAATCTTAATCTAGTTGTACCAACGTTGATATTAAATTATTCTACCAGTTTATTCTAGTAAAGAGTGGAAGCTGTAGAAGAGTGATGGATGTCAATCGTAACGTCCGGAAGCAGTTGTAACGTTATTGATTGAAGTGAAGAGACTAAATCGTCTCAAGATAAAATCAGAAACCTTTCTCCCCGCGGATATAATGGTATCGGCGGGCGGCCCTTGCCAATTGACGACGTCATCGCTGCTGAGATCGTTGAAGGAGCAGCTGAGGCTAGCGTCTTCTCCTTCCAGGACGACTTTAGATTCCGGACGTCTTCTGTAGAACGCGCCGTCAGCTGTGGAGATAAATTCGAAACACGAACATTTGTGAAGTGTTTCATCAGGACAGTAGACAAATAGATAGAGATGTATAAATCAGACAATCTACTCTAGTCATGAACCGTGATGAGAAGGATATAAATTCAGTCATTTTTGGACCGTAACTTTGAGACGTATCTAACACTTGTTCGGTGTCTTATTATTGTTGCTTTTAGCAATATCTGAGTCTGTGACAATATATTTTGTTTGGGACCTCATTTTTTAGCAGCGACACCTAGCGGCCACCAAAGTGTGATTCAGAAACGGCGACACTTTCATAAGAATAGAATGGCTATAAGGACGGCACAATTAACGTGTATCTATCTCCTACTGAAATAGATACCAAAATGGATAGCAAATCATAAAGCAAAAATAAAATATGGCAAAACCTATCCTGTGATAACATATAGAGCCTACGGTCGCAGTTTATGGTTTGTAACTTACTTTTTTCAGACTCTTATCACTTTTTTAAGTCCGCAAAGGTTATCGCGAGAGCAATATTACAGTACTATATTTACAAAAAGCTATACTTGTGATGGCAGCATCGTAGACGTGTGCTTGATGTTTTGGAATGAACTCAAATCAACTACAAAAGTGTTACTATGATTGTAACATCATTGATGTTTCGGGATGGATCCTAACCGAGTTCAGAGTTCCATCACAGTAAAAGTCTACAAAACTTTATTGTGATGGCAGCTGTATGCTTGATGTTTTGAGATGCGATGGCTTCTCACAGTAAGCGTTTGATGTTTTGAGATGAGCACTGTCTATGTGCTCCTTTATTATTACAGTAAACGTCTACAAAACGTTATTGCGATGACAACTGTATGTCTGGTATTCTGAGATGAGCTCTATCTATATACTCAGCTGGTGCGTTACGCCGAAGGGCGGTTATACCGGCTATATAGATACAGATACAGATATATGCTGGCTTCCTCACAGCAAACGTTTAATGTTTTGAGATGAGCGCTGTCTATGTGCTTCTTTTTTTTATTACAGTAAACGTCTACAAAACGTTATGGGGTGATGAGATCACTGTGTTTGATGTTTTGAGATGAACCCCATCTGTGCACAGGATTTCTTCAAGACGACTCCTGAGGTTTACGACTTGACTTGAAGTCTTGGAGTCTTTATCGCTGGGAAGAAAGGAGACAGACTGATTGCCAAAAACATCATTCGGAGCCTTTCAGAGTCCTCAACTCCATAAAACGGCGTTCTGAGCGCGCTCCTTAAGTGCCTTGTAGATGGCATGTGAGCAGTTAGCGGATCAGCGTGACACGACGGCGGGGTTTATCTGCACATTTACCGGCACGAGGCACATTCAGGCACCGCACCGCCGTCACTTCGAGCACCGATCTCATCAGCTACGGACCAATTAAGGCAGTTTTCAGGGAACTCCGCGCGGAATGATGGACTGGGGTGTCTGCCAGCTGGCATTTAGCTGAAGTGGTTGTAGTAACTCTGTGGCAGTGAAACTCCGATTTGCCCGGGGAAGATAACGTTATACAAAAGCGTTCCGCTCTGCAGATGGTGAGGACAAATAAAGAGTTATTCTGAAGATGAAGACACGAGTTTGTGAGAACGAAATCAGCTTTTGTTATTTTGGTTTTAGAGTATTTGAAAGTGAGGAAAGCAAATGATTCTTCCCTTAGTCAATAGATTTGTTTTATAGTCTAAAGAGACATGAATTACAATCATACGTATTATATACGAATAGCCTAATAATGGACTGGGGAGTCTGCCAGATGACATTTAGCTGAAGTGATTGTAGTAACTATGTCGCAGTAAAACTCCGATTTGCGCGGGGAAGACATGCAAAAGCGTTCCGCCACGCTAAGGTTGAGGACAAATAAAGTTATCTTCTGAAGAAAAAACACGAGTTGGTGGGGACGAAAACAGCTTTTGTTATTTTGATTGTAGATTTTTTGCAATGATTCTTTTCGTATTCAATAGATGCCTTTAAACCAAAAGGGACATAGATTATACATATCATTTGTAAATATGATTATTTTCACATAAGAATATATATCTAAACGAAAATCAAATTGATATTTCATTAGTCAAAAAGAAACTTCTTTTTGTATTCAATGGATGCCTTATAACCAAAAGAGACATTAATTTTGCATTATTAATATTTCTTATAAATATGATTATTTTCATATAAAAAATATCTATATAAAAATCAAGTCAATATTTCATAATTCTAAAGTGGTTGTAAATTATAAGTTTGAGAGGAAATTGACTAATTCTTTTCGCATTAAATAGATGCCTTATAATCAAAAGAGAAATTAATTATGCATGATTGATTATTTATAAATATGATTATCTTCACATAAATATATCTATCTAAACAAAAACCAAATTGATATTTCATAAGTCAAAGAGGAATACAAGTGATTGTTTTCGTATTCAATAATCTTATTTGTTATACTCCGAAGAGACCTGAATTGCAAATTATATATACAAATAGCATTGTTGGAACTGTAATATAGATCTACATATTAATCCTATTGATATTTCAAATGTCAAAGAGGTAATCAGGAGATTCTTTCAGTTGTCAGGAGATATAAGGGTCAGTTAAATTGACATAGCTCAGTGCAATGGCCGGCCGAGTGGGTAGAGTGTTCGCCTTGCATTCGGTAGGTCGTGAGTTCGATCCCCGGCCGAGTCATACCAAAGACTTTAAAGAATTTAGTAGATGCTCCTTTCTCTGCCTAGCACTCAGCTCTAATGAGGAAGAGTATGGGAGTTAAACACACATCACTACCAGCGGACCAGTTCCCTGCTGTAGTGGCTTACACAATGTGTGGCCCAAGGGCTTCAGAATATTAGATGGGCGCTACACCTAAGCATCTGAACAGATGCACGGGCATCTTTAGCTTTAAGTTAAGTTAACATCATTGTAAAACTAATAATGACAAATTTGACATGTCTACATTGACAGTTACACATAAATATCAAAGCCCCAATGCAATTTAGGTCACAGCGCGATTGCCTATAGTGGAATGCGGGTCTTAAGCACTTATATACAAATGTCAGCTCCTTAAATACCAGTATCGTGTAACGAGCGAGACATTTTCCAAACGGCATTTTACAGCTTACCAATGATTTATGCACGTGTGTACTTGACCCTGATGTCAGCATGGCGCAGTTGTATATCATATTTCACCAATAACTACAGAACTGTCGTTTATATGTGCTCGGGCCATTTATTATTGGCGTTATCCCTTCCTGTAGGAAATTAACTACCAATCGCACATGATGAACAGTGGCAGGTACGAAAACGGCGCGGTCGAGCGATGACTTCAGGGAATAATTTTCAATACTCAGTTTTTTTAAGCCAATAGCTGTTGATCCGTCTGCAGACTGTATGGTAGAGTACAGCATGGCATTTAAGTTCGCGGGGATTTAATTTCGCGGGAGCGGGAAAATGGCCTTTTCGCGGTGGTTTTAATTTCGCGGTAGCACCATGCACTGCACTCTCTTAAGCCCCGGTCACAAAGCGCGTACGATTCCTTGCGATTCCTTCCGATGCGCAGGATAATCGCAGTGCGACGTAAGTCGGAAGAAAATCGGAAGCAATGGTTTAAGTATATAAAGCCGTGGTCACAAAGCGCGTAGTGGATCGTACGATGAGGTCATAAGAGCGTACCTGTGTCAATCGCAGTGAATCATAGTAAATCGAGGAGCGTCGTATGGCGAAAAATAGAGCTGAAATGGATTTTGAACATGTTCAAAATTTCGCTATCGTCGTAAGGTTTTATTTGCCCCCATAGCAGAGTTCATTACGGCAATTTTTGTCTACTGATGAGGTTATAGATTTATGATTTTTTAGTATGTTGTGATGGTTTCAGTTTTACCTGATATTGTCGATATTGACGAAAAGGTGAAATATATCAGTCGCAACTGCCACAGTCGCAACCAGAGAACAGCGCGTCACGCACAGGTGATGCAGACAATAGTTTGATCGCTTCATGCACGTGAGTTTATAATTAGATCAAATCTCAGCTCTCGTCGGTCTTGGCACTCTTGGGTCAGTTTACCATAATCGTAATAACCATGGGGACAACTCGAACATAAAGGCAGGCTCTATGAGTCGGAAATATATATGATATAATGCTTATCATTTGATTTTTGTATGATGGCATCTTTTTGTTGATAGCATATCATGATACGATCTTCGAAAGAGCCTGACACGTAGAGCCGGCAAGCAGGCCGAGATAACCATACCAGTACTCACGCTTGATTTGAACTTTTGCTTGTAATATTGTTGTCATGGTCTTTTTTAATTTATTTTTACAGTTAAAGATATTATAGGAAGGTATTTAACAGCTACGTCCACATGTTTGTTGGTTAAAGAAGCACAAAAGCGGTCAGACGGCTATACAGAAGAGACACAAGTGAAAAATCGTGCGACGCTGGAAATATTTTGAACACCATCCGATGCGTTGCGATGGCTTGCGATGCTTACGATTTTGTTGCGATGTACTGCGCTCATCGTACGATATGCGGAATAGTCCATCGCAAGGAATCGTACGCGCTTTGTGACCGGGGCTTTACTGTTATGGAAAAATGTTCGCGGTGGTTTTAAATGCGCGGTGAAGCGGCCGTCGCGAAAACCGCGAACATTAATCCACCGCGAATATTTCTGCATTTACAGTACATCCTAAAACAGAGAACCCACATTTTACATCCCTTTCGAAAGACAGGTGAAGCCCCAACAGATACATTGTGTATGCCTATCCAGACTTTAACCAAGTGGCAGTCACATATACCGACTAATTGGAACCAGGAGCTCAACTGTGTGTGTCGAGGATGCAACAAGTTACGCTACGTGGACATCCCCCACCCTACTCAAGTTGAAATA
Source organism: Branchiostoma floridae x Branchiostoma belcheri (assembly GCA_019207045.1). NCBI lineage: Eukaryota > Metazoa > Chordata > Leptocardii > Amphioxiformes > Branchiostomatidae > Branchiostoma > Branchiostoma floridae x Branchiostoma belcheri. The sequence continues at coordinate 2,674,768 of CM033031.1, forward strand.
ACCCAGACAGCCTGTGTGTATAGTGAAGAAAAGCTGGGTTGGCTAGCTTCAATGATCATCCCAACTGAAGTCAGGACGGGATAGGAAACCAGACTATGTATAGACGAGCAGATAATGCGAATGTGAACAGTGAGTGCCTGTGTTAACACATCTCTCTAAGGCAGAATGATGAACAGCTTCCGTGATACGTCCGGAATAGATGATATATCAAGTAGCTACGAAAACCAGACACAGGTTACCATCAGGTGATACTTATGGTCTCGCAGGCATCAGAAAAGCCGCATTATGTTTGCACATTCGGAAGCAGGGGATCACTACTACCATAGAGCTCTGAGTAACCAGATTTCAGAAGGCTGCATTCCATCATCAAGGCCCAGAGTATACTGTAAAAGGAAAAATGCTCGCGGTAGTTTTATGTTGAACTTCGCGGTTTTTGGTGTGCCCCCTCATAAAACAACCGCTAATTCCTCCCTTATTGTGGTGAAACAATGTTGGCAGTTTTAGCCACGAACTGACAGCCACCGAGAACACTCCATTTTCTCCCTACAGCAAACTTAAAGACTTTAAAAGGATTTGAAGATGCCTCATATGAATGGTCCAAAAATTGATGTGCACAAGCTGAGAAATAAAGCACTCTGAGTAGTGCTTAAGAGGTTGGGTTTATAATATAAGAGTAGAAACAAATACTTTAGAAGCATTGGCTGCTGAAGCTTTAGTCTCCTAGGTATTCATCAACGCCAATTTTCCATTTGTTAGTTTCCTCCCTGCCTCCCGTCGCAAATTCAAAGTGATTTGTTACTTCTTTGAAATGTGACCTTTTTCCAGAACTACGTGTTATGGATTTCCCATACGCGGCCATTGGGAACCGCTACAGTCGATTCATTAATGTGACGACTTTTGTATGACGGAAGGAAAAGTGGCAGAATAATTTGTCTACAAGCTGATGATCGATCCCTGTTTAAGGAAGTTGGAGGAGTTTTGGGGAGAAGATATTCCGGGCGGCTCGCGTAGATCGACCGGCAGATTGGAAGCCGATGCGGCAGACGTCTAACGAATACGGCATATGCTTCTCGGGAACTGGTGTTGATAACCCCTTCCCACTAGGACGGCGCTCTCACCGCGCTCTCTCTGACAGATCGCTCAGCGAATTGTATAAGAAAATAAACTAAGGCCACCTATCCACTAGACGGCGATCGCGCTGCGCACTCACTGTGACCATAATTTGATATGTGTAACCTTTGATTTCATACTGGGTATATCATACAACATGTAAAAGTGTGACTAAGAGAACTACAAAACAAAGTGTACAAAGATTCGTCTTTTTTCTAAATTTGAGTGTGTCAAATTTGAGGTCGTAGAGAGAGCGTGGCGAGAGCGCCGTCCTAGTGGAAAGGGGGTATTAGAACCAAAAAAAAAACCCCATTGGACTAGCATTATAGAGATGATGAGTTTGTAGCTATGATGTCTTACTGCGTTGCTGTCTAATGTTTTGATTCTGATCCTCTCGATCATGTTGAAAATAGGCCATAACGTCCCAACAAGCCTTTTAGATTACATAAAGGCTTTAACTTGACTTGGCTTTACGTCTTGTAGAAGTTTTTTTCTAAACAAGATGAAATCCTTGCAGTAAGTAGCAATGTAACATAAAGATTCCTAAACCACGGATGCGTTTGCAAATTTGCTAAGTTTGAGTTCAAAGTTTATCATTATGGTATTCAAAACTCTCTGACTCTGTATGGCTGCCGCATAATAGGTGGGTGTATCAAACGATTTGCACAGAAATGCTCTTCTGCCATCAACCTTATCTTTTGTCGTTCCTAAAACGCTGCAACCTGAAGATAATACAAGCAAGACTCAATCTCAAAGACGCTTGACTTGGGCTGACACGACATGAAAAATTTACATTTCCATCCGCCTCTCTCTATTTTCCCGTTCCGTCTGCAGTTCTGATTCGGGTCAGAGAACTAAGCACATCAGCTTCTGTACCAGCTGTCTGGGTGCCTGTGCAGAGTATCGTAACTTACAATTGCCATTTTACAAAGTTGATTGTCTCAAAGATGGTAACATGCCATGAAAAATTTACTTTTCCATCCGCGTCTTTATATTTTCCCTTTCCGTCTCCAATTCTGATTCGGGTCAGAGTCTAAGCACATCAGCTTCTGTACCAGCTGTCTGGGTGCCTGTGCAGAGTATCTTAACTTACATTTGCCATGTTACAGAGTTGACTGTCTCAAAGATGGTAACATGACATGAAAAATTTACTTTTCTATCCACGTTTTTCTATTTTCCCCTTCCGTCTCCAATTCTGATTCGGGTCAGCAAATTAAGTACACCAGCTTCTGTACCAGCTGCCTGGGTGGCTGTGCAGAGTATCGTAACTTGCAATTGCCTTTATTACAAAGTTGACTGTTTCAAAGATGCTAACATGACATGAAAAATTTACTTTTCCGTCCGCGTCTTTCTATTTTCCCCTCCCGTCTCCAATTCTGATTCGGGTCAGCAGACTAAGTACATCAGCTTCTGTACCAGCTGTACGTCCGGGTGGCTGTGTAGAGTATCGTAACTTGCAATTGCCATGTTACAAAGTTGATTGTCTCAAAGATGGTAAAATGACATGAAAACTTTACTTTTCCGTCCGCGTCTTTCTATTTTCCCTTCCCGTCTCCAATTTAGATTCGGTTCAGCAGACTAAGTACATCAGCTTCTGTACCAGCTGTCTGGGTGCCTGTGCAGAGTATCGTAACTTGCCATATTACAAAGTTGACTGTCTCAAAGATGGTAACATGACATGAAAAATTTACTTTTCCATCCGCGTCTTTCTATTTTCCCCTCCCGCCTCCAATTTAGATTCGGGTCAGCAGACTAAGTACATCAGCTTTTGTACCAGCTGTCCGGGTGCACAGCGCGGAGGAGAGGCTACCTCCACCACCCGCACCCGCCTGACCCTAATCCCGACCCCGCTCCTCTCCCATTCTGTTACATGATTTACCGGCCTCACAGCAATTTCTCGGGTGAATAAATCCCTGATGCTCTCCTAGAAAGCAATTTTTGGCCCAGCCGAAGCTCCTGAAAGACGAGCCGCAATAAACCCGTCTGGGGCGACGCCTCTAAATGCAATTTCTGCGGAAATCTGTCGCGGCGTTTCGCGCTGCGCATTATGTACATCCTATCGAGGAGAGATATACCGTATCAGGGGGAGATAGATCTTTGCTTTCTGCGGTCCGACTCACTTTGAATCAATGCTGACGCTAAATCATGTCGGCAGGTTTATGTTGAAGGTCTGAAAATCAATCACCCACATCGACTAGCTTTATAAATATGACGGCCGTTAACGGCTTTACAGGGGAGAGGGGAAATGCAAGAAGTGCGAAAAAGCAGTTTTGAGGGTTTCTTGAAAAAGGCGAAAATAAGTTGGGCCTCCATTCCATTTAACGGCAATCGCTATGCACTCTTGCTGCGACCTAAGTTATAGTTGTGTAACCGTTGATTTCATTGCCGGAGCATCATGCAAAATGTAAAACCATGACTAAAGAGAAAAGAAAAACACACAAATCGTACGGAAATTTGTTTCTATGAAATTCATTGAGCGATCTATGAAATTGTAGGTCGCAGCGAGGTCGGCGCCGTTATGTAGTGGGGTGCTTAAGACAAAATTTACTTCTTAACTAACTCCCTTTCTCTTTCTCTCTCTCTTGTTTGTCACCCCCCCCCCCCACTCTCTCTCTCTCTCTCTCTCACCACACTCCTCCACACAGACCCCCCCCCCCCACACACACACACACAGAGCCTGCGCTGGGGGCTCCCATAGGTGAGAGACGGTGCGCGCAGTACTGTTCCCATCATTTAAACCTGGGGTTCATCTGCCATGGCCTAGCAAGCTTGGAGTCGTAGGTTGTACAGACTGTCCTTGTCCGGTGGATAGACGCACAGACCCCCCCCCCCCCCCCACACACACACACAAGCACACACAAATAGACGCACAGAGCCCCCCACCAAACACACACAGACACAGGCACACACAAACTCATCACCCTCAAGAAGAGCAATGCCCCATCTTACAAACGCCAACATGACATCCATCCAAAGCCTGCTGGCTGCTAACTGTCAAGCAGAGGGCTGGGTTAATCTTACAGACTCTTACAATCTGTATTCCTACAGCATCTCTGTTGTTGTTTAGCAGTCGGAGCGGTCCCCACGGAATTCACAATGCAGTAAACATGCATCTCTCACAAGCTGTTGTTTACAGCGTCACAACCATGAACGGCAATAACAATTTCAAAATCACCCGCAGATTTTCCTCTTAATGAACTATTGTCTGACTCGTCATCAAATCACTGATAGCTTACCTCACACAAAAGTGGATGAGCAAAAACATCTGAACAGGGTATATTCCACTTATAAACAATGATGCTTTAGGTTAATGAATATTTCTTATCATAAAACGAGAAAGCTATGATTGGCATACTTAAGTGGGGATACACGGATGCAGCGGCAACAGCAGGTAGACCATGAAGGAAATAACAGTAAATAGATTTCAAACAATAATGCTGACGGCATACTACAGAGGCTATCTAAGCCAGGTAATGTTTCTGACTGCAGGACGCCTGAAACGTTAATTCTACATTAACAACAACAGTCTTTTTCCCAATCGTAACCTGGTCTCTTGGACATTCACACATCGCTTACCTGAAGGCAGTTGGGTGGTCCACAGCGTCAAGACAACCAGGAACAAAATCCTCACATCATCCTCAGCCATGGCTACTCGTCTAGACGTGTACTGTACGCGGCAAATATCATCAAAAAAACGTTCATCGGCTACACACGAACAACAGGAAGCCTCTACAAGAGCGGTTCCTCCTTGTGAAAAAGTATCGCCCAGGTTTGCGCGACGGCGAGTCAAAGTGCCAGGAACCGTACCGGTTCTGGTCCAAAGCGCACGCCGCACGCACCGCACAGTTGGAGCGCGCGTACTTTCAACCCTCACTCATCATTGGCACGCACTGCCAGCTCATCTAATAGTCGCCGCGCGCGGAGTCTGATGGCTGATATACGCCCGTGCGGCGGTACTTAACACCTAGTGGCGGGTTCAGCCCCAGCCCGGATCATGCTGAAATCTCCCCGCAGGTTGAGACCCGGCCGCAGCCCTGCTGAAATCCCTCCCACAGACCGCCTGACGGGAGCTGGTCGGCAGGAGGAGGCAGATAGCGATGGAAATGTATATGGAAAGGTGGTATCTCACTGCACTTGGGGCACCGGTGCAGCACTGCAGGTTTCGAAAATTATTAAAAAATTTTCAGATATAAAAAAAAAATAAGGACATTCCTACGTTTTGTGTACTTTGTTGTCTTCTAAGGCATACGTTTACTCATTACGCAATGTCCAAATTATAAAGCAAATCGTCGTCGCAGTGAACGCATCCCCGCAGCGCCGCACCGGTGCCCCAAGTGCAGTGAGATACCATCTTAAGAGGCAATTTGGCTGGCGCCGGGCATCAGAGGGGGGGGGGGGGTCATTTCCTTCTGCCGAGACTGCACGTAAACATTTATACGGATTAAGTAAGCTTATTTTGTCAGAAGATAGGAACTCCTTGCTGAATTTATCTTTTATTCATTGGTTTGGCTTTTAGCACTCACAGACAGGGCTGCCCAACTAGCCGGTTGATTTGTACTACAAGTGACCTGCCCCACTGACACGGACAATGACAATACAAATGGAATTTGACATGGACAAAATAACAACTATCCATTACAATAGTCACAATACAACATTAACACTATTACATATATGGTCTAGAACAGACTTCATAGCGTCCATAATAGTGTGTACGTCAGTTTTATTCAAGCCTAAAGAGGTTTGTAGTTTAATGGTTACAATGACGATGCTCATCCAATTGTTTTGACTACGATGGTTTTGTGATGACTCCCTACATGTTGCTAGGGTTTCAGTTTGAATCCCTGTGCTATGTTGATAGCGCTGCGAGAGGCATTAAGAGAACGCCTTCAAAATGTAATAACCAATTCAATAATGCAGTTTTCATATCTCCTGGTGCGATGTGGAAATAAATTGGTGCTCATGAGGAGAAAATGGGCCGGTAATATCCTGCCGTTATGTCTAACCCGTGGCGGGGATACGGCGGGATCGGCTCTGTAGCAATCTTAAGTACCGCGAAATGCTACCTTCAATATAAGCATTGTAAGGCTGTAGGAGTGGCAGGATTATTCTGCATCTTCTTTTTTTTATCCAGACATTTAAGCAATAACACAATATGACAAAGAGGTAGCGCAATCAAGTAAAAGACTTATTTTGACGCTACCCCTTACATAGAAAAGCATACATTTTTACAAAGAGAAATCAACTGCAAATGAAAAGCAAAGGAAAATCACGTCAGACAGATAATGATACATTGTACATAGTATAACAAGAAAAGATAAACGCAAGGCCAGTTTCCCACCCAATGATGAAATAATTGGCGCATTACAACAAATGCCAGGACAACTGACGTGTGTTTTAAAACGCGTTGTTGCAGTGATGAAGTTTTGGGTTGTTAACAGAATATTGGAGTTAACAACAAATGAATATAAAGGACTACCACGGAGTAAAAGGGAAACTTTGGCGTTGTCCGATAGTGATGAGAGGTCAAGGGTGTGTCCTAAGAGCCTGTAGAGTTTGCCGAGGAGGATTGAGCGTTGGGCATTGTACATAGGGCATGTTCTTCATGTTGTAACATGTAACGTGTATGTATCCTTCTCTCACAGGGTTAACCCTTGGCAATAGCCTACGGTTAGTTGGGCAGCCCTGACTGTATGTATACAGCTGAACAAATAAATAAATGAATAAAAACAAATAGAGAAATCGTGTACAGTTATTTCTTTATAACTAAAATACTTGATGCAGTCCGTAAACTAGCATGCATAATTTTTTTTAAGTAGCTAATCTTTCTGGACATAAAATATGGGCATACAAATTACATACAAGTTTGAGTTTTAAGTACCGCGAAATGCCAACTTGAATATAACCATTGTTAGACTGTAGGAGTAGTGGGGACCTTCTCAATGTTGTAGTGAAATTATGTACACTTATTTCTTTATTCATTAGGGACCTGCTGCAGCCCGTAAGCTAGCAAACGTAAAACTGAATATAGCCATTGTAACACTGTAAGAATGAAAGAGTAGCCGAATCCTTCTTCATTATTGTACAAATACCATGTAACGTTACACTTATTTTTTATTGCTTAGATACGTGAATACTTGATTCATTCACCTAATCTTTCTGGACATAAAACTAAGGCATACAATCTACATACAAGTTATTGACAACTAGTATTTGCAGACGTTTAATCATATTTCACTCCAGTAAGATATACAGTATTCGTAAAATCGGTTGCAAACTTAACGTGGATTCAACTTCCTCGTTACTGGGCGGAATGAATAAAAAATTACAACAAGGGTAGAGTGAGCAAAACCCCCACGTTTTTTTGTGTGTTCTTTTTTTTTTCAAAAATGAAATAAAAATGATTTTATTCAAACGTTTTGGTTATTTTCATTCCAAAACCTTATACTTTGGCCTCCCATGCCCTTGTATTACAACGTAATAACCTTATGAAATTTATTATAGATATGCATTGGCTATTTCGTCAAAGGATTCAAGTGAATTTTGTTTTGGCATAAACCACTTCCGAATGATTTATCAAGTTGAGATGTAATCAAGATCGTATAGTTGTACATGTAAAACGATGTCATAAGCAAAAGCGGCACCAATGTGGTGGCAATGACTGTAGTTGTCAACTTGGTAAATGGCACCCGTCCATAACACTAGTGTCATTTTGTGTAGCTCTTAAATAAAACAATTAAAGAGTTAATTTGTTGGCTGTGATAGTAATTTTGGCGCTTCGGTTCTTGATACAACGGTTATAGTGTGTATTTCGAAATCAAGATATCTTGTATTTACGCATCTTGTTTTTCTCGCCCTCTATTATCAAATTTTGCAGTCTGCAGAGGATGTCATCCATTAAATTTACTTGCCGCGGCCTTATATGAAAGCAATAAACTGCAATAAAAAATAAATTTTGTATACAATCTGCCGTGACAAAATACACATGTTATCCTGGGATTGTAAAGGTCAATTGTCCGGTGCACCGTGGTCCTTAAATGTACACAGAGAGATGAAACGGAACCGAAACATCAATATCATATTACCATTATGCATAAAATCATATCGATAAACCGATGACATGCATCTAAAAGGAGACATTAACCGTCTTTAGTCCCGCGGCCCGGACGGGACGGAGGGTTATCGGGTTGTTAGCAGCAAAGGGTTGAGCCATGGGTGTCATGTTACCTCAGAGTGGTCAAATTTCCGCGGATTTACGGCGTTATAGGAGATCAGAGCCGGCCGCTAATGGAACCCGAGAAGCTGACCCTCCTGCTTATAGCACCACTCTCGCCTGACACGGCCGGATAACCTTCAGGGAAGGTCATATATATGTATCAAGTAGGGACGACCCTTGCCCCTGTTGATGTGTTTGGCACCACTTTTAAAGAGGAAGACCTAGACCTAGGGGAAGACTAAGAGCTAGAAAGATAGCGATTACATTTGCAACTACAGAATTACTTTCGTATGGTCTAGCCGATACAGTAGCAAACTACCGCTGTATTAACTCTTACTCGAACAAAGTACACACGTCATATATGATGCTGGGCTTACCATGCATTGCTTTGCCTGCAATTTCAATAAATCTAAATATGTCCCTTTCAGCTCCGTCCTGCCACTTGCTACATTATGTAATCGAACATCACAGGGTGTCTGCTGCTTTTAAGTTACCATGGTGACAGACGTCTGGCCCTGGTCATTCAAATTAGTCTAGACCGAAGGAAAAATATACGTAGGAAAAACAACCTGAAATAATGCATACGTACGCCAGAGCGTAAATACGATGCGATTTATCCCGGTATTATCCGGTAACGCTGCCGATCTGTTTGCCAATTCTCCCGACACGATTAATCATTAATGCTTGCCCCCCGTGTCGCAGTTCAGGGCAGTGTTTTGTGCACGGGTTACGTGTCAGACGGTGGCACATAAATATTCTGATGGCGTTTGTGGATGGGAATGCTGAAGGCAGTCTTACTCTTACAGTTCACGAAAGTTCATTGCAAATTTTGCCCCGTGGGCTAATTGCATGTAACAGGAAAGGATACAAACAATCAGTGTAGCATTTGTTTACTCTAAAAGTATAATTTAAATTTGTATAGTCTGAAAGTAGAGTCTAAATTTGTATGGACTAAAAGCCACTTGTAAAGTTAGGCCTATGTCACATTCAGAAACCGGGGCCCGGCCGGGCAGTTTTCGGGAACTAAAAGAATGACACAAAACTACACAAGACATAAAGAGTATAGTCGTAAGAATTATTTGTGTATCATTTTTATGGATATACTTTTATTTTTCATTTCCACAAACAGCTCGGCCGGGCCCTGGCTTGGAAATGTGACATTAGGGTTATTGGCTGATTCGTTCTTAGCCCGAAAACGGCATATGTTACGAGGATGCACGCAGGGAATATAATCCGCACGGACAGGGCAATCTAGATAGATCATCTACATGTCTGTGGTCATCTGCGTTTCGCTGACTACCTAGGGCCATTTTCCCTGCCGTGAAGCTTGGGGACGAAAAGATATAAAAGGCGATAAAATACGTAAAACGTAGCAAAAGTTGTTATGAGAACAATAAGGCATTAGTGTACACTACACGAAAACTTGAATATCCGGTCGTTTTTGGGGTTGCATATGTCCCGTGAAACCTGGTGTATCCGGGGCATGTGCAGTCATATCCTGTTATGACAAGCGCGGGTCCTGCATATTACCGCTTATGCCTGCACATCCGGTAATTAGACATGTATGGGGATATGCGGCCCCTGCTCACGTCTCGTCTTGAGTAATGCCAAACAAGAGACCATCTTGTGTGTGAATTGATAGACGCAATGATGCTTTGTCATAAGAATAGGTTTGAGTAAGATTGGTAAAGGACATCCGCTTTACATAAAAGTACTCTCCAAGCGGATGTGTATTGACTTGTCTGGCATTTTCAGTCAACAAAACTCACAAACGCCTGATATAAACGAATGCATTGTTTTACAAGAACAAAGAAAGGCCTACGCACGAATGGCGAGTATCATCGTTTTCCAATGAATTGTTACCTAGAACGAACACTAAAAATAACTTTGAGGGCGTCGTATACCAGCGTTTGGTATTATCATATTCTTAAGCTTCGGTTTTACGTTTTTAGCTAATCAACTAATTTTACTTTTTTTTAAAGCTTTTGACACAAAAGAAAACATGGCTTACCCACGCTCAATTTTAATATTCGTTTTTTTTTTGCTGCCGCAGTTTGTTGCCTAGATTGAACTACACGAAATGGACATTCTAAGTAAAATCTAACACGTTTGATGATAACATTCTCCACCATTCGATGGTGGGGTAGTCATTTTACGCCCTAAGCTTATCAATGAAACGGCCGCTTCAGTCTAAAGACCAATGTTGTGCTTTTGAAACAAAAGAAAACATGGCGTATATGATATACCCACGCTCGCATTGGAAGCCTTCATTCGTTTTTATCCTTGTGGATAATGCTTGTTGCAAAAACAATATGTTTGTTTACCAGACTGATGTATGAAATCATTAACAATTACAGTAACACATTTTCACCTAGTTCCTTGTGGGTATTGTTTGACTGTGAACTGGCCAGGTGACAAAAGCTGAATTTAGCTACAGTGGACCTCCCGACCTATTGAGTCTGTCTGTATGCAAATACTCATCAGAACTAGCCAATTGTATTTCACGCAGCATGTAGGTGTTTGAAAATAAGGACCAATCAACACACATGTCAACATTTTCAAATTTTACAGTTGGCATTTCAGAGCTAGACTTCTTTCTGTGAGGTTGCGCTTTTACGCAACGGATCCCGATAGCTGGATATCTGCATGCACGGCAGACAACGTCAGTGAACACTGAGGGATTTAGAATGATACGACCTCGAGACTAAACAACATCTTGCCGCGTGGAATTTGAACTGCATACGCTGAAGGATTGGATTCTGCTTGGAGTGTTAAACAACTGTAATTTTATAGCAAGTATCCAGCCTCGCGCGCGGGCAGGCTCTGTAGAGTCGTGACGGTGGGGTACGACCGACATGCCCGGTTGTGATTTTGCGAACGGTTTGAGACTACGTCACACGTCGCCATGTAGGGCTGGCGTAAAAGTTGCTGCCGGAGGCGGTGGTTGGCTCGGGTGATTTCTGCTTCGGCCCCGTGGACAGTGGAGGCTGCCCACCCGTGTCGCGATGGATTAATGGTTACCTCAAATCTTCACGTCCACGTTTAGAAATTTTGCTGCAGCTGTGCTCCTGACTAACAAAAGTCTGTGCAGAAGACGGGTGGACAACAGAATGTATGATAGCGGGAATGCAGAACTTCACAAGACGTAAAAGGAGCGTCATTCCTAGCACATATGGAGGAAATCGTCAGGACAGTCTACTGTCCAGAAATACTTTGAAAAAATAAAGAAAATTCATTCACCATTCAGAAAGAATAAAAGCAAAATAAACACACAACAGGGAGGGGGGATCCTAGGTAGGGCAGGGTAGTAAAACAAAGCCGCTTTCAATGACAAAGGGTATAATGAAGCCGCTCTAGCCGAGGCCTAGGTGAGATAATTAGGTGATAATTAGGTGCTAACAAGGGTGCATGTCCCGAATAGGCAGGCATATGCAGGAAATTTGGGTCGGATGAGCGGACATGGGCGGGACATGCACCGGGATGGCCAGGCACATATGCAGGCATTATCGGCCTCCATATGTCCCGCACACTGATTGTTGTGAATCTCCGGGTCATATGCAGGTCCGTCTATACCAAGTGTGCGGACGGCATATACCCGTTATCGGCCACATATTTTGAATATCTGGGTTTATATACAGGAGTATTCGACCCGGATATTCACTTTTCCGTGTATTGGTAGGTGTAAAATGGGCACCTGACTTCGGTCGGGGAGGTAAATGAAATGACTACCTTTACCTTCTGTCTTTGCTGTTTATGTGGCACTGTTAGTATAAGTTATTGACTTGAGTACAGTGCCACATTGTCCTCATCTGTCCAAAAGCAAATAGAAAAAAAATAGTGTAGGTTTCTTTGCATATTTTTATTTCTTGTTCCCGGGTACAGGCCTTTTGCTAATTTCATCATGGCAGAAAGCGAGCGCCAATGATATAACTTGCATTGGTCGCTATAGCATTATCTTTGCCCTGAAGCAAACGTTGAAAACAAGCTCAGACCGTCACTAAACGACATAACCTAAGCTACGGACTCCTGCCATCCACGGTATTCTATTTGACAGCCCACACGTTTGCAGGCATTACACCAGCCCTGCTCCACAAGGGCGGCGATCATGCTGCGACCGCCCTGCGAACTAAGTTGAATATGTGCAAGCCTTGACTTTGCAATTACAATAAGGCCACGTTGATTTGATTATATGGATGACATCCGCGCTCGCACCAAGCCTTGACTTCGTAATTACAATAACATGCAACATGTCGATTATTCATATCCCTTTAAATATGGCCAAATATTAAAAAAAAACACAAAAACACAGACAAAATATTCAAGATTTAAAAAAAAGTCGTAAAGTATTCTTCGAGCGCTTTGTCACATGTTATGTCGTAACGAGTGAACTGGGGTGTTGTTCAACAGGGAAAATTATAGCACAAAGCTCGGTGCCTTTCCACCTGACCTAGAGATACGGCAATCAGGGAGGGTCTGTCCGAATCTGGAGGTATTACAGGGATTTTCTATCCGTCTAGGGCTCATCACATCAAAATAGTGGGAGTTCCGTGTCCAGTGGAATCAGCAAACTCACCATTAACATGTACAGGTAGCTGTTAAATGAATGAAGATCTTTGAAGATTGAAGAATTTTGCACAACCGATCGCGAGCTAACTATAGGTTACAACCGTGAAGTCAAAACGTGTATATGTATATATATATATACATATATATATATATATATATGTATGTGTGTGTGTGTGTGTGTGTGTGTGTGTGTGTGTGTATAAAGTTGTTAGTGCTACTCATGTGTCTAAAATGAGGGAATCTACTTTCTATGTAATTAAATAGAGTAATTCTATAATTTTTATATCACATTTGACATAACACAAGGAATAGTAATCGATGCGATGAAGGATAGTTGGAAAACTTGGAATACAACATCTGGTTGGAGCAACCGCTGTTAATCGAATTGCCACTAGACATAGCCCAACATCCGCTTTGAGATATTTTGCCCCAAGGACTGGGCGAAATAGATGGCCTGGTCCACGGTACGGTAAAAATAGGGGTGATGTTTGAAATTATTAAATTGACTATACAAACGGCTACCGTGAAAAAAAAATCATCATCACGCAACTACGTGCAGACGACATGCAAAACTACATACGAATGCAGCAAAGGGAACTTTATTATTATAAAGATACAGAGGCGAAAAGTTGCCACTTCTGACAATTACAATACTTCGGAGGCAAACCCTCATCACAGCATCGTGGTAACGGAGATGTTGTAAGAAGAATTCACCTGACGCAAGACAAAATTACAGCCACAAGTATTTTATTCCTGCATTTCAAGAAGTAAAAGAATGAGCTTTTAAAAGGCTCCGTGTATACTGACCTCCAGCCGGAAGATTGACCTATGTTTTTTTTTTTTTTTCAGACAATTGGTCAGGCACTTCTAGGAAAACAAAATAGGTCATACCACGTCACGCCTCAAAATAGGGGCAGATATATCCTTACTTCTTCAGACTAATCCTAGCATTGTTTTCCATATTCATGCAACTTGGCGCTTGCTGCAGTACTACTCGCCTGTTGTCAGCACAGTACGGTCCGAATGTACGAGCAAGCAGAACCTGTTTTGTCGCCTCTCTCCAGGCCTGGAAGCGGCCAAACCAGCGGGCCGCCGCTCCAACCCCCTCCCGTCCATCAGGGTGGTTCCCGCGGGCGCGTCCGTCTCGGCAACGACGCTTCTGACCAGTCTCAAGAAGGCTACGAGACATCTACTGACCCGTATGAAGAAGCCGAGGCGGTGAAACGTTGCACAACGTACACATCTGGAGGTAGCCGACTTCTTCTTTTTTTGTAATTTTTTAAAAATAATACATAGACATTTTTTTTTATAAAATCAGCAGAATGTTTCCGGGCAGAAATGGTGTATGGTTAAAAACGGTTACATAATTTGCAAAATCAGGGAATACCCAGGGGTCCAGTTTCACTGCGAAAAAATATTTTGTTTCCCACAACTTAAGGCAAGCTTTAACACAGAAACGAATTCGTGGGCGTCAATGAAGGTTAGACATCCAGATAATAAGATAAGCAAAGTAGCAGTTGCTCAGGCCACTGGATATGATTTTGGAAACGGTCAAACGTTTTAGATGACATCCGTTATCTGTCGTCAGTGACACTGAAATGATCTTATTGGAGAACAGGCTTTATACCCTGATTATGAATTGATATGAGATGAGGACTGAATTCGAGGGCAATAGCATATAGGTACGCAGGACCAGACCTACCTTTACCTATATTTTACCTGAATGTTAGATAAGCATTATGCGATTATAAGTTACTCCCAGTAGGTTAATGTTCTATTACACTGAACGACTTGTCATGTCAAACATTGTCACATCTGAATGAAAATGTTGTTTAAGGTTGTCCAGACACAATCTCTGCAGACCGCACGTATCCAGGTGGAGCAAGCGGCCGCTGTGCTCTCTGTAGCTTCATCCGCTCCCACCGCTACTACTTGGTGGCCGGCATTGCCGTACTGCTGGGTATAGTCGCTGTCGGGCTCGCCCCTCTGACCTTTATCAATAAAGCGGTAAGCACACTTGTGCCACAAGCAGTTTTTCAAACATCTTCACGCTGTTTCTGTTGTTCTTTTTACTGGACTACGTATACCAAGACAGAACATGTAAACTATGTGCTTTTCCTTGAGTTCTAAGTTCAGTTTGGTGCTCTCTTGTTTGTCTTCAGGAAATAATTCAACTGTCCGCCGCTGTTGACACCTTGAAGCGTGACAAAGACGACATGCGACATTTGTCCGCAATTGTTGACACCTTGAAGCGCCACAAAGACGACACCTCCACCACATTTGACGCCATGAAGCGCAACCAAGACGGCATGCGCCATCTGTCCGCCACTGTTGACGCCCTGAAGCGCGACCAAGACGACATGTCTACTACTGTTGACGCCTTGAAGCGCGACCTGGACAAGGAGCGAAGCCGAACTACAGCCTTGGAGCAGCGTCTTCACGACTTAAGTAAGACGTCAGGTAAGATGGGCATAATGTTTAATCACCTTACATTAGGTATTCTTGTATCAAATAAAATAATAAAGAGATATGGTCATAAAAGAGATGCATTGATGTGTCATGAGTAATAGAAGTCTGTAGCATTTCATATATGACTAATGTCTGTTGTTGACTCGTCTTTTTTTTCAGCATCTTGTCTTAAAGGTTACACAATGTTCCGTGGAATCTGCTACAAGGCCTTCAAACTTCTTCAGACCTTCAGCGATGCGGCCGCGACCTGTGGTGAAGACGGCGGCACCCTCGCCATGCCCCGAGACGCCGAGACCAACGACTTCCTGATCTCCCTGTACAAGTCCGTGAGCACCTTAAGGTTCTTCTGGATCGGCCTGCACGATCAGCGCGAAGAGGGAAGCTTTGAGTGGGTGGACGGTTCTGCACTTGGGACGTACACCTCCTGGGCTCCGGGACAACCGGACAACGAAGGGGGCAACGAATACTGTGTTGGGTACTTCCACTTCGGAAATATGAAAGATAAGTGGTTCGACGAAGCGTGCACCTGGCTGATTCACTTCGTATGTCAGACTGTTCCTGCTACTTCTTATGGCGCCTAGGGGAAAAATGTTGAGTATCCGGTTAGGCCTACGTCACATTTCCAAAACCAAGGCCCGCATGTGCAGCTTTAGGGAAACAAAAATATGATACAAAAGACACTAAACTACACAAGACGTACAGAAAATAACCGTGGGCATTATTAGGGTGTATTTTTTCTTGTATACAATAATAAAGATCACACTGCTTATCAACGTTTCACAAATAATGTGCATGTCGTCTGTTTTCTTTTTAACAACCTTTTAGAGGAGTTCCTCAGTGAGTTTAATTGGTTCGAGATCACTTAAGCTGTCATTCATCAGATACTGGTTCTGTTCAGATCAGTCTGAGACATTACCTCCCAGGAATGTCTGCTCTCATTCACGTACATGATTAGAGTCCCTTCAGAAAGCAATTTGAGTTTGTCGTGTCGAAATTGGTGCCTTCTATCACTTCCGTAAATCTTGCTTTCCTTGTTATGCGGCGTAAAAGATGTCGGGATTGGTTTGGTTTGATACAGATTACAATTAGTGACTGATATGTCACTATTCTACCTGAAGTCCTGGACTTCTGGAGAATCACCAATTCTAGACTGAAGGATTTTGCACCATCGCACACCGCACCATCGCACGTGTGTGGTTCTTAAACGTGCATGGGATGTGGCTCTCCCCAGACACGGGACCTCCATTTAACGTCCTATCCGAGGACGGCCGAAGGTTTCACCTGAGTAAAGTGAGGAAAGCCGTGTAAAGTGCCTTTCCCAAGGGCTCAAGATCGGTGACACGGTCCCGAGGCAAACACGCTGCCGCTGCGCCACGCAATCTCTCGGGACATCAAAACGTCATGGATTTGAATCCAGGCACTTCTGGCTAGACAATGTATCTTGGGGAAAGGAAATTTTCCACAGATCTTCTCACTCTAACCAGGTGTAAAAATGGGTACCTGAGTTCGGTTGGAGACATATCGGGCGGAGGAAGGAGAAGGTTTGGCTCCGCAGAGTAGATAACAATCCGCTGCCTCTACGTCCTCAAAAAGGCTATGAGATTACCATATGTTCCTAAATGTTGTACGCGGCCTGGTAATAATGACTATAAATACCCCAATATTGAGCGAAGGACACACAACTATGAAGGACTGACAAGGCTGCAGGCTTTTAGAATTCAATTTCCTTCATTCGGTATTTTGGCAAGGGCTGGTGGGGAGAAGGAAATATAATTCTGTTTCATTAAAAAGAGGGATTGAAAACGTTACCTCGAGCACTTATCTGACATCACAGTTTTCGCCGCCGATATTTGTGAACGTAAACGCACTTAGCAAGACCACAAACGTGTGTTCTCTCTCCCCCCTCTCTCTCTTTTTGATTATCTGCATCTCACAATCTCTCTCTCTCTCTCCCTCTTAACCCTCAAGCACCCGACCTTTTTTTGCGACTAAAATGACCGAGTGGGGTCCAAATGGA
This sequence comes from Branchiostoma floridae x Branchiostoma belcheri, assembly GCA_019207045.1. Lineage (NCBI taxonomy): Eukaryota > Metazoa > Chordata > Leptocardii > Amphioxiformes > Branchiostomatidae > Branchiostoma > Branchiostoma floridae x Branchiostoma belcheri. The sequence continues at coordinate 2,692,146 of CM033031.1, forward strand.
CCCCATTTTGATTCGTTAATAAATGCATCTAATTTGCATTGTTTGGGTAATCTTTGCATATACATTGCTTCGTCATAGTGAGAGAAATATTTTGGCATGTTGAAACATGAATATATTGGCTCATTATCATAATTTATGCAAATAAGTGAAGGAGGACCCCATTTTTAACAACAAATTTTACCTTTATTTCATATATTTCGTCCTTTACATGTCTACAAAAATATTCATATGTTGCTATTATGAAATAGGTATCAAATGTTAGTTATTGAACAAGGAATGTTTGAATATAAGTTAAAAGTAAGGAATATAAGTATAGATATATGAGGTGATTATGCTAACACATTTAGGAATGGCTGAGCACATACAGACTGGTACCCATGATCTAAATCCTAGTATACAAACTGATTTGTGTCTACTTCTTCAAAAACAATAGTGTCCTTGTTGTGTATGAAAAATTTTGGCTTGTTTAGGTGTGAATAATTTCAGCTAATTATCATAATTTATGCAAATATGTGGAGGAGGACCACATTTTTTTACTAACAATTTTGCGTTTTTTCCCACAAATTTCGTCCCTGACATGTCTAAACATACTTATATGTTACCTATTATGAAACAAGTATCAAAAACTAGTTATTGAATAAGGAATCTTAGAATATAAGTTGATTGTAAAGTATATAAGAGCTGATTATGCTATGCTATCACAGTTATAATTAGCTGAGCACATACAGACTGGTACCGATGATCGTAATCCTAATAATATACAAAGTGACTGTAGCTACTTCTTTAGAAACAAAAGTGGCATTACTGTATTTACACTGATAAAAATGGAGGTTAGCATGAAAAGCAAGTATGCAGATAAAATAAGACGTATAAATATAAGAATGTCATTGTACAGAATTCATTGGACATTGCGATGGGTAACCTGACCACGTGAATATCTGCTTCTTCTCTATCAGGCAACACTACAATTGCTTCTACCTGTGCTAAGTGCAAAGTGCAAGAAGACTATGTTTGTAGAACAAAGCTACAAGCAATCACCACATACGTATTGCTTGTAGCTGTGTTCTGCGCAAACTGTTCTTCCGCATCCTGCACAAGCACGTCTGACTTTCCGATCAGAGCTGCGTGGGCATAACTCGCATCTCTTGCGCCCTTCTTGTGCAGCAGCTGCTGCTGGCTCCTCTGCTCGTCGGACAGATCTTACACCAATGCGAGCCATTGATTCTCTAGTTGCAGGCATGAGATATGGGCTCTGTGCCCTTCTTTGGACATGAGGCATTACTAAGTTGTACCCAAGTTCCCTCAAGAAGAGGCGGCGCCTCCGGCTGCCTGCAGACAAGTTCCAGTCTGGGAAGTTTCCAAGGAAGACAATCAGAGAAGCAATTCCTGCCACATCCAAGAGATTGAAAAACAGCACCATTGGCCATCTGTTTATCTTGCGCCTGCATGTGTGCATTGTCGCTAGATGATCCAGATTGTCTACACCACTCTTTGTGGCATTGTAGTGCATGATAATCTCTGGCTTTTGTTGCTCGCCTATGATGTTTGCGTCATGGTGCATGCTTGACAGAACAAGGACAGCTTTGCCTTTGGAAGGTACATATGATGTGAGAGTCAGTTGGTCCTGGAAGCCAAACATGGAGCTATTCACTTCTTTGTGGTTTGCAGCCTTCATCACTTCTGGAATATGTGGTTTGTTAGACCTTATTGTCCCAACATATGTAAGTCCATCCTCCAAGAGATCTTCAGCTAGTGGGATAGAAGTGAAGAAGTTGTCTGCTGTGACGTTTCTCCCTGTTCTGCGCCAAAGATATGTCAGCTCTTTTACCACTCTTGCCCCTTGGCCTATCTCTCGCTGTTCCCCTGGTTGTCTCCCTAGGTACACTTCTCCTTTCAAGGGGTAACATGTTGTCGCATCGCAGTTCCACCATATTTTCAGTCCATATTTAGCTGGTTTGGATGGTATGTACTGCCTGAATGCGCATCTTCCCCTGAAAGCTACAAGTTGCTCATCAACACAGAGATCTGTGCCAGGGATGTAGTACTTTGGTAACTGTGCTATGAACATCTCCCAAATGTCCCTAAACGCCGCAAGTTTGTCAGTAGCTCGCCGTTCAGCACGGGTCTCCCTGTCATCAAAGCGCATGTACTTCAAAATGTTTCTGAATCTTTCCCTGGTCATAGTTGCAGGGAAGACTGGTTTGCCATCAGCTGTAGACCAGAGAGAAGCCTGAGGCTCATGGTTACTCTGGTATAAACCTGCTATGATGCATAATCCAATCACTGCCCTTATCTCTGTTCCATCAACTCGGCACCACTCTTCTTGTCTTTCATTCTCCTGATTGTCATTCCACTCTCTGTGTTTTCGTCTCGCCTCTCTGTTGGTTTGCTGTACAATAAGATCAATCATAGCAGGTGTCACAAAGAGGGAAAATGCTGACTGGATGTCCACGCACCTAGCAGCATTAGTTATACCTGGCGGATTTCTTATTATGTCCTGATTTCGGCGCCTGCCGAGAGGAGGGGGGTTTTGGTCCCATACTGTTCCGTTTTTTCCTTGGTAGGGCCTGTCAACTACTGGATTCTCATTCCCTGCATCCTGATTTACTGCCGGGTTGTTTATTGGTGCTCGGCCTCTCCCTCTTCCACGTCCTCTGGCTCCACGAGCTCGTCCACGTCCTCTAGCTCCAAGACCTCTGGCTCGTCCACGACCTCTTCCGCGAGCCCTTCCCAGACCTCTATCCGCCTCTTGATGGATCTCTTCCCTGGGGTGGTCTTCTTCCTGAACAGATTCTGTGTCAGAATGGTCTGACGCATCTGACAGGTGGTCTTCGACGTCTAAATCGGACTCATCCTCATCAACTGAACTGTTCTCATCGTCACTTTGGGCGTTGAGTATTTGACGCAAGGCCTCTGCAGCCGTATATCTGGCTAGTCTCTCTCTGGTGGCCATGGCGTACCTGTCAAATGTTAAGATGCCATTCTTAGAAGTGACAATATGTGGGGATGTGTAAAATAGACTTGTCTCGGTTCGGTTATTGTAAACATTTGTAAAGCCCAGCACAAATATACCGGAGCTAAGGCAGTGCCCCCCTCCCCACAGTATGCTTCGACACTGCATATATAGGATGAAAAAAATATACTCCAAACTTGAATAAAACATGAAATTTTCAAGTACGTGTTATCAGCACATATCTAGCTTCATTGTACTAATGTTATATTCAAAGGATGGTTTACAAAGGCAGAGAATTATCATGGATTGAAAGAGATAACTTACCTAAGAGGCAAGGCCTGCAGAGGTGGACATGTGGTTGACCTTTGCCCTCAGAGGTCATAAAAAGGTCATGACCTCGGATGACCTCATAACCTGATTCCTAGGGATGAGTTTTCTTGGCAAACTGCATGATATTGAAGCAATTATGCTTGCTGGGGGACATATCAAAGACAGCCAAACACTTCTGTATGTTGAAAAATCCACATATTTCTGGGGTCCGTTTGGACCCCAGTCGGACATACCTCAGACTTCCCTTTATAACTTTTACAAAATCATTTCGATCTCCGAAAAAAATTAGGAGAAGTTGGAGAAGAGGTTTATGAACAAAGTCACGGAAGGGATTTTTGTTCCGATGCAAAATTTTCAAATGGCACATCAAAATATAGGCCTGGGGTCCAAACGGACCCCACTCGGGTGTTTGAGGGTTAAGCTGTCTCTCCAGCTCTCTCTATATTTCTTCTTACGCCAAGTCTCTCTGCATATCCCTGTCTATCTGTATGCATCTCTGTATGTGAAATCTGGCCTTATTCAATTCACATTTCTCCGTACATTGCGCCCAGGAACAGCTATGTTTGGGACACGCAGAACTGTCGTCTTGACTCACAGGACTGCACAGTCAGACTTAAAAACCTGCTACGCTCAGTGCGTTGACAGGTCTACCAAATCAAACAGACCTTGCAAAAGATTCCCCTGATAAAACTTCAAAGATATTCCAACAGTCGACGAATCAATTTCTAGCCGTTAGAGAAGATGAAAAGAGTCGCTTCATCATTTTCTCTAAGAGTGGAACCGTTTGAGTTATTTTAACGTAATTCTCGGGTTCCTGGGAGGACCCTTAATTTGAAGAAAATCTTACGTTCCTGAACTACATACGAATAAACTATACCCATATTGTATGGCATTTTGCTGTCTCTCACATAAAGATAAGTGCCTATCTTTTATTTGAATACGACCTTAATCTGTGAATGATTTGACCAAGTTGATAAATCACTGCGTAAATAACTTCTATATTCAGTCACGAACACATGCTATTTACAATTACAGTTGTCACTGACATAGAGATGTTCGTTGGGTCAGACACTTGCAGTTTCTGGTGGAGAGAAATATCTAGCCCATTCCTTTAACGTGCTCGAGACCAACGTTTTACGTCCCTTCCGAAAAACGTGTGCAGCCCCAACCTTCCTTGAACCGGAGTCTCATGCATGGTTACCTACTCATTGGAACCAGGAGCGCAACTATGAGGCTGCTACCTGTTGAGCTACAGGGGCAACCCTAAATGTACTATATAAAGATGATAACAACTGATTTTGGTTTCTTTGGTAGAAACGACGTATAAGAGTCGTCTTAAACAGCAGATTGCATGTTCTTCGCTACTGTTTCATAATATTAGAGAATTCACACTTAACTTGCTGTAGGGGACAAACCGACATATCTCCCTGAAATCAAAAGATGCCACCAGAAAACAATACTATAGCACATCAAGGATAAAAGATAGAAAATCCTGACGTTCTACTGCAGTACCTTTAATTCATAACACATACAGCGAAATTCCCTCACTTGTAGGGCCTGTAGAATCGTTTCGGCTGCGAATTCAAAACACAGCGAAAGTCTATATTTGCCTACTAAATAAAACACCACGAAAGGAAATGCATTTACGGTAGAGGACGTCGACAACTATGCCTGATTCAAACCACTACGCTTCTTTGCGGTATTTAATGGAACTACAGGCTTTTTGAAGTGCTGCAGTAGCTGGCTATGAGTATGAAGTGTCAGAAATAATTTCTGTAGTGACCAGCAGAAATGACCACCATAATTTCCACCAAATGTCAGCTATACAATCAAGTCACTGCAACATGAACTTATGATCATATGACGAAATGCTAGCTGAGGAGGGAGACTTGCACTGTATGTGATTTGTGCTGTCCAAGCAGAGGTTCGGCTCGGGCCATTTTCGACGTGTTTTAGGCAGTATTGTCAAGCTTCTCATGATTTTGTATCGTCTACGGGCCTGAGGCAGCATTTCTGCTTGGAGATTATGTGATTTGAAAAAAGGAGAAAATAAATTGATGCGAACCATACTAACAAGCGCCTCTTGCACATACTATATTTATCTTTTGCATTGTGATGATACAAATTACTTGACTAAGATATGAGTACGTCAAACTCTTGTTCAACGTATATCAGCAAGAAGGACAACACTATTATGTACTAAGTAATTAGATACAATTCAATCTCAACGACTGGATTAACACGGAGTTTTTCTATTTCTTTATCCAGTTCTAGAGATTCGATTGTATTCGCTATTGTTTACCTAGATGTCTAACCTTCATGAACGTAATACATGTATACGAGTGTTGCTTTGCTGTGTCTGACGCTTCTGACACCTGTCAATCACGGTTATTGAGAAAGTACATATTGATCACATGACTGAATTTAAAAGTTTAAAATAGAAACTCTAGTCACCCTTATGTGTAATGTTGTTGTAGTAGAACCGAATGTAAGTTACAAAAGCATAGAGGGTTATTTTGTAGTACACTTTACATGTAGTACACTTTACATTACCTAAAATGGCAGGAAAGGTTTGCAATGTCTCCAGAAAAACACGGGGATTCTATGACTACATTATAAGTTCTCACGTACAAACGTTTTGATGTTTCTCCCTCCCACCGCAGATTAAGTTCTGTGCCCAGAAAATTAGTCTGCCACTTGCAGAAAAACAAAATGCCATTCTTACTACCTCATGCCACGTCATTCGCTCAGATAAAAGCAAATGTCGCCTTACGTCGGCAGACCAATCAAGGTATTAGCTCCTATACATTTTCCACAGTAACAGTTGTAAACAGACGAAAAAAACACAATGCCAAAACTACTGTTATCTAATAATGGAATTTCCTTTGTAACAAGCCTGAACCAACTCTAGATTTTTTTTTTCCTGTTCTCCAAAGCTTGTGAACTCTGCTCATTTGAGTTTGGACCACTGAAGAAGCCACATTGATGAAACTTGTCTGTATGACAGACTGAATAAAAGTTGTAAACGGGAACTCTGCGGCTTCGGGTGTCTTACTGAAAGATGCCGGTTAGCATGAGAATCAGTCCGCTCCATATATAGTAGTTATCCTCCTTTGGACCCTGATAGTTAAGAGCAAATGTCTGTAAGGATCAAACAATGGTCGCAAGAGTAAAAAAATTATATGGCTCATATTTTGCACAGTGACAATACTTGACCCGTAATCCTTTAAATTAGCCTTCTTTGAGATCAAAACTCCTTGTTACCATGGTAACGGGAAAATCAAGTTTTCTTGCCATTTTTCCCAATTTTCGCATCTCAAAAACACGGAAATTATTATACTTTACGGCAATATCACTGCAACTCCTTTGATCGTATCGTCAGAATAAAACAAAACAAGATCTGAATAGAACAACATTTTGGCTTTTTAAATGTCGTTATGAAATGCTCAGCGAGATAATTTTCAGTGCTTGTGTAGCATCAAAACAATGAAATGTTTCAAGCTTCTTAAAAATGTAATTCTTGGCCCAACTTTTTAACGCGGCTATAAGTGATTAAGTGCCGTTCTGGTAATTTTTGGGGCTTGAAATTTGTACCCTTTAAAGATAATTTGTACATCTATCGAATGCATTGTTGCAAAATTGGTAACTTGTTTGGTCACTTCTTTGGTTGTCACGTGTTTGTCCTGAAAAGTAGGCCATTTTTTGCGTTTGGAGGACATTTTTTTTATTTTAGCCATGTTCAAAGTACTGCATTTGACAATACAAAAGTAATTTAAATAAAATTCTTGTCAAAGGTATATCTATGTTATCTAATGTATTGCCTATCAAATAAATGCTGTCAATCACCGTTATTGAGAAAGAACATGACAACATGACTGAAATAAAAGTTCTAAAAACAAATTCTGAAAGTCTTTGTTTGAAAAGATGAACTGAATGTAAGTTACAGCAGTTCACAGCGCTATGTCATGGTAGACTTTATATATTTTACACAAAATAGCAGGAAGGGTCTGCGACGTCTCAAGAAAAACATGTACAAATGACTACATTACGAGTTCTCACGTACAAACTTTTTGATGTTTCTCCCTCCCAGCTTGGATTAACTCATTTTCCCTTAGAAAATTAGTCTGTCATTTGCAGAAAAACAAAATGCCATTCGCACCACCTGATGCCACGTCATCCCTCCAGATAAAGGCAAATGTGGCCTTAATTTGCCAGATTAAAACCCAGTACATTAAGAACAGTGGATCATCATTTACCTAGTCATAAACCATGTCAAAACACATCATCCAATATCTCATCGCTGCCAATTTTGCTCAGTTTCCAGGACTTCCATATGTGACAGGCGGAACTCTCGCCACCACTGTACAGCGGCTCTCCGGCAATCCACAGTGAAAATAACCTGCAATACTTTAAGTATGGGCTCGTAGCAATGGGTCCAATCAGCACAATGTTTTCTGAATATTGTAATGGGTTTGTCGAGTAGTAAAATAACACATGAGAAATAGTGAATACTCACCTAAGCAATGCAGAATTGTACAATAACAATGGTATACACACCTCATTTTTCAAATTGAGAGAATGTACATATCTTTTTGTAGATTACCCAGAAGTTGTTTTTTTTACATAGAAAACATGCTAAAAAGTGGAATGCTCCTTCTCGGCTTTTCATGTGGAGATAAATAACAAGCTCATTGACAACTAAAGATGGAGAACGATATCTCAAATTTGTAAATTTGTAATATTCTAGAAGGATTCAAATATGATTGCTCAGCTTCTAGAATTGTGGCATGTAAAGACTGGGTTGTGTTTCTTAAATTCATATTTCATATACCTGAATGAAACGTCTGTTGTTTTGTTAACGTTTTCTATGCAAATCGATGTATAATTCCGTGTCTGCCCTCCCCCGAAGGAATGGTTCGTGCCAGCTCTCAAATCTAAATTGACCAATCACATCTCATCATTAGCATAATGACATACGGTCAGCATGTCAAACCTTTAATATCACATATGTATTACATCATACATGAATATATATACACACTGCATTTTGCCTGATGACAAGCGATCAGATCACAGTCCAGTAAACACACCGAGAAAGCCGCCGCCGCCTAGAACGCGCATCTTTAGGAAGCGGTAACGTCTTGTCCTAGCAGGTCGGTTGGAACCGCTCTAGAGGTCGCGCGTGAGTAGGGATATCTGAATTTTACTTAATCTTTATTGTTTTCGCCTCTAATTCTGAAGTATTTTTTTTTTCAGTAACAAAATGGTTTGGGCGTGTCTTTTTCACAACAATAGTTTCAAACCAGATTGCTTCTTGGTATGTATTTACGTGGATTGCATTAATACTTGTACTTGTTAATTGTCCCTGATGACGTTTTACATTGAAAGATGTGTGGCTCCTAAAGTATAATATCTCAGAAAAGAACATTTCATGAACAAGCATATTTTAAAAGTACACGTCAGCAACAAGCCCAGCTAATACAGTAGGTAGGGACTTCAAAGCTCCGTGTTGATTGGATTTGTCTGCTGCTCCCAGCCTCCTTTACAGCCTTCCACCGGCGTTAATGGTTATTTTTGATAAGAGGTGCTGATCGATTTGCTATTTTGAAGATATATTAAAGCAGATCTTTCGTGGCATGAGACAGTATCATACGCTTGGGAAGAAGTTTAGTCAGCAGAGGAGTAAATTTGCCAATTTGCAAATTAGGGAGGGAGTTTAGGGATGAAAGGAGTTAGGGGGAGTTAGGGAGGGAGTTAGGGAGGGAGTTAGGGAGGGAGTTAGGGAGGGAGTTAGGGAGGAAGGTAGTTAGGGAGGGAGTTAGGGAGGGAGTTAGGGTGGGAGTTAGGGTGGGAGTTAGGGAGGGAGTTAGGGAGGGAGTTAGGGAGGGAGTTAGGGAGGGAGTTAGGGAGGGAGGTAAGGATAGGTTTATAGGGTATTCATTGCATGCGGTTGGACAATCATTTTATGTGTTCGTTCTGCTCGGATATCAGGATCAAGCCTATAGTATTGGGTTGGCGTATCTTAGATATATCAGGATTGCTCAAGCTTTCATTTTCAGTGTGTTCTTGAACTTTCACATTACAATGTGAGATGAAGATGTCTCAAGGGAACAGACGTTGCTGTGAACAAGAATCTCCTTATGTAATGAATGTACGTCTGTGGTGTGCCTCATGTTCCATATGATGTGTCTGTGGCTTCTCTCAATTTAAAGCTATACTACGCAGTTATTTGCACTCAAATTTGAAATATTCTAGAACTAAGAAATCTCAAATTTAGGGGATCCGCCAGTCAATCCGCCATGCAAATTGATGGTTGTCGAATATAGTTCAGGGCCTAAAACTTCAAGATTTTTTTCCTTGTCAAATGGGTAGAAATCCTGGCAGTTTTGAGGTGGGTGTGACAGGGGAGGGTTTCTACTTTGCGATTAGGGCCAAAAAGCTGAGTTTGTGTGGTTTTTAGGGGTTATAAAGTTGGGACTTTTTTGTCCTAGCACATGGCCTCCTCACTGGGTTGTGGTGCGGTTTTGAGGTCATGGGGTCAATCTTTCAGTTTCCCGGAAGTTTTCGCCGTTAGATTCATGCCGAAATGTAGTTTTTCAGATAGCTGAGATGTCAGGCTTTCATATGAGGGTTTGTTTGTGTGCCAGTAACGTCAGAAAGTTGAGTTATTAACAGTGGCTTTCTCCTCTTTTTTGTATAGGGAACCATTGTTTGGAGGCTGCAAATTGAATCACCTGCGGATACCCTTTACTACCACTTTTTGACACTTTTGTGTCATTATTTCACGTTTGCAACGTAAAGGATTAGCCTACAAACATTCCGCTATACGCGCGCTGTAACCTGGTGTCCTCCCGAATTAGACAACAACAACTTCAGGACTCCAGTAGGCACCCTAGGGGGTTCATCACACTCCAGGCACAGGCTACAGGGAAAAGCATCTTCTTTGAAAACACTCAGTTTTTTTTCACTTCAGAATAGGATATAATCATGAACTTAGTCTTCTTTGTAGGGTTTCTGAGGTTACATTCCCTTCAAAACTGCAAGAAATCTTGCAAAGATTACGTTTTGAAAAAAAACTATGGTGAAACTGTCATCAGACCCCGCACTGTGCAGTCAGGCACACAAGACAGCCGTATAAGCCAGATGTGGGCATGTTTCCCTAGGAAGCAAGGAGGTCCATGTAGGAAGATCACAGTTTGTAGACATGTTTGCATGATGCAACTTCTCTCAAGGAGCCTTGGTATTCAATGCTAAATGGTATATTTAGCTTACTATGTAAAGAAATGGCAGGAAAATCTACTTTTTGTATTGTCCAAATATTACGTAGTATAGCTTTAACTAAATCATACCGTTCTTATTAGTCGGTTGTCTTGACGATTGGGTTTGGACATAAGAGGATCCTAGGAACGCGTAAGCTGGTGCGATTGGTTAGTTGTAATGATGTAATATCCAGACAGAGGATCCTAGGTTAGTTGTAATGATGTAATAATATCCATACAGGAGAATCGGCCAGGGGTTACTTTATTGATACTTTGAGTCGTTTTCTGTGTTTCGGCGGTGCTATTTAATGCTGTACGCTTTCTATACGATTAATTCCCCCACTTGTGTGTTTGATAATCATTACATCCATGAAAAATGGTGGTATAGTTTTGGCTCCGTGTGTCTGTGTGTGCGTGCACATCCAGTGCAATAACTTAACAACCTCGGGATGGATTGTGATGGTATTAAGTATGTGGGTAGGTGTTCTTCACGCAGCGGTCAAGGCCAATTTTGGGCCTCATGGTGGTTGATCTTAGTACTGCAGCATAACCGTTTTTCTGCCCTGGATATGCTGTGCTCCTGATTTTTTTAGAGGTACATAGGTGAGGAAGAAGGTTTGGACTCCCGTCCCTAGCAGCTTGCTCCGGAACCGCAGGGTGTTTGCTAAACTTTTTTAAGGGATAACTGCGTAAGTTGATATTCGTTGTGCAGGTAGCATAGACAAAAAGTGTATATATAATGGGATACAAATTATGCAAATCAGCGCTAAATTCACAGAATGAATTGAGAAAATCCATCATTCCACTGTTTTGCATTATAGAAGTTTAATTAGTGTAATGATTCGTATATACAACGTATTTTTAGCTGATGATAGCTTTATAGATGCCCATTATAGAAACTATTGCTTAATTTGTCTTCGAAACAAACGTGTACAGGTTCAAAATCACAGCAGGGGTTATTGTTTGCCATAAGGACGGACACTTTCCTGATTGCCGTGGCTCTGCTTGTCCCCGGGTTAGATTACAATAATCAGTCACCTCTAGTGCCACAGCCAGGAATATGCATTTAAGATTTGCAATTAAAAAAACATCATTCAAAATTGATTATACCACTTCTAACCTTGTTCATAAAACCAATGGGACACGAAAAAAACAAGAATTAATATATATATTTATCATGTTTTACTTGTATTTACTGTAGCTTGAAAGTTAATCTGTGTTGGTAGAAGATATACTTGAACTAGATTAACTGTAATATCCAACACAATTGGGCTCACCCAAATTTTCGACTGAACAGCACCAGTCCTTGTCAAGGAATGAATAATCCACTGCTGTCGTGACGTCACGTTATGCAGATAGAACACGTGACTCAGTGAGCAGTGGATCATAGGTGGATCATAGGTGGTGACATAGACTTCCTGCAACCTATGATCCACTGCTCAATGAGTCACGTGGTCTGTCGGCATAATGTGACGCCACGGCAGCAGTGGATTGTTCATTCCTTTTTTTCTATATGGTTTTGGGCAGACAATGACAATGTGGCAGTGCACTCAAGTTTGCAACTAATATTATCAGTGCCACATACACATTGTAGACAGAAGTTAAAGGTAGTCCTAAGGGCATAACGTCTGGAGCAAGGCGGGTATCGAACTCAGGACCTCTAGATTCCGAGCTGAACGCCCTACCAGTTACGCTACACACGACGTCACATTCCTTGACAAAGACTGGTGCTGTTCAGTCAAAATTTTTTTCTGGGTCCAATGTGTTTGATATTACAGTTAAACTAGTTCAAAAATGTGTAACCTGTAATTTACTTTCACATCATTGTATTTATTGTGACAGTTTATTTGTGAAAGCCCCCAATTTGATGCCGAAAGGAAAAGGCTATTTGAAAGAGTGTCCGAAACATTTTCATTGTTAAAAACGCCACAAAATATTATCTTCTTACTAAGATCATCGAATCAATCTATTATAGAATACATGGAGCATTTCATTTTCAACTGTCTTCAAAGAAGAAGTCAAACCCCGTAATAGTTACGTAGATTTAGTACCCTATTCTGTACCGTATGTGCATTTATCCACTTAATATTTGTATGTTATAATTTACATTATCTATATTATTTAGACCACATTCATTCATTCATGTATCTAGAATTTGTTCACTTGCAATTAGCCCCTTGGGCATGAATTTGCAATAAAACATTATTTGTTTTGTATCCTTTGTTGAGCTCCCTTGGAAATCAGTCTGACTGACAACCCAACCCAATTCAGTTTTTTTTTTTTTAATATGGGCAGTTTAGGTGTGGCTAAGGCAGGCAAAACTCTGTGCTTGTTGATTACCTTAAAATACCTTTGTCCGTTTCGGGGCTTTCCGCATCCCCATTGGATAGTGGAATGATCGCCAGTCTGACGTTTGGATCCGTGAGGATCAATGATCAGAGGCTATCTGAAGACTAACCGTATAAAATCTGTCGGAATTACTTGTACGTGACCGACGAATGGAACTTTCAGGCACTTGGGACATAGCAGCCCCCCCCCCACCCGCAACAAAACATTTAGCTCCTGTAACTAAAACAATGAGCCACTGCATGAAAATCGCTCTTTAAGCTCTCTTAAAGTGTGCTTAAGGGTGCCGTATTGTCATTCTTTAAGTTAATTGACTCATTTGCATTAACTGTGTCTTAGCTTTGTTTCCCATTAAAATCCGAAACTGTCTTCAGCTTGACTTTGTCTTACCTTTGTTTTCTATTGGAATCCAAATTTTTTAAATGTTTTTCCAGATCATTTGAGTGTCACTAACGAAAACTAGTGGATGTTGACCGTTTCCAAAATCATAGCCAGTTGCTTGAGTAACTACTTTTTGGCATATCTTATTATCTGGATGTCTAATCTTCACCGACGTAATGTTTGTAATCCTATAGGGAAGTGGAGGTGAACGAAGTTGTCATTATCCAAAGAAACAAACCTTCAGACCATGCATAAAAACTTTCTCTCAAATGCTAACCTGATTTGTCAACTTTCATCATGCGCAATGGACCCTTCAAGCGCAATTCCGACGGATTTTATACGGTTAGTCTTCAGATAGCCCATGATCATTGGTCCTCTCGGCAGACTGACCGTTTCACAAATCATATCCACTTGCTTGAGTAACTAACTACTTTTTGGATTACATACATTACAGACATACACAGGAACTGTTTATCTCACCCATAGAACAACCAACAGCGATCCCAACATCAGTCCATGCGCTGTTACAAACGAGCTGACCATGCCTTATAAAGGTAAAGCTGCAACCCAGAGCGGACAGGGAAAGGACAGTATTCAACCAAACAGCGATACATACATGTGCCATGCCCTTGCAATGAAGACACTTTCGGAAGATACCAAGACTATTCAACCAAACAGCGATACATACATGTGCCATGCCCTTGCGATGAAGACACTTTCGGAAGATACCAAGACCAAGGCGCCCATTCAGAAAAAAATAGTGGCTTCACCCAGCAAAGAAGTTTACTTAGCAGGACGTGATAGACCCGATAGCAGTGCTGAGGCCCCAGCCCTTTCCGGGGGTGGCGGTACTATGCGCGAGTCTCCACATCCTCCAAACGAAGAATACATGCACATGGACCCCCTATCTAACCTCACGTACGAGCACATGTACAACCTGTGGCCCTCTGACCCCGTGCGTGCACGTGACGCCTCCAACCCGGTGTACGGACGTGACCTGGGCATGGATCCTGATACTGACTTGCGACCAGCTAGCATGCAGCCATATGGCGTTAGCACTTCCGGGAATGCTGCTGGCATATCCGGATCCGGGAATGATGCTATCACTTCCGGAAATGATACTGGCACCTCTGGGAAAGATACCGGTACCTCTGGGAAAGTTAATGGCACTTCAGTTCCACGAAGGGATGACAGGAACATGCGCGGCACTCGCAAACCCGGTCACGCACAGGGTGTTCCCCACGGTCGGGAAGCAGATGGCGGTAAGATGATATGTCTACATTTACATACTTTAATTCTAAGAAAAGTCAAGTAACATTGAACATTGAACATTGAATAGTTTTATCTGTTATGTATATATATATATATATATACATGTATGTTTGTGGTGTATCTGTTCGAACCCTGGAAGACTAGCCCTACGGGCTAAAGGGTACCTTAATAAAGGAATAAAGGACTAAAGGAAGGAGCATTGTAAGTTTGTTTTTCTGTCGAACCTGCTCGTGTATCCGCTCAGTGCGTGTACTTGTTTATGTAATTCCTGTATGTTCTACCGAAGGATGATAACCATCATTTTTCTGTCAGGGGGGAAAGTCTCCATGTCAACGGCAATGAACTTGAACGTGTGATTTTATTAGTATATGTATACGTTACGTATACACCATATGGAAGGTGTGGCTTATATAGATGAGCCTGATAGGTTTGGGATTGCCATGCGACAAAAGCAACTCGCGTTGGAAGAAAGGCTCTCTGATGGTGCGATGTACAATAACAGGAGAAGGGTGTCGATTTGCCACAGTAGCGCTTGTGTTCTGAATGAAATCATACTAATATAGTCAATGGATTTTTATTTTTTAAGTTGTATTTTGATTTCAAAAAAAGTTTTGAAGTGACTGTTTGCCTTAATTCATGCCGTCGACGCCATTTTAATTTTCCTTCAGGCACCACGCCCATGCAGCAGACTGATTTTCAGGCACGTGCGGACGCCGCTGCGAGTGTGCCCAACCCTATGTACGCCTCCAGAGCAGGTAAATCCACTTGTGTTAGATTCTTCGATTGCCGAACGATATAAGAAATTGATTATATTCCTGAGTCGCGAAGGTGCCATACAAGCTTAAACTGTATTTTCACGAAAGGACTGTTTTAGATGCTTGTCGGTGGTCGGTTCTGTCATAGACTGCTTGATAACTCTACGACAAACGTAGACGGATGTGACGTCGTGACACCTTGCTATGACACTGACTCGACTGCAGTACAGTCAAATCTGATTTCTTAAGGAGTCGATCGACGTCATCTAAAATCATCAAACTACAACAAACGGTCCAAAACGTTCAAAGAGCACATCATGCAATAATTTTTTTTTTCTATCTGGCAGACTGCCTCCTTTCAAGAACAATGTTTAGTGACAAGGCGTCAAATGTGACCCGTAGTAATATTGTTTAGTAGTTTTAAAAAGGCAGTCATAATTCTAATATCGAGAAGATCGGTTAGCCATTTGTATATTAAAGAAAACAGAAATGGATAAAATACTAGTAAATAAATAGACTGTTTCCTGAGTTACCTGTCTCGTCCGTGATGTTGTTCTTATCAATCTACATGTGGGTTCTGTCACTAACTGAATAATCTCCTATTAACGATTATAATGTAATTTATTGTATTGTGCGTTATTTTCGATTTCCTATTGCAGATGAAAGTAGAGCTGTATACGTAATTTCCAGTACGAAACTTGGACATAACCTGATTTTCGACTGCTTATCCCCGGTCTTTGTCAGTCCTTGTAATTATTTAAAAAAGACTGGAGCTGGACATAACTGTCGTGTTATATTTTCGTGTCAGGAATTAAAGTTTAATCTTTTGAAAAAATATCCTTGTTTGAAATCCTCTTGTTTTCTAACAGAACGCACTTATCCGGGTGGAGCAAGCGGCTGCCGTGCTCTCTGTAGCTTCATCCGCTCCAAGCTTACCTACATGGCCACGGGCATTGCCTTGCTGCTAATCCTGGTCGCTGTGGGACTTGCCCTTCTGGCGTTCATCAACAATGAGGTAAACGCTCTTGTATCACAAAAGTCTCTTGGAATGCAATTTTTCCGACAAAGCCTCTGTTCTGTTTATTGAGGCCATCAAGTCAGAACTTTCCTTTATCATGTTTCTTTAACGTTTGGTATTGTGGCGCACATATGTACCTTATACGTTCGTAGGAGATACATGAACTGACCACCACAGTTGACGCTTTGAAACGCGACCAAGACAACATAGCCAGCACTGTTCACGCCTTGAAGCGCGACCAAGACGACATGCGTCGACTGTCCACCACTGTTGACGCCTTGAAGCGCGACAAAGACGACATGCCCCAACTGCCCACCACTGTTGACTCCTTGAAGCGCGAACAAGACGACATGCACCAAGTGACCACCACTGTTGACGCCTTAAAGCACGACCAAGACGACCTACGCCAACTGTTCACCACTGTTGACGCCTTGAAACGCGACCTGGCCAAGGAGCGAAGCCGAACCGGCCCCACCTTGGAGCAGCGTCTTGACGAGACGAGTAAGACGCCAGGTGAGTTGGTTTCAGTTTTTTTGTGTTCTAATTGAGATTGTATGCTGGGCAACACCATTACTATAAAAAAATGTGGCAATGAAAAATCATTCCCATGGCGACGGCTTTAGTGTGTGTTAATGTACGTTTGTTGTTTTGTGTGTTATATCCCCTGAGCAAGCTTTACCTGAAGATTGTTTTACGCGATAAATGCTATTATATCATTTCCTAGCAACTTATGCACTTCTAAACGTTCAAGCTAACGTATGTAAATTTTAACCAAATTCCCATGATTTATGTAAACTTAACGTAGCTGCCAAATATCGCAAGTATTAAATTACTATCATTTACCACTATGGTATTATAGTACTTTCTTATTAATATATTCAAATTAGGAAACATAAAATACATTAATGTCTTTCTATACTTTTCATTTACATATGGCATGTGCTTGAGTGTCCTATGCAGTGGATTTTTAAACTGCCCTCACTGATTATGAACGTTATTCCCTAATTTGCATAATCTGTGCTTAATTATGTAAAATAACCCTGAAGCTACCCAAATACCAAAAATCATCACGATTTGTCAACAAATTCTCGAGTTATTCCCCTCCCAAGGGATGAGCAACTTTGCACGCGCGGACAAATTCTTGTAGAATTCCGGGAATGTTTGCCAATCGGACATATACTACACTGTTTGGCTAACCCTTGAGAACTTGAGGCGTCAGCAATGACTATCACAATTCCAGTACTTGATATATAGCCAATGATATAAGATATTGCGATTGTTTGGGAAACCGTTGCATTTTTCAATACTCTGATTTCCTCCACCCATTAGGAGACCTTGGCTCCCGTAACAATGAGCCATTCCTCTTGATGGTTGATTTAGAAGAGGAAACCATCATCCAAGTTGACATCACTTCCGGGTCAAAGGTCACACTTCCACTGGTAGGTGTTGGACGGCCAAAGGCCCTGGACTACGACCCGCTCACCGACTACGTGTACTGGTCAGAAGGAGGGAACAAGGAAATCAAACGGGCTCGTCGTGATGGAAGTGGCATGGAGACCATCATAGATACCGGCAGACATGGTAAGTTGTAAATTACCATTATCTTCCTTCCGTTCAAAGTCATGCATTTCAAAATGCTATACCTCAGTTTTGGTCTGACAAATTACAAAGCCGTATCCAGGAAAGTTTTGAGAAAGCTGTGTCCAGATGATCTCAGTAAATGTAAGGATCCTGCTCTTTGTTCTTTTGTTTATGTATGAAAAGGCGAAAATTAAAAGAAATACAGGCATTTGCCTGACCTGCACATGACTTTTTTATGGTGAAGGAGGGGTGTGAAATTCCTTCTCCACCCTCTCGTCTATTGGGGCACTAAGTCTCAAAGGGGCAACTGTATGCAACGTGTGAGGCGGCTCCAGCAGATGCAGGTTTGTTGTTCGAAGTATCCGCCTCCTAGGAGGACTTCCGACGAAGGATGTAAGGGGTTCCTCCTACCCCTGACTCGTGCGTTATAGTGGGTGCGTCATGCCCGAACATGCCTCCAGGGCCTGTCTCGGCCACAAAGGCCTGCCACTGCCACTAGCCGCAGCTAGATACTCATTTACACCAGATTTAAGTGAGGAAAGTCGTGTTAAGTGCCTTTCCCAAGGGCACAAGATCGGTGACACGGCGGTCGGATTCGAACCCGCAACCTCTCGGTCTCGAGCCGAACATGCTGCCACTACGCCACGCGGTCCCAAAATGTGCATCTTTATACGGCTTTGAAAGGTCGCAAATGTTGTATCATCTGTACATCTGTTCGGATATTAGTTATCAAAATGGGAGTGACTGCATGGTGGTTTTATAATAGTTACACATTTCTGTGTAGTGGGATGTGAGAAGTGCCGGTCTATCGGTAAAACCCCGACATCATTTCAAAAGTTATCTGTAAACACTGTGATACTGTTATGGTCTACTCCAAATATCAGGATCATCTATATGTAAAACAATAAGATTAAGGTTTAATAACTAAACTGTGCACTTCTAAACATTTCTTGTTATTCCTACCAGGATTAATTACAGAATAATGTCCCCATATATTTTCTGCAGTGGTTGATGACCTGGCGTTGGACCACGCTGGGGGAGATATCTACTGGTCTGTCTTTGGCGCCAGCACTATCTCTGTAGCAAAGAAGGACGGATCGTCCGCCAGGACACTTTTGACGTCACCAGCCGGCAGTTATCTTCACGGCCTGGTCCTGGACCCCAGGAATGGGTGAGTAAATCGCATTTCATCATAAACAAACAGGCGTTTTACACAACTGTAGTTAAAGTGACAGAGCTTCATGTACTAACGTTCCCATGGTGAATACTTTCCGTCTCGATCACGCCAGCTCTTGTGCTCAGGAATAAGTGACATAAGTTTGGGCCCCAGGGCGGCCAGTTTTGGGATAGCAGGGGCATTTTTGTCAAAAACTTCATAAGACGATAACTCAATAAGGGAACAACGGATTTTCACGATTTTTGGTATGTAGGTACCTTAGACAATGCTGTACAAAATGAAATACTAATTTTGCAAAATACGAGACATTTGCATAATAAATAAGAATATTCTATCATAGCAGTTTTTTCTTGTGATATGGTCTTGGGTCACCAGGTAGATAGCTTTCAAAGTGGGGCAAATTTTAGCCCCCTTACATTTAATTTCGGAACTGCAGGGCGTTTTTGTCAAGACGTTCCAAAGAGGATAACTGCAGAAAGGATTGACGGATTGGCATCATTTTAGGCTTGCAGGTAGCTTGGGCAAAGATGTTCATAGTTTTATGCATGTTATGCAAATGAGGACCTAATTTGCATAATTAACGAGGAAACTGTATAATTCCATAATTGGACTTCAATAAATGCTACACTTGTTAATTGTGATAGGTAGAATATAAGCAGATACCAAATATGGTATTGGGGAACTTATTTGCATAATTTATGTAAAAATTGCAAAACCGCTTTATTATTAATGATAGAATTTTATAATTGTGACATGCGTACATTAATCAATGATGAACAACACCATGCATAAATTATGTTAATGTGTCAGTCAATTGCATGAAATTTACAAAATCTCTAAATATTTCATGGAGGTATGAGGTCGCCGAACGTTTTAGTCATGAATTTACGTGCATATCAATTAATGAAAAGATGCTTTTTTCCAAACATATCGCGGAGATCTAATATTTCTGTTTGCTTGACTCTTTTCCACAGATTCATGTACTGGGTGGACTTCAATAAAGGCAGGATTGACCGAGCTGCGATGGACGGCAGTAACCAAACCACCATCATCACGGGTCGGTGTAATCCCAGCTCCATTACAATAGACTTCAACGGTGAGGAAACAGGCTGCAGTAATGACCATTTTAAGGCAAATGAATAATTAGTCAATTAAGCACAGCAAGTTTGAAAACTTGTGCTTAGTTTTAATATTAATATTACTCAAATCGCATTTTTGCCACTATAACTCTGGTTTATTGATCTTTGCAATACTAGTACGTGTACGACATTACGCATGCGCATGCTTCTCTGTACCCTTATGTAAAACTCGAACTACTTAGTTTTTATCAGTATATTTGTTCATCCCATTTAGAGGATCGGCTGTACTACAGTGATCAGTGGTACGGCATCTACAGCTCAAACCTGCTGGGCAACGATATCCGACAAGTGCTGTATGAAGACGGGAAGATGGTTCAAGTAATCGCGGTTGATGAAGACTTCGTCTATTGGTCGTCCTGCTGGCAGGTTCCATCATCACCCAGGCAGAGAGAGATCGGAAAGTGAGGAAATCCTCTTTATCTACTAAAAACAGTTTTCAGTAAGAAACTGTAATTACCCGATGAAATTCTGCATCAAAATTTACATGATATGCATGTTTTGCTAGTATTTAGGAAGGAACTCGCAGGCGACAAAAGTACACCCGAATTTCGTCCTTAATACAAGGCTTGACATCCAACTAACCAAATTTCAGACAATGACTTTATACGCTCTGCTTAACATAGTACAATAATTCATTAAAAATCATTTTAGGCAAACCATACAGGAGTTACAGATAATGACTAAGTGTTGATGGTATTACTGGGTGATTGCCTTGTTATAGAGCTGGATTGCGCAATGGTGGAAGAAATTGCTAAGTCTCGCAGTACGGGCTTTCGGTACACTGGTTGAGCTTGAGTTTCTGAGTGAGAGTCTCATAGCTCCTGTTCTAGTAATTTGTACCAAGTCATGCAGGGGGTGGTCTTCCCTTAGCCTCTACCAGGCTCCGTGGATCGGTAGAATCATTATCCTTACCAGGTGAGGAAACGTACTCTTCTGGTCGGCTAGCGTATTACAGATTCTATTTGTCCAATTTCTACAATTATACCACCGAACCACGAAGCCTGATAGAGGCTAGTCTTCCCTGAGCATACGTTCGATCAGCTGCACCGCTGCATCCTCCAGTCTCACTTTCAGTGTGGGCAGATCGGGTACACTGCGTCTTCCTCCGAGGGAGATGATGCGCAGGGCCTGGCGTTGTAACATCTCGATGGCCAGTTCCTGCTCCTTACTGCACCCGACCAGTATCACATGGCCATACTCAAGTCGTACAAGTGTTAGGTATATCTGTATAAGGTCCGTTACACTGGTGCCTTGCTTCGTCAACAGACGCAATTTATATAATCTGGTAGTACTGTTCACCGATGTACTGATATATGCATGAAATAAAATACTGAACTAGAAAGGCCGGCATTTGTTTGAGAGCAAATACAGCATATTTCAGCCATCTCCCTCCCCATGCAACAATAGACTATTTCAAAATCACCCATTTGAAAAATCACTTTTACTGGTGACGATTTAACCAAAAAATGAATTTTACAAAATCCCCCCGTTCAAGAATGGACTCAAGTGCACCCTATGTGAATTTGCACAATAGACCAGTCCAGAAATACTCACACTGAAACCTTGACGTTTTGAATAAGAAACCAAATCCAAAATTGAATTTAGCACTGCCCTTGCCAAACTGGTCTGGAATGCCGCTTTAAGGCCAGAAACATTATACCAGCATTAAGGCCAGCATAGGACACTCTGCCATGGTGATTCCGCGCCTATTATAGCTGTCTATGTACACCTCCCTCAACTGTCAGCCAGGCAGTGTCTTGAGCCAATTAGTGAGCATTACAAGAGCATTAATGCTCTCTGCCACAGCTATTAGTTACGGTTGACCCGTACATTAACAACTGTTACATGGGTTAATTCCCAGCCACCTTAGCATTGTTTTCCTGTTGGGAAACTGGAAACACAGTGACTACATTGGCACAGGGTATCTGACACTGTTTCATTTGGTCTGACTTGATTTTGTTCACAGACAGACTTGATTTTGCTTTTCCTCACATTTTCTGTCAGGCTGACTGCTAAATCACAGCAGGATATGTTGTGGGAGGTGAAAGGAAAGACAGTTGACCTTTTAGTGACTGGGTCATCCAAGGCAGACTTGCAACAGACTTGTACATACTAGAATGTATTAGCATATGTAGAGGTGATAAGATACCTTTTTCTTATATCAAAATTGTACCTTATCACTAACGCTACGACCTGTACTTAACTTGTTTGAGCACAAATGTACAACAAAGGTCATTCATTCATTCATTATTGTTAAAGATTACAAAATGTTGCAGGACCTGTATGTCAGGATTTAAAGTTACCATAGTACACATAGTTTAATTCTCTTTGAAGAGAAGTGGAAGAAAAGACCTGGAATAGATCCTTTTTCAGGCACATGTGTTTTGGAAGGGTGGCAAGACAAGTACTCCTGAGGCATAATGTGGCGTGACCACCCCCACTAGCTAGCTGTCAGGGGTGGGGTACTGGCCTCTCCTGCACTCAGGGAAGGACCCAGATGATAAGTGATGATTAATGGGCCCGGCCTTAACTCGGCATTAATGCAATGTCCAGTGGGAAACAACTTAGTGCCCGGTTAATGCTGAAAATACTCTGTTGAGGAGCGTATAATGCGGCCTTAAAGCGGCATTCCAGACCAGTTTGGCAAGGGAAAACAGGTCCCAGTGCATGAAAAGGTATGATAGACCAGTCTAAAAACCCTTCCACTAAAAATTGAATTTTGAATCATCACCCGTCCAAAAGTGAATTTGAAAAAATCCCCCTTCCGTGTGCAAAATTGGACTCTTCCATGTTAAGTAGAGCAGTCCAAAAATAAATCCGCTAAAATAGGACTTTGACATAATCACTGAAGTCCAAAAAAAAATGGATTTTTAAAATAAGCCCCCCTCAATACAAGAATGGACTCTTCCAGCACACCCATGTAAAATTGCAAATTAGACCAGTCCAAAAATAACCCTACTGAAAGACTTTGACAAACTAGAAGTCACCAAAGTCCAAAATATGACTTTTATAAAACCCCCCCCTCCGTGTGAGAATAGACTCTGCCAGCACACTTTCTGTTAAATTGCGAAATAGACCTGTCCAAAAATACATCCACTGAAAGACTTCACCAGTCCAATCATGAATTTAAAAAAAATGAACCCCTCCGTGTAAGAATGGACTCTTCCAGATAACACCGGGCTCGCTGATTGGCTGCCCCCCCCCCCCCCCTTTAGGATATAGATTCAGGCTAAGTGATTGGTTACCTATCTAATTAGATTAAAAAGACATACATGCCAGTAGGTGCAATCTGCAGCTGGGGGTCAACGACCAAAAAAAAATACATCATTTTGACGTAGTCTATGACAAAAATTATACATGTGTCATTTGAATAAATATCTAGTGCACCCTTTTACCAAAATTTAGGTCATTTGGTTTTAAAACCAGAGCACAAGAGCCAAAAGTGTACTTTTTGGTCATAAAATGGCCAAATAATCGTAAAATCAAGCATTTTGTTGTACTGTATGCCTCAAATGTTATTGAATCCATGTGCGCATATGTCTAGGGCACTCCTATACTAAATTTCAGGTCATCCGGTTCTAAAACCAAGGTACAGGAGCCAAAAGTGTCCTTTTTTGGTAAAAAAATTACCAAAAAAATCGCAAAAATAAGCATTTCCTTATACCGTACACCAAAACTGATATGGAATCTATATGGGGGACTTATCAAGGCACATCTGTGCCAAATTTCAGCTCATTCGGTTATAATACCAGGGTACAGGGGGCCCAATTATACAGTTTTGGTCTTAAGATGACCAAAAAACCTTAATAAAATCATTTAAGAGACAGATATGGAAAAAATGAAAAAAATCCGAGGGTATTGGCCCACTCTACCCTTGTGCCAAATTTCAAGTCATTTGGCTGAGAAACAACGGAGATACCGTGTTCTGAAGATTTGACAGGAGAAAGAAAGAAAGAAAGAAAGAAAGAAAGAAAGAAAGAAAGAAAGAAAGAAAGAAAGAAAGAAACTAGAAAGGCCGACATTTGCTTAGGAGCAAATACAGCATATTGCAATCCATCGTCATCCTTGAAAAAATCCCAAAATTCAACAATTTGAAGTAATGTTTGCTCAAAGGAAAAATGAAGTACTGTGGGCACTTGTCCTACACACCTTCATGCCGAAATTTAGGTCATTTGGTCTCAATATAAGGGCATAGGAGCCAAAAATATACATTTTTAGTTAAAAATGGCTAAAAATCCGAAATTAACTCATTTTATAAGTGCTCTATGAAGAAAGTGTTGATGGGGTCCTGTTGTCCTATGTCCAATTTACCTTTTTACCAAAATTCAGGTCATTTGGTTTACATACAAGGGCATAGAAGCCAAAAATATACATTTTTAGTCAAAAATGACTGAAAACCCCAAAATAACTAATTTTTGAAGTGATCTATGAAGAAAGTGTCAATGGGGTCCTGTGAGCATATGTTCAATGCACCTCTGTACCAAATCTCAGGTCATTTGGTTTCTATACAAGGGCATAGGAGCAAAAAATATACATTTTTAGTAAAAAATGACCCAAACCCCTAAAGTAACTCATTTTTGGAGTAAACAATGAACATAGCGTTGATGTGGTTCTGTGGTCATATGTCAAACGCACCTATGTACCAAATTTCAGGTCATTTGGTTTTAATACAAGGGCATAGGAGTTAATAATAGACATTTTTAGTCAAAAATGGCCAAAAACCCTAAAATAACTAATTTTCTTAGTGATCTATGAAAAAAGTGTTGATAGTTTTCTGTGCTCATATGTCTAATGCACCTCTGTACCAAATTTCAGGTCATTAGCTTGTAATACCAGGGCACAGGGGCCCAAAATATACATATTTTGTCTAAAAATGACCAAAAACCCTAAATATCATAAATTCTAAGGCCTCTATCAATAAAGTGAACAAAACCTCTGGGGGTATTTGCTATTTATACCACCCTGCCAAATTTCAGCTCATTTGGCTAAAAAATGAAAAAAATGAATCCCATTTGAAGATTTGACAGGAGGAGAGACAAAGAAAAAACAATATATTGCATCCATACTATGTATGGATTGCAATATAAGAAGAAACATTACGAATACAATATATTTCACCATACCTATGGTATGGCTGAAATATAAATATGAGTAACGTTATTAGATACCCAAATTCCCCAAATTCATGCATATATGCCAATCAACATTTGTGTAAAAATGTATATCTGAAGTTTTGAAGTGCTATTTTTACATCCTCGACGTATGTATACACATTTATTTTATTTTATTTTATTTATTTGCCAATGATACAACTCATTACACAGATCTACCTAGGCAGCTTTGGGCTGGTAGCGGCAGATCCACAGAGATACAGACGAACATACATCATCGGTCGACGTGATCGCACATGTTCGCACATGTTTACAGACGGGGTTATACCGCCCCTTACGGTTTGGATACACTAAAAGACGCACACAACAATGTGTTTTATTCCACACCTTCAGGCTGTCCAAATCCGACATGACCAAGACTACGCTGGTGGATGGCCTGATTAGTCGGGCAAACGGCATCTACCTGTCCACGGCAGCGCCTCCTGGCGTAACCAATAGTAAGTACAACTTCTGAGTCACCGCTATCAGTACCTCCATCCTAGTAACAAGTGCAGGTCCTTAAACTGTTAGAAAATGCTGAATCTTCTTTGGATGACTTAGATGGAAAACAAAAACAATTAGAATTACTTTATAACCAAGGTGTAACGGTAAGGTCGAGAGTTCGCTGGATGGAGTGGGAGACAGATGAACACAATACCTTGGAAATTGGCACATAGAAACTACACTAGAAAAAACATACAGAAACTGAAAATGTCTGAGAATGTCATCCTCCTAACGCCCGGTCCCCAACGGCACTACATTATGGGGCCCTGCTGTCCCAGGCCCTACCTACGGGTATTATGATTGTCGCCACAAACAAGCTGTCAACCAATCAGAGAACAGGCCTTCCTTGGGCTTCATTTTGTCGGAAGCTGTCTCGCAAAGGCCGCTGGGAAGCTATCAGCCAATCATGTTACGTATTACCATGACTTTGTTTGCTCACCATGCCAACGCCCGATCCCCAACGGCTGACTGCCCATATAAGGGCAAGCTCATTAATATGTAATAAGTAGGGCGGGTAATACCGCCGGCAAAAGGGAAGGAAAGCAGAGTACAGTCAGGAATAAATGACTGACGGTACTCTGCTGTAGGAGAATGGAGAATGTCTTTACCAGTAATCCCGAAGAAATTTTAGAAAAACAGTCAGAATTCTACTCTTCTATATATTCCTTTGAAGAGCCCCCAATGCCCGTATCTCCAGGAAACATTGGACATTTTTCCCTGCACAATATGATAGAAAAACTGTCCAATGAACAGCAACTGGCATATGAAGGTCTTACAGATGAATAACTGCAAAAAGTCATCAACACATTCTCAAATTCTAAATCGCCTGGGCTAGATGGCAACCCAGGGGAAGTTTATACACATTTCTACTGTTAAATTGTTTTAAGAGCGAATGTCTGTAAGGGTCAAACAATGGTGGCACCGGTCAAAAAATAGATTTGGCTCCTTTTTTGCACAGTGATAGTACTTGGTACACAACCCCTCAAAATAGCTTTCTTTCTTCTCAGAACCCCTCGTTGCCATGGCAACAGGCCAAAGAAGTTTGGGGGCCATTTTGCCGGATTTGAGCATTTCAAAAACATGAAAATTGGCCAACTTAAGGGCAGTATCACTGAACAATGCTTTAACTAAACAACAAAGGCAGAATATGCTGATCAGAGCAATGCCTAAACTTTTATGAAATAGCAGTAAAGTTAATCTCCTGTAAATTATAAGTCCCTGGGCAGCCTGAATACAATACACTGTTTTCAGGTTGTAAAGAATCTGAAATTTTGCCCAACTTCAAAGTACTGAAAGTCCATAAGTATAAAATATTTTTTTTGCTTGCAATTTACTACAAATAATAACCTACTATAGGGCTATTAGATGAATGCTAGCAAAGTTTGGGTTCTTGTTTTGTTGCTATGCAATCGTCCGTCGAAGTGGGTCAAATTTCATGATTTTGATAATATGTCATTTTGTGCTCTCTTTAAACAATCATAAGTCCAATACCAAAGTTGCTCTGCAATTAAAATTCACATGGATTATAAACCAATGTATTGTCTATCAAATGCATGTTTGTAAAGTTCGGATTCTTGTTTCGTTGCTACGTAATTGTCCTTTAAAGTGGGTCATTTTTTATGATTTTGATAAAATACATTATTTTGCATCATCTTCGAACAATCATAACTCACAAGCCAAAATTGTTCTGTAACTAGAATTTACCTGAAATGTAAACCAAGATATTGTTTCTCGAGGTCATGCTTGTAAAGTTTGGGTTCTTGTTTTGTTGCTAAGCAATTGTCCGTTAAAGTGGGTCAATTTTCATGATTTTGATGATATATCATTTTGTGCTCTCTTTGAACTGTCATAAGTTGCAAAGTAAAATTGTTCTGAAATTGAAATTAACAAGGAATACAAACGAATATATTATCTATCAAATGCTTGTTTGGACAGTTCGAGTTCGGGTATTCTAACAGTGAATGTACATGTCCCTGAAAGTAGGTCGTATTCCACTGACTTTTCCACAAATCATGTTCTTGACAACAGTGATACACATGTCACAGTCTTTGTTTTTATAGAACCGATGTAGCAATGTGCTATCACCATGGAAAAAAACGAACATTTGTAGGGATTATATTCTACACTACAAGTACTATCACTGTGCAAAAAAGGAGCCAAATCTATTTTTTGACCGGTGCCACCATTGTTTGACCCTTACAGACATTCGCTCTTAATTTCTCACTTTTACAAGGTTATTTGTCCAATTCCAAAAAGCAAGGCCTTATCTCTTTGTTGTTGAATTAAGGGAAAGAAGGTCGGCGCAAAGATCCCACAATCTCAGATAATTGGAGGCCTTTAACATTGTTGTGTTGTGATGTTAGAATTCTTCCAAAATGCTTAGACCTTAGAATTAAAACAGTTATAACTGATATTATTCATTAAGACCAGACATGATTTGTAATAGGGAGATTTTTTGGGGACAATATAAGACGGATATTAGGCTTAATTGATTATTATGAAAAAGAAGAAAAAACTGGCTTAATTCTTATTTCAGATAACAAAAAAGCTTTTGATACAATAAGCTGGGATTCTATTATAAAAGCACTTGAATTCTTTAATTTTGGGCCACAATTCATTGCCTGGGTTGAAGTTTTATATAGCAACATAACAAGTTCAGTCATCAATAATGGTTATATATTGAGACCTTTTCTCATATATCTGGCCTTTTATTAAATTTTGATAAGTGCAAGGTTTTAAGGATAGGAACTTTGAAAAACACAAATTTTGTATTACCCTCAGGCCTCAGGTAGATAGTGGAATAGGGATATTAGGGATTTATATTCCTGTAGACTTAACCAATATTTATTTTCACTCCGCGTACCGTAGGTACGGTGCGAAGTGAAAATATCATATTCGTAATGTTTCTTCTTCTTCTTTCTTGATAATGTCATTGCAGTTCATGATCATGCGCAGCCATGATATCCAATTGGATTTTTAAAAAAATGCACTTCGCTTAAAACGGCTAATAATCATATCTTGGTAAAGAGTTAAAAGTGTAGTGCAGTTTGGTGATGTCTGCTTGTATGAAGATTAGTGATGCTTGTTACAACCTTGAATAAGTGCAGTAACTGCCCTTGCCTTGTGTAAATAAGCAGGAAAACTTTAATCATAACCACGCTATTGTCTGCTGTGGGTACGTAATACCAACGTTTACGGCCGCATAACGTGTTGCATCTGTAAAAAAAATACAACACAATTTCCGTTTGTGAAGTAAAACGGTGCCTGCTTTGTTAATGTGTGTTGTAATCAAGAAACAAAAGTTTTATTACCGTACAGTACTACTAATAGTATAGTAGAACCGTAGTTCCGAGTCATTCTCACATTGGATTTATTTTTTCAAGTTCAATTTTGGAACAGTCCATTTTTGTGTAAAGGGGAGAGCGGAGTGAAAATACTAGTAGCTGAATTTGCTCCAAAGCAAATACCGGCCTTTCTCGTAATAACTGTCTTTTTTTATGTTTTGTTTGTTTGTTTGTTTGTTTCTATCAAGCAGGAGATTGCCAGCTGGGAGATGGTTCGACCTACCGTGGAACTGTCTTTGTGACCGAATCAGGTTTCATGTGTCAGCGCTGGGACAGCCAGATACCCCATCCACACGATTACATCCCAGAGAAGTATCCGTCGGCCGACATCACTGAAAACTACTGCCGGAATCCTTCTGACTGGCACGAAGTTTGGTGCTTCACGACGGATCCCGGCACGAGATGGGAGCGGTGTGACATACCATTCTGCGGTAAGGTGACGTTGTTTTAAGGAGTCCTAAACTCCAGAAGGAAGTGCTATTTTCCGATTTATATTGTTCCGATTTATTTCATATCATTATACGATACGATACCCATTAGTCCCACGTGCATCAATATGAAATTTTGACGCGGAAATGATACGATACAATTGTTGAATACAGCTTTCGAATTTGGTTAGGATCCGGGAAAATCCTAATTTCATATCTACGTATTCGCAGCAAATATGATATTCACTTAGCTGCATAATGCTGCAGGTATGGGATTTAGATACCTATCATTGTTTCTCTCTTCCTCGGTTACATTTTTAAGTGAAAAGTTTGAGAGTCCTATTATGAATACCGTTGATTAAAAACTTTCCTCATTGATCATGCAAAACATCTGTTGATTTACATACTTATTATCTTATTTTGTAAATCATTACTTATCCAATCTTCATACCAATCATCAGGATGATCCGCTACCACGCTCTTGTATTATACTCGTCCAAAGTTTAAGACATGATAGGCACCAAAAATTAAAATATATATATATATATGTATATCCTTGGGGCAAATTCAAAGCAGTTACCCAAAGTTTAAAGCAGCGCCCCAAGAGCTATTTGCCGCTTAAAGATTATGACAACAGCATGTTCCTAAACATGAGATGGAAACTTGGGGACCGTTGCCGGCTGTAATGATATATTTTTGCTATTAAAGAAAAAAAAGTTGAGGATGGTTTAAGAGATGTGGTGGTTTCATGGCGTTTTATCCTGACAAACCTATTATAGTTATAAGCTGCAATAGCTTCGCGACTCAATGCCATTACGTATTCGCCACTTTTTAAGCACGTTAGATCATTATTGCTTTTGTCAAAAACACGTAATTCCACATCGCATTCCCTTAGTTATGTTGATTTTTCCAGGACGTCCATAGACGACATGTGAAACCCTCACCGCTACTGCTCAGCGGCTCTCCGGGCATCGGCAGTTAAGTAAAACTCACCAGTGAAAAGTAAAAATCTGGATAATAAAAATGACTTGCACATCTGCATAAATTATGCTTGATTATGTACAGCTTAAATAACTTACACACGTCACAATGTTGACAATCCAACCATTTACTAACATGTACTTAGATGAATTAGGACACTTTTACATTAATTATTCAAATTAGGGACTTATTTGCATAATTGATATCTGATAATCTGCAAACTATATCTCCATGAAAAATGGAAATATAGTTTTGGGTCTGTCTGTGTGTGTGTGCGTCTGTCTGTGTGTCTGTACACGTGTCTGCCTGCCTGTCTGTGTGTCCGGATTTTTGTAGTGAGCATAACTGAAGAACCTCTAAATGGATTACAATGATATTTGGTCTGTGGGTAGGTGTTGGAAAGACAAAGGTCAATGTTAATTTTGGGCTCCCTAGTATGTGACCTTGGTGCTGCAGCAGAAATCAATTTTTTGGATCTTTTGAACTGGATGTGCTATGATTTTTAGATTGTGACATAAGGGATATGTGGTGTATATTTGTTTGCCCTAGCAGGTTGCTTTGGAACTAAAGGGGTATTTTTGTCAAAATCTTCTAAGGACGATAACTGAATAAGGGAATGAAAATTTACATGATATTTGGTATGTAGGTAGCTTAAACAGAGATGCACATCATGAAGCTCAAATTATACAAATTAACACTTAATTTCCATATTTAATTTGGAAAATCTGTATTTGCAGTGTTTCCTATATAGAAGTCAACTACATGCAATATATGTGGTTTGTGGTAGGTCTAACATTATCAGATACCAATTATGCTAATAAGTCCTTAATTTGCAAAATTAATGCAAAAGTGCCATAATTCATCGATGTGGTAAATGCTTGGATAATCAACATAGTGACCAGCGTAGGTTATTTACAGGTGTACATTTACATAGTGGTGACCGCGTGGCGCAGCGGTAGCATGTTCGGATTTGCACCCAGAGGTTGCGGGTTCGAATCCGCCTACCGTGCCACCGATCTTGTGCCCTTGGGAAAGGCACTTTACACGACTTTCCTCACTTTCCTTAAGTGAAAAATGAGTCGTCCCTCGGATAGGACGTTAAATGGAGGTCCCGTGTATGGGGAGAGTCACACCCATGCACGTTAAAGAACCCCCACACGTGCGATGGTGCGGTGTGGATGGAGCAAACCATTCTGTCTGGAGTTGGTGATTCACTACAAATCACCCGGGCGGAGGCCTGGCGAACTTTCGTGTCGTATCAGCCATACGGTGATTTACATCATTCACCATGTCCCGGAGAGGAGACAGGCGCCGCCAGGGGACTAAAATGCCTATTGATACAGCACAACATGTTGTGCTGCCCCTACGGCTGATTAAAAGGCTATGGGACGAACGAACGAACATTTACATATTCAGACTATTTCATGGAGATATGAGGTTTCCGAACTCTTGTTGAACAGGTTTGGAAGCAGAAAGTTTGGGTTTCCATATTGATCTGACTCCATCTCTAAATCTACATATCAAACATCTAACTGCAAAACTACAAACTTAGCTGCTTAAGTCAGACAATATGCTTGTTATTTACAGTTGCTGTCCGAAATCTTGTTGTCCAAGCCTTAGTTCTACCATTCGTTAACTGTACACCGTTAATTATAAAATGGTTTATATGATTTAGCACCTTACATGTCATGCAGTTCTCAGCCTTGCGGTTGAATTGGTTCAGTAACATCACATTAAGCATAAGACATAAAGTATAAACGATAGATTTGCTAAAACATTAAAATAACAAGTTAAAAAAACATAAGTTTAAAGTAAGGACGTGATTTAAAACTATTATTGCACTTTTAAGTATTGATGTTATTTCACTTTAAGTGCATTATGAAGCACAGTGGGCTAAGAGCAGCAAACAGGACTATGTACTGCAAAACTGAGCCTGTCGACCAGGTCACTGGAATGTAATCTGATTTCACTGGTAAGATCTAAGAAGCGAACTAAGTGTAAGTGAATTCTTTAAAACTGTTCCTTAGAATCCGTGTCACAGGTGAGCCAAAGGACACTAGTAAACACTATGTACCAGTCCAAGGAAGCCGTAAGATACACAAAAGGACTGTTAGGCCACAGCAAGTAAATTTTATGAATGATATCCTCTGCAGACTGCAAAAATAGTGCTATAGGGCGAAAAAAAAACAAGATGGGTAAAAAAAAAAGATGGCCTTGTTTTTAAAAAAAGGCACCATTATGTTGCGATGAATGTTGTAACAAGAATTAAAGGGACAAAACATGGTATCAGAGCCAACAAGGCATTCATTCCTGTATTCAAGACATGTACTGGTGTTGTAAAAGTGACACTAGTGTGGTAGACTGGCATCACCAACAAAGTTGGTAACCACACTCATGGCTTTCATATTGGTGTCACTTTTACAACTATCCAATAAGTTTCATTTCTGCAACTACAGTCCTGGGTACCTCGCAAGTGTCACTTCTACAAGTACAGTTATTAGGCTACGACACAACATATTTGCACATTTTGGTACTTAATCGTCATGTTGGCCATCCCTGCAGAAGAAAAAAATTCTTATTTTTTTTCTGAAAACAGGCGAAAATTAATGCGTTTTGGAATGACCTACCGATTGATATTAATGTTTTGGATACTAATGTCATACAGTTTATGGTTCTGGTCATCCTGATCGGAAAAGGCGAATGATTTTTGACTTTTGATGTGTAATATGTAAGTATTGATTACCTTGGAATTGTTTAATCTGCACAACAGTGTTGTGTAATTTTTCATATGTATTTGTATGAACCCTGGAAGATTGGCCACACTGACGCCTAAACTATATCTCTATAAATGTTCTATCATGGAAAACACTTGAAGTATTCATAGAATTTCCTCATCGATTGTAAAAAAAATTGTAACCAGTACCCATGATTCAGGGTGGCCACGTTCTTGCCTCCAACAAGGTGATTTTGGTGTTGAACAAAGAAAACGCCATATCTGTTACATGGTTACCCTACATAGTGTAGTAAGTCTAAAATGTAAAATGACGTCACTTGACATGCGAGTTCTTATTATGCCTGAGTGAGTAAGGGTTATGGCGTATTGAACATTGACCAAGAAACATGTAACCTAAATGTGCTTTGTACAAATGTTCCAGAAACGTGTAATAATCTAGTCTATACGACTATTTTATGGTTCATGTAAATGAGATTGAATAATAAGCCTTGTTTTAGTTTTAGTCTTTCAGATCTTAAAAAGAATAATTTAAAAAGATATTATCTGTAAATGTATTCCAAGAAATAATGTTCAAAAAAGAAGAAAAATTAAAACTAGATGTCAGATTCAATAACATTTAACGTTTACAGTTCATAGTACAAACTTCTGTAGAAACATTGAGTGATTTGACTTATATATGAGGCCCAGAAGCGGCTTGTTAAAGGAAAATTCTGTATGTAGAAGGAAAAATCCTCTGGTAAAAATCACGTTAGGAATGCATGTTTGTAGTAATGGGTTTTAACCATATAGTAACTGAGATGAGTTTGAATCTGATCTGATGTTGAGCAGATACCTGGAGAAGATAAGATTTGGATAAGAAGTGTGTAACTCGTCTGATGTACAAATGCTCTACAGATGCAGAGAAGGTTAATGAGGGATCTGAGTGTGTAAAAGACCGTAGATGCTAATAAAAATTGTGTTCGTGATAAAATTTGTTGTGCATTTTCTATTCTTATTTCGTAAGTTTATATACATTGCACTACATGTGATCTCTAATCTCCAAGCAGAGATTCAGCTTCGGTAGTTATGATGTGTTTTAGCCATTATGAACGAATGAATGAATTATTTTGTACCGTTTTCTTAAGTTTATATCTGGGGACCCGTATCCGAACCTCTGCTTGGAGGGTATGTGATTTGGAAAGAGGAATAATGAACTAATTCGAACCATACTAATAACAGCCTTCTGCATATAATTTGCATTGTAGTAAGGCAAATTACTAGGCGAATATATTAGTTCGGCGAACTCTTGTTCAACTTATATTAGCAAGAACGACAGCACTGTTATACGAGTAGATCAAATACAAGTCGATCTCCACAACTGGAACAAACACGGAAATTCCCAGTTTTTTTATCCTGTTGTGGAGATTGAATTGTATTTGATTATTGTTTACCAGGTAGTCTAACCTTCTTAAACGTAGTACATGTGGCTATCTCTGTCAATCACAATCACTGACACCTGTCAATCACGGTTATTGAGAAAGTCTATGTTGATCACATGACTGAATTTAAAGTTTAAAAAAACAAACCGAATGTTAGTTACAACAGCATACAGAGTCAACGTTATATTGCAGTTCACTTTACATGTTTACTTAAAATGGCAGGAAGGGTTTGCAATGTCTCCAGAAAAACACGGGGATTTAATGACTACATTACGAGTTCTCACATAGAAATGTTTTGATGTTTCTCCCTCCCACCGCTGATTAACTTCTCTTCCAAGAAAATAAGTCTGCCGCTTGCAGAAAAACAAAATGCCATTCTTACCACCTCATGCCACGTCATTCGCTCAGCAGATAAAAGCAAATGTAGCCTTACGTCGGCAGACTAATCAAGGTATTAGCTCCTATAATCATACATTTTCCACAGTAACAGTTGTAAACGGACGAAAAAAACACAATACCAAAACTGCTGATATTTTATGATGGAATTTCCTTCGTAACAAGCCTGAACCAACTCTAGTTTTTCTTGCTGTTGTAAACGGGACCTCTGCGGCTCCGGCTGTCTTACTGAGGAGTGACTGTAGTGAGAAAGATGTTGGTTAGCATGAGGATCAGTCCGCTCCATAAATAGTAGTTATCCTCCTTTGGACACTGATAGTTAAGAGCAATTGTCTGTAAGGATCAAACAATGATGCCAAGGGTAAAAAAATGATTTGGCTCATATTTTGCACAGTGACAATACTTGACCCACAATCCCTTAAAATAGCCTTGTTTTAGATCAAAACTCCTTGTTGCCATGGTAACGGGAAAATAAAGTTTTCTTGCCATTTTCCCCAAGTTTCGCATCTCAAAAACACGGAAATTATTATACTTTACGGCAATATCACTGCAACTCCTTTTAGCGTATCGTCAAAACAAAACAAAACAAGATCTGAATAGAATAACATTTTTGCTTTTTGAATATAGTTATGAAATGTCCAGCGAGATAAATTTCAGTGCTTAGGCATCATCAAAACAATGCAATATTTCAAGCTTCTAAAACATGTAATTTTTGGCCCAACTTTTTAACGCGGCTAAAAGTGATTAAGTGCCATTCTGGTAATTTTGGGGGCTTAAAATTGTACCCTGTAGAGATAATTTGTACATCTATCGAATGCATTGTTGCAAAATTTGGTAACTTGTTTGGTCACTTGTTTGGTTGTCACGTGGTTGTCCTGAAAAGTAGGCCTTTTTTGCTTTGGAGGAATTTTTATTTTATTTTAGCCATGTTCAAAGTACTGCATTTGACAATACAAAAATAATTTAAATAAAATTCTTGTCAAAGGTATATCTATGTAGTCTAATGTATTGCCTATCAAATAAATGCTGTCAATCACCGTTATTGAGAAAGAATATGACAACATGACTGAAATATAAGTCCTAAAAACATTTTGAACCTCTCTGTTTGAAAAGTTGAACTTACAAAGTCACAACAAACAGTTTACAGCGCTATGTCATGGTAGACTTTATACATTTTACCCATAATAGCAGGAAGGGTCTGCGACGTCTCCAGAAAAACATGACAAATGACTACATTACGAGTTCTCACGTAGAAACTTTTTCACGTTTCTCCCTCCCAGCTCGAACTAACTCCTTTTCCCAGAAAATTAGTCTGCCACTTGCAGAAAAACAAAATGCTATCCGCACCACCTGATGCCACGTCATCCCTCCAGATATAGGCAAATATGACCTTAATTTGCCAGATTAAAACCCAGTACATTAAGAACGGTGGATCATCATTTCTCTAGTCATAAACCATGTCAAAACACATCATCCAATATCTCATCGCTGCCAGTTTTGCTCAGTTTCCAGGACTTCCATATGTGACAGGCGGAACTCTCGCCACCACTGTACAGCTCTCCGGCAATCCACAGTGAAAATAACTCAATCGGTGATAGAAAAATGGCTAAACTTTACCTCAAACACTGTAATAACAATAGGGACTTACCCCTCTAAATTGTCGGTCAATCTCCGTCGACCTTGTTCACAGATCTACGAAGACCCTGACGTCACTGCTGGAGATAGAAAGGGGTATTCTGTGAACAAGGTCGACGGAGATTGACCGAAAATTTAGAGGGGTAATCCCTATAGTTATTACAGTGTTGGAACTTGGAAGTAAAGTTTCGCAATTTTTCTATAATGTATACTACCAACACAGATGAACTTTCATGGTAAAACTCACTCGGTGGTTTTATTCGTTGGTTATAGCAAAGGGTCAGTCGTTATAACACCATATACAACTCGGGTGTGTCATTAACACTTAATTAA
Source organism: Branchiostoma floridae x Branchiostoma belcheri (assembly GCA_019207045.1). NCBI lineage: Eukaryota > Metazoa > Chordata > Leptocardii > Amphioxiformes > Branchiostomatidae > Branchiostoma > Branchiostoma floridae x Branchiostoma belcheri. The sequence continues at coordinate 2,729,280 of CM033031.1, forward strand.
AGAACATATAACAAGTTATGTTATATGTTATGTATATATACGTATATTTTACACTCCTTTACGCTTTGGGACCGCATTGTATTTTCATATTTACATAGAAAGCAGCCTGTTAATATGTAAATACTTTACTTTAATTTTGTGACCATATCTGAATTGTGAGCAGCGACACCTGCGCTGCAGTACAATGGTAACCAGTCAGAATTACCCTAAAGAAGGTGACAGACGGTCACTGAAACGTTGGTGTGAATTAAGTAACGGTTGTGTAAAACAAGAGTATCTTTATTCAGTGACGTACCAACCTGATGTAACTATTCAAAGATCTTGTATGTTTATGTTTTGTATTTATTGTGGAACCACATGATATGTACGACAAACGCATCGATGTCAGGAGGTTCTACGTTTAACAAAATCATCAAATTGTTAATTCATTTATGATACCAACTAGGTGACTAAAGTTGACTTATTTCTGTTGTTTAGAAGGAAAAACGGGAAGCGCAATGTGCACGGGGTCCCATTGGACGCTTCCTAGCTTTTCATATGAAGATAAAAAAGAAGTTCAAGCAAATATGGATAGAAAACGATATCTTAAATTTATAAATCATTCTAGAAGGATTCAAATTCGATTGCTCATTGCTCAGCATCTAGAAATTGTTGGTGACATGTAACGACTAGGTTGTGTTTCTTAAATTCATATTTCATATACCTGAATGAAACGTCTGTTGGTTTTTTTGCGTTTTCTATGCTATGCCAAGTATAATTCTGTGCCTGCCCTCCCCCGAAGGAATAGTTCGTGCCAACTCTCAAATTTGAATTGACCAATCACATCTCGTCAATAGCATAATGACGTACAGTCAGCATATTAAACCTAAAATATCACATATGCATTATGTTATACATAAATATATATATATACACACCGCATTTTGCCTGATGATAAGCTATCAGATCGCAGTCACGGTAAACACACCCAGAAAGCTGTCGCCACCTAGAACTCGAGACAAATCTTCAGGAAGCAGTATCATCAAGAGTCCCATATTCAGGAAGCAGTAACGTCTTGAGTTATATCTTCAGGAAGCGGTAACGTTTGGAGTGACATCTTCAAAAAGCAGTAACGTCTTGAGTCGCATCTTCAGGAAGCGGTAACGTCTTGTCCTAGCAGGTCGGTTGGAACCGCTGCAGAGGTCGCGCGTGAGTAGGGATATCGGAATTTTAAATAATCTTTTTTCTTTATTGTTTTCACTACATACAATAGCTTGCGCCTCCAATTCTGAGGTAGCGTTTTTAATTAACAAAATGATTTGGGTGTGTCCTTTGGAGAACAATAGTTTGAAACCTGATAGACTACTTCTTGGTGTGTTTTAACGTGGATAACATTGATATTTGTTGTTGTTTATTATGACAGTCCCTAATGACATTTTAAACAGAAAGATGGGTGAATCCTAAAGTATAAGATCTTAGGAAAAACATTCCATGAACAAGCATATCTGAAAAGTACACGTCAGCAACAAGCCCAGCTACTACAGTAGGTAGGGACTTCAAAGCTCCATGTTGGATTTGTCTGCTGCTCCCAGCCTCCTTTACAGCTCTCCATGGGCGTTGGCGGTTGTTTTTGAGGGACGCTGTTTTGCTACGGTCTTATGCCGACGGATATGGAGGGAGGGAGGGAGGGAGGGAGGGAGGGAGGGAGGGAGGGAGGGAGGGAGGGAGGGAGGGAGGGAGGGAGGGAGGGAGGAGGGAGGGAGGGAGGGAGGGAGGGAGGGAGGGAGGGAGGGAGGGAGGGAGGGAGGGAGGGAGGGAGGGAGGGAGGGAGGGAGGAGGGAGGGAGGGAGGGAGGGAGGGAGGGAGGGAGGGAGGGAGGGAGGGAGGGAGGGAGGGAGGGAGGGAGGGAGGGAGGGAGGGAGGGAGGGAGGGAGGGAGGGAGGGAGGGAGGGAGGGAGGGAGGGAGGGAGGGAGGGAGGGAGGGAGGGAGGGAGGGAGGGAGGGAGGGAGGGAGGGAGGAGGGAGGGAGGGAGGGAGGGAGGGAGGGAGGGAGGGAGGGAGGGAGGGAGGGAGGGAGGGATGTTGGGCTCATTAAATATGCAAATTAGCCCCTGATTTGCATGATTAGCCCTTCTTTATGGAAGGTATCTCCAAAGTTATCTACATATCAAAATCACGATGATCCCTCAACCCCTTCCCGAGTCATTCTCTTTCAAAAGGATAGTGCAATTGCGCACGCGCAGACGAATTGCTTCGGAATTTCGGAAATATTTGCCAATCGGATATTTCCTTAACAGTAAACCTAATATCTATCTCTTTTTGAGTTACATATGGCATATTTTTGAGCATTTTTAACATGAAATGCAGTTTATTTATAAACTGTCATCATTAATCATACAAATTAGCCCCTAATTTGCATGATTAGCAATGATTATGTAAGGGTCTCTGAATCTACATTCCAAATATCATGAAGATCCGTCAACCAATTCTCGAGTTATTCCCCTCTAAAGGGATAATACAACTACACATGCCTGGAAAAAATTCTCCACATGCCTGCGAAATTTTGGGAATTCTTGTCAAACGGACGCTCTCTATACTATTAGGCTAGCCCCCGAAAAAGGGCCCTAGTCTGGGGTGTAAAGGTCTCTATCTCGCCAATATTGCCATTATACCTTTCGTGATTTTCAGGCCACGTTGACGTCAGCAGACATGACAGGTATATAAGCTAGTCTTTGAGGCGTCGCCAAAAAAAGTCAGATATAAAAGGCAATAAAAACACAAAATGTACCAAAAATAATTCAATACCATGCGTCTTGTGCATTTCATAAGCATAACCTTTCATTCTTCGTTTTCGCAAACAGCCCGACCGGACCTCAGGTAGGAAATATGAGCCTACGTACTTTTTTACAAGAACAAATCCTTCATTCTGGTCTTCCATCGTGAGGTTGTTTTGCTTCAAATGATGCTGTGACAAAATTCCATAGGTAGGCCCAGCAAACCGTTTCCCCTGGTGTCCAATTGTCAGACATAATCACAATCCACTTTGAGCTTAAGTTACTTTCTGCTGGCTGAAATAAGTGAAAACATAGACAATCACTTTGAAAACAATACCTCCATTTTTCATGGAGGTAACAACAACACCTCGGAGGCTGAATCCCCTGATAAACACAAACATATGAACGGTATAAAAACAGATTCAAACCATGTTTATTTCTAAACTATCATACAGCCTCATAAGTTCGTCAGTCTAAAACGGCGGGAACTGGGGTGCGCAGAGGAAGGGTCTGCAATGTCTCCAGAAAAACACGGGGATTCAATGACTATAGAAACAGCTCTAACGTACAAACCTTCTGATTTTTCTCCCTCTCATTTCAGATTAACTTATTTTCCCAGAAAATTAGTCTGCCACTTGCAGAAAAACAAAATGGAATTTGCACCACGTGTGTGTGTGTGTCTGTTTATATGCACATTTTCTGTGTGTCTGTGCAGTTATAGACGCTCTTACATTCGAAATACTACAGTATACGAGTATTGCTGGGCTGTGCTTTGACGTTTCTGACACCTGTCAATCACTGTTATTGAGAAAGAACATGACCATAAGCTGAAATAAAAAGATTGCGTACGGCGCATGTTATAGAGTCAATTCCGAATCACCGAGAGGGTTTTGAAATAATATTTGTAGTAAGTTTGAAATATTCTAAGTAAAAGAATATTTCAGCCACTGAAGTTCTAAACTGCTCAAACAATTGAAAATGAAAGTTTGAACCTATCTTTATATGTTGGATACATTCGGAAATTAATGGTATAAATATCTCTTTATTTAGAACAATTTGTTTGTTTTTGTTATTGTTGGAACATATGATCACATGTTCCAACAATTTGCGTCACCCCCCCCCCCCCCCGTAAAAACTTTTATTACCACCATAAACAGAGCTGCTAAGCTGGGTCTTATGTCTGGGTCTTGTATTTTTAGGTTTTCTTGAGTAGTCACAGGTGGCTCTTTTGTAAGAAGGTGTCAAGCAGACAGAATTTCTTGTACTTGGCAGGGATACGTGAATTGCCCTCTCCCTAGCCCACTGACCCGGTTTTACCCTTTTGTTTCCATGTTCGAACATGTGATCACAAATGATAGATCTATGTTTGAACAGTTTAGAAACTAACAGAAATAATGTATTTGATGTTAGAAATGTTTCTAACATGTATGAACACTATTGAAAATATTTAGAACACAATAGTTCTAAACAGTTACTTATCATAGTTAAAATGTTATAAAGATTTCCAAAATGTTGGAACAAAAGGCAAGAATTCCCCTTCGGTAATGCGGAATCGACTCTAGTACACCTATTATATTTTACCCAAATGGCCTGCGACATCTCCAGAAAAACACAGGGATTTAATGACGACACTGAGTTCTGACGCACAACCTTTTTTGATGTTTCCCCTCCCAGCCCAGATTAACTCCTTATCCCAGAATATTAGTCTGTCATTTGCAGAAAAACAAAATGCCATTCTTACTGCCTCATGCCACGTCATCCCTCTATATTCATATTTCGTATACCTGAATGAAACGTCTGTTGTTCCTTCGTGAAACGAAGGTTTGTAGTCAGTGCTGTTGTTATGTCAGGGGGTCGTTTGTCAGCCTGATAACTGGGGAACGCGTGGATGGATGGTTTTGATATTTGGTGTGTGGGTAGGATTAGACATGACAAAGGAATGGTAGGAATTGCTTTACGGCAGGTTGCTATGCATATGGCGGCGTGTTATGGTACTGCAGCGGAACTTCCGGTTTTGCTTTTTTTTGTTTGGGACTTGTTTGGGTAATGATTTTTAAGTGGTAGGTAGCTGTGTAAAAGCATAGTAAGGTGTGTAAGTTTTAGCCACCTAGGGGTTTCGCAGGGGCGGTGAAATTAATTCTTGTTTTAGGTTTTGAGAAGGAATAATGATAGCAGGGGTTGATGGATCTTAATGACTGTAGGTATGCATATAGCTTACGTAATAATGTACATAATTGTATACTTGTTATGCAAATCAAGTGGTAATTTGCATGATACAATAGGTATGTGTAGAAACCTCACATAGGGCATGTCTGTGAACATTCCAGCATAGTAAGACCATGACAGATTGATCTGATATTTCGTCTGTGGGTAGTTCTTGAGAAGGAGAAGAAACGTACGAGGTGTTTTTTTTTTCGTCTAGTGGCTTCTGACAGTTTTGCAGGGGATGTATGTACGTGGAAAATGGGCTTTACAGTGGCCCAGAGTGGGTATTCGTGCAATATGTGCTATATTTAGGTGCTATTACGTTATGCTGCTACCACGCTCCCGTCTCCACAGGAAGTAACCCCAAAAGTCAACAAAAATGGTACTATAAGGACAGTACATTATACATGGTGGGGTGTACGTGTTTCCCATAAGATTTGATAATCTGCACACCAAGAATAAGAGCAATGATGATTTTGTATACAGGGGCATATATTATAAGTTTTAAAAGGGCTGTACATGTAACAGTTACTACCGGTACAATACATTGTTGATAAAAGCAGGGTTTGTTTTTCACAATAACTTGTAGTCATTAATGAGATTGTTTATAGGGATTGTACATTAGACATATGGGATACACACTGTCGTGGACTGCATTGTGAAACAAAAAATGCAACATCATCGAAAATAATTATTGTTATGTAAGGTATCTCCAGAGCTATCTCACTCATTCGCTCGCTCACAGTTCATAACAAAAACTATCTGCATTCCAAATACCATGTGGGAGAAATTCTCCCATCGGGAGATTTCGAGTAATTGTCAACCAATAAAAGACTTGGTTCGGCCCTCTGGTCTGGGTCATGTGATTCGTTTTCATCACGTGATTTTCTGTTCTCTCTCTTTTGGTCCCTGTCCGCGGGGGAGTGTGGACGTCTGTGATGTATCTTCCCTGAACTTAGTTTATTTTCGCCAGAAATTTTCGCCAGAAATTTTCGACAGAATGGAGAATCATGCCCATCGTCAGTCCAGGAAGTGTTCCGTTTGCCACCTTCCAGTGAAGGGCCACCCTGGTCCGTGCGGCCCCGGCAAATGCGTGTACGAGAGAGCGGAAACAGACGAGGAATACTTTGCACGAATGAGAAACGAGCGCCAGCTGCAAGATAGGATTCGCAAGCTCCGGAAACACAGCAGAGTAAGTGAAATCGCGCGCAGTGCGTGGACTTCTGCCACTACAGATGACTCGGAAGATACACTTGGACCCAGGACCGAACCCGTTGCGGTCGAGCGAACCTTCCAGCCACCGAATTCCGCCAGTGAGTACCAGGCCGCCGAGGGGGATTGTAGCTATAGCGAGCCGCCGATGGTTTCCCGCCATACGTTCGCGTCAACAGGGGCCCGGGACGGGGAGTACTCAGAATCAAAGGACCCACAGCGGTGTACAGGGAAGAATCTGAAGTCATCCAAGAAGTTAGTGCGTGAGGTTGACCAAGTTCTGAAGGACTTTCCAGATCTGATATCGCGTTCTCAGGACGAGAAGAGCGGCAGGTACAAACGCTCCGCCGAGATCCCTGATGACTGCTTCTCGGATACCTTATCATCGATATGTAGTAGTGAAGAACCCTCGAGCAGAGCACGCTCGGCCCTGCCGCGCATTACAAGGCAACACAAGCATCGTCGAAAGCGGAGTCATAGCCGACTTCGGAAGGCAAGAACCCATTCACCTCACAGACGCAAGGCACGGAGTTACAGCCGCTCGGATACTTCGTCTTCTCGTTCGCGTGATAGGAGGAGTGGCAGGTACAGACGCTCCGTCGGGATTCAAGCCCAACCGTCGGATACCTCATCGCCAGGTAACAGTGAAGAAAACTTACCGCGCAGAGCACACTCGGCCCGGCCACGTAGTTTTATATCGAGCCAACACAGTAGAAAGAGGAGCCCAAGTCAGCCAAAGAAGGCAAGAGCCCATTCACTCCACAGACGCAAGACACGGGGCCAGCGTGGTTCGGATACTTCGTCTTCTCAGTCACGTTCAAGGGGCAGGCGCAAGAAATCAGGTAAGACCGGGCGCAACCGTACGATAAATGACTCTAGCTCAGCCAGTGTCAAAGTCGAATGGCCACAAGAACGGGCTCATTTTCCCGGTTATGGAAAACGTGGGGGAGTGACTTATGACGAGTTAACTATGCCAATGTTTGTACATGGTTACGTGAAAAATGTTATCGAGTCACATAGAGTTTCACATGTTGTTGAGGACAAGTTTATTCATCTGGCAGACTTGATGTTTGACGCAGTGTATCAAGATTGGGTCACAGTAAGAGAACTACATGCATCGATTCTGTATGGGTTGGAGCGGGGCACTTTGAGTTGGTCAGATGCCGACATGTTTGCCAGTATCAGAGACCGCCATTACCGCACAGAGGGTAGTGTTTCGCGTGGGAACAGCGGGAACATGCAAGGGGCGTGGCCACAGACTGGAGGAAGCGCTACATTCGAGTTTCCTAGGCCACGTTATTGTGGCGGTTTCCAGACGGGATCGTGTTCCCTACGTTCCGGACACTACAGTATGAGATGGAACAGCCCCGTACTACATGTTTGCAGTGCTTGTCTAGTTGTCCGCAGTATTCAAGAGCAACACGCAAGCAAGGACTGCCCGTTCAGGGATCCCGTGTTTCGACTCTCCCAAGAAATGCAAGCCAGGGTGGAATTCGGTCCCTCTGTCCTTTCATCTCAGTCCGACGCCGACAGCGGGCACAAACAAGGCGATCGGGTTACATCGGGTTGAGTCCAAGAGCGGGAACATGACTTTGAAGGCACACATGTACTGGTGAGATCTTCTGTGATTATACCTTAGCACAGAGAAAGTTTTTGCGGGACTATGACGAGTGACGTCTAGTAGATTCTTAGAAATTAGCTGTTTTATTATTGTGAAAACAGAATTGTATCAGCATCTTGAGGATGTTCCATTTAGAATCATAACTAAGCTGTCATTATGCTGACCACTTGAATACTTTTATTTCAAAGTAACTAAGTTCTAGAGCCCTAGTAGTTGGCACATTTCTTTCGTTTATATTTTATTATGATTATCCAGATTACATGTTGCCCGGATTGTGCTTAGACGAGTTCTAATGTAGAATGTAGTACCATGATCGGTATGGCTGATACTTATGTGACGGTGAAGCGAGCACCACATTACACCCGGACGAATTGCCTTCTAGCATGTAGACTTGTGTCAACCGAGACATGTCTGGATGGATGTGATAGTTTGACCATCGGAGAATTCTTGAGTGCCAGGCGGTAGGATGTATCATTATGTCTTGACAAGCTAACGGTTGTTGTCGCTGCAAGGAATTGGGCCCGACCGCGGGAGGGTTCTACCTTCGATGAACTGGGACAGTATGGCGTGTGAGTTTGTGTTGAACACGGGACGTTCAAGAGATAAAGAGTGGCTCCTGCGCGAAGGAGCTCTGGATAATCGTGGCTTTGTGCGATTCTGGTTGGAAGGTAGTGCAGTCAAGATCATTCAAGGACGGGAGAACCGAGTTGCGGACCACCTGTGTGCTGTCATCTTTCGCCTTGGCACTTTCAAATGTTCTATTCAGGACACGGAGATTTGATGCTTTCGCAATACCGGTACTTCAGGATTTTCCTCCCTGGAGTGCCCATTCTAATATGTGTGTACAGTCTTTCTTGTTGTGTTTTTTGTTACAGTGAAGACAAATCTACTCTACTCTACTCTAAATGTATATGTAATTACGAGAACAGGTTGGTCGGATACTATTTATGTCATACCTGTAACTACGTCTAATACACCAACATACTTGATAACGCACCTTCTGCATTTTATTTTCTATCAGATAAAGTATTGAGTTATTGGCGTATTAGTAGTACTATTATGACGTCACAGTATTTTGTAATATCGGGGAGAGTTTTGTTTTCTTGGTAATGTGGTTTATTTCAACTTGGACACAAATGTTATGTTATTTCATGTACCTATATTGTACCTTTGACTCAGAATGTATTTGATGACGAATCATGTAGACGAGTCTTGGACGTGTTTTAGATACCAGCCGTTATTCCTTACATAGTGGTAATGTGGTTTCTTTCAACAACGGACACAAATGTTTTCTTATGTCATGTACCTCTACCTTGTAACTTTGATTCAGAATGTATTCGACGACGTATCATGTAGACTAGTCTTGGACGTGTTTTAGATACCAGCCGTTATTCCTTACATAGAGGTAATGTGGTTTCTTTCAAACAACGGACACAAATGTTTTCTTATTTCATGTAGCTCTACCTTGTAACTTTGAATTATCATGTAGACGAGTTTTGGACGTTTTAGATACCAGCCGTCATTTTTTACAAAGTGGGTATGTGGGTTAGTGGAACGACGAACACAAATGTTTATGTTATTTCATGTACCTACGTTGTATCTTGACCCAGCATGTATTTGACGACGAATCATGTAGACGAGTCTTGGAGGCGTTTTGGATACCAGCCGTTATTCCTTACATAGTGGTAATGTGGTTTATGTTTTGGACACAAATGTTATGTTATCCCATGTACCTTTACCTTGTACATTAGATTAAGGATGTATTGACGACGGAGCATGTAGACGAGTCTTGGAGGCGTTTTAGATACTAGCCGTCTTCTCTTACAAAGTGGCTGTCGAAATGGAGCCTTCCGCCTTATCATGTTCAGTGGATTGCTAGTTGTTATATGGTTTTCTTGTCCCTACTGAAAACATCCGTACAGCAGATTGTTAGTTATCAATACTGCTATTTCGTTACTGTTACCGAAGTTGTCACTTAATGCTAGAGTAGTATTGTTATCCATGTTCAATTTGTTTTGCAACGTCTGCAGTTATATGTGGTGCTGGGGAGGTCAGGTTTTTGTCTTTTTGTTTTATTTATTTTTGATTTTTTTTGATCTATTTATTTTTGTCAGGAGGTTTGGCCTTTTCTTTGGCGTTTGTTTGGAAAAGTGCAACTACATTAAAAACTTTTCCCATTCTTGGCCAAACACTTCTGACTCTCTGTCTTTGTTGTTAGATAATTTGGGAGAAATTCTCCCATCGGGAGATTTCGAGTAATTGTCAACCAATAAAAGACTTGGTTCGGCCCTCTGGTCTGGGTCATGTGATTCGTTTTCATCACGTGATTTTCTGTTCTCTCTCTTTGGTCCCTGTCCGCGGGGGAGTGTGGACGTCTGTGATGTATCTTCCCTGAACCCACCACCACCCCAGCGCCACCTCAGTTAAATTTAAGTAAATAATTATAAGGTTTAAGATATTACTTCGGAAAAGAAAACCTGCGTTTGTTTGGAAAAGTGCAACTACATTAAAAACTTTTCCCATTCTTGGCCAAACACTTCTGACTCTCTGTCTTTGTTGTTAGATAATTACAATCTGTGAACCCAAATTATTCCACTCCGACGGGATGATGCAACTTCATAGGCGCGGAAAAATCCTGTAGAATTCCGGACAATTTTGCCAATCGGACGTATCATATACTGTTAGCCTAGCCCCTGAGATGTTTAAAAAAAAACCTAAAACCACCACATCCTCACCCATTTCACGAAGGTTGAGTTCTGCGAACGCTTGTTTTGTTTGCGTTTTCAATGCTATTCTACATAATTCCGTGTCTGCCCTCCCCCGAAGGAATAGTTCGCGCCAACTTTCAAAAACTAAATTGACCAACCACATCTCATAATTAGCATAATGACATACAGTCAGCATATTAAACCTACAAGATCACATATGTATTATGTTATACATATATATATATATATGCACTGCATTTTGCCTGATCATAAACGATCAGATCGCAGTCTCGGTAAGCACACCCAGAAAGCTGTCGCCACTTAGAACTCGGGTTGCATCGTCAGGAAGCGGTAACGTCTTGAGTCGTATCTTAAGAAAGCGGTAACGTCTGCAGAGGTTGCGCGTGAGTAGGGATATCTGAATTTTGCTTAAGCTTGCGCCTCCAATTCTGAGGTAGCTATTTTCATTAACAAAATGGTTTGGGCGTGTCCTTTTTTTCAACAGTTTCAATTTACCAGATAGACTGCTCCTTGGTTTGTAATTACTCTGTTTTACATGAATACTTGTAGTTGTTTATTGTCCCTGATGACATTTTACACAGAAAGATGGGTGAATCCTAAAGTATAATATCTCAGGTAAAACATTTCATGAACAAGCATGTCTGAAAAGTACACGTCAGCAACAAGCCCAGCTAATACAGTAGGTAGGGACTTCAAAGCTCCGTGTGATTGGATTTGTCTGTTGCTCCCAGACTCCTACACGGCCCTCCACGGGCGTTGGCTGGAGGGAGGGAGGGAGGGTAGCAAGGGGGGGGGGGGGGGGGTATGTTTGTGGACGGGCATCCATTGTATGCGGTTCAACAATTTTGTTCGTTCTGCTCGGATATCAGGATCATGCCGATAGTATGGGGTGGGGTATCGACGTTATTTCAGGATTGCTTAATCTTTGACTTTCAGTGTGTATCTAAACATTCGCAGTACTTGCTGTAACGTGGCATGTTAGATGAAGATGTCTCAAGGAAACAAAAGTTGTTGTGAAGAAACATCTCAAATATGCGATGTACGTCTGTGGTGCGCTTATGTTCCAAACCATGCAGTTCTTATTAGTCGGTTGCCTTGACGATTGGATTTTCACATAAGAGGAACGCGTAAGCTGGTGCAATTGGTTGATTGTATTGATGCAATATCCAGGCAGAAGAAAAGGTCAGGGGTTAATTTATTGATACTTTGAGTCGTTTTCTGTGTTTCGACGGCGCTATGACATAGCCTATGTAATGCTGTACGCTTTCTTTACGAGGAATCCTCACGCTTGTGTGTTAGATAACCATTACCTCCATGAAAAAGGGTGGTATAGTTTTGGCTCCGTGTGTCTGTGTGTGTGTGTGTGCGCGCATCCAGTGCAATAACCTCAGGATGGATTGTGATGGTATTGAGTATGTGGGTAGGTGTTCTTCACGCAGCGGTCAAGGCCAATTTTGGGCCTCATGGTGGTTGGCCTGAGTACGGCAGCAGAACTTTTTTTATATCGTTTGCCCTGGATATGCTGTGATCCTGATTTTCAGAGGTGCGAGGGGTGATCAATAAGTTCTCGGCCTAACCCAGAAATAATAAGCACAACTCAAATTTTGAGGCCCAACTTTATACTATGAAGCCTTTTATCAATATCCTCCACAATTACAAATCATTGGAGTCATTACTTTCCAGGTATTCGTTTTTTTCTAGATTAGAATGTGAGTGGCGAGAAAAAGAAGGGTGAAGTGTGATCAGACAATTTGACCCGCACACCTCAGGTTGCAGATCAATTGTCCACTTTTTTTCGTTATCCCTTACCTAACGTTACTGGGTGTCGCCTGCAACGTAATGATCACAATAATTTGAATTTTGGTATACATTTATATAAGATTTTATACAATTACGTGGGATTATCAATAAGTCCTCGGTTTTACGGAGAAATAATAAGCACAGCTCAGATTTCGAATCATAGATGTCAAGTATAACGTCTTATATAAATCTGTACCAAAATTCAAATCATTGTGATCATTACTTTGCAGGCGACACGACACCCAGTAATGTTAGGTAAGGGAGAAGGAAAAAAACGTGGACAATTGACCTGACCTGATGTGGCGGGTCATCTTGTGCTGCTGGAAGTCAGACACCCATTTTTTTTACTCACCACTTACCTTCTGATTTGAAAAAAAAACCGAATGCCTGGAAAGTAATGATCGCAATGATTTGAAATTTGGCGGAAATGGATAAAAGGCTTCATACTATGAAGTTGTGCCTCAAAATTTGAGTTGTGCTTATTATTTCTGGGTTAGGCCGAGAACTTATTGATCACCCCCCGTACCTACTTGTAGTGTAAGGAAGAAGGTTTCGGCTCCAGCCCCTAGCAGTTTACTCGGGAACCGCAGGGTGTTTTGCTAAACTTTTTCAGAGGGATAACTGAGTAAATTGATATTCGGTATGCAGGTAGCAAAGACAAAATATATATATAATGGGTAACAAATTATGCAAATCAGTGCTAAATTCACATAATGAATTGAGAAAATCTATCATTCCATTGTTTTCCATTATAGAAGTGATAGTTCGCCCATTATAGAAACTAGTGCTTAATTTGTCTTCGAAACAAAAGTGTACAGGTTTCAAATCACAGCAGGAGTTATTGTTTACCATAAAGACAGACACTTTCCTGATTGCCGTGGCTCTGCTTGGCCCCGGGTTAGATTACCATAATGAGTTTTCCCTCTAGCGCCACTACCAGGAATGTGCATTTAAGATTTGGAATAAGTATCATTCAAAATAGATTATACCACTTCTAACCTTTATAAAAAATGGAAAACGAATTATTGATTAATCATGGTTTACTTGTATTACCTGTAATTTACTTTCATATCATTGTATTGATGTATGTATCATTGTATTTATTTGTCTTTGTAACAAATAAATGTTGAGCTCCCTTGGAAATCAGTCTGACTGACAACCCAACCCAATTCAGATGTTTTTGGTGAAATCTGGGCAGTTTAGGTGTGGCTAAGGCAGGCAAAACTCTGTGCTTGTTGATTAGCTTAAAAATACCTTTGTCCATTTCGAGGCTTTCCGCATCCCCATTGGATGGTGGAATGATCGTCCGTATGCCATTTGGAGCCGTGAGGACCAGTGATCTGAAGACTAACCGTATAAAACCTGTCGGAATTACTGATAACTCGTACGTGAACGACGAATGGAACTTTCAGGCTCTTGGGACATAGCACCCCCCACCCCACCCGCAACAAAACATTTAGCTCCTGTAACTAAAACAACAGGAGTTAATTGACTCATTTGCATTAACTGTGTCTTAGCTTTGTTTCCCATTGAAATCCGAAATTTTCTTCAGCTTGACTTTGCCTTACCTTTGTTTTCTATTGGAATCCAATTTTTTCAGTTTTTTCCAGATCACTTCACTTACGAAAACGAGTGGATGCTGATTGAAACGTCTGGCCGTTTACAAAATCATAGCCAGTTGCTGTTGAGTAACTACATTTCGCATCTTATCACCTGGATGTCTAATATCCACCGACGTAATGTTTGTAATCCTATAGGAAAGTGGAGGAAAACGAAGTTCTCATTATCTCAATAATCAAACCTTTAGACCACGCATAAAAACTTCCCCTTAAATGCTAACCTGATCTGACAACTTTTATCAAGCGCAATTCTGACAGATTTTATTCGGTTAGTCTTCAGATAGCCCCTGATCATTGGTCCTCGTGGCTTAAACGGCAGACTGACGTTTCAAAAATCATATCCAGTTGCTTGAGTTACTATTTTTTGGATTACATACATTACAGACATACACGGGAACTGTTTAGTCTCACCCATAGAACGACCAACAGCGATCCCAACATCAGTCCATACGCTGTTACACACGAGCTAACCATGCCTTATAAAGGTAAAGCTGAAACCCATAGCGGACAGGGAAAGGACACTATTCAACCAAACAGTGATACATACATGTGCAATGCCTTAGCAGGACGTGATAGACCCGAGAACAGTGCTGAGGCTCCAGCCCTTTCCGGGGGCGGCGGTACCATGTGCGAGTCTCCAAATCCTCCAAGCGAACAATCCGTGCACATGAACCCCCTGTCTAACCTCACGTATGAGCACATGTACAACCCGTGGCCTGCTGACCCCGTGCGTGCACGTGACGCATCCAACCCGGTGTACGGGCCTGACCTGGAGGCCTCCAACCCGGTGTACGGGCCTGACCTGGAGGCCTCCAACCCGGTGTACGGGCCTGATCTGGGCGCCTCCAACCCGGTGTACGGGCCTGAGCTGGGCGCCTCCAACCCGGTGTACGGGCCTGATCTGGACGCCTCCAACCCGGTGTACGGGGCTGAGCTGGGCGCCTCCAACCCGGTGTACGGGCCTGATCTGGACGCCTCCAACCCGGTGTACGGGGCTGAGCTGGGCGCCTCCAACCCGGTGTACGGGCATGACCTGAACGCCTCCAACCCGGTGTACGGACATGACCTGAAGGGCCAGGGCACGGATCCTGATACTGACTTGCGACCAGCTAGCATGGAGCCATATGCCATCAGATATCAGGACGAAGATGCTGATGATGACAATAGCCTGTCACACGAAATGCAAGCTGCTGGCACATCCGGGAATGATGCTGACACTTCAGCCCCACGAAGAGATGACAGGAACATGGGCGGCACTCGCAAACCCAGGCACGCACAGGGTGATCGAAACGGTCCTAGGGAAGCAGATGGCGGTAAGTTGATATACCTACATACTTCAATTAAATTTCAAGGGTAATCAAGTAAGTTTGTTTTTCTGGTGAACTTGCGCGTGTATCCGCTCAGTGCGTGTACTTGTTTAATACTTCCTGTGTATTCTACCAGAGGATGATAACCGTCATTTTTCCGTCAGGGGGGTGAAGTCTCCATGTCAACATCAGTGAACTTGAACATGCGATTTTATTAGTATATTTATACGTTACACCATATGGGAGGTGTGGCTTATATAGGAGAAGGGTGTCCATTTGCCACGGTTGCGCTTGTGTTCTTAATAAAATCATACTACAAGTGTTAATGGATATATATTTCTAATTTTAAATTCTACCTGCTTGAAAAAAAGCAGGTCTTGTTTTTGGTGGGGATCTTTGTGATTCCGGACCAATATCTTTAGAACCTCTGGATGGATTGCGGTCACGTTTGCTATGGGGATAGATATTGTGAGCCATTGTGCTATAGCGCGCATTAGAAGTTTGCTGCAGTTTTGTGGTTCGTTTACACCCCCTTTTTGGCAGGAGTAAAGTGGTTTATAGTTGACCTGGAAAATGAGGTCAGTTTGTTAAGGCTGGAGGCGGCACACCCGCACCAGCTGGGTGCAATTAGAGTTTAGTTTCAGTGCCCTGCAGTCATTATGGTTCCATCAGGTTGTATGCAATGTACATCAACAAAAGTGAATGTTAACTCCATGACAAATGGAGGTCCTGTTTTTGTTTTTTGATGTCTTGTGGTATATATCAGTTTGTTGCAGTTTGTGGTTGTTTAAGAAATATAACTGTGTAACTGTGACCATTCCTGTCACCTCTGTATGGAATGAACTACTATACACATTAGGGATATGTGCCAGGTGCAGGTACCTAGATGTAACAATAGGAAATAAAAATGAAATGCTAAGGTCATTAAGAAAGTCGTAGTTTTCGATCTTACCGTTTACCTTAGGTACATTATATAAGAACAATGATGGAATAATTTTGCCAAACGTCAAACCATATCACCCCACAACACACCATAGGAAACCATCACAAAACAAAATATTTCATGCAGGTTTGAGTTTTCAGACTCTTGTTTCATGTTGTATTTTGATTTCAAAAAGTCTTGAAGTGACCGTTCTCCTTAATTCATACCGCTTACACCATTTTAATTTTCCTCCAGGCATCACACCCATGCAGCAGACTGATTTTCAGGCACGAGCCGACGCCGCTGCGAGTGTACCCAACCCTATGTACGCCTCCAGAGCAGGTAAAACTTTATCATCCTGTGTCAGATTCTTCGTCCGATTGCCGTACGATAACGAACTGATTGCGTTCCTGAGTCGCGAAGGTGCCATACAAGCTTTAGCTGTCTTGTTACGAAAGGACTGTCTTAGATGCTTGTCGGTGGTTGGTGAGTTTGAAGAATGACTCTCTGATGGTGCGATAAACAATAACATGAAAATGGTGTCAATTTGCCACAATTGGTGTTCTTAATAAAATGATACTACCATAGCTAATGGATATATATTTGTTCAAATTATGTTGTATTTTGATTTCAAAAAGTCTTGAAGTGACGGTTCTCTTTAATTCATAACGTTGACGCCATTTTAATTTTCCTCCAGGCACCACACCCATGCAGCAGACTGATTTTCAGGCACGTGCGGACGCCGCTGCGAGTGTACCCAACCCTATGTACGCCTCCAGAGCAGGTACAACTTTATAATCCTGTGTCAGATTCTTTGTCCGATTGCCGTACGATAACAAACTGATTACGTTTCTGAGAAGGTGCCATGCAAGCTTTAGCTGTCTTGTTACAAAAGGACTGTCTTAGATGCTTGTCGTTGGTCGGTTCTGTCATAACTGTTCTGCTTGATAACTCTACGACTTCAAAATCGTAAGACAAACTTCGACGGATGTGACGTCATGACATCTCGCTATGACACAAACTCGACTTCAAAACAGACAAATCTGATTTCTTAAGGAGTCGATCGACGTCATTTTAAATCATCAAACTACAACAAACGGTCCAACAACTTCAAAGAGCACATCATGCAATATTTTTTTTTTTTGGCAGACTGCTTCCTTTCAAGAACAATGTTTGGTGACAAGGCGTCAAATGTGACCCGTAGCAATATTGTTTATTTGTTTTAAAGAGGTAGTCATAATTTCAATATAGACAAGATCAGTTAGTCATTTTTGTGTTAACAAAAACAGAAATAAATAAAATGCTAGACAAGTAAATAAATATATTGTTTCCTGAATTTACTTGTACCGTCCGTGCTGTTGATCTTACCAATCTACATATGGGTTCTGTCACTAATTAAATAAATTCCTACTAATGGTTATTAGGTAATTTATTGTACTGTGTGTTATTTTCGATTTGCCTATTGCGGATGAAAATTAAGCTGCATACGTAATTTCTAGCACGAAACTTGGACTTACCCAAATTCTTGACTGTCCATTTCCGTTCTTTGTCAGTCTTTGTAATTCTTTAAAAAAAGCCTGGAGTTGTACAGTCAAGACAGTCGTGTGTAATTTTCGTGTTGAAAATTAAAGTTTAAAAAAATTCCTTGTTTTAAATCCTCTTGTTTTCTAACAGACCACCAGTACCCGGGTGGAGCAAGCGGCTGCCGTGCTCTCTGTAGCTTCATCCGCTCCCGGCTTACCTACATCGCCACGGGCATTGCCGTGCTGCTGGGCCTAGTCGCTTGGGGGCTTGTCCTTCTGGCGTTCATCAACAATGAGGTAAACGCCCTTGTATCACAAAAGTCTGTTGGAAAGCAATTTTTACGACACTGCTTGTGTTCTGTTTATTGAGTCATCAAGTCAGAACTTTCCGCTATTCAATCGTGTTTTTTTAACGTTTGGTATTCTGACGTACATATATTCCTTTATCCATTCGTAGGAGATATCTGAACAAACCACCACTGTTGACGTTCAGACCACCACTGTTGACGCTTTGAAGCGCGCTCAAGACAACATGACTACCACTGTTGACGTTCAGACCACCGCTGTTGACGCCTCGAAGCGCGACCATGACATGTCCACCACTGTTGACGCCTTGAAGCGCGACCAAGACAACATGTCCACCACTGTTGATGCCTTGAAGCGCGACCAAGGCGACATGCGCCGACTGTCCACCACTGTTGACGCCTTGAAGCGCGACCAAGACGACATGCACCAAGTGACCACCACTGTTGACGCCTTGAAGCGCGACCAAGACAACATGTCCACCACTGTTGATGCCTTGAAGCGCGACCAAGGCGACATGCGCCGACTGTCCACCACTGTTGACACCTTAAAACGCGACCTAGCCAAGGAGCGAAGCCGAACCACCTTGGAGCAACGTCTTGACGAGACGAGTAAGACACCAGGTGAGTTGGTTTCAGTTGTTTTGTGTGCTGTTTGAGATGGTCAACATCATTAGTATAAAAAATGTGGCAGTGAATAATCATTGTCATGGCGACGGCTTTAGTGTGTGTTAATGTACGTTTGTTGTTTTGTGTGTTTTAGTATTCGTGTTACATCCCTTGACCAAGCTTTACATGAAGATTGTTTTATGCGATAAATGCTATTGTATCATTTTCTAGTAACGTATACACTTCTACCAAAATTTTCTGTTAGCGTATGTAAATTTTACCCAAATTCCCATGATTGTTTTTAACTTACGTAGCTGCCAAATATCGCAAGTATTAAATTCCTATCATTTACTACTATGGTATTATAGTGCTTTCTCATTGATATATTCAAATGGTATTATAGTACTCTCTCATTAACATATTCAAATTAGGAAGAATTTGAATAATCAATGTCTTTCTATACTTTTCATTTACGTATGTTATGTGTTTGAGTGTCCTATGCAGTGGATTTATAAACTGCCAAATACCAAAAATCATTACGATCCCTCAATACCTTCCCGAATTATTCTCCTCCAAAGAGATGAGCAACTTTGCACGCAAGGAGAATTCTGGGAATTTTTGCCAA
Source organism: Branchiostoma floridae x Branchiostoma belcheri (assembly GCA_019207045.1). Taxonomy (NCBI): domain Eukaryota; kingdom Metazoa; phylum Chordata; class Leptocardii; order Amphioxiformes; family Branchiostomatidae; genus Branchiostoma; species Branchiostoma floridae x Branchiostoma belcheri. The sequence goes on from CM033031.1 coordinate 2,748,507, forward strand.
TCGGACGTATACTGCACTGTTATGCTAACCCCAGAGTTGTCGCCCAAAACAGCATTGACTATCATCATCCAATATGTGATACTTTTCGTGATATTATATGTTAGAAAGAATATAGATAATGATTTAAAATATAACGATTGTTTGGGAAACAACCGTTGTATTTTTCATTATTTTGATTTCCTCCACCCATTAGGAGACCATGACTCCCGTAACAGTGAGCCATTCCTCTTGGTCGGTGATCGTGAGAAAGAGATTATCATCCAAGTTGACATCACTGCCGGATCAAAGGTCACACTTCCACTGGAAGGTGTCGGTCAACCCTACGCCCTGGACTACGACCCGCTCACCGACTGCGTGTACTGGTCAGATTTTCGTAACAAAAACATCAAACGGGCTCGTCGTGATGGAAGTGGCATGGAGACTATCATAGACATCGGCTATCGTAAGTTATAAATTGCCAATGTAATCCTTAAATTCAAAGTCCGAAGTAAGCATTTCAAAGTGATAGATCTGATTTTAGGTCAGCCAAAATCAGAAAGCAATATTCAGAAATTTTTTGAGAAAGCTGTGTCCAGACGATCTCAGTGAATGTGAGTATCCTGCTCTTTGTTATTTTGTTGATGTGGGAAAAGGCGAACTTTTAATAGAATACAATTCTAGAAAAGAATGTTGCAAAAAACTGGCTTAGGACACAGAGAATGAGCCAGATCCTAACGTTTGGTTGGACATCATCTGTATACGGTTGGAAGACCGCAAATGTTATATTATCTGTACGTCTGCTCGGAGATTAGTATGCAATCAAAGTTAACAGAAACGGAGTGACTGCATGGTGGTCCTAGTTACACATTTCTGGGCTGAGATGTGCCGGTCTATCGGCAAACCCCAGCATCTTTGGGGAATCTGTGTACACTGTTTATTCTATATATTGTTTATTTGTTTCGCACTTAGAAAAAAAAAAAGAAAAAAAAGAAATATAAAGGAACATAAAAGTACAAGAGAGGTCAAAACCTATTGCTTATACGAAGGCCTCCTTTTACTAACTTAATACAATTTATATAGATTAAACAATAGAAATAAGTATGAGTAATAGAAAACGTACACAGCAACACTGTTGTGGACTACTCTAAATATCAATATTTTTCACACGTAGAACAACATTTCAAAGATTCCAACATAAGTGTGCACTTTCAAGCATTTCCTTCTTTTTACTTAATGGTCACCACGTAACAAGACCTGAAGGCCACTCAAGGTTACGGGTTACGTTGTAACTGTAACAACATCTCTTCGCCCTAGGTCAGAAACATCATGATTGAGACCAGCCCAATTGCTCACTATGTGTGAGGACTAACTGACCCAAAAGGCGAAGCAGGGGTTACAAGGGCTGTTCGGGAGATTCCCTACCCCTATTTGGACCGGAATGGTTTGATCCGCTCATGTTTGCACATGTGGCTCGTTCTTCAACGTGCTTGGGGTGTTGCTCTCTCCGAACACGGGACCTCCATTTGACGTCCTATCCAAAGGACGGCCCTAGCCGAAGCTAGGTACTCATTTTCACCTGAGTAAAGTGAGGAAAGTCCTCTTAAGTGCAGCTGGATTCGAGGTCACGAGGCAAACGCACTGCCAAGGTGCTACATCATGGTTCCTGTTATTCGTACAGTGATCAATTACACAGGAACGTCCTCATATTGCTCTTTTCTGCAGCTGCCTGGAGTCTGGCATTGGACCAAGCTGAGGGAAATATCTACTGGTCTGTCAATGGCGCAGGCCCTATCTCTGTAGCAAAGAAGGACGGATCGTCCGCTAGGACACTTCTGACGTCACCAGCAACCAAAGGCACCAATCAACTGGTCCTCGACCCCAGGAATGGGTGAGTAAAATGCATTTCTTCATTGACAAACACAATTGTAGTTATAGTGACAAAGTTTCATGTATTAACGTTCCCATGGTGAATACTTTCCGTCTCGATCACCCCGGCTGAAGTGGTAACAGACTGAGTGTAAAAGTTCGTTGGGAGAATTCTGTGAGACATGTCTTTGCTGGGCTGTGATGGCCCTTGATACGGTTTTTCTCCAGTTATATATATAAAGGATTGACCTTTTTTATCGCTTATTGGTGTTGTATGGTCATAACTGCCCTTCTATCTCCACTTTTCGTTCTAATGATGCGCACGTTTATAGGGTTACTATAATCTGAATAATCAATGGGAAATTATATAACACCTCGTTCGGGAACTTTTGGCATTTCATACCTGTGGCAGAAGGAAGTCGGGTTAAGGTAAATCTCATGAAGCGTTGATTACTCAGTAAACCAGACAATGTCATGCATTTCATATGAGCTTCCTTCCTTCTCTTGCGCTGTATACTGTATATGGATTTAATTTCGCGGTAGCGGGAAAAATGACTGTTCGCGGTGGTTTTAAGTTCGCGGTAGCACCAAGCACTTTACTCTCTTACTACCATGGAAAAATGTTTGCGGTGGTTTTAATTTCGCGGTGAAGTGCCAACATTTCTGCATTTACAGTATATAAATTAGGTGGTGTGCAATGAGATCATTTTATATTAGCATGAAAGCTCATCTGTGTTGATAGAATACATATTGAAGTTTTTACAACTGTAGTGCAGCACAAATTCTTCTCACCTCGAATTTTCAGTCGCACTTCCGTCGACCTTCTTCAGGAGTGACGATTCAGTTACTCTGATCACGTGACTTGGAGACACGTGACTCGAGTAACGAATCATAAAAGCCTGGCAGACGATATCGGCCCCCGTCTCTGTTGAGTGTCAGCTGATGTGCTCTTATGTAGATGGCCTCCTTTACCCCCCTCGCAAAGTAATCCGATTCGGTGTCCAATATTTCTACTTTGTCCAAGCTGATGAAATGTCCGGGTGACTCAATATGAATGTGTTGTGATACCTCCGACGAGGCCGAACTCTTTCTCCTGTGCTCCAAGAACCTAGTCTTGAGCGAGCGCTCAGTTTCCCCAATGTATGATTCCTGGCAGGGACCACGGGTATTTCTTCCCTGACACGGGATGTGGTAAATTATGCCACACTTGTCCTCCTTCTTTGTTTTGTCTTTTGGTGCCACCAGTGACTGTCGTAGGGTTCGCGTAGGTCTAAAACAGGTCTGTATGTTGTGGCTCGTGAAAATCCTACGGAGGTCTTCCGAGACGCCCTTCACATAGGGCAGGACGACCAACCCTCTGTTGTTCTGGCGCGTGGCAGGGTTCGGGTTGTGGTCACGGGGAACAGTGGACCTGGGTGCCGTGGCTTTGTTTATAGCCCAAGACGGGTACCCACACTGCTTGTGTTATGTGTAATGTTTCTTTTTGTCTGTTGAGCGGGTCAGTGATAATAGTGTTGGTACGGTGTAAAAGTGTTCTGACTATGCTAAGTTCAAAAGTGTTCTCACTCCTGAAGAAGGTCGACGGAAGTGCGACTGAAAATTCGAGGTGAGAAGAATTTGTGTTGCACTACAGTTGTAAAAACTTCAATAGATCATTTTAGTTACGACTTAACGTACATAATTAACGAGATGATGTACAACAAAACAGCAAATTTCCAAACACCTCGCGGAGATTAATATTTCTGTTTGCTGGGCTTTTTTCCACAGACTCATGTACTGGAGGAACTATCTTACAGAGAGGATTGACCGAGCTGCGATGGACGGCAGTAACCCAACCATCATCATCAAGGGTGTGGACAGTGCCGGCCCCCTTACAATAGACTTCAAAGGTGAGGAAACAGACTCTAGTTAGGGGCGTGTTGCCAATATGATCATGTATTTTAAGGCACATGAATGATTAGTCAAGTAAGTAAAACAAGTTTGGAAACTTTTGTTTAGTTAGTATTGATCAGTATATTTGTTCATCCCATTTAGAGGATCGGCTGTACTACAATGATCAGTGGTACGGCATCTACAGCTCAGACCTGCTGGGCAACGATATCCGACAAGTGCTGTATGAACACGGGAAGTGGGTTGTAGGAATCGCTGTTGATGAGGACTTCGTCTACTGGTCGTCTATCTGGAGGAATTCATCATCATCATCCAATCAGGGAAAAGTCGGAAAGTGAGGAAATCCCCTTTATTTACTGAAAACAGTTTGTAGTGAGAAATCTGTAATTACCTGATGAAATTCTGCATCATAATCTACATGATATGTATGTATCTTGTGTGTACATATCTGGTAGTACTGAGAGCCGATATACTAATATTTGCATGAAATAAAATACTAAAATATCCCCAAATACATGCATATACATGTTGTATGCAGATCAAAATCGGTATAAGAATACATGTCTAACGTTTTGAAGTCCTATTTTTACACTCTTTATCTAAGTATACGCATTTATATCACGAAAGACATGTTTTGTTCTACACCTCCAGGCTGTCCAAGTCCGGCCTGACCAAGACTGTGCTGGTGGATGGCCTGAAGGTCCCAGGCGGCATCTACCTGTTCACGGCAGCACCTCCTGGCGTAATCAATGGTAAGTACAACTCCTGACAGATTCACCACTATTAGTACCTCCATCCTTGTATCAACATGTTCAGGTCTTTAAACTGTCTAAACATGTTGTTTTCGATTATATGATACATGGATTTTTATTTACGCATGCGTTAAGTACGAGCAAGACTAGGAGTAAAGATATTTCTCATTTCATGACACGAACTAGATTTTCACGACTTCATACCTTCGCCAAATGATATCAACATTTTCCAGTGAATTGATACAAAAAACTCTCCATTAATTATGCAAATAAGGTCCTCATTTGCATAGCTTGTCTCCGTTGCGTAGCTTCTCTATCCAAATAGCATAAGTTGTTCAAAGAATGAAGTTATGCAAAAGTGACATTTGCATAATCGGCGTCTAATAATGTTCAGCTCACTTAGCTTCATAATGATGGCAAGAATGAAATTCCCATCATCTAGAGTTATGGAATTATAGCATTTTCTCATTAATTATGAAAATAAGGTCTTCATTTAAACAATTGATATCCATTACAATTTCTCAGTTACATATGTGACAAGTTCGAGAGTCCTATTGTGCATACAGTTGATTTTAGAATTTCCTTATTAGTCATGCGAAACATCTGTTGATTTGCATACTTATTTTATTAATATGTAAATCATTACTCAGTCATCTACATACCAAAAATCATGAAGGTCCGCTACCATGGTCTTGAGTTGTTCTCGTCCAATTGCAAAGTCTAAGACAAAATAGACACCTGCGATTTAAAAAAAGATCCTATAGGGGGCCAAAACGTACAGCAGTTAAACTCTGCCCCAAAAGCCCAAAAACATGACCACAGCATGTTCGTAAACACGAGATGGAAACTTGGAGATCGTTGCCATGGCAATACAATTTATTATACTATTTGTGTGCTTTAGGTTTGACAGCAGGGCAACTGTAACGATATGTTTTTTAAAAAGTTAAGGACCATGGTCTGAAATAGATATGGTGGTTTCTCAGTGTTTTATCCTGCCAAACCTCCTATTACTGTTATGAGGTGCGATTGTTTTATGACCAAATATCGTTAAGTATTCACCACACTATACATTATTGTTAAAATCATGTCAAAAACACATTCCACACATCACATCCTTGCTAATTCTGTTCCTTTTTTCCAGGACGTCCATAGACGACATGTGAAACTCTCACCGCTTCTGTACAGCGGCTCTCCGGGCATCGGAAGTTAAGTAAAACTGATCAGTGCAACGTGAAATCTGGATTATAACAATAAGCTAAAATAGCATCTCTTTTTTAAAAAATTCTCATTAGTTTATTCAAAACTTGGATGCTCTGCAACCTCAACTTGTAATAATCTTGTCCTGGGTTCGGCCCTAATCGTCTGATTATGAAAGTGTTAAAGACAAAATGCAGGTTATTGGAAGCAACTCGCAAGTTGGCTCTATTGCATGTCCAACACCACCCTGGACTTCTCAATTGGTTATGACGTTGTTGAACTGCTTGAACGGAAGCAGAATGTTTGGTCTGCATTTAGATCTGACTCTATCTCTGAATTAGCATATCAAAAATCTAACAACAAAACAAGAACATAAGTTGATAAGTGCTAGACAATATGCTGTCAATAAACTTGTTATCCAAGCCTTAGTTCTGCCAGTCATTAACTACTGTGCACCGTTATAGGAGGGGTCACAGTCAAAAAAGCTTCATCAGGTATTGTAAAACTGAGCCTGCAGGCTCGCAGTGGAATGATGTACAGGTCACTGGAATGCATTCTGCTTCAGGCAGGTTACTGGTAAGATCGAGGAGACAACCTAAGTGTAAGTTCTTTAAAACTATTATTTAGAATTGTTGTCACAGGTGAGCCAAAGGACACCAGATAACACTTCGTGCACGTTTATTTACGCCATACGCCAAATAGCAGTATGTGAAATATATATAGAATCCAACACGGTGTATTCCGTATCACCCGAGGTGCCAGCCCGACCGCGGGTAGAATCGCCCGACGGCCGAAGGCCGGAGGGTGATCCGACCCGCGGGAGGGCTTGCCGCTTGGACCGAGGTGTATTTTATTTATGTCATACCCACCTGATAAAACACATATTTGGATATTTGGATTTGAAATGCACCATACGTTGAGAAAGTTGCTGCCCTCGAACAAACATTGATACAACAGCAATGTTCCAACGTCCGAATCAGGTATTCGAATTTTCGACTGCGCCACTCTGACGTGCGCAGAGTATGTTCGAATTATTCGATTGAAGCCTGTGTGATACAACTTCGAAGCCTGTGTGGTACGGCTTTTTATCACACGGTCCGGAACACCTGTATCGAGCGTTATCGCGGCCCAGGTATGACATAAAGTTACAAACACGTGGATGAAGGTTAGACATCCAGGTAATAAAATACGCAAAATAGCAGTTACTGAAGCAGCTGGAAATGATTTCGGAAAACGGTCAGACTTTTCAGTTAGCATCCACTACCTTTCATCAGTGTCGCTGACGTTTGGCGTATCTTATAAAAACGTTTACCCCATACGTCGACAACCTACCTAGCGTGTCTTATTACATGGATTTCTAATCTCCATCGATGCATGAACGTCATACGTACTTCACAAGATGGTCAATGTATAATTGGCCTTGGCTGCCTAAAACAAAATGCAAAAATTAAGAGGACAAAAAATCGTATACAGAGTTGCGAATCTTTGGAATGACCTGCCGACTGATATCAAGATTTTGGATACAAATGTCAACAGTTTATGGCCAGAGTCAACATGAAAGGCAAATGATTTAAGACTTTTGATGTGTAATTCGTAAGTATTAATTACATTGGAATTGTCTTATCTGCATAATAGTGTTGTGTATTTTTATATATGTATTTGTATAAACCCTTGAAGATTAGCCCCCTGAGGGCTAAATTATATGTCTATAAATGTTTTATTATGGAAAACACTGAATTATTTATAGAATTTTCTCATCAGCTGCAAAATTATATTCATATTTTGCATTTAATTGTGCACATCTTTGTACTCAATTTCCTCCTTGACGTATCAAAACCGCACCCGTGGTTCCAGCGCAGGCAGCTTCCTTGCATCAAGTGCTAACTGCCACCGAAAAATCAGGACCGGTGCATGAGTCAGCGGTTACTACGGAGGGTGGTGCATGGCTAATGTTTCGATGGCCGCAGTAAGAAAGAAGCACTTTTTAAATGTGATTACTGTAGAATTATGTATAATTCATAACTATCTTTGTTATGGGTACATGGCATTTGTATATGGATACCCACTCAAGGGTTTCACTTGTGGGTGACGAACCTCATGAGCAATGGAGCAATACAACATATTACAGTACAATGTAAGTCAACCCTTAGTACCTCTTTTGAAGGGGGTGGTAGAGCATTCTGAATGTTACCTGAGTTTTGTATGACTGTTGCGCTCTTCGTAGGAAATGAAAGTAATGCTTAGATGATTAGTAATGCTATGTAGCTTTTTGGTGTAGAAATAATCAATTGTGTAATTCATTAACATGACGTAGTCTGAATAAGGCAGAGACTGTAGTGGGTGATCAAATGATGCCCGGTGTCAGGACAAATTTGCGCTCCTGCCAAGTATTTGTCCCAACACTGCTTGGGGTTTCAGGTATACATGATGGGAGAAAAATTCGTCACACCTGTGTGGCTGGGTAATTGCCAAGCAGACGTCTGAGTGGACTAACTATCTCAGGTCGCGATGTGGATGCTAACCATAACCCTTACACGACCCTCACCCTAACAGCTCAAGTTATTGAGGAATGGGAAAGTTATTTTGTCTTAACATTAATGGGCGTAGAGACGTTTTGTAACCAGTACCCATGATTCAGGGTGGCCACGTTCTTGCCTCAAACAATGTGATTTTGGTGTTGAACACAGAAAACGCCATATCTGTTACATGGTTACCCTACATAGTGTAGTAAGTCTAACATGTAAAATGAGTTGTAAGATGATTTTTGAAACTTTAATATGATCAGAACTGGAAGACGTCACTAAACATGTTCTTATTCTGCCTGAGTGAGTAAGAGTTATGACGTATTGAACATTGACCAACTTGAAGAAACATTTAACCTAAATGCGCTCTGTACAATTGTTCAAGAAACGTGAAATAATCCAGTCCATACGATTATTGTATGGTTCATAGTAATGAGCTTGAATGATACGCCTTGTCTTATGTAGTCTTTTAGATCTACATGACATTTAGTAAAATGTCATCTGTAAATGTATTTCAAGGAAAAAAGAAGGCAAAATAAAACTAGATGTCAGATTCAGCAGCATTTAACATTTACAGTTTACAGTACAAACGTATGTAACAACATTGAGTGATTGACTTATACATGAGGCCTTAAGCGGCTTGTTAAAGGAAAATTCTGTGTGTAGAAGGAAAAATCCTCTGGTAAAAGCACGTTAGGAATGCATTTTTGTAGTAATGGGTTTTAACCATATAGTAACTGAGATGGGTTTGAATCTGATCTGATGTTGAGCAGATACATGAAGAAGATAAGATTTGGATAAGAAGTGTGTGACTCGTCTGATGTACAAAAGGCTATACAGATACAGAGAAGGTTAACGAGGGATCTGAGTGTGTAAAAGGCCGTAGATGCTAATAAAAATTGTGTTCGTGATGAAAGTTTGTTGTGCATTTTCTATTTTTATTTCGTAAGTCTATATACATTGCACTACATGTGATTTCTACTCTCCAAGCAGAGGTTCAGCTTCGGTAGTTATGATGTGTTTTAGGCATTATTGTCGAACTTTATCATGATTTTGTACCGTTTTATTCATATCTGCGGGCCCGGAGCCGAACTTCTGCTTTGAGAGTATATGATTTTGAAAGGGGAGATAATGAATTAATACGAATCATACTAATAACAGCCTTCTACACATAATTTGCATTATAGTAAGGAAAATTACTATAGCGAAGTTATGAAATCGTCGAACTCTTGTTCTACTTAAATTAGCAAGAACTATTAGACGGGTAATCAGATAAAAGTCGATGTCCACAACTGGATAAACACGGAAATTCCCCATTTCTTTATCTAGTTGTAGAGATTGAATTATATTTATTATTGTCTACCTGGACTGTCTAACTTTCATAAACATAGTACAAATATTGGTATTGCTTTGCTGTGCCTTGACGTTCGTGGCACCCGTCAATCACGGTTATTGAGAAAGTACATATTGATCACATGACTAAAATGAAAAGTTTTAAAACCGAGCTCTAGTCACCACTGTGTGTGATGTTGTAGAAGTAAAAACGAATTTAGGTTGCAAAAGCATACAGGGTTATATTGTAGTACAGTTTACATGTTTACCTTAAATGTCAGGAAGGGTTTGCAACGTCTCTCCAGAGAAACACTGGATTCTATGACTACATTATGAGTTCTCACGTAGAAGCATTTTCATGTTTCTCCCTCCCAGCGCAAGTTCTTTTCCCAGAAAATTAGTCTGCTACTTGCGGAAAAGCAAAATGTCATTCGTCCCTCCCAATGTCACGTCATTTCCTTAGATAAAGGCCTTACGTCAGCAGACTAATCAAGGTATTATTTGCTATATTCATATGTTTTTCACAGTTAAACACTGCACAACGGTTCTCTACATAGTGCAGTCAGAATGTCCGAGCAAGCAGAGCCGGCCCGGTCCCCTTTCCCGCGCGCTGACCGCGGCCAAACCAGGCGGCCGCTGCCCCAACCCCCTCTTTTTCAATTTGAAGGCGCTTCTGACCAGCGGCAACAGAACCAAGAAACTTCTCCAAACACGTACGCAGAAGCAGAGAGAGTGTACTACACAATCAAGGATGAAGATCTGCCGCCTTCTTTACGTAGGGTTGGGCGGCAGCAGGAGTTACCCCAGGGGGAGGTGGAAACCAGCGGGCCGCCGTCCCAGCCCCCTCCTGTCCATCGGGGTGGTTCCCGCGGGCGTGTCCGTCATGGCAACGGCGCTTCTTACAAGTCACAAGAAGAGCAAGAAACATCTACAGACATCCAGGAAGATGCCGAAGAGGTGAAACGTTACGAAAGGTACACCTCTGCAGGTAGACGACGCTTTTGTTACATACATTTTTCAGTAAAATATAGACATTTATTTGTAAAATCAACAGAACTTTTTCAACTAGAAATCGTGTTTGATCACCTACAGATACATATATTTGCAGCATCTGGCAATAGTTAGGGTTTGAAATACATGTCGACCAGAAAAAATATATTCATTTGTTGAAACTTATGTACAAAGTTGTAATCAGATTGTGCTGCTCGACCGTCGAGCTTATTCTATGACACTGACACAAATTTTCAATGATTATTTGCCTCAAATTCTAAATGAAAGCTGACTATATAATGTAAACGATACATCTTGACTGGTGGAGCTTTATCTTATTTTGCTTTTTTTCAGTTTATTTACCTGTAATTCTGCCTGTACATTCTATATCTGAATAATTTGAACATGATGTTGAACATGCATTTAAATTTTACATTGCTAAACAGTTTTTACTGTATCACTTAAACTGGGAAATTCTGTTCCCTGGGATCCAGGAACAACCATAACCATAAATAAAGCATGCTCCCAACTGTCCTCTTCCAGGACTTTAAAAAGTCTATTGACCCTTGGATAGAGCTAAGACCAATTAAACTGATAAAAAAACACGAAAAGTCTAGCTATGTTTGCGCGGGGAAAGCAATTAAAGGCGTGGTATTACCACACAAAACAGAGAACAATTTGCTTGTCGGGTCTGTTTGGAAAATGGTTTGGATGTGTTCTCCCCTAGTTGTCAACAAAGAAAACGTTATTTAACTGACTCAGACATTAAAGCTATTCAGATCGGGCTCCCTTGGTCGATCTAGGAGTGAGAGTGGGGGTGGGTGGCTTTTGAGACCCGCCCCTCCTTACCCTTAAACGATTTATCATATGGCCATTAATTTCTTATAGAATAATGCAGACAAATATATAAGAAATTGTATGTAACATGACGTAATTAAGACGTCATTCATTTGACTGTATTGGCTGAAACCATAAAAAAAGGGTACTCTGAGAAACCCTTAAGGTATGCTACAGAAATATAACCTCTAGTGAATATCACATGAACATGTTTGTTACTTGTTCCGCCAATAGCATCAGCGATGACATGACAATTACGTCATCAAATGGCTTCATGAATATACCAGTTGGGGCCCGCCATCTTATATCCACCACCTTGAATTTTGGGCAAATGAACAATGGAAAGACTAAAGACTTAAATTGATTCATGTATTCAATTATGATAGAGATATAAGATATTCCAGATAACATACGATTTTATCAGCAAATAACAGTCAAAATGCATTGTTAGAAACGAAAAAGAGATTTTCCTCAAAAGGTGCCTGACAACAAATTGTTGCCATGGCAACACGAAAATGGAAAATTTTCCAAGCTTCAGGAAATTGTTGCCAACTAAATTTTAGGAAAAGTATTCAAATTTGGTGGCTATAGTGTAAGCCATTCTGGCGTTAGACGACATGAACGTTGGCGCAAGCCTCAATCCCCCCCCCCCCGTCTGATTAGGTTAACAGGAAGTGAATCAGTGAATTCTGTATTGATTCTGTATTGACGACATTGCCTGTCATTTCGAATACAGTGCAAGCTTGTTCTACACCAATCGTCTGGGTCGCAGAAATGTCAATATCATTTCTAAAAGCTATTTATGTTACCTCCACAGAAGGTACATACTGTTTTTGCATCGTTTCTTCTTCTTCTTCTTCTTCTTTTCCGCACAAATAAAAAACATGAATATCTCCAAAACTAGACCTTGGAATATCTCGTAATTCAGCAAGCTGGTAGGTCTGCACATAAGACACTGCACCTTGGTCATTTGGTCCCCCAAAGACACAAAAAAATGATTTTATGGGGCAAAAAAGGGTGAAAAAACTAGCAATTTTAACACAAAATCGAACTTTCGAGCCCCCATAGAACATCAGAACCACGTTCCAAGGACCCGAGGTCAACGACCGGTAGCTATGGAACCCGCCCGGGAGTTATGGAACATGGTGTTCGAACGAGGTCAACGACCGCCACTACGCAACACGGAAGTGTCCGCCCGTCAAATGATGACTTCATCTTGCTTTGGACGGCCTGAGTTGAGGCAGAAGCCGTCCTCTGAATGATTTGTGGAATTCATTTTACCAAGAAGTAATAAATCGGATCAAGAAATTCACAGAGCTTTGACTTTATTTTGCCGAATATCGGCACCTTTTGCATACTAGTATATCAACTGCAAGGAAGGTAGAATGAAATTGAGGGCAGGCAGAATGAAATTTAATGCCCCCAAAGTATGATGTGTCTCGGTTAAGGTCTATATCGAGTCAAATCTAAGCATTTGTTTCGATACTTTTCTTGATTTTGTTTAAGCTAAAGGTTTTGCTACCTGCACAAGTCAGTTTAACTCTGAGCCATCCAAACATTGTTCGGATTCTATGTTGTGTTTGAGTTACGTAGAATCGAGAACACACACGATGTGTAGTACGCCAGCACTCGTGCGTACACACGCGATAATTTGGTGAACAAACGCATTCAGAGGACTACTGCAATTTTCTCAGACAGGCCGACAACTGTGGTAACGTTACGTGTATGTGGTGATTTCTTTGGATGTCTCATGACATGATAAGTAACTGGCATATAACGTAAATCATAAAGATGTAGCGAGACCTGTTCGTTTTTCAAGTTCATACATAGAGCTGTCGTCTAAATGAAACACGGATTGGTGTCACGGTTGTAGTTAACCGATTTTTGAGTCAACAAGAACATTTGAGCAAAAAAACAACATGACTACGTTAGACGCAAGGTCACTGCGTGTTGCCGGCTGTTACATAAAAAAAAACATGCATAACGATCGTCATGCAAACTCAAAGTTTTACGCCTGAGACATAAAGGTATGTGAAACACAAACGATGGACTTGATGAGTTTATTTCGCTATTAAACTGACCTGAACAAACACGATTAACTGCAGCGTGGAACGCCCTCCCCATGTTAGGTCACGGCCATTCCGTTCACCTTGTTGTTTATCATGTAAGTTACCACAGCGCTGCGTTGGTCCCCAGCAAGCAAGTGGAGCACGGAAACGAAGTCTGGATGAATTACAATAAATCTACTTACAGCTTTATACACGGTGGGAGTGGCCGACACAGCACAAATCCCCAGGCACAAATCAGCATAAGCCAACGCGAAAGTTAAGTGTAGCAGAAACCTAACCCCTTGAAGTTTGCATGATTGACAGGCGGACGGGTTTAAAGTGTACCGACTGCGGCACGTATTGATAATGAGGGCATAAACAAACTACGTACATCAAATGTAAATCAAAATTGTTTGCTAAAAATAAAAGAAATTTATGAAATATGAATTGCGGGCTCTGAAAAAATGATCGGGCCGTTCAAAATATGAATGAATTTACACAGATTGACTGTGACAGGAAGCATAGCGGAGATGTGCTGCGTGCTGTGAAGATCACTTGCAGTGTGCAGGGGTATCCATATCAATTTCTGCTCTGAGAGTGTCCGGCAACTGCGGGACGTGAACGAATATAATAGATTTGTGGCAATTTTAGCGATTACGCTAATCAGCTGTTTCTGTGAATTTGTGCGATTTACAGTAGTTGGTAAGGCCCCCTTTCGAAATTTCCACTAGACGGCGATCGCGCTGCGCTCTTACTGCGACATAAACAGGATATGTGTAACATTCGATTTCACACTGGGTATATGGAACATAGAAAACGTAAAAGTGTGACTGAGCATGCTGAGGAGAACCCTTCGCGCTGCGTTGTACAAGCGGCAAACTCTGTGGGACGTTTCAAGCTGTGAATGTACCTTCCGATTTTGTGCTACGCAGTGTGCCGTAACTTGGTACGCTTGTTTTAATTTTGCTCTCTTCAGAAGTTAGTCTAATTCAAGTAGATAGAAACGAGAATTCAATTCTATAATATTTGACAATAAAATTGTGACTGTATGTACTTCTTGTCTCATGTGAGGCTGTATCTAGCACAATCTAGCTGATGTTTTCACGGGGAAAGGGACTGAATGCACTGTTTGCGATGGTCCGACTAAGAAAATCATTACGAAAAAAACAACACCGCCAACATCAACAAATCTCTGCCTACCTTTTGGGAAATATCTTCGACATCTTAATTTTCATAGACGGTCAGCCCAAATTTGGTGCAACATGATGACACCGGTAGATTCGGTCCATATTTTATAAGCAGTCAATTAAAGAATCAAAAGCACACCTATTTGTCACGTTTCATGTAGGGCCCCGCCCCCGTATAGAGCGCAAGCATATGAGGTCCGATCGGCTTACCGGAGACTATTTTGAAAGTACCTTATTTAATTTCACATATTGTTCGATTTTTTTACTTCTATGGTAGCAACAACTGACAGTTAATCGGGGCCGGGAAAATGACAACAAAAACATCGGCGCTAGCACGATGCGACTGACCAGAACATTAGGGGGAGGGGCGCGGCACCGACTGGGTTCGACCAGTCGCTTCTCGCTTCTCTCTCGCCGCCGGCGCGCGTTAGGAATTATCATCAAAGTCAGCACCGTCCGCAAACATCCGCTGATTTTTTAGAGCTTTTTGCAAAATTTGTCTATACTTACGCGCCGAGTTTGTTCGTCAACAATGACGGAAAGCGCAAAATTAAACTCATTCTTATGTTATCAACTGAACTTCGCGGCTCGCGTTCTGCACCAAGTCAGAGACAGAGAATATGAATTTCCCAAGTGATTCAAAGCTTTATTTTCTTTAAACATTTGAATACATATTGTTGAAGGAAGCCAGTTTTTTTTTCCATTATTCTCTCTCCGCAAGCCAAGAAATTTCTCCCTGGACCTCCCCAAGCCGAAAAAAATCATAGGCCTTGACGCTCCCGCAGACGACACGCTAAATGTCGTCGAGTAAACCCTGTTGACGACCGTCAGAAATGGATAACCTTTTTGGACAGACAGACTGCCCCTGTGGCTTGTAGCTATGAGGCTGTGATGAGATGATGATGAGAAACCCTGTTTGGAACAATATTGGACGTTGTGTTCATTATTCAAGATGTATAACCTTACAGATAAAAAAATCATCAAAATTTATTTGTACCTTCTTGCATGTCTTGACTTATCCTGTGTCAACATCTGCAACTTAATCAGTTTACCCTTCCAGGTAGAAATGCTAGACTAAACCATGTGAAGGTAACATTCTGTATTTGCTTGCAAATATTACCTTTCTAGTTAAATCTTGTTCTCAGAGTAGAACTGTTGTTATCAGCGGATACCTACCTACCTAGTCAGCGGATACCATCATCATACTGCTGGTACAGAATAAGGCGTTTTAGTTTGAATTCACAGGTGCAGCCAATATATATTATTTCATACCTTTGCCAAATAAAATTAACCTGTTCGAGTAAGTATTTCCCTTCAATTATGCAAATGTTGTCCTCATTTACATAAGTTGTCTCAGTTCATCATCTTTTCTACACAAGTACAAATTGTTCAAACTGAAAATCTTTTCGTATCAGAGAAGGCTATTCTAATTTAATTAATAAATTCTAAGATAAGACATATCTAATTTCTATGTGCCACTAAGCTAAAATTGTTTATATAGAAGTGTATACGGTATGAGAGGCAGTGACAGACTGAAGCCAAACATTTATCACAAGCCGAATGTACTGAGTGAAGTTCTGTACTTATGTGAGTAGTTGGCAATGGTACACGTGTGTGAACCCGTGTATCCGTACCAATGTAGACGTAAACTTAAAGTTATTATCAGACCGCACTTATCCGAATCGAGCAAGCCACCGCCGTCCTCTCTGCAGCTTTTTCCGCTCCCACCGCAGCTGCATGGCCGCCGGTATTGCTGTGCTGCTTGCCTTGGGACTCGCACCTCTGACGTTTATCAATAAAGGGGTAAAAACTCTAATAACATACACTGGGTTTTAAAGTAATGTTGATTTTAGTCATAATCAGACTTCTTTGTTTTCAATTTTCTTGTAAATTGCGTATTCTGACGTTTGTCTTTAGGACATATCTCAACTGTCCACCACTGTTGACGCCTTGAAGCGCGACAAAGACGACATGCACCAACTGTCCACCACTGTTGACGCCTTAAAGCGCGACCAAGACGACATGCGCCAACTGTCCGCCACTATTGACGCCTTGAAGCGCGACCAAGACGACATGCGCCAACTGACCATCACTGTTGACGCCTTGAAGCGCGACCAAGACGACATACGTCGACTGTCCACCACTGTTGACGCCCTGAAGCGCGACCGAGACGACATGTCCACCACTGTTGACGCCTTGAAGCAAGACCAAGACGACATGCGCCAACTGTCCACTACTGTTGACGCCTTAAAGCGCGACCAAGACGACGTGCGCCAACTGTCCACCACTATTGACGCCTTGAAGCGCGACCAAGACGACATGCGCCAACTGTCCACCACTGTTGACGCCCTGAAGCGCAACCAAGACGACATGCGCCAACTGTCCATCACTGTTGATGCATTGAAGCGCGACCAAGACGACATACGTCGACTGTCCACCACTGTTGACGCCCTGAAGCGCGACCGAGACGACATGCGCCAACTGTCCACCACTGTTGACGCCTTGAAGCGCAACCAAGACGACATACGTAGACTGTCCACCACTGTTGACGCCCTGAATCGCGACCGAGACGACAAGTCCACCACTGTTGATGCCTTGAAGCGTGACCTGGACAAGGAGTGAAGCCGAATCGCCGCCTTGGAGCAGCGTCTTGACGAGATGAGTAAGACGACAAGCAAGTTGGTTTCAGTTGTTTTGTGTGCTATTTGTGATGGTGTGTTGGGCAAAAAAACTGGCAATGAAAAAGCATTGCCATGGCGACATCTTTATAGTTTGTTTATATGTTTGGTGCTGTTGGTATGTTTCAGACCCGACTTGGAGCCCCAGGATGAAATCCTAGTTTGCGAACTCCATCCCCCTACCGTGGGAAGGATTGCTGTGGTACTATGTTACAGGCCTCCTTCCGGCGACCTGGCACCATTTACACGCAACCTGTGCTCGGTTTTGGAGAGTGTACATAACGAATACAGCATGTGCTGTGTACTCGGCGATTTCAACCTGCCTCGTATTGACTGGTCCAGCTGTGTTGTGACAAACGACGGCAAGGAAGCCGACTTCTGCAACTTGATCAACAACCATTTTCTTCAACAACTCAATCAAGTGCCTTCAAACTCGTGTCACAACTTACTCGATCTGGTGTTCACGGACTTTCCTGAGAGGTTTTCTGAGATCAGGGAGTTACCCGCTGTTTTTGACACCGACCATACAGTACTTGAGTTCACACTCCAATGTCGTATTCAACACAAGCGAGGGCTTCCTCGGAAAGTATACAACTTCAAACGAGCGGACTGGGGCGGACTCAATGCACACCTGGAGTCGTCGGGTTTAGCTGAGTCTGTCACTAACCACCCTGATATTGACTCTGCCTGGGAGGCGTGGTCTTCGGCTGTGCAGTCTGCTGTCGACACGTTTGTGCCCTCTCGCAAACTTAAGGTGTCCACTACTCCTCCCTGGATTGACAGCGAAGTTCGTAACCTACAGAACAGAAAGCGTACTGCATGGAGAAGAGCGAAGCGAACTGACTCTCCCTCTCTCTGGACAAAGTTTCGCAAACTTCGGAACAGGCTGAAAAACGTCCTATCAGCCAAATACAAGAAGTACCTGGAGAGCCTGTCGTCCACTCTTCATGAGTCGCCCAAGAGTTTTTGGGCTTTTGTTCGGGCAAAGTCCAAATCCAAGTCCCTTCCATCAGTGGTACAACTAGAAGGCATTATTGCACAGTCTCCAATAGATAAGGCATCTATGTTCAATGATTACTTCTTCTCCACATTTACAAAGCCAGATATAGACACTGTAAACCCTGTTATAGACATTGTAAGCGATGATGCTCTGTGTAACTTACAGTTTTCTGTAGATTCCGTTCACAAGGTGCTTGCCACTCTTGATCCAAATAAGGCTGTAGGTCCAGATGCTATGTCTCCCCATGTCTTGAAGAGATGTGCGGACGTTATCGCACCATCCCTGACTCTACTATTTAATAAATCTTTGGCCTTAGGTAAGTTCCCCTCACACTGGAAAGACGCTCACGTCACTCCCATTCATAAGAAGGGAGACAAAGAGGTCGTTTCTAACTACAGGCCTGTGTCATTACTTTCCACTGTAAGTAAAGTCATGGAAAGGTGCGTTCACGACAGCATAATTCCTAGGCTTCATGCGTCAATACACAATCTACAACATGGCTTCATGAAAGGCCGGTCAACCACCACCCAGCTTTTGGAAGTGTACCATCAGGTCGGGTCAATTCTTGATAAAGGAGGCCAAGTAGACATGTTATTTTTAGATTTTGCCAAGGCATTTGATTCAGTCCCACATACTCTACTAGTCCATAAATTACAAATGTACGGTTTTAGCGGTAGTCTCTTGTCATGGATTGAGTCATACCTGACAAACCGCCGCCAAAGAGTGGTGGTTGAAGGAAGTCGGTCTGATTGGCGTACCGTCACTTCCGGAGTCCCACAGGGCTCCATCCTAGGCCCACTGTTGTTCGTACTTTACATAAATGATCTACCTGACTCGGCTAGAAACTCTATGTCAGCACTTTTTGCAGATGATAGCAAATGTTTCAGAGAGATCCGTAGCACAAATGACTGTTCAAAACTACAACAGGATATCTGTTCACTACATGACTGGAGCATAATGTGGAAGTTGACTTTCAACCTATCCAAATGCATAGTGTTAAGGTTTACACGATCCAAGTACCCCATCAGATATGATTATCACATGTCAAGTTCAAACCTGACTGTAGTGGACTGCATGTCCGACCTTGGCATCACAGTAAAATCCAACCTCACATGGAATAGCCATGTCATAAGAACAGTGGCCAAAGCTAATCAAATGCTTGGGTTTATCAAGCGTTCCATAGGTTACAAGTCCAACACTGATATACGTAAGACATTGTATTTGTCTCTTGTAAGAAGTGCTTTGGAATACTGTTCATCAGTATGGAGCCCCACATCACGTAATCTCACAGCCCTGATCGAGGGTGTACAGCGAAGGGCAACGAAATACATCCTCGGGCCCTCCGCTGAACACCTGGACTACAAGTCTAGACTATCTAGACTAGGCTTGTTACCACTGTCTTATTACCAAAGAGAGATGTCTGATGTTGTGGTATTTGTTAAGTCCCTTGCAAAGGTATATGATTCAGATCTAGCGAGGTTAGCTGCATTCCCTACAAGAACGCCACGTAGTTCAAGGGCACACATGTTAGTCCCTCAGAGAGTAAGATCTTCTTCATTTGCCTCCTCATTTACTCCACGACTTATCACAATTTGGAACAAACTTCCCGTTGAAATCAGAGGGCTGGGAGCATCAGCCACAAGCCCGTCCGATGTGTCTGCCTTTAAACGAAAACTATCTACATTTATGCAAAACCGTTTCCGACAAAACTTCAAGCTAGAGCAGGCTTGCACATGGTCACTAGCATGCTGTTGCGCCTCTTGCATTGCCACAAGGCCACGATAATTTTACCTTATATTATTACTACATGTACATTTGTATATCTATTTCATAGATCTAGACTCCATATTGTATGTGTGTTGTTAACTTGATTTATCTTGACTTGAATGTTACATTGATTATGATATCTGTTCTTGTATTTATGTATATAATGATTTGATGTATCATTGTTATGTTTAAGGTATGGCGGCTTCGAAAAGGTGTCTTTTGACACCTGTTCCGTCATACCCTCCAGTGTGGAGAATCCAAATAAATAAATAAATAAATTTAGTCTTCGTGTTATGTCCCTTGACCTGGCTGTATATAAAGATTGTTTTACGCCATAAATGCTATTATATCATTTCCTACTATGTACATAAATATAGCAAGAATGAAATGTCCATGATTTACCACTGTGGTATTATAACCCATTCTCATTGATATATGCAAATTAGGAACATTTGCACAATCAATGTCTTTCTATACTTTCAGTTACATAGTGATATGACATGAGTGCCATTGGCAGTGGATTTATACTGTCCTCATTAGTCATGCACGTTATTCCTTGATTTGTATAATCAGTAGTTGATTATGTAAAGTACCTCTCAGGCTATCCAAATACCAAAAATCATGACGATCCGTCAACCCCTTTCCAAGTTATTCCCTTCCAAAGGGATGAGCAACTTCGCACTTCGCTACAGAATTCCGGGAATTTTGTGCCAATCGGACGTATACTAAACAGTTAGGGTAACCCCTGAGGTATCGCCCAAAACAGCATTGACAATCACGATTTCATGATGTGATCCTTTTCGTGATATTATATGTTTTAAAATACTGCGTTTTTCAATACTCTGATTTTCTACACCCATTAGGATATGATGACTCCCGTAAGAACAGTGAGCCATTCCTCTTGGTCGCTGATTCTTATGGAGAAACCATCATCCAAGTTGACACCACTTCCGGATCAAAGGTCACACTTCCACTGGTAGGTGTTGGACTGCCCCACGCCCTGGACTACGACCCGCTCACCGACTACGTGTACTGGTCAGATCGGAACAAAGACATCAAACGGGCTCGTCGTGATGGAAGTGGCATGGAGACCATCATAGATACGGGCAGTTATCGTAAGTTGTGAATTACCGTTATCTTCCTTCCAAGAAAGCTGTGTCCAGATGATCTCGGCAGATGTAAGGACCCAGTTTATTTGTTCATGTAGGAAAAGGAGAATTGTAAAATAATGCAATTCCAGAAAAGAATGATAAATGTTGCAAAAACTGGCGTAGAAGACGGAAAATGAACCAGATCCTTATATCTGCTTGGGCATCATCTGTACACGGCTTTGAAAGACCGCAACTGTTATATAATCATTACATTTGCTTGGAGATTAGTTTGCTATAAAAATTAGCAAAAAAAGGAGTTGCTGCATGGTGGTCTAACTTACAAATTTCTGTGTACTGGGTTGTCGAAAGTGCCGGTGTATCGGTAAAAATCCGACAACATTGGAAACGCTGTCTGTGAGCACTGCGATTCTGTTATGAACTACTCCAAATATCAGGATCCTCCATAAAATATAAAGATTAAGATTTAATAATTAAACTGAAAACATTCTTATTATTCCTATTGGGATTAATTACCAAATAATGTCCTCATGTATTTTCTGCAGCGGTTTTTGGCCTGGCGTTGGACCAGGCTGGGGGGAATATCTACTGGTCTGTCTTCGCCACGACGACTATTTCTGTGGCAAAGAAAGACGGATCGTCCGCCAGGATACTTCTGACGTCACCAGCCATCGACGGGCCTTACGGCCTGGTCCTGGACTCCAGGAATGGGTGAGTGAAAGATATTTCATTACACTGTAAATCGTACAAAGTAGTTTTAAAATTTGCCGTAGATTGAAAAAAAATGTCGGAAAACGGATATCCAGGGATGTCATAGAATGCCAAAGTAAATTCCAAAATCAAAGAAGAAGATGTGTATGAAATAAAAAAAATGAAAAATCTATTGTTGCGTATACCATTCTCTTTATGTTAAGTTATTTGCAGCCTTCTTGACTACTTATTACCTGCTTGAAAAAAAGCAGGTATTGATTTTGGTAGGGATCTTTGTGATTCCGGACAGATATCTTTAGAACCTCTGGATGGATTGCGATCACGTTTGCTATGGGGATAGATATTGTGAGCCATTGTGCTTTAGCGCGCATTAGAAGTTTGCTGCAGTTTTGTGGTTCGTTTAAAAAAAATATATTTACACCCTTTTTTACCTTTTTTTTAGTAGAGTGGTCGCAGTAAATGATAGCCAGCTAGGCAATTAGGCACACCTGTGCGGGGTGAAACACTATATACACATTAGGGATATGAAGCCGATGGATGCACAGATCCACAACTAGTAGAAAGAGTAACTGTGACCATCCCTGTCACCTCTGTATGGAATGAATCAATATATACACATTAGGGATATGTGCCAGGTGCAGGTGTAATAATAGGAAATAAAAAGGAAATGGTGAGGTCACTAGAAAGGTGTAGTTTTGGATCTCACCATTTACCATAGGTAGATATAGAAGAACAATGATGGAATAATTTTGCCATATCAACCCATCACAAAACAACATATTTCATGCAGGTTTGAGTTTTCAGACTCTTGCATTCTATACTGAAGTCAACTAGTTTTTTGCCAATTTTTTTTTTCGCACGCTCGCATCAGTTTTGGGGTTCCAAGAGGATGCCATTCATATAACCAAGCCAACATGACTTAAGGTAGAGAAAATCATCAGTGCAAATAGAAAATTGTAATTATGACTTTATGTGCATAATTAATGAGATGATGCGCAATAAAACAACAAATTTCTAAACATTTCGCGGAGATACAATAATCATGTTTGCCTGGCCCTTTTCCACAGACTCATGTACTGGACCGACTATTCTAACGGCAGGATTGACCGAGCTGCAATGGACGGCAGTGACCAAACCACCATCATCACGGGTCTGATCCATCCCAGAGCCATCACAATAGACTTCAATGGTGAGGAAACAGGCTCTAGTTAGGGACGTGTTGCCAATATGATCATATGTATTATGGCAAATGAATAACTAGTCAATTAAGTGCAACAAGTTTCGAAATTTGTGTTTGGAAACATCAATATTACCCGAATCGCGATATTGTGACTCTACCATGTGCATGTTTTCTCGTTACTCTTTTGTAAAACTCTAACTACTAAGTATTGATCAGTATATTTGTTCATCCCATTCAGAGGATCGGCTGTACTACAGTCATCGGCGTTACTGCATCTCCAGCTCAGACCTGCTGGGCAACGATATCCGACAGGTGCTGTATGAAGACGGGAAGTGGGTTTATGGAATAACGGTTGATGAGGACTTCGTCTACTGGACGTCCAGCTGGCGGGATTCATCATCATCATCATCCTCTCAGGGAAAAATCGGAAAGTGAGGAAATCCCCTTTATCTACTGAAAACAGTTTGCAGTTATAAATCTGTAATTACCTGGTGAAATGCTGCATTATAATCTACACGGTATGTATGCATCTTGTTTGTACATATCTGGTAGTATTGTGCGCCGATGTACTGATATGTGCACAAAATGAATACTCAATATGAGTATAAAATACATATCCCTAAATACATGAATATACATGTTGTATTCAAATTAGGAGCTGTATAATAATATATATCTAACGTTTTAAAGTCCTATTTTTACAATATTACTCTAAGTGTATACATTTGTATAAAGACATATTTTGTTCCGGGGCGCATGAAATGAAATACTGAAATGACATGTAAGTATAAAAACATATCCCCATATACATGCATATATGCAAATCAACATTTGTATAAGAATACATATATGTGTCTATAGTTTTGTTTACACATGTATATACACTTAAAAATAAAATTATGTTTTTTTTAAACCTCCAGACTGTCCAAGTCCGACCTGACCAAGACTGTGCTCGTGGATGGCCTGGGTTTCCCACGCGGCATCTACCTGTCCATGGCAGCGCCTCCTGGCGGAACCAATGGTAAGTACAACTCCTGACAGATTCACCACTATCAGTACCTTTTCTCTGTAACAACAGCTTCATGTTTTTCGACTGTTAAAAATATCGTTTTCGATTATATGATACAGATATTTTTCATTCACATGCATAAAGTACGATGTCAGACAAGACCAAGCACGTTAGATCATTATTGCTTTTGTCAAAACCATGTCAAAATATATCATTCCATATCGCATCCCTGCTAATATTGTTATTTTTCCAGGACGTCCATAAACGACAAGCGGAACTCTCACCACTGCTGTACAGACTGGCTATCCGGGCGTCGGTCATAACGTGAAAATGGCCAGTATTCATGCGGCATATGGATTATAGAAACAGGTTAAAATTGCGTATTTATTTTCAAAATTCTCACGAGTTCAATCAAACTTGGATGCTTTGCAACCTAACCTTCTGAGAATCTTGGGTGAGCTCGGAGAAATCGTCTTTTCATGAATGTGTTGAAGACAAAATGCATGTTATTGGGAACAGCTCGCAAGTTGACTCTTTTGTTCAAAACCACCCTGGACTTGTCAATTGGTTGTGACGTTATTGAACAGTTCTTAGAAGCAGAAAGTTTGTGTTTGCATATTGATCTGACTTTATCCCTGAATCTACACGTCAAAAATCAAACTACAAATCTAGAATTTTAGCTGATAAATGTCGGACAATATGCTGCCTATACACTTGTTCTTCAAGCCTTAGTTCTGTCAGTCATTAACTACTGTGCACCGTTTTTGGAGGGGTCACAGGAAAAAAAGCTGATTTAGGTTGATTACTGGTAATATCTAAAAGACAAACGAAGTGTAAGTTCTTTAAAACTATTCCTTAGAATCGTTGTCACAGGTGAGCCAAAGGACACCGGTAAAATATTCAAATCATTTCATGAAGGTCATACGCCAAATAACAGTATATGAAATATAGTTAAAACATGGATGAAGATTAGTCATACAGGTAATAAGATACGCAAAAAAGCAGTTACCGAAGCAGCTGGAAAAGATTTCGGAAATCGGCCAGAATTTTCAGATAGCATCCATCAGTGTCGCTGACGCTTGGGTAACTTAAAAACATTTACCCCATACGTCGACTATCTACCAAGCGTGTCTTATTACATGGATTTTTAATCTTCATCGATGCATCAACATCATACATACTTAACAAGATGGTCAATGTATAATTCTTGACTGCCTAAAACAAAATGCAAAAAAATAAAGGAGAAAAATTCATATACAGAGTTGCGAAGCTTTGGACTGACCTGCCGACTGATGTTAAGACTTTGGATACTAATGTCATACAGTTTATGGGCAGAGTTATCATGACAGTGAAAGGTGAATGATTTTAGACTTTGATGTGTAATTTGTAAGTATTGATTACCTTGGAATTGTTATCTACATAACAGTGTGGTGTAGTTTTGTATATGTATTTGTATTTGTAACCTGGCAGATTAGCCCACTGAGGCCTAAATTATATCTCTATAAATGTTTTATTATGGAAATTTTGAACCATTCATAGAATTTCCTCATCAATTGTAAGACTGGATTGATAATTTGCATTTAATTGTGCACATCTTTGTACTCAATTATCATGAGCCAGCGGTTACAACGGAGGGTGGTGCCCTGGCTATTGTTTCGGTGGCCGCAGTCAGAAAGAAACACTTTTGTGAATGTGATTATTGTGGAATTATGATTGTATAATTCATAACTATCTTTGTTATGGATACATGGCATTTGTATATGGATACCCACTCAAGGGTTTCACTTGTGGTTGACGAATCTCATGAGCAATGAAGCAATACAACATATTACAGTACATTGCAAGTCAACCCTTAGTAACTCTTTTGAAGGGGGTGGTAGAGCATTCTGAATGTTACGTGAGTTTTGTATGACTGTTACGCTTTCTTTTGGAAGTGAAAGTAATGCTTAGATGGCTATGCAGCTTTTTTGGGGTAGAATTAAGTAATTGTGTAATTCATTAACATGACGTAGTCTGAAGAAGGCAGGGACTGTTGTGGGTGATCATATGCTGCCCGGTGTCAGGACAAATTTCGCCCCTGCCAAGTATTTGTCCCAACACTGCTTGGGGGTTTCCGGTATACATGATGGGAGAAAAATGCGTCACACCTGTGTGGCCGGGTAATTGCAAAGCAGACGTCTGAGTGGACTAACCATCTCAGGTCGCGATGTGGAGGCTAACCATAACCACTACACAACCCTAAACCTAACAGCTCAAGTTATTGAGGAATGGGAAGTTATTTTGTCTTAACATCGATGGGCGTAGTAACGTTTTGTGACCAGTACCCGTGATTCAGGGTGGCCAAGTTCTTGCCTCGAACAATGTGATTTTGGTGTTGAACAAAGAAAACGCCATACCCGTTGCATGGTAACTCTACAAATGTAAAATGAGTTGTAAAATGATTTTTGAAACTCTAGAATGATCAAGGCTGAAAGACGTCACTAAACATGCGAGTTATTATGCCTCAGTGAGTAAGAGTCATGACGTATTGAACATTGACAAAGAAACATGTAACATAGATGTGCTATACAATTATTATATGGTTCATATTAATGAGCTTGAATGATAAGCCTTCTTTTAGTTTCAGTATTTTAGATCTATGTGACATTTAGAAGAATATCATTTGTAAATGTATTTCAAGAAATGATGATCAAAAAGAAGGAAAATTAAAACTAGATGTCAGATTCTATAACATTTAACGTTTACAGTTTACAGTACAAACTTCTGTAGGAACATTGAGTGATTGACTTATATATTAGGCACAGAAGCGGCTTCTTAAAGGAAAATCCTGTATGTAGAAGGAAAAATCCTCTGGTAAAGAGCACGTTAGGAAAGCATGTTTGTAGTACTGGGTTTTAACCACATAGCAACTGAGATGGGTTTGAATCTGATCTGATGTTGAGCAAATATCCGAAGAAGATAAGATTTGGATAAGAAGTATGTGACTCGTCTGATGTACAAAATGCTCTACAGATACAAAGAAGGTTAACGAGGGATCTGAGTGTGTAAAAGGCCGTAGACGTTAATAAAAATTGTGTTCGTGATGAAAGTTTGTTGTGCATTTTCTATTCTTACTTCGTAAGTCTTTATGCGTAGCACTACATGTGATTTCTACTCTCCAAGCAGAGGTTCGGCTTCGGTAGTTATGATGTGTTTTAGGCATTATTGTCGAACGTTGTCATGATTTTGTACCATTTTATTTATATCTGCGGGCCTGGAGCCGAACTTCTGCTTGGGGAGTATATGGTTTTACAGGAGTTCTTTCAACTAGAAACTAAGGTATACAGGTCAACACTAACCTGCTAGAAGACGTGCTTTTCAGCATAGCACTACAGCTGCGCCAGATACTCAGCCAGACACCGGCTTTTATCGATGTTTCGTTCCTTCAGTCTGGTACACCTATGACCGGCAGAACAGCAGTTCCTTCAGTCTGGTACACCTGGGACCGGCGGAACAGCAGGGCGGGCATCGATACAGAGATAAACACTCTTGTACGTGTACCACAAAGCAGTTTTTCAAACATTTTTACACTGTTTCTCTTGTTTCTTTAAGAGGCTATTAAAAAAGGAACATGCAATATGTGTTCCCCTTATTTTTTCTAAGTTTGGTATTCTGACGTTAAAGGAAATAACTCAACTGTCCACCACTGTTGACGCCTTGAAGCGTGACCGAGACG
This sequence comes from Branchiostoma floridae x Branchiostoma belcheri, assembly GCA_019207045.1. Classification (NCBI taxonomy): domain Eukaryota; kingdom Metazoa; phylum Chordata; class Leptocardii; order Amphioxiformes; family Branchiostomatidae; genus Branchiostoma; species Branchiostoma floridae x Branchiostoma belcheri. The sequence continues at coordinate 2,776,276 of CM033031.1, forward strand.
ACCTACGCCGACTGTCCATCACTGTTGACGCCTTGAAGCGTGACCGAGACGACCTACGCCGACTGTCCATCACTGTTGACGCATTGAAGCGCGACCAAGACGATATACGCCGACTGTCCACCACTGTTGACGCATTGAAGCGCGACCAAGACGATATACGCCGACTGTCCACCACTGTTGACGCATTGAAGCGCGACCAAGACGACATACGCCGACTGTCCACCACTGTTGACGCCTTGAAGCGCGACCAAGACGATATACGCCGACTGTCCACCACTGTTGACGCCTTGAAGCGCGACCAAGACGACATACGCCGACTGTCCACTACTGTTGACGCCTTGAGGCTAGACCTGGGTAAGGAGCGAAGCCGAACCAATGCCTTGATAAATCTTCTTAATGCGGGGAGTGCTTAACTGTAGTTTGTATTTGCTATAAACAAAAAACATGAGTTTATTTTTCATTGGCAATTCTTTTTCTCATGACAGGGAAAATGTGATCAACGTAGAACAAATAATATGCTGACATTTCCTGCAGCTAGCTTCTTTATGAAGGCGCCCATGCAACATACGTTATAACATGGAAGTCTATGGGAAGAAAAAAAACTTCTGGATGAGACCTTCTGAGACCAGGTAGCGTGGCAAGATTCCAACTGCCTCAGTTGCAGCCAAGGCGTCAGGTTAGTAGTCACGTATGTTTTGTTTTCCCTGTAGTACTAGTAACTGCAGACACTGTAGACATTGTAACCGTATATATGGAATTATAACTGCCATGGTGTGTCCTCAGGCTCTTTCTTGGTTAGGGATTGATGACCAGAGGTGATGATGCGTAGAGCGGACGTTATTTGCTTGGGTGGGAACGACCCCTTCTCGAAGTGAGGTGTTGAAAACGTCTGCTAGCTTGTCAGCAAGTTCACGGGCAAACATTTTAACAGGCCTTGGCGCGATTCCGTCTGGCCCACCGGCGTTGCGAACGCTAATATGATTAAGTTCTTTTCCCAGGGCTGGATTTGTTGTGATGGAGATGGATCAAAAGTAGTAGACAGTTGAACTTTGTAGGACATATACATGACTTTCCTCCCAAATGGTCGAAGTTGGCGATCTTACGACGATCGTACGACATTTATGACCGCACCCTTATACCCTTGTCACATTATCCACGATCTTCGGGCGTATACGTATCGATAGAAGATCGGCCATACTTGAGATCGACAGAGGGTTGCGCGTATTTTTCACCTGAAAACCGTCCCTGTCACATATAAGTCATACTTTGTACCTTGTACAATTGTTGTGCAATAACGTTATTATTATTACTGGCGAGACTCGGGCGATTGCCGCAGAATCGTCGCCCGATCGATTTTTGCCAAATGTGACAGGGAGGGGTATAAGTAGGCAGGCAGGCCTTTAGTGCTCACAGGAGGGGATTGCTGGGACACGCTGGACAAATGCTTGTTTTTCCCATCCGGGGTCTGCCTTAATGCCTCAAACGATCTCAAAGGACTCTAATATGCAGTGTACATGGAGCAACGACCTTGTGTTGCGCTCTGGATACAGTGTTTATGTATCTATAAATAAAAAGAACGCAACAAGTCCTAACTATTAACCAGTTATTTGGAGTTAGACATCTGGTGTCAAGATCGAAATAATTGGAAGCTTAAAAATACTTAGTATACCAGTATTATAAGTTGACAATGAAAGAACTTACTATAATCTATGAGCCACTAATAATTAATTACAACATCCACAGTTTTATCTTGCTGTCTGTCGTCTATGGAATGAAGAAGGTATCGAAAACTTCCCCATGCAGACCCCTAGCACAGACGATCCGACATGGCGGCCAGAAATTGCTTCCATATTGAAACCGGATGAAGCAGAAATAACTGGTGAATACTTGGGACTTGCTGCGTACTTTCAATCTATAAATTCATAAACAATGTATCCAGCGCGCCATACAAGGTCTTTGTCCCGTGTACACTACATATTAGAGTCGTTTGAGGTCGTTTAAGGTGTTAGGGCAGACGCCTGATGGGCTAAACAAGACACCTGTCCAGTGTGTCCCATCGCACCTCCCCCCACTCCCCCACCCCCCGTGTTTACTAAACCACACCCAGTAAATTTCTAGCGAGGACCAATAATATTGCTACTGACAGGTCAACGACAGTTAATACGGTTTGAATAGCCCGATCGAGTGGCGGGCCATTGTCACCCTGCCTATCATGTAAATGTCATAAACGTACACCAAGCAGGCACTGTGCAGGAGTTCACACAAAGAGTTGATCTATATCACCTCCTTGTTCTATTTATAACGGTTTAAACAGCGCCATCTCCACCACAACAAATCCAGCCCAGGGAAATGTACAAAGAACTTGATCACATCAGCGTTCGCAACGCCGGTGGGCCAGACGGAATTTCGTCACGGCGTGTGAAAATGTTTGCCCGTGAACTTGCTGACAAGCTAGCAGACGTCTTCAACACCTCACTTCGAGAAGGGGTCGTTCCCACCCGATGATTTGGTGGGGGTAGAAGTGATCTACGTGCCCGTTTAGGGTTCGGTAGAAAGAGGCTGTTTCCCTGGGTATCCTGAAAAGTGTACACCTCGTGCCAACTTTGTTAGTAATCCACGTCCCAAAGGCTATAATGTCTGAGTCATGTAGTGGTGTGAAGCCCCGGTTACACACTGCCGAACATGGCCTCCTGACTCTCTCCCGACCATGGTTAGGAGTGATTCAGGAGCTAGTAGGTCGGCTGTAGTCGTCTGGTATTCGGCTCAGTCGGCAGGCGTTCGGTTTAGTCGGCTGGTGTTTGCCTGGGTCAGTCGAATGTTTTGACATTTTGAAAACATTATGCTGTGAACGGCAAGTCTAAAATTGGTTGGCTGGTGTTCGGCTGGTGTTTGGGAGTACGCCAGCAATCAAATTTGAATCTTAACCACGCCATAACCACTGCTGTTTTTTACATTTGCATATGACTGGATAATGTTGTTTTTCATGCCTAGGTCCGCCACTTGGTCGCAAGGCGGTTGCAGCGAGATCTCTGGTGCCGAATAGGGGTATAACTATAACGGTTATACATAGTTTAACTATAACGTTTATACATTGTAGAGGAATCATTGTATAACTAGAAAATTACAAGCCTTTGGTCTCGTCACGTATTCGAGCATAACGTTACATGTCAGATTGATATCTACGTTTATACAGTTTACCGATAGCTAGTATGTAACCTCATTGTATTAACCAATCCTGTCGACAGAACTCCCAGTGATTCGTCTCTTTACGTTTCCGCCACTTGAAATGGCTAAAGGTGACCATGATTCACCAAGCGGCCGCGGTGCCCGCTGCAGCTTCATCCACTCCCACCGTTTCAACATCGTCGCCGGTATTGGCGCGCTGCTTACTAGTAGCCTCGTTACTGTGGTGCTCGTCTGTCTACAGGCTACAGGTGAGTTGGTTATCAGTTCTTTTGTGGGCTATTTGGGATGGTGTGTTGGGCAACATCATTAAGATAAAAATGTGGTATTTAAAAATCATTGCCATGGCGACGGTTTTAGGTTTATATGTGTTATTTGTACGTGTGTTGGTGTTGACGTGTTTAGTATATGTGATATATCCTTTGACCTGGCTACATATAAAATGTGTAGAATATATGCTTGTGATATCATATCAGATTCTTTTGGACAGTATCAAATTTTCTTGTCTCTACATGATGAACAATAATTCTATCAGATTCGTGTGGTTCGTTGTTTATTTGTTGTTTTAAAATGCGGATGGATTCTTTCTTGAACGTAGATTTCAATGTTGTGATATCGGATATTTGAAATGTTTACTGTCTCCAAACTTGGAATAGGTTGTCCCTTGTCCTTTATCAAAATAAGGACTAACCGCCATGGAATGCTAGATGTGATGATTTGAGTTTGCCGCTCTGTATAGCATCTGGTGACGTGTCGCTCCCCAGGATATAACGTCATATAGTAAAACTCTGCTGCAATATTTCACAATGTCAGGTACAACAGAGCACATGGAACATCAATTAGTGTCATTATATTTTCACAGTCATTACTGCAAGCTTTCTCAATGTGTTCGCTTTAACTAATCAATTTTTCCACATCAGTTGGTAAGACTATACTTTTATAGATACTGACTTAAGTCATTGCGAAAACAGCTGTTGCATATTCTAATACACCCTTCTCCGCCCATTAGGAGACCTTGGCTCCCGTAACAACAGTGAGCCGCCATTCCTCTTGGTGGCTGACTTGGGAACAGAAAATGAAACCGGTGCCATTCTGCAAGTTGACATCACTTCCGGGTCGAAGGTCACGCTTCCACTGGAGGTGGTTATGCCGACCGCCCTGGACTACGACCCACTTACAGACTACGTGTACTGGTCAGGAAGGAGCAACTACATCCAACGGGCTCGTCGTGATGGAAGTGGCATGGAGACTACCATAGATGCCAAAGGTTACCACCGTAGCTATAGTAAGTTGTAAATTACCATTATCTTTCTTCCATTGAAAGTCAGCAGCATGCATTACCTCATTTTTGGTCTGACAAATTACAAAGCCGTATCCAGAAAAGTTTTGAGAAAGCTGTGTCCAGGTGATCTCAGCAGGTGTAAGGATCCAGCTCTTTGTTTTTTTATATAGTAAAAGGCAAATCGTGATGGAAGTGGCATGGAGACAAAAATTCCATTCTAGAAAAGAATGATAAAAGTTGCGAAAACGGGCTTAGGACGCAGAGAAAGAGCCGGATCCTTACATCTACTCAAATATTAGTATGCACTAAATGTTAACAGAAAGAGATTGGTTGCATGGTGGTCTTAGTTACGCATTTCTGTGTACTGACAAGGAATGTGAGAAGTGCCTATTATATCAGTAAAAAAACGACATCATTGGAAAAGCTATCTATGAATACTGTGATACTGTTATGGTCTACTCCAAGTATCAGGATTATCCATAAGACATTACGATTAAGATTTATCAACTTAATTGTGCACTTTGAAATGTTTCTTGTTTTTCATACCAGGATTAATTTGTGTCATACATTTTCAGCCCCGGTCTATGGCCTGGCATTGGACCACGCTGGGGGAAATATCTACTGGTCTGTCTACATGACAGAAACAATCTCTGTAGCAAAGAAGGATGGATCGTCCGCCAGGACACTTCTGTCGTCACCAGCCGCCAATATGCCTTACGACCTGGTTCTGGACCCCAGGAATGGGTGAGCAAAATGTATTTCATTGTAAACAAACAGGCGTTTTGCACGTATAGTGACAGAGATTCTCATTGTGGAAAAGACTAAACTTTACTTAACCAACATCACGTTTAATTGGGACTTACCCCAAATTTTCAGCCGACTCCGTCAGCCTTGTTCACGGAATGGACCCGTCTGCTGTAGCTTCCGGACGTGACGTCAGGAACACACGACTGCAGCAGAGGGTCGTAAATGCCCGATAACCTGTGTCGCCCCGCGTCTCTATTCAGTGATGGACGGTGGGCGCGAATGTACACAGCCTTCTTCACTCCTCTTGCAAAGAATCCCGGCTCTGAGTCAAGGATTTTTACTTTTTCAAGAGAAACTGAGTGTCCTGGCGATTCAATGTGTATATGTTTGGAGACCTCCGAATTTACAGAACTTGGTCATTGGTGTTCCAGGAATCTCGTTTTTAGTGCACGCTCTGTTTCTCCGATGTATGATTCCTTACACTGACCTTTGTTGGTATTACCTTGGCACGGAATGTGGTAGACCACTCCACATTTGCTCTCCCTAGGCATTTTGTCTTTGGGTGATACAAGTAGTTTTCTCAAAGTCTGAGTCGGTTTGAAGCAGGTCTTGATTCCGTATTTCCCGAAGGTCCTACGTAGTGCTTCAGAAATACCCTTAGAATACGGCAATACCACTAACCCCTTGTTTGGTTTGGAAGAGGTGGTTTTCTTAGTTTGTATTGACAGTGGTGGCTTAGGTGTAGTTGCCTTTTTGATAGCCCAGTCGGGGTAACCACACAGTTTTAGGGACTGTATCACGTGATCCTTCTCCTCCTCTTTGTCCTGAGGATCAGTGATAATGGTCTCAGCCCGATGAAACAGGGTACGAATGACGCCTAGTTTGTGGTCCAGTGGGTGATTGGACGAAAAGTTTAAGTATTGATCAGTGTGGGTTTTCTTTCTGTAAATTCTGATCTGAAGAGAGCCGTCCTCTTTTACAACTGTAAGAGTGTCCAGAAAAGCCAAGGAGTTGTTCTGCTGTTGTTCAAAAGTGAACTTAATGTCCGGATCTAGGCTGTTCAAATGGTCGGTGAGTTCCTCAGCGTACGCTTTCTTAAGTTTAGTATGAGTGTCATCCACATATCTGTACCACCATAATGGTGGGTGCGGCCGCGCGCGGGGCCGTGCTAAGAGCAACTTGTTCAAGATGTTCTAGGTAAAGATTGCACACTATGGGGGACACTGGGATTACTTGTATCACCCAAAGACAAAACGCCTATATGGGAGAGCAAATGTGGAGTGGTCTACCACATTCCGTGCCAAGGTAATACCAACAAAGGTCAGTGTAAGGAATCATACATCGGAGAAACAGAGCGTGCACTAAAAACGAGATTCCTGGAACACCAACGACCAAGTTCTGTAAATTCGGAGGTCTCCAAACATATACACATTGAATCGCCAGGACACTCAGTTTCTCTTGAAAAAGTAAAAATCCTTGACTCAGAGCCGGGATTCTTTGCAAGAGGAGTGAAGGAGGCTGTGTACATTCGCGCCCACCGTCCATCACTGAAGAGACGCGGGGCGACACAGGTTATCGGGCATTTACGACCCTCTGCTGCAGTCGTGTGTTCCTGACGTCACGTCCGGAAGCTACAGAAGACGGGTCCATTCCGTGAACAAGGCTGACGGAGTCGGCTGAAAATTTGGGGTAAGTCCGAATTAAACGTGATGTTGGTTAAGTAAAGTTTAGTCTTTTCCACAATGTCATTCACCAACATAGATGAACTTTCATGCTAAGAGCTTCTCATGGTGAATATTTTCCATCTCGATCACCCCGGCTGAAGTGGTAACAGACTGAGTGTTGGGAGAATTCTGCCATGTCCTACCCGGGCTGTGATGGCCCTCGACACGGGGTTTTGGCAGACACACAGACAGACACACGCACAGACAGACACACCCAAAACTCTTTCTCCATTTTTCATGGAGGTAAATATGCTGTTGATATCCGGAAACGGAAACTGATGTCACAGAGTGCCAAATGAAATTCTGAAGTCAAAGAAGAAAAACAAAACAAAAATGAAAAACCTATCGTTCCATTGTTGTGCTGTGTTGTGTTGTGTGTTTAGTCATCAATGCAAATAGATAATGGTTATTATGAGTTTATGTGCATAATTAAGAGATGTTTGTTTTTTCCACAGACTCATGTACTGGGTCGACTTTGCTGAAGCGAGGATTGAGCGTACTGCGATGGACGGCAGTAACCAAACCACCATCATCACGAATCTAACCTATCCCAGAGCCATCGCAATAGACTTCAATGGTGAGGAAACAGACCCTAGTTATCTGCATGAAAATGGAGGTATTGTTTTGAGTGTGTATGTGTGTCTGTGCGTGTTTGTGTTTTTTTTATATTTGTGCTCCACATAACTCTAGTACCGCTGGATAGATTGCAATAATATTTGTTAAGTGGGTAGGGACTGAGAAGACAAAGGGCAAGTTTTGGCCCTCCGGTATGTGACCTTGGTACTACAACTGAACTTCCGTTTTTGGAATCTCTTGAACTGAACGTGCTATGGTCTTCGTATTTTTGTGACAGAAAGCTTGTGACGTAAGGAAAAATGTGTAAGTCTTTGCCGCCTAGCAGCTTGAAGCTGGAACTGCAGGGGCTCTTTCGTTCGAAATCGTCCGAGGAGAATAACTAAAGATTTCTATAAAATTTAGTATGCAGTTATCGTAGATGCAAAGAATACAAATTAGGATGTAATTTGCATGATTGATTAGGAAAATCTATTTTGGCATTGTTTTCCTTTATATCACTCAAATACAAATGTCATGTAAAATACTAGTATGGAGATCATGGCAGGTGGAACATTGACAGATACCGATTATACGATCTTCAAATTTAAATACAAATTAGGATGCAATTTGCGTAACTAATTAGAAAAATCTATATTTGCAAATTTGGTGTGGTACGGGTAGTTTTATATATTCTGTAATTTTGGTATAGTTATGACGTAATTATGACGTAATGTCAGATTTGGGGCTAAACCGTCGAAATATGGAATTTCCCCTATACCGAAAGGTATTGAACATAACGCTGGCTATAAAGGGTACCTTATTGGTATATAAGTCTGCCAAGTCTTTTGTTGCCAATGACGACGCCACTGACGCCTATATGACGTCAGAAAATGACGTCATTTGTTTGCCATCTGGGATCGACAAGTTTGAATTTTCTAAAATACGTTTTTTCAATATAATTATCATATAACCCTACACCCCAAGAGAAGTGGACTAAAAAGGTTCAAGTGAATGTGTTTTGTAAAAAAATAAAAGATTCTGACGGAATTTGAGTAAAACTAACATGTATTTCCCGTTGCTAATGACATTGTCTGCCATCTTGGATTTTGACCCATGACATTATGAAATTAGCATGAATTATTTATATTCACTCATAATTGTAACTTAAAATTACACAGGGTGTTAAGGGTATGGATAGTATGGTCTAGAAAAAAAAAACACGAAATTTCATAATTTAATTAGTAAATTTGGTAAAATATGCCTGTCAGAAACCCGTCGAAAATTCACTACATCAAATATTTTTCGTAGAATTGTTGCTAACAATATTTTAGGAAAAGTCACCAAGTTTCGTACTCTTACCACACGTCGTTCGACAGTTATGCGATGTCAAAGTTGGCGTAGGCACTTTAAGCCCCACACCCACCCCACCCCGTCTAGATAGGGTTAAGGCATTACGTATGCGTATGTTTTGTCCATATCCTTACGTTAAACTCGAACTACTTAGTACAGTGGAAGCCGCTTAATTGCACACCCAATTTGCCAGCGAATTTCGTGCAATTATCCGGCGTGTGCGATAATGCGGAGTTAGTCATTTGGACCGCATCACCACGGGCGGAGGGGCCGAGAGGTGGTATGGGAGGTAGTACAACGCACAGTTTATTTACGTTTTACAGTAGTGCTGCACCTGTTGTGCTCCGGACGTCATATAAATGTCTTCACGAAACATCGTACTGCAATGCACTTGAAATCGAAACTAAAAGTAAGTTACTGTTTACGTAATGTAGCTTCCTGATCACGAAACTAAAGCACTACACCGCCGAAGGCGAGTGTTATGTCCGTCTGTAGGCCCGAGTCGCTGTGTTGTTTCCGACTGACTGCCAAGAACGTAAAACCACTGCATAAGTATTTCCCCGCGACCCTAATTACGTAATTAGACAATGGACAGATAGAGAACAGTTGTTGAGTATGTCATAGCAAGTTGTCTGCCAAATCGTAATGCCGGCTTTGACGACCTTTAGCGGGCAGGCGTCTCTTCATGGTGCCGACCCCACAATATCGCTTTCTTTTGATCCCAATAACAATTTCATACATGTTGTCAGTATATATAGCGACTTCACAAAGGCCGTTATCGGCTTATTTGTACCGTGTCTGACGATTTTAGGACGCATTTTCTGTCAATTTGCCGACGATGTTTGACAAAGTTTCGTGCAGTTATCCGGCGTTGGTGATTTTTTGTCGTGCAGATAAGCGAAGTCACTAACAGTGGAGTGAATGGGACACGGTTTGGGATTTGGGGATTCCGTGCAATTACCCGAAGTGTGCGTTTATCCGAGGTGCAATTAACTGGCTTCCACTGTATTGGTATTTAGTATTGATATGACATATGTCTGTTGATCTCATTTAGAGGATCGGCTGTACTACAGTGATTACGGATACGAAATCTACAGCTCAGACCTGCTGGGCAACGATATCCGACAGGTGATGCAGGACGGCGAGAAGTGGGTTAACGGAATCGCGGTTGATGAGGACTTCGTCTACTGGTCGTCTGTCTGGCCACATTCACCATCATCCCCCCATCTTGGAAAAATCGGAAAGTGAGGAAATTCCTTTTCTACTGGGAACAGTTTGTAGTACGAAAATTTAAATTACCTGGTTAATTTCTGCGTCATCATCATTCATCCTTTTGTGAGGTGGAGCAGACGAAGTTAGTCCTCCAGAGCTGCTTGTCTTTCATCGCAGAGAGTAGCCCTTGTCCTTCCAGCCCTGTTTCGGCCTCAATGAGTTTCTTAAGAGTTGTGCATGGGCGGCCGACCCTTCTCTTAGTGTTGAGAGACCACAACAAGAGTCTTCCAGCTGGTTCGTTGCCACGAGCCACATGTCCCGCAAGGCACAGTCGACGCTGTTTCACTTTTGTAGAGACTTTTGTTAGTGATTTGTACAACTGTTTGTTTGTGGTATGTTTACACCATGGTCTATTGGATTGTGACCTGGTCATAAGCCATGATTCAGATCCGTACAAAAGAATTGTTTCGATACAAGTCTGAAAGAGTTTTGTCTTGGTTTGTTTTCTGATGGGGGATTTCCAAAACTGTAATGAGTGAAGGGCACTCCATGCCAAGGCTATCCTAACATTCATATCGTGACAACTTTCAGTGAAACCACCAAAGTGTTTGAAGTCAAACTCTGCATTATATGTACTCTTATATAATGTGTATTTATCTTATATCTAGATGTCCAGTACCACTGCTGTGGAATACATATCTACAAATATATGCATATTTGAAAATCAGCATTTGCATAAGAATGTATATCTTAAGTTTTGAAGTCTTTTTTTTTCACATTCTTAACTTACGTATACACATTTGTAAACACTAAAAGACATGAGATCATGTTCCAAAAATTCAGGTTGTCCAAGTGCGACCTGACCAAGACTGTGCTGGTGGATGGCCTGTGGACTCCAGACGGCATCTACCTGTCCACGGCAGCGTCTCCTGGCGTAACCAATGGTAAGTACAACTCCCGACAGAGTCACCACTACCAGCACCTCCATCCTGTAACAACAGGTTGAAGGTTCACATCGTATCTCTTCTAATTCTGTTCCATTTTTCCAGGACGTCCGTAGACGACAGGCGGAACTCTCACCGCTGCTGTACAGGGGCTTTCCGGGCGTCGGCCATACAGTAAAACTGACCAATATATATATAAAATCTGGCTTACAGCAATAGGACAATATGCATATCTTTTTTTTTTTCATCAGGTATTGCAAAACTGAACCTGCAGGCTCGCCATGGTATGATATATAGATCACTGGAAAGCATTCTGATGTCGGCTGGCTACTGGTAAGAGACAAACTAAGTGAAAGTACTTAAAGTTATTTCTAGTCACAAGGACACCAAGGGACACCAGTTAATTTGTACCAGTTCAGGTACGCTAAATACCATTATGTGAAATAGAGTTAAAACACGTGGATGAAGGTTAGACATCCAGGTAATAACATGCGCAAAATAGAATAGCAGATACTCATGCCGCTGGATCTGATTTTAGAAACAGTCAGAAGTTTCAGGTAGCATCCAATGCCTTTCGACAGTGTCACGGACGTTTGGCGTATCTTAAGCTAAGGGCACAACCCGCCCTAGTTGCAAATACGTGCTGTCTTCGTGCCAAAACGTGGACAATCTTTGGGATCACTGATGTTAAGACTTTGGATACTAATGTCATACAGTTTATGGGTACAGTCATCATGATAGGGAAAGGCGGATGATTTTAGATTTGTGATGTGTAATACGTAAGTATTGTTTAGATTGGATTTGTTTTATCTGTATAACAGTGTTGTATAATGCAAATGACTCCCACTTTCACATAATCTATATCTGGATATGCACACCTTAAACTAACGTGTAACAAGTATAAATTTCCTGTCAGCACCCACTAGATGGCAAGATGATTATCAATTTCATTAATTAGGCAAATCATGGCCATATTTGGTTATCGAGTATCTGTTACATGTATTAAGGTCTTCTTATGAAAGACTATAGAATTATAGATTTTTTTTCTCATTAATTGGCCAAATAAAGTTCTAATTTGCAGTTCATTGCGGAATTATGAACATCTCTAAGCTATCCGCATACTGAATATAATATCATTTTCCACTTAGATTGCAACTTAAATACCAATTGCATTAATTATTCAAATTATGTCTACATGATATGTATTAATCAAGGTTCTATTGTGGAAAACAATTGAGTTAATTGTAACATTTCCTCAGAAATTGTAAAATAAATTCATAATTTGCTTTTATCTGTGTACATTTTTGTCTTCGGTTATCCTCCTTGATATACCAAAAGCACACCTGTGGTTTCAGAGCAAGCAGCTAGGGGGTGCAAACTTTCACCGCATCCTTGCATCAAGTGCTAACTGCCGCCGAAAAATCAGTACCGGTGTTAACCCTGTTAACGTTACATCACCCACTCATCATAAAAAACGTGGGACACTTTGTCTTCCACTGCTTCCTGAAAAGAAGTCAAACCACAAATGCTTAAATTGTAGCTCTCAGCAGTCCATATTATTGCTATAATAGTCACTTGTTTTCACTTCTTACCATTGCTATCTATACCAAAGTCTTTTATTTTATGTATGTTTGATATACATTCTGTATGTCCCATGTTGCAATTAGCCCTCGGGCAAGAACATGCAAATAAACTTATAATGATCAACACAAAACAAAGCAAAGTAACGTTACAGAAAATAACAACCCTTTAACGCAAATTTCTAACTAGTGCAAAATGAAAGTAACTTACGAATAACACGAGATCTTAAATTAAGGATGTAACGTTAGCATAATGTGACTTGAAAACATAAATAGATGGTGATGAGAATGAACTTTGCAATATGAAATGCGACAAAAATTACACAATAGAAAACAGTTTTAAAAATGTAGTATTCCCTTGTATATATAGATTGTTTTAAAAGTAGCAATTGACACTGATGCTCTGACATGTGACTGTAGTGAGTTCAATAGGATTGTGCCACAAAAGGGAGAGAGCTTTTTTCGTATACCACAGCACAAGTACAAAAGGGGAACAACCCTAAAGGTGTACTATCACTGCACTTGCGTCACGCTTGCGTCACTGCGGGGTTCGAAAGATACTCGGAGATGAAGTTTCAGAGATGAAGAAAGAATTGTCTTACTTTTTGTGTATTTTGTCGTCATCTAAGTTATCCTTTTACGTATTACGTAATATGTAAATTATAAAAATCGGAGAAAATAACTAAACAATGACGCAGTGAACGAACTCCGCAGTGACACAAGCTTGACGCAAGTGCATTGAGAGTGCACCTTAAGAGTTACATTGTAAAATGGTACCTTGTAGAATATGTATTGTATTTACACCTCCCACCTTCACGTCTGTCTCCAGAAAATTGGTCTGCTCCATGTAGGAAAACAAACTACCGTTCGCAACACGTCATACCACGTCTTACCTCCAAATATGGGCAGATATATCCTTACTTCTTCAGACTAATCCTGGCATAGTTGTCCATATTCATGCACCTTGACGTTGGCTGCTACACTGTTCGCCTATTGTCTGCACAGTACGGTCATGTACGAGCAAGCAGAGCCGGTCCGGTCCCCTTTCTCGCGCCCTGACAGCGGCCAAACCAGCGGGCCGCCGTCCCAATCCCCTCCTGTCCGTCAGGGTGGTTCCCGCGGGCGTGTCCGCCATGGCAACGAGACTGAAGAGCAAGAAGCGTCTTCACACACGTACGAAGAAGCCGAGGAGGTGAAACGTTCCACAGCGTATACGTCTGCAGGTAGCCGACATTTTTTGTTACTTGTTACTTGCCTTTTTCAGTTCAAAATAGCCATTTAATGTTATTTGTAAAATTATTATATTATTTCACACAGAAGTTTCAATGATTGCTCGCCACAAATACCAAATAAAAGCTGACTATATCATATAACGAACCTATTAAGCATACAGGCAATTGGCATAGGTTAAGAGTCATACAGGGGACCCCCCAATCTTTTATAGTATAGTAGCAGAACACGGTTTTTGCCTATGGTAATGGTTCGACGCCATAAAATTTATAGAAAGGTGCAGAAGCAGTTTACAAGAATTTGATATGCTGACGTTCAGGGTAAAAATATCTGAATATGAGAATAGATTTGTCGCCTTGTTCTTTTATGAAAAAACAACACTTTTATCTGACTCCCTTCGGATATCATGGAACTGCAACCGACGCACAGGCAGTGTCCGGTAACAGTATCAAGGCGCAAATTCACGCCAACCGAAGAAACATCGCAACCAAACTTATTAATACTGATTTATTCCTCTACCATTCATCACTGTTTCCACACGTGGTTTGGAGAATGTCCCTAATCGGCCGGCTGACTCCCCTAGCGTACTGTATTTATTCTATTTGACCAATTTCTACAATTAGACCACCAAACCACGAAGCCACGAAGTGAGCACGAAACGAAAGTACGCGAATCATGGAACCAAAAATATGTGTCGGCGACAAAAACAACCGTTAATTGATTTACTCCAGTGAGCTCGGTATGCTCGTTTTCACGGACTCATCAGAACCCTGAGCTTTCGCTCTACTGTTTTGTACCAAGTAGGGCAAATTTCGGTATTTAGACTGCCTATTCTTAACAATGGGAATCATGGCTGAAAGAGGCTGTCAAAAATCACCTACCTGACTTTTAGAACATGAAAAACTCACATTTGCATGGCTGTCCGGCCTCTAAAGTTTAATTTGACGAGAAAAGAAGAAAAAAATTTACGGCGGAATTTTGTTATACGGGACCGAAACATAGGTGGTGACCTTTTCACTCCTTTCACTGCCTGTAACCAACACCAAAACACTTAACTTCTAAAGCCTACTGCAACCACAAATATCACTAAAAACATGTTTTTTCAACACAATAAGTCAATATAGGGGCTACCTTACCTATAACATGAACCTCCAAAATCCAAACATATCCCAAGAAAAACATTTCTACAGCCACTTTTGCCAAGGCTATCTAATCATTCTGAAACTGGGTTATCTGCGCAAGTCCGGAAATACCAAAATTTGTCCCGTATACGTAATGATATATGTTACTAGATCTCTGTTATAGTTTATCAGACCCTTACCTACCTCATGACCTCAATGAAAATCGGCCTACGCTTCTCATGAATAAATGAAGGTTCAAACAAACAATATAGGCTCACGAGCAGATTTCAAGATCACGAGATATTTTCCTACCTTTCTGTACACCGGCGCCCCCTGAATAATCTGTCTTCTCACGCACCGCTCCCCTGTTTTATACACTCGTTTGAGCGAGGAGGAATAACCAGTTCCCAGAAAAGGATGACTAAAGAATTCTACAGTACAGTAGTCATGGTTTGCGAAAGCTATTATCAGATAGACGACCGCAAGCTTGTGTTGCGAGAAAATGTCTCAGACGCCATGATACCGAACATGCACTATGTTCTATTACGCTGGAGCCAAATCCGCGCAAAAGGTAACTACCCCGGTAGGCTATAGTATACAAGGTAACTATGAAATATTTTCCTACCTGTCTCTACACCAGTACAACCTTCAAAAGCGTCTCTCTATGCACCGAATCGAACGCTTTTTTGAAAGTCGATGGGGAAAATATGCTCACTGAGTTGACCAATGCAACAATGTTGCGGGAGTTTATAAGGTAAGGTAAGTTCTGTACACCGGCGCCCCCTGAATAATCTGTCTTCTCACGTACCGCTCCCCTGTTTTATCCACTCGTTTGAGCGAGGAGGAATAACCAGTTCCCAGAAAAGGATGACTAAACGATTCTGCAGTACAGTAGTCATGGTTTGGGAAAGCTATTATCAAATGCACGGCTGCAAACTTGTGTTGCGAGAAAATGTCCCAAACGCCATGTACAATGTTCTAAATTTATATAGTATTACGTTGGAGCAAAATCCGCGCAGAAAGTATAACTACGCGGGCAGGCTATAATATACAAACTTGTAACTATAAAATATTTTCCTACCTGTCTACTACTATGGCCTCCTTCGGTCAATATTGATCATGGTTAAATCCTAATTGATATCCGCCCTACAGCGTCGACTGTGGCTAAACAGTCCTATATACGAGAATGACACTCTCTGTCACATAGGGCACATCTGTAAGCTGACTCAGGTCTGTTGCAGAGCTCTTTTCGCAGGATCCACTTTTCTTCTGCCATGCGCATAAGTCTGGTTTCTCCTGATTTTAGCTGCCTGGACAGTGTGCATCTCCAGCTGGATCTGTCATTTGCAAGGTCCTCCCAGTGCTCTGTGTCAATATCAAGAGCCATTAGGTCCCTCTTGCAGACATCTTTGAAACGTAGCTGTGGCCGTCCGGTGTTTCTCTTTCCTGAGATTAGTTCTCCGTAGTGCAGGTCTTTGGGGATGCGGCCATCCTCCATGCGACGGACGTGGCCCAGCCAGCGTAGTCTGCGTTGTCTGAGGAGGGTGAACATGGTTGGGAGGCCAGCACGAGACAGCACTTCGGCATTGGTGACTTTGTCCTTCCATGATATGCCCAGGATGCGACGAATACACCTCATGTGGAAGGCATTTAACCTGCTCTCCTGCTTGGCATAGGTGGACCACGTTTCGCTCCCATAGAGAAGTGTGCTGAGGACGCAAGCGTTGTACACGGCCATCTTGGTCTTGACAGATAGTTTGGGGTTCTCCCAGACTCGTGCGGTGAGACGGGCGAGTGTAGTTGCCGCCTTTCCAATCCTCTTGTCAATTTCCTTGTCCTAGGAAAGATTGTTGCTGGCGGTGGACCCGAGGTATGTGAAATTATTCACAACCTTCAGTTTGTAGTCACCGATGGTGATGGCTGGTGGTCTGTACACCGGTATAACCTTCCAAAACGCCTCTCTATGCATCGAAACGAACGCTTTTTGAAAATCGATGAAGAAGATACGTTCACCGAGTTGACCAATGAAACAATATTGCGAGAGTTTCTAAGGTAAGGTAAGGTCTATACAAGGCCGGTGCCCCCTGAATAATCTGCCTTCTCACGCAACACTCCCCTGTTTTATCCACACGTTTGAGTGAGGACTCACCAGTTCCCAGAAAATGATGACTAAAGAATTCTGCAGTACAGTAGTCTTGGTGAAAGCTGTTTTCAAATACACGGCCGCGAGTTTGTGTTGCGAGAAAATGTCCCAAACGCAACGCCATGAGACCGAACATGTACTATACTCTATGTACGTTGGAGCCAAATCCGCGCCAAAGGTAACTACGCGGACAGGCTACAAGACAACTATGAAATATCTTCTTACCTTCATCCATGGGACTCGCAATCATTGACAAGTGAAAGAAAACACACACTATCATTTTACGTTGTCACGATTCTTTAGTTATATTTGTTATTATCAGTAGCCATGAAGGTTATGTAAATGCCACCTTACTTCAGGATACAACTGAATACCGAAACCCATCATTAGCCCAAGTCGATTATATAACACAATATCAAAGACTTGCATCAGCCCTTATTGTTATGTTAATTATGATGTTAAGTCCTATTCTATACATCTATTTTGTACTTTGTGTACTAGTCGTTGCCATTCATGATTGTTACAAGTACAATTGTCGTGCAATAAAGTTCTTCTTCTATTTGTTTGATTACATGGCACGTCTTTCTTTACCTTGTGTTTGTTTCTTAGTTTATTACTGTGAAGGTCTCATGATTCAGAAAATCTGTTCCTATAGACAATGGCGTACATGTATAGCGGCGTTTCTATTGAACCAAACACCAATCGATACATCGACGTGTTTTGGTTTACCCTACTCTGTCTATTAATACATGTATGTAAAACTGTTCGCTTTGGGTTTTGTACGTGGCTCAAAAAGACTCGAATCCGAGTTTCAACTGTCGGATGGGCCGAATACTGTTTTGATACCGTTGCTACAATTGCTACACACACTCATTGATGAACCAATTTACGACCTTTTGGTTAATATTGTATTTGGGTGAAAGTAGGGCGGGCCAATAAAAATGGTCATTCTGTTGCTGAGTTCAACTGATAGGACTAGGAGACCCAAACCTCCACCTATCAAATTAGTATCTCACTGCAGTAGGGACACCGGTGCGGCACTGCGGACTTCGTTCGCTGTGGCGGTGAAAGTTCCGCCTATCATCTATGGACGTCCTGGTAAAAGAAACAGAATTAGCAGCGATACGATGTGGACTGATGTGTTTTGGGCATGAATTTTGAAGACAGCAATAATGATCTACGTAGATAAAATTATCTATATCATATATTCTAAAACAACATGTTTAAAATGTTTAAAGACCTGAACCTGTTGTTACAGGGTGGGGGTACTGATAGGGTAACCAGGAGCTGTACTTACCACTGGTTACGCCAGGAGGCGCTGCCGTGGACAGGTAGATGCCCTTTGGAGACCACAGACCATCCACCAGCACAGACTTGGTCAGGTCGGACTTGGACAGCCTAAATTTTTGGAACAAAACATGATCTTATGTCTTTTAGAGTTTACAAATGTGTATACTTAAGTTAAGAGTGTGAAAAATGACTTCAAAACATATACATTTTTATGCATATGATGATTTGCAGATATGCATATATTTGTAGGTATGTATTCCACAGCAGCACATATAAGTACATATCATGCAGACTATGACGCAGAAATTAACCAGGTAATCAAAGATTTCTTACTGCAAATTGTTTTCAGTACAAAAGGGATTTCCTCACTTTCCGATTTTTCCCACCCACGGGCCCGCCCGGGATGAAGGTATAACTGGCCACTCAGACGACCAGTAGACGAAGTTCTCATCAACAGCAATCCCACCAACCAACTTCCCGCCTTCATACATCAATTGTCGGAAATCGTTGCCCAGCAGGTCTGAGCTGTGGATTTCGTAACCGGCACTGTAGTACAGCCGATCCTCTAAATGAGATCAACAGACAAATGTCATATCAATACTAAATGTCAATACTAAGTCGTTCGAGTTTTACGTATAAGGATACAGACGAAACATGCACATACGTGATGCCTTAACCCTATCTAGACGGGGTGGGGGTGGGGCTTAAAGTGTCTGCGCCAACTTTGACGTCGTATAACTACCGAATGACGTGTGCTGGAACTACGAAACTTGGTCACTTGTCCTAAAATATTGTTGGCAACAAGTCGGCGAAACATATTTGAGTTTGTGAATTTTCGTGTTGCCATGCCAACGGGTTTCTGAAATATTTTTTTTAAATTTACTAATTTCAGTTGATATGATAAGATTTCACGTTTTTATTGCTAGACCACACTTATCTGATCATTAGCATCCTGTGTAATTTAAAGTTACATTTATAATTAGTAATCAATGATTTATGCTAATTTGATAACATCATGGGTCAAAATCCAAGATGGCGGACAGTGTCATTAGCAACGCTAAATATATGTTATTTTGACTTAAATTCCATCAACATCTTTTATTTTTACAAAACACATTCACAAACACATTCCTTTTTAGTCCACTTCTATTGGGTTTTGTGGTTGTATATATTGAGAAAAAACGTATTTTAGAAAATTCAAGTTTGTCAATCCCAGATGGCGGACAACTGACGTCATATAGGCGTCAGTGTCGTCGTCGTCATTGGCAACAAAAGACTTGGCAGACTTATATACCAATAATATTCCCTTCATAGCCAACGTTTGGTTTAATACATTTAAGTATAGCGGATATTTCATATTTCGACGGTTTTAACCCAAAATATGACATTATGACGTCATGATTACTTCATAACTATACCACAATTACAGAAAATATAAAACTGTACATCATCCACATCAAATTTGGTGATCGTAACCAAAGCCGTTTTGATATTACAAAGGGCCCGGATTAATCATTTTCTACCTTAAAATACATAGCCATATGTCCATAACAAGAGTTCGGATCCGGAGACCTCATATCCCCATGAAATATTCAGATGACGTCTACATATCTCTTCGTGGTTACACAAACTGTTAACAAACTTACCCAGATCATAGTTATAAGAATTATAGCACAATGAATTATTTATGCAAATGCATAATCGGTATCTGTTAAATGTTCCACCTGCCATATTCTCCGTACTAGTATTTTACATGTTTTTGAGTCATACAAAGGAAAACTATCCAAATATAAATTTTCCTCATTTAATTCTTCAAATTACATCCTAATTTGTATAACTTGCACTTCATTTTTAGCGACTATGTCTACAATAACTGCATACTAACTATTTTGGAAATCTTCTGTTATTCTTCTCCAAAGATTTCGAAGAAAGAGCCCCTGTAGTTTCAGCTTCAAGCTGCTAGGCGGCCCGACCTTAAGCAATTTTTTCCTTACATCACAAGCTAAGCTATCTGTCACCAGATTACGAACACCATCACACATCCAGTTCAAGAGATTCCAAAAACGGAAGTTCAGCTGCAGCACCAAGGTCACATACCAGAGGGCCAAAACTTGACCTCACTTTTTGTCTTCTCAGTCCCCATCCACTAACCAAATATCGTTACAATCTATTCAGCGGTTCTAAAGTTATGTGGACCACAAATATCCGGAAACACAAACACACACACGCACAGACACACATACACACCCAAAACAATATCTCCTTTTCCATGCATATAACTAGAGTCTGTTTCCTCACCATTGAAGTCTATTGTGATGGCTATGGGCCGATACAGACCCGAGCTGATGGTGGTTTGATTACTGCCGTCCATCGCAGCACGCTCAATCCTCCCTTCAGAACCGTCGGTCCAGTACATGTGTCTGTGGAAAATCTCTTGATTATGCACATAAAGTCATAATTACCATTATCTATTTGCACTGATGATTTCACTACCTTAAGCCATGTTGACTTGTTCATATTGAAACTGGCGAAAGCTGATGCGAGAGTGCAGAAAAAAAGTTGTCAAAAACAGTTGATTTTAGTTTAAATTCTAAATGGTCAGGCAGGTTGAAAATGACTAAACACACAACAGAAGACAGCAATGGAACAATAGGTTTTCATTTTTGTTCTTTCATACACATCTTCCTCTTTGACTTTAGAATTTCCTTTGGCATTCTATGACATTAGTATCCATTTCCCGATATTTGTTTCAATACACGGCATATTGACCTCCATGAAAAATGAAGGTGTCTGTTTGTTTGTATTTCCGTATATTTGTGGTAATCATAACTTGATGAACTACGATGATATTTGGTATGTGGGGAGGGTTGGGAAAGATGAAGGTCAAGGTCAATTTTAAAATCCCACAACGCTAACTGCACCTGTAGGATTGGCTGTAAAACTTGGTAGACATTACAAATTCTACCCTACTTCACTCTTGTTATTTCCTTCCACCTGCAAGCGCCAAAACGTGTAAATGCCTGATAAAATAATATGTTAATTTTCTAATCGGTCCAACATCCGGTCCACCTAATTTTTTCAGGTCCGTTTTTTCTGGACCGGTCCAATAAGAAAAACCGGTTTTGTACCGGTACGCTGCACCGATACCCAGCCCTAGTACAAACCTATATGTGTGCGCCTGGAGAAAAACGCAGGTCAAGGGCCATCAAAGCCCGGGTAGGACATGTCTCACAGTTTTCCAACGAACTTTTACACTCAGTCTTTTACCACTTCAGCCGGGGTGATCGAGACGGAAAGTATATTAACTACAGTTGTGTAAATCACCTGTTTGTTCATGATGAAATCCATTTTACTCACCTATTCCTGGGGTCTAGAACCAGACCGACAGGCCACTGCCAGGCGTGGCCTGGTAACGTCAGAAGTGTCCTGGCGGACGATCCGTCCTTCTTTGCCACAGAGATAGTGCTTGCCCAGTGATGAGACCAGTAGATATTCTCCCCAGCGTGATCCAACGCCAGGTCAATGAACACTGCAGAATAGGTATGAGGACATTATTTGGTAATTAATCCCGGTATAAATAACAATAAATGTATCAAAGTGTGCAGTTAAAATAATAAGATTTTAATCGTGGATGATCCTGATACTTGGGAAAGACCATAACAATATCACAGTACTCACGGATAGTTTTTCCAATGATGTCGGGTTTTTACCGATAGATAGGTACCTCTCACAGCCCATGCCAGTACACAGAAACGCGTAACTAAGACCACCATGCAGCCAACCTCTTTCTGTTAACATTTATTGAATACTAATCTCCGAGCAGATGTAAGAATTATATCACTTTTCAAACGGTATAAAGATAATCTTAAAGCAGATGTAAGGATCCGGCTCCTGTGTCCTACGCCCGTTTTCGCAACTTTTATCATTCTTTTCGAGAATGATATCTCATTAAAGATTTCGCATTTTCCTACATAACAAAAGAACAAAGAGATAGATCTTTGGATCTGCTGAGATCATTTGGTCTCAGCTTTCTTAAAACTGTTTTGAATACGGCTTTGTAATTTGTCAGACCGAAAATGAGGTATAGCATTTTGTAATGCATGCTACTTACTTTGAACTGAAGAATGATAATGGTAATTTACAACTTACCGTGGACACCGGTACTGAGATCTATGATGGTCTCCATGCCACTTCCATCACGACAAGCTCGTTTGATGTAGCCGTCATCTTCTGACCAGTACACGTAGTCGGTGAGCGGGTCGTAGTCCAGGGCAATTGGCGAGTCCACATCCAGTGGAAGCTTGACCATTGACCCGGAAGTGATGTCAACTTGTAGAATGGCGCCGGCTTCATTTTCATATTCAGCCACCAAGAGGAATGGCTTACTGTTGTTACGGGAGCCAAGGTCTCCTAATGAGCGGAGAAAGTTTTATTAAAATATGCAACAGCTGTTTTTGCAATGACTTAAGTCAGTATCTATAAAAATATATTCTTATTAACTGATGTGGAAAATGTTTTAGTTAAAGCGAACACATTGAGAAAGCTTGCAGTAATGACTGTGAAAATATAATGACACTAATTGATGTTCCATGTGCTCTGTTGTACCTGACATTGTGAAATATTGCAGCAGAGTTTTACTATATGACGTTATATCCTGGGGAGCGACACGTCACCAGATGCTATACAGAGCGGCAAACTCAAATCATCACATCTAGCATTCCATGGCGGTTAGTTCGTATTTTGATAAAGGACAAGGAACAACCTATTCTAAGTTTGGAGACAGTAAACACATCAAGTATTCGATATCACAGTATCAAAATCTACGTTCCAGAAACAATGCATCCGCATCTTAATAGACAACGAACCACACATAGAATCTGATATTATTATCGTTCATAATTTAGAGACAAGAAAATTGGATACTGTTGAAAAGAATCTGATATAGTATCACAAAAATATATTGTATACATGTTCTAAACATTTTATGTATAGCTAGGTCAAAGGAGACAACACAGATACTAAACACACCAAAACCAACAAACGTACACGTAACACATAAAACTAAAGCCGTCGCCACGGCAATGATTTTTCATTGCCACACTTTTATGCTAATGATGTTGCCAAACTCACCATCCCCAATAGCCCCCAAAAGAACTGAAAACCATCTCACCTGTAGTCCTGTCAGGTGATGTGGGACTCGTCTCTCTGATGATTGTCAGACAGACAAGTCCTACGGTGACCAGACTAAGCAGCACGGCAATGCCGACGACGATGTGGAAACGGTGGGAGCGGACGAAGCTGCAGCGGGCACCGCGGCCGCCTGGTCCCCCCGCTGAATCATGGTCACCTTTATCCATTTTGTGTGGCGGAAACGTTAAGAGCCGAGTCCCTGGGGAGTTCTGCCGACAGGATTGGTTAATACGAGCTATAAGTACATATCAATCTGACATGTATGCTTGTAATTGATAATACGTGACGAGACCAAAAGCTTGTAATTTTCTATTTATACTATGTATAACCGTTATTGTTATACCCGGTGGTGGAACTAGTACTATCCCAGAATTCCCGAATACACATTCAACAATAGATGGCTAACTATGACCCACAAGCGTACGGACTTGTCAATGCTGCAGTATGGTGTCATCTGAAAATGCAACAACTGTTACAATATAATCAGTAAATTTTCTTTACTAAAGTAGTCCATGAGTTTAATTTTTGTAACTTCAGTATTATAACTTTTTGTTTGTTTTTTGTTTGTTTGTTTGGGGCCGACTACTCTCTCTTCGCAGCCGGGGGCTGAATTGCGAGGAGCTTACAATAGACGGGGCTAAGTCGCAAGGGTCTAAAATGGCAGCCTTTACACAGCCCTAATGACCTGAATACGACAGTAATTGCCCCAGGTGCGGCCAGGGACTGTAGGTTTTTTTAACCACTCACACCGCAGCATCGCACATGTGGCGGGTTCTTTAACGTGCTCGAGGTGTGGCTGCCCAAACACGGGACCTCCATTTAACCTCCTATCCGAGGGACGGCCCTAGCCAAAGCTAGGTACTCATTGTTACCTGAGTAAAGCGAGGAATGTCGTGTTAAGTGCCTTTCCTAAGGGCACAAGATAGGTGACATGCGACCGGATTCGATCTCGAGACCTCTCGGTCCCGAGCCAAACACACTGCCGCTACGCCACGCGATCTCACGCGATTTTAAATTTTGGGATAAACACTGCTTGACCATTGATGCAAATATGAACATTAAAAATGGTGAGAGATGAGAGGAAGACCTAAGGGATCGCGAGGGCGTAAGAACTTACAGCGAGTCAGAAGGATTGTAGTTGCACCTAGGTCTGGAAAACAACATTATCCAGGGTTAAGACGGCTAAATGACTTCGACATTAGAGTCTTTGGAACGTGGATTACTAAACACAGTTGGTAAGAGGTGTACACTTCCCAGGACACCCAGGGAAACATAGCCGCTTTCTACCGAACCCTAACCCGGCACGTAAATCACTTCTTCCCCCACCAAATCTGACTCAAATTGAACTCGACCGATAAAGCATGGATTACTGTAACACCAAATATAAACTGCCTGATGCGGAAACACCGGGAGGCCTTTAGCCCGCAGAACGATCAGGTTTGGAAGAGACTTAGAAACAAAGTCATCCACTCAAACCAAGCCCACTATGCCAATAAGGTGCAACAGTTGAAGCAAGAAAACTCATCCAAGTGGTACAAGGCACTAAAGTCGGCATGTAACACAACAAAGCCACCCACTTCCATCCACGTTCCTGATGTCGACCCTTCAGACCGTAGAGCGGTTGCGGATGGGGATAAACAAGCACCTGTCCAGCGTGTCCCAGCAAGAGAAAAGAGAAATGGTTTATTAGATTAAAAAGCTGTTGCAGCCCAAGGGCTGAATTGCAATTTTTGTACATCGATTTCTTCACATTAACATAACTTCTTCACAATTTCTTAACATATACATAGTACATCATATTAAATTCATTAAAACTAACTTGTTTGTTTCTTAAAACACTACAAGTTTTCATTGAGGAGTCTAACGCAATCGGGGAGAATGCTGTTACTAAACCGGGACGTCCTACATTTGAAACTGGTGTAGCTGACATTATTTCTTAGAGTTCTGTTGTGGACTTCCCCCCGCCGCGATTGGAGCCATGAACTGTATCTGCTAGAGTTCGCAAGAGATTGCGCATATCTAAGACATAGGATGTCCCTTCTAGAGTCCAGACGACTGAGGCCTAGCCTGTTATGCGCAGAGCAGACTCATATGTGACGTACTCTGGTCCCAGTATGATCCTCAGAGCTCTCTTCTGGATGCGCTCAATCTTCGCTGATAGGTCTCTGGACAGTCCCGGGTGCCAGACCACGCATGCGTACTCCAGAAGTGGCCGTACAAAACCAATGCAAATTGGTATAAGATTTCACATGTCCAGTCCGTGCCTCTTCAGGTTCCTTATCATGTAGAGTCGTTTGCTCCCTTTGCTGACAATTGTGGTCACATGTTCAGTCCACTTGAGGTTGTACTGGAGGATAACTCCCAGGATGCGTGCTGCCTGGACTACCTGAAGCTGGGAGGGTCCAATTGTAATTGACTCACCCCCCTGTAACCACAAAAGACCTGCCTGCCTACTAAGGGTCGTGCGGTCGTCGTAGGATCGCTATATTCTGCCATTTCGGGAGGACAGTCATGTACGTATCTTGCAAAGTTGTCTTGGTACACAAAATGCTGTTTTGTATCCATGTCGCTGGTTGGTTCTGTCCAAGCCTGCTTGAAAATCCGATGGCATCAAAATCGTACGGCGATCGCACGACCTATGTGACCGC
This sequence comes from Branchiostoma floridae x Branchiostoma belcheri, assembly GCA_019207045.1. Lineage (NCBI taxonomy): Eukaryota > Metazoa > Chordata > Leptocardii > Amphioxiformes > Branchiostomatidae > Branchiostoma > Branchiostoma floridae x Branchiostoma belcheri. The sequence continues at coordinate 2,802,475 of CM033031.1, forward strand.
GCGCGCACTTACCAGCACTATCTCCACCACCACAAATCCAAACCTGGGAAATGTACAAAGAACTTAGTCATATCAGCGTTCGCAAGGCCGTTGGAATCGCGCCAAGGTCTGTGCATATGTTTGCCTGTGAACTTGCTGGCCCGCTGCCAGGCATTTTCAACACCTCACTTCGAGAAGGGGTCGTTCCCACCCAATGGAGTCAAGTCCGATCTGCAAATCATCGTCAATCCCTAACCCAAAAAGAGTTATATTCAGCCTGCGCTGCGGACACAACACAACAGTTACAATTACAGAAATACGGTTGCAATGTGTACAATGTCTACAGTTACTACAGGGAAGACTAAACTACGTGACTACTAACCTGAAGCCTTGGCAGCAACTGAGGTAGTTGGAATCTTGCCACGCTACCTTATCTTAGAAGCCATGCCAATGATTGACCTTGAAAAGGCGTCTCCTAACAAGAAACAGCTGTTCCGCCATACCTTCTACTGTATTTTGGAGAATCTTAAAAAATGGATAAATGAACTAGAGTTCGGCGACCTCGTACCTCCATGAAATATTTAGAGCCTTTGTTAATTTTATGCGAATGACGTACACATTTACATGTTTTCTGCATGGTGATGTTCATCATTGACTTAATGTACACATGTCACAAGTAATTAAGTGGTTTTGCAATGTTTGCATATACAATACAAATGAGTTCCTTATTTGCATATTTGGTATCTGCTGGTGTGTAATATGTTCCACATATCATAAATTACATGTTATGCATTCATAGAAGTTATGGAAATATACAATAAGTTCTTATTTGCAATAAGGAGCAACAGTTGAAGCAAGAAAACAGCCTCTAAATAATCAAGATTTAGAGGCTGGCTTGCTTGTATTCTTTCTATACTTAATAGTCATGATTCAGTTTAAAAACCCATGAGATGCGTATTTACACTGAATCATGACTATCAAGCATGGGCAGAATACAAGCAAGCCAGTCTCTAAATCTCGTCAATCAACCAAGTCTGTCTGAATTCGGTCGAATTTCGCTGGCAACGAATCATTTGCTCATCTCAACTCTCCTGACAGGAGCCGAACCTCTGCTTGGAGAGTAGAAATCACAGGTCTTCTTCATGACGTTTGCCCACACTCGGCTCCGGTCAGGAGAGTTGAGGTGAGCAAATGATTTGATGTCAGCGAAATTCGACCCAATTCCGTGACTATTCGAAAAAGACAGACTTGTTTGATTGACGAGATTTAGAGACTGGCTTCCTTATATTCTGCCCATGCTTGATAGTCATGATTCAGTGTAAATACGCATCTCATGGGTTTTTATACTGTATCATGACTATTAAGTATAGAAAGAATACAAGCAAGCCTTCCTCTAAATCTCAATTATTTAGAGGCTGTTTTCTTGCTTCAACTGTTGCACCTTAATAAGGTAGACTCACCCGGTACAGAAAAACCCAGGGCTGTAAACCGTGATCCTCGTCGTATCAACAGAGGATTTGTCATTCTCCCGTACGTAAAAGACCTCTCGGAGGCCCTCAGGAGAATTTTGGTCACGTACGGAGTATCATTGTGTTGGTAATTTTTGTCACGTACGGATTACCATTGTGTTGGTAATTTTGCCGCAACAAAGGTTAGCATAATACCCCCATAGTAGCCATGCTAGAGGTTAGAAAATGTTTCTTGTTCTGTAATACTAAACAACGTAAATTTGTTCGAGCACAGAGAAACAAATTTCCGCACCTTTTCATGACCCCCAAATGTTCTGCACACGGTAGTTTTTGCATACGACATTATAGAAACGTGTGTCTTGAAGATTGAAGGCATGTCTTATCAATTCATCCCAGACAGTTCAAGCCAAGTGAAGACTACCGAACTCGCCTTCTCCCAAGAACGTCTGGAGACGCACACGTGAATCGGTGAACAAGGTACAGGTACGTTTGTATTGAACTCTTAAGCCACTGTTAGTATCAGAGTTGAACTTTGGCAACCTGCCGTAACTTCCAGTGTTGTTGATGATCTTAAATATTGTGCAGAATGCTATTGCCGTAAATTCACCAGTAGAGTTTTTATGGACCCTCTTAAACACTGTGTTCTGATGCTCAATAACTTTCTATGTACGTTTTGCTACTTTTTGCATAGCATTGGAAGAGAAAAAAAGTTGACGTAAAATATACCTGAAGTTAAGTTTGAGGTTAGGTTGCTTTTTCTGAAATAAGTGTCTATGGACGTCAATATTCAAGTTAGTGCAACACATGTACAGGTGTTCAAAGGTGGTTTAACTTGCGTTTTTGGCCTCCACACCCATACAGCCTGACTAGCCCGCTGCTGAACTACATGTGCTCGTATCTTGCACGTTCTTGAAATGATCAGCAATGTGTCTGTGTGCTCCGATAAGACTTCCCTATAAGAACCATCCGGCTGGCCCACTACCATGCCACTCCCCCTTTCAAGATAAAACTGCCTTCACTACCTGGTCCGACAAGTTACCGATGACTTGGGCTTTATTTGGAACTACAACTAGCTTGACATTTCGGCTGCCTCTTCTCCCTGTGGTCCTACATATAAAATACGTCAATACAATATTACGCAGCGGGCATGACAGAAATACTACAAATGCCACGGTGAGATGGTGTCGCCATCGGTAAGGTGTTTGGCTCAGGACGTTTCAATCCTGCCATGTCAACAATCTTGTGGCCTCAGAAATAAACTTGACACAACTTTCCTCACTCCATTCAGGTTCAAATTAGCAACTGTCTACGGCTAGGGCCGTCCCTCGGATAGGACGTTAAATGGAGGTCCCGTGTTTGGGGAGAGCCACACCCCGAGCACGTTAGAGAACCGACCAGACTATTCGGAAAGAGAAGGATCCAACCATTCCGACTAAACGTGACGGGGAAGGGGTAAAACGGGGTAGGGAATTCTAAAAAAATATAAAAAGGGGTAGGGAATTCTTCCGAGCAGCCTTCGTAACCTATAGAGTCCATAAGTCTAGCTTGCCTAAGCTTGATGTTCCTGACTTAGAGAAAAAAGATGCTGTTAAAGTGAGCCCTAGTTTAGAAATGTCTCTGGTTACCATTACAAAGTATATGCTAGAAGCAATGTTTGAAATGTATGAATTTACAAACTCAGCGTCAACATTGTGCGACATGCGATACTTGAACTTGAAACGTTGTTTTTCGTGACGGTGAAACATTCAGGCGCCTGTAACCGCCTGTTTGCTTGTACAGGTAATTATCAGTCTTCAAGTTTCAAAGTGTACTGTAAGCCTTGAATTGTTCGCGAAGTTTTCATTTTCGCGGTTTTTGCAGTGATCTTTCCACTGCAAAATCGTGATACCACTCTCACTTTACTTTATTTATTTACCACGAATATGCGTTTTGTCTTAGCTCACAAACCGCCTACCTCTACCCCCAAAACGAGCACTACTGCGGTTTTCATTCCGTCTTTAGCCTAGAAGGCTATGTGTTTGGGTCTGTTAACTCGAACGTATTTACGTTGTACATCATCACAAACAGAAGAAGAAGTAACCAAACCCCTGACAAGTGTGATGTACTGCTGTTTACACGGCTAGGTATCCGTAGCAATTACAGGCGATAAATACATATTCATGGCACGGAAGTTTGTTTTCCGGATCATTCCACATCGTGTAGATGAAGTCTGGTGGACCTGAACGCTTTAAAAACAAGTTTATTTGGTGTTACCCATCGGATGTTATCCATTTCAGAAGAAATAAAGACGATATTATCCATTTCAATAATGGTAATGACTATCTCATTATCAATGTCATAAAAGACATAAACGTAACTAGACATCCTGAATAAAGTGTTGGAATTGAATCAGAAGGAAGTCCTATAGAAATATAGTAACATTACGAACTGAAACTCGATATCCCATGGTCGCCTAGAGGCACTTTATCACCCATTTGCATATATATTAGGGAAGTCTTAGTAAACAAGCAACTAAGACAGTACCTTAAACTATAGCTACACTACACATTGTCCTAACAGTGTATTTTGTTTAAAGCTTTGACACGTTTTTGTCGCCAATCACTATTGATCAGAACCAGTATCCAGGGATCAAAGATCAGTGATAGTTGGTCCCCTTTCATGGAAACAACCATTATTGAAAATGTATAAAGAGTATTTGCGAACTAATCACAACTGAACTTTAACTTCGACTTTAACCTGAGCAAGTCACACTTATATTGAGGTTTTTAGTTGATTTAAAAGCCAGTGTTGCCACTTAAATACATGAATACATATCGTTGCACATGTGGCATTTATTATCTCTTTTGAACTAGATATCATTTCAAAGAGTAGAAATCAAAGTCAAACCTACCTAAGCGACTTCCTCTTCCCAGCGACCTCCTGGCCATTGCGACCGCTTTTTCTCGGTTCCGAAAATTTTCCCCAATAACGTAAGCATTAAGCGACCTTTTCTCAACGACCACCCGGCCAACGCGATCGCGACCGCCAAAAATCGGAACCGCACAGGACCAAATACCTGCCCATAACGACCGCGTCATTTTACACCTTGAGGTTTCATCGATTTTCGGCTAGTTTCACAGCACTTACTCTCTGCCCCAAGGCTATCTACCACTTAAAAATCATGACCACAGCATGTCCAGAACACGACGTGTCAAAATTAAATGTTTTGCTGCAGTACCTTAGGCAGCCACTAGGGGGCCCATTATCGAACTTGAGCTTTGTTTTCCTGACCCCCACCCACCTACCAAATATCATCAGGATCCATTTAAGGGTTGTCGAGTTTTGCTGTTCATGAAAATATAACCTCGGCGAAGGTAAAAATCATAAATGCATGAATTTATGTATACTATCACGGACGCACACACGCGCAAACATTTAGATACATGAATGCACACACAAATTTCCATGCATAAAGGCACATGCGCGCGTGGACACAAGCATACTCAAACACACACACACACAAACACACAAACACACACACACACACACAAACACACACAAACACGCACACACACGCACACCAACACACACACAATCAGACACAGACACACACACACACACATACGCACTGTCACACACACACAAACACACACACACAGACACCCACATTACATGAAATGGTTCATCTTGCATGTTTTTCCCGAAAGCTGACAGAATGCCAGAAATCCCCTATATGTCTGTTTGGCAATACAAGTTGCAGGTTGCTTTGTCAGCTTTAGTTTGTCCAAAATAACATCATGCTGGCAGTTCGTTTCTTCCTTATTGTATCCGCCAGAAGCTTCCGGAAAGAGAATGGAGTTTTAGAGATAAGAAGTTCAACTGCTGACTGGCATATCTATATTAGTTGTGGTTTCCTTACGGGATGTTTATGTTATTTTGACTTGGTCACGTTTACTCGAGATACGTAGGCCTCACATACACAGAGGCCACACCAACCATTCCCATGATTTGATATAGGATTGAACAAGAAAACAAGTTATTTTGAAAAGGTCAAAGTTGGAGGAAAACTTGCATTTCATCCTAAAAGTAGTAGGTACGCATGGTACAGACTTAACCTTCAGGCGCCAATTTTACGTTCATCTGTCAGTTAGCATTGTTTATTTTTCTAATTCGGGAAACAGAAAATTAATGTGTCATCTAATGAGTAAGTCTCCTATCGAGTGGATGACTTTGTTTCTAAGTCTCTTCCAAACCTGATCGTTCTGCGGGTTAAAGGCCTCCCGGTGTTTCCGCATCAGGCAGTTTATATCTGGTGTTACAGTAATCCATGCTTTGTCGGTCGAGTTCAATTTGAGTCAGATTTGGTGGGGGAAGAAGTGATTTACGTGCGGGGTTAGGGTTCGGTAGAAAGCGGCAGTGTTTCCCTGGGTGTCCTGGGCAGTGTACACCTCTTGCCAACTGTGTTTAGTAATCCACGTCCCAAAGACTCTAATGTCGAAGTCATTTATCCGTCTTAACCCTATTCAGACCGGGGGGGGGGGGGGGGGGGCTTTTGAGGCCCGCGCTAACTTCGATGTCCTATAACGCCAGAACGGCTTACGCTAGAGCCACCAAATTTGATGAGTTTTCCTAAAATATTGTTGGCAACAATTTAACGAAGTTTTAAAATTTTCCATTTTTTCTTGTTGCCATGGCAACCGTTAGTTGACAGGCAGTTTTGCCAAAAATCACTATTTTTGGTTCTAACTATGTATTTTTCACATTTATTTGCTATATTACTGCGATTTTGTTACATCAATAAAATCTTATATTATTCAGCATAGCTTTCATAATTATATATGCATAAATTATGCTAATTTGATGACGTCATCAGCCCAAAATCCAAGATGGCGGACCGAATGGCCAGATCAAGAATAACAAGCTAATTATCCCTTAAAAATTGTAACTACCTGGTATTTTTTCATCAAAAACCATCTAAATGAATGAATTTAGTCTATTTCCATCGCCCTTTGTGATTAGTTGTTGCAAAAAAAGTTTTTTTAAAAATTCAAGGTGGTGGATATAATATGGCGGAGCCCAACTCGTATCTTAGATGTGCATGACGTCATTTTATGACGTCATATTGACGTCATTGATGTTGCTATTGGCAACGCAAGTCGTAATATACATTATTATTCTGTTATCTGCACTTGTTGTTACATTTTTGTAGCATAACTTTAAGTTTTCTGAGAATACCCATTTTTCATGGGTTTGGCCAATATAATCAAATTGATGACGTCATAATTACGTCATCTTACGTCAACGTAACGTGAAACGTAACACACTTGTCAGATATTATGTCGAAATCATGTCCTAAAAATTTGGTGGCCCTACGACACGTCGTTTTAGAGTTATAGGACTTAGAAGTGGAGGGCCTCAAAAGCCCCCCCCCCCCGGTCCAGGGATGACCAAAAAAGCCAGGTGTGACAGCGATCTCGCCCCCCCCGCGATCTCGCCCCCCCGGGGGCGAGATCGCTAGCGTTTTCGCCCCCCTCTGGTGTTTTCGCCCCCCCCCCAATCCCAGCGTTTTCGCCCCCCCTAGGGATATCCTTCCCGTTTTCTAGAGTGTTCGGTTGAATCTTAATCCTATTGCTGTGATAATGATAAGCACTGTCTTGTTACCTACTTTTGTATATATATATATATATATATATATTTATATATATATACTTTTGTATATATATAATTTTGTATTTATTTACTTATATATATATAGGGTTTACAAGGGAAATATATACTTTTGTATATATATACTTATAGATATATACTTATAGATATATGTATCTATACTTTTGTATATATTTACCTACTTTTTTACATAGCCTTAAGATACTTTACCTGTGAAGCCGATCCTACCTGGTTGGGTGCAAGCACACTTTGTATTGAAATAGAACAGATACATTTTTGTTGTGAATTTGTGGTGACTTTTATTAACATCACGAACGTATATTAACATATGCATATCAACACACCTGTTGCTGAGTTGTAACAAAATTGGTAAATATTTGCCAATCAGCACAGAGGCATACACACCTGTCTATGAGTTGAAACAAATTGTGCTGTTCAAAACTAACAGTTTTGACAGTCTCACACTAAACCAGCCCTGCAGTTCAAAAAATATAGCCTTCCTGTGCGAAGGTAACAAGCTGCTAGGGGACCCAAACATACACCACTTGCTGTCGGCCCCATGTGCTATCTAACGCTAAAAATTAAAAAGTATGACAACAGCACGTCCATAACTCGAGATATCCATATCGGAAGTTCCGCTGCAATAACAAGCCGCTAGGAGGCACAAAATGCAGGCGGTCTTGAGTGATGGCGCTTTTCCACAAATACACACAGAATTCGAAACGCTACCCAAAATATAAAGTGAAACTTCTTGGCGAAGGTAACAATAGGAACAATGCAGTCGTAGATTCGAGCAAAACTGCACAGTGCAGTGTGGTGATTAGGGTCTCAGACATGAAGTAAAGATATTGAACGTAGCGTATGGGGTTAACACTTTCCACTTTGAGCCCCAATTGAGGATATTTGCATCATTCTCGGAGCGAACCTAGTATTAAATGTTTGTATCCATTATCTTTAAGATTATTTGTAAACCTTATATAATACTTGTACAGTAACTTTTATACTTATCATCTTGTAAAAATGATGCGGAATAGAACGTATGGTATACAGAATATTTTGCACAATGGTTCTGTACCTGTGTTTGTTGGTTAGTCTGTCGACCAAAATAGCATAATGGATCCTATACTTATATCACGTCAATGGACGTCATTGTTGGCTGACGAAATGATTTCATTCTCAAATATATTTCATAACTAATTATTTTTCATAGATAACAACATGTGCTAATTACAGATACATGTATGTAATCTGCTTGTGTCACTGAAACAGAACTTCCCTTTTTCTTTTTACCTTCACATACCATGATATAAGGGATAAGTGGCATGGGCTTTACGAAATGACATGCAAAAATGCAAATTAGCACATAATGTGCATGATTCAGGAGACGAATATGTAATTCTAGTGTTTCCATGTTGTGACTTTAATACACGTAATCTGTGTAATTTAAAGGTTATGGAAGGTGAAACATATCAGATAATGATTATGAAAATGAGATTCTGATTTGCATAATTAATGTCGAAGTACAAAAATTCTAAAGTTCAATGTGCAAATTAATTGTGCACCACTATGTATAGATTGTGCAAATGCAGGACAAAATGTCATCATAAAATGCAGCTAAATGAAAGTATCTGCACACGTGTTAACTTAAACGTGTCAATTACAGCTTCATTTGCATAATGAATGAGACTAGATGACACTATAAATCTGCAAGAGCTAAAAATATTTAATGGAGGTATGATGTGATTTGTACGAAGCAAAAGTAATGTAACTTATAGGTTTATTGGAGATGCAAATCACTAGAAGGATGCAAATCACTGGAAATCCCTAGCGATTTCGCCCCAAGAGGGTGAGGGGGGCGAAAACACTAGCGATTTCGCCCCCGGGGGGGGGGGGGGGGGGGGCGATATCACTAGCGATTTCGCCCCGGGAAGGGGGGGGGGCGAAAACACTAGCGATTTCGCCCCGGGGGGGGGGGCGATATCACTAGCGATTTCGCCCCGGTGGGGGGGCGATATCACTAGCGATTTCGCCCCGGGAGGGGGGCGAAATCACCAGAGGGGGGCGAGATGGGGGGCGAAATCGCTAGTGATCCTGCCCCGGGGGGGGCGAAAACACTAGTGATTTTGCCCCCGGGGGGGCGATATCACGGGGGGGCGAGAACGCTGTCACACCGGTCTGAATAGGGTTAACCCTGGATAATGTTGTTTTCCAGACCTAGGTGCAACTACAGTCCTTCTGACTCGCTGTAAGTTCTTACGCCCTCGCGATCCCTTCAGTCTTCCTCTCATCTCTCACCATTTTTAATGTGCATATTAAGGTCTTCTTACAAAGGACACTAGAAATATAGATTTTCCTTATGAAAAGTCCGAATAATTTGCATTTCATTGTGAAAATTCCTTTGCTACCCGAACTGAACATCCAATCATTTATCACGTAGATTGCACGTTGATTATCAATTCCATTAGTTATGCATTTTAAGTCTATCTGTTATGTATGAATTATTATTATGGAAACCACTTGAATTAATCATAAAGTTTCCTCATCCATTCTAAAAAAGGAATTCATAATTTGCATTTCACTGTTTACATCATTGTATTCAGTTATCCTCCTTGATATATCAAAAACGCACCTACAGACAGTTAGAGGGTGCAAACTTACACCGCTTCCTTGCATCAAGTGCGAACTGCCACCGAAAACTCAGGACCGGTGCATGGCCGACCTGAGTTTAGCAGCCGTTTAGCAGACGATTTTTGTCCAAAAGAAAGCTAGCATCCGATTCGAATACATAGTTTTTCACATCCATCCGACAACATGAGTGTGGACAAATGTCATAAAGAAGACCTGTGATTTCTACTCTCCAAGCAGAGGTTCGGTTCCGGTCAGGAGAGTTGAGATGAGCAAATGATTCGTTGCCAGCGAAATTCGACCGAATTCCGTGAATATAAAAAAAAAAGACAGACTTGGTTGATTGACGAGATTTAGAGACTGGCTTCCTTATATTCTGCCCATGCTTGATAGTCATGATTCAGTGTAAATACGCATCTCATGGGTTTTTATGCTGAATCATGACTATTAAGTATAGAAAGAATACAAGCAAGCCTTCCTCTAAATCTTGATTATTTAGAGGCTGTTTTCTTTCTTCAAATTGCTCCTTATTGCAAATGAGGACTTTTTGTATATTTCCATAACTGGACTTCTATAAATGCACAGCATGTAATTTATGATATGTTGAACATATTACACACCAGCAGGTACCAAATATGCAAATAAGGAACTGATTTGTATAATATATGCAAACATTGCAAAACCACTTAATGATTAATAATGGGAACTTCATACTTGTGACATGTGTACATCCAGTCAATGATGAACATCACCATGCATAAAACATGTAAATGTGTACGTCATTTGCATAAAATTAACAAAGGCTCTAAATATTTCATGGAGGTACGAGGTCGCCGAACTCTAGTTTATTTATCCATTTTTTAAGATTCTCCAAAATACAGTAGAAGGTATGGCGTAACAGTTGTTTCTTATTAGGAGACGCATTTTCAAGGTCAATGACTGGCCTGGGTTCTGAGATCAGCTAGCGTGGCAAGATTCCAACTACCTCAGTTGCTGCCAAGGCAAGGTTAGTAGTCACGTAGTTTAGTCTTCCCTGTAGTAACTGTAGACATTGTAGACATTGCAACCGTATTTCTGTAATTGTAACTGTTGTGTTGTGTCCGCAGCGCAGGCTGAATTTAGCTCTTTCTTGGTTAGGGATTGACGACGATGATTTGCAGAACGGACTTGACTCCATTGGGTGGGAACGACCCCTTCTCGATGTGAGGTTTTGAAAATGCCTGGCAGCGGGCCAGCAAGTTCACAGGCAAACATATGCACAGGCCTTGGCGCGATTCCAACGGCCTTGCGAACGCTGATATGACTAAGTTCTTTGTACATTTCCCAAGGTTGGATTTGTGGTGGTGGAGATAGTGCTGGTAAGTGCGCGGTCACATAGGTCGTGCGATCGCCGTACGATTTTGATGTGGGATTTTCAAGCAGGCTTGGACAGAACCAACCACCGACATGGATACAAAACAGCATTTTGTGTACCAAGACAACTTTGCAAGATACGTACATGACTTTCCTCCCGAAATGGCAGAAGATAGCGGTCCTACGACGATCGCACGGCCTTTATGACCGCACCCTTAGTAGGCAGGCAGGTCTTTGGTGCTTACAGGAGGGTGAGTCAATTACAATTGGACCCTCCCAGCTTCAGGTAGTCCAGGCAGCACGCATCCCGGGAGTTATCCTCCAGTACAATCTCAAGTGGACTGAACATGTGACCACAATTGCCAGCAAAGGGAGCAAACGACTGTACATGATAAGGAACCTGAAGAGGAACGGACTGGACATGTGTGATCTTATACCAATTTACATTGGTTTTGTACGGCCACTTCTGGAGTACGCATGCGTGGTCTGGCACCCGGGACTGTCCAGAGACCTATCAGCTTTCAGGTGGGTTTACACCTGCGTATATTTTCATGCCGCATGAGTTCCGTTTTGACATTTTTCGACATTTTGACTGATTTCTTCAATACGCCGCCGCACGCACAAGTCGCACCTCTATCGCATCTGAATCGTCTTTAGAAAGTTTCACGTACGCAGGCAAACGAAAATATACGCCCAGTTCGCCTGATAGTTTTGGACATGCACAAAACTATCATTCGTACGCAGTTTGGTGCCCAAAACGTTATGGATGCGCAATACAGTTGTCCCACGTCGGTCGATTGCGCTATGAAAACGCTACATGTTTGCGCTTTATACGCAGTAATACGCGGAAATCGCGGTATTGCGAGTACATAGCGTTCTTACAGGGCAGACACAACGCAACATGAGCGACCGTATAACGAATGCACACATAGATCACGATTTAGTACCGTGCGTTCTGCGATCGCTTTGCGCATACTACGCGTACTGATAGCGTGATCGACGCACACTCCAGATTTGGAATAAATACGAAGGTGCATCTGACTCCAGACAAAAAAAATCATCTCAAGATGTATATAACTTTATTGCACAAGAAATATACGAGGTACAAAGTATGGCATCTACATAACTACAGTGCTATAACTTAACTTAAGGCTTATCTAACTAATACAGGAGTTGTAGTATGGGATAAGTTTCTTACAATCATTGGAGGCTTTTACATCATTTGGGGAATTTCTAATGTCTAAACCTTCTTTGATATATTTTCCTATATCTGCCATGCAGGGATTGTCACATGTCATTATGTATTTGAATTTGCACTTCAGGTCCATTTGGATAAATCTTTGTGTACAAAATGACAGCCTTCTGTATAGAGAATTGCGTATATCGGAATATTTGGGACATACAACCATAAAGTGATATTCTATTAGCTCTGGACAGAATGGACAAATCCTCTGGTCGATAGGGATTTTTTTTAATCTTCCGGTTTATGATGTCAGATCCAGGCCAGGACCGACGAATTTGTACCGGGGGCATGGAGAGATGGTCACAACTTGCAGGACACCATGAATGCAGGACACTGGTCCCAACAGAGCCTCCAGGGACGGGAAGATGTAGAGGAATCTGCTCAAGCACTGGGTCAATTTGTGTGACACACGTGCCATTTTGTGTAACAGATATTTGACTTAATTTGCTGATAATGACACTTTTTTGTGTGTAGAACCACATGATATAAAGGTGCAATATAGAGCCATATTACAACTTTGAAAGAGGGCGTAAGGTTTCATAATTGTTTAATTTACGTGTTTGATAAAGATCTTGAATACGTTTTGTGGTGTGTATGGGTCTGATTTTTATAGTAGTTTAAATACTAAGATGATAGGGGAAATCATTAAGGACAAAGTGAAAACAAACACAATCTTAACAGTGCACATAACTTCTTAAGGTAAATGATGGCCCACATTACTGTAAAAGCACAGTAGTGTCACTGCTTCACTGCTTCGCAAATGAATAAAAAAAAACCTCTTCACTGTTTACTTGTCAATGTTCTACTTGCACTGCCTGTAAACAAAAGCATACGTAGTACAAAGGGTTCCTCTAACAAAAATACTCTATTGGCAATGCTCGCAAACAAAAGTATATGTAACAGAAACTGTTCCTCTGACACACCTGAAATGCGTTTGGAATGCAGTTAGCCCCAGGTGCGTCAGGCATGCGGTCGGTAGACGTTGTGTGCGTCCGGAAAACGCCCAACATACGTACCCCATACGAATCTATTCGCAGTACGGAAAATTTTGTTGCGCATTTCAGTTGCAATCATACGCATCTCGTGCGAAATGAAAACGCTGAAGTCGTAATTCAAACGCCAGATGGGCTCGACGTACAATTTAATTTATTCCAAAAAAATCAAAATGTTGGGCGTTCGGCCGCGTATTGACAAAATTTCATGCGGAAATCATGCGCACTTGAAAATATACGCAGGTGTAAACCCACTTGAAGATTGAGCGCATCCAGAAGAGAGCTCTGAGGATCATACTGGGACCAGAGTACGTCATCTATGAGTCTGCTCTGCGCATAACAGGCCTCAGTCGTCTGGACTCTAGAAGGGACATCCTATGTCTTAGATATGCGCAGTCTCTTGCGAACTCTAGCAGATACAGTTCATGGCTCCCATTGCGGCGGGGGGGAAGTCCACAACAGAACTCTAAGAAATAATGTCAGCTACACCAGTTTCAAATGTAGGACGTCCCGGTTTAGTAACAGCACTCTCCCCTATTGCGTTAGACTCCCCAATGAAAACTTGTAGTGTTTTAAGAAACAGACAAGTTAGTTTTAATGAATTTAATATGATGTACTATGTATATGTTAAGAAATTGTAAGAATTTATGTTAATGTGAAGAAACCGATGTACAAAAATTGCAATTCAACCCTTGGGCTGCAACAGTTTTTTAATCTAATAAACCATTTCTCTTCTCTCTTGCTGGGACACGCTGGACAGGTGCTTGTTTATCCCCATCCGCAAGCGCTCTACGGTCTGAAGGGTCGACATCAGGAACGTGGATGGAAGTGGGTGGCTTTGTTGTGTTACATGCCGACTTTAGTGCCTTGTGCCACTTGGATGAGTTTTCTTGCTTCAACTGTTGCACCGTATTGGCATAGTGGGCTTGGTTTGAGTGGATGACTCTGTTTCTAAGTCTCTTCCAAACCTGATCGTTCTACGGGTTAAAGGCCTCCCGGTGTTTCCGCATCAGGCAGTTTATATCTGGTGTTACAGTAATCCATGCTTTGTCGGTCGAGTTCAATTTGAGTCAGATTTGGTGGGGGAGGAAGTGATTTACGTGCCGGGTTAGGGTTCGGTAGAAAGCGGCAGTGTTTCCCTGGGTGTCCTGGGAAGTGTACACCTCTTGCCAACTGTGTTTAGTAATCCACATCCCAAAGGCTCTAATGTCGGAGTTATTTAGCCTTCTTAACCCTGGATAATGTTGTTTTCCAGACCTAGGTGCAACTACAATCCTTCTAACTCAAGTTCTTACGCCCTCGCGATCCCTTCGGTCTTCCTCTCATCTCTCACCATTTTTGATGTTCATACTTGCATCAATGGTCAAGCAGTGTTTATCCCAAAATTTTAAATCGCGTGAGATCGCGTAGCGTAGCGGCAGTGTGTTTGGCTCGGGACCGAGAGGTCTCGAGTTCGAATCCGGTCGCGTGTCACCTATCTTGTGCCCTTAGGAAAGGCACTTAACACGATATTCCTCACTTTACTCAGGTGAAAATGAGTACCTAGCTTTGGCTAGGGCCGTCCCCCGGATAGGAGGTTAAATGGAGGTCCCGTGTTTGGGCAGCCACACCTCGAGCACGTTAAAGAACCCGCCACATGTGCGATGGTGCGGTGTGAGTGGTTAAAAAAACCTACAGTCCCTGGCCGCACCTGGGGCAATTACTGTCGTAGTGAGGTCATTAGGCGCTGTGTAAAGGCTGCCATTTTAGACCCTTGCGACTTAGCCCCGTCTATTGTAAGCTACTCGCAATTCAGCCCCCGGCTGCGAAGAGAGAGTAGTCGGCCCCAAACAAACAAACAAAAAACAAACAAACAAAAAGTTATAATACTGAAGTTACAAAAATTAAACTCATGGACTACTTTAGTAAAGAAAATTTACTGATTATATTGTAACAGTTGTTGCATTTTCAGATGACACCATACTGCAGCATTGACAAGTCCGTACGCTTGTGGGTCATAGTTAGCCATCTATTGTTGAATGTGTATTCGGGAATTCTGGGATAGTACTAGTTCCACCACCGGGTATAACTATAACGGTTATACATAGCATAAATAGAAAATTACAAGCTTTTGGTCTCGTCACGTATTATCAATTACAAGCATACATGTCAGATTGATATGTACTTATAGCTCGTATTAACCAATCCTGTCGGCAGAACTCCCCAGGGACTCGGCTCTTAACGTTTCCGCCACACAAAATGGATAAAGGTGACCATTATTCAGCGGGGGGACCAGGCGGCCGCGGTGCCATCTGCAGCTTCGTCCGCTCCCACCGTTTCCACATCGTCGTCGGTATTGCCGTGCTGCTTAGTCTGGTCACCGTAGGACTTGTCTGTCTGACAATCATCAGAGAGACGAGTCCCACATCACCTGACAGGACTACAGGTGAGCTGCTTTTCAGTTCTTTTGGGGGCTATTTGGGATGGTGAGTTTGGCAACATCATTAGCATAAAAATGTGGCAATGAAAAAACATTGCCATGGCGACCGCTTTAGTTTTATGTGTTACGTGTAAGTTTGTTGGTTTTGGTGTGTTTAGTATCTGTGTTGTATCCTTTGACCTAGCTATACATAAAATGTGTAGAACATGTATACAATATATTTTTTGTGATACTATATCAGATTCTTTTCAACAGTATCAAATTTTCTTGTCTCTAAATTATGAACGATAATAATATCAGGTTCTATGTGTGGTTCGTTGTCTATTAAGATGCGGATGCATTGTTTCTGGAACGTAGATTTTGATACTGTGATATCGAATACTTGATGTGTTTACTGTCTCCAAACTTAGAATAGGTTGTGCCTTGTCCTTTATCAAAATACGAACTAACCGCCATGGAATGCTAGATGTGATGATTTGAGTTTGCCGCTCTGTATAGCATCTGGCGACGTGTCGCTCCCCAGGATATAACGTCATATAGTAAAACTCTGCTGCAATATTTCACAATGTCAGGTACAACAGAGCACATGGAACATCAATTAGTACTAGTGTCATTATATTTTCACAGTCATTACTGCAAGCTTTCTCAATGTGTTCGCTTTAACTCAAACATTTTCCACATCAGTTAATAAGAATATATTTTTATAGATACTGACTTAAGTCATTGCGATAACAGCTGTTGCATTTTTAATACACCTTTCTAAACCCATTAGGAGACCTTGGCTCCCGTAACAACAGTAAACCATTCCTCTTGGTGGCTGACTCTGGAATAGAAAATGAAGCCGGCGCCATTCTACAAGTTGACATCACTTCCGGGTCAATGGTCAAGCTTCCACTGGATGTGGACTCGCCAATTGCCCTGGACTACGACCCGCTCACCGACTACGTGTACTGGTCACTGAAAAGGACGGCTACATCAAACGGGCTTGTCGTGATGGAAGTGGCATGGAGACCATCATAGATCTCAGAGGTACCGTTTTCTACCGTAAGTTGTAAATTACCATTATCTTTCTTCAGTTCAAAGTAAGTAGCATGCATTACAAAATGCTATACCTCATTTTCGGTCTGACAAATTACAAAGCCGTATTCAAAACAGTTTTAAGAAAGCTGAGGCCAAATGATCTCAGCAGATCCAAAGATATATCTCTTTGTTCTTTTGTTATGTAGGAAAATGTGAAATCTTTAAAATATCATTCTAGAAAAGAATGATAAAAGTTGCGAAAACGGGCGTAGGACACAGGAGCCGGATCCTTACATCTGCTTTAAGATTATCTTTATACCGTTTGAAAAGTGATATAATTCTTACATCTGCTCGGAGATTAGTATTCAATAAATGTTAACAAAAAGAGGTTGGCTGCATGGTGATCTTAGTTACGCGTTTCTGTGTACTGGCATGGGCTGTGAGAAGTACCTATCTATCGGTAAAAACCTGACATCATTGGAAAAACTATCCGTGAGTACTGTGATATTGTTGTGGTCTTTCCCAAGTATCATCCACGATTAAGATCTTATTAACTTAACTGCGCACTTTGATACATTTATTGTTATTCATACCGGGATTAATTACCAAATAATGTTCTCATACCTTTTTTAGCAATTATCTCGGGACTGGCATTGGATCACGCTGGGGAGAATATCTACTGGTCTTGCCAAGACATCCTTTTTGGCAATCTTGCAAAGAATATGTCTTTTCGGTTGAATATCTCTGTAGCAAAGACGGACGGATCGTCCGCCAGGACACTTCTGACGTCACCGGACATCAGGTGGCCCGGGCTCGTCCTGGACCCCAGGAATGGGTGAGTAGAATGCAGTTCATCACAAACAACCAGGCGACTTACACAACTGTTGTTAGTGACAGAGCTTCTCATGGTGAATACTTTCCGTCTCGATCACCCCGGCTGAAGTGGTAACAGACTGATTGTAAAAGTTGGTTGGAAAACTGTGAGACATGTCCTACCCGGGCTGTGATGGCCCTTGACACGCGTTTTTCTCCAGGCGCACACATATAGGTTTGTACTAGGGCTGGGTATCGGTGCAGCGTACCGGTACAAAACCGGTTTTTCTTATTGCATATTGGACCGGTCCAGAAAAACTGGACCTGAATTAGGTGGACCGGATGTTGGACCGATTAGAAAATTAACATATTATTTTATCAGCTATTTACACGTTTTGGCGATTGCAGGTGGAAGCAAATAACAAGAGTAAAGTAGAGTAGAATTTGTAATGTCTACCAAGTTCTACAGCCAATCGTACAGGTGCAGTTAGCTTTGTGAGATTTTAAAACACCAGTGTCTAATACTCCACCAAACAGATTTCTTTGTAGTGACATGGACCATTGGCATGAGTCATACTGAATCAGGTCCAGGTTCAGGTCTCTGGACCTGAACTGGACCTGAATTTTCTGTACCGGTACCCACCCCTAGTTTGTACCGTTGTGTCACTTGTTGGTCTTGTGCGGTCATAACTGTTTTTTTATATCTCCACTACTCTCTCTAATGATGCGCAATTTCGTAAGGTTACCTTAATTTTGACATTCGATGGGAAATTATATACAACACCTCATTCGTGAATTATGGGCATTTCATACTTTCATACCTGTGGCCGATGAAAGTCGGGTAAACCTCATGAAGCGTTGATTACGCAAATGTGAATGTCATTTACTCAATAAATTAGGCAATGACATATCATATCATATTAGCTTCCTTCCTTGTCATTTATGCAAATTAGGCAAAAATGAATTCATTATATGAATGACATCCGCGCGCGCATCAACTTTCGTCCGTTTCCAAAAAAAAGTACTGTACTGTAAATCTTACGACGCAGTTAAAAACAAGACCATAGCACGTCCTGGTCAAAAGGTACAAAATTCTGCTGCAGTACCAAGGTCACACACCAGGGGCCCAAAATTGACCTTGACCTTCATCTTTCCCACCCCTCCCCACATACCAAATATCATCGTAGTTCATCAAGTTATGATTACCACAAATATACGGAAACACAAACAAACAGACACACAAACAGACACACAGACACACAGACAGACACACAGACACACCCAAAACTATACCTTCATTTTTCATGAAGGTCAATATGCCGTGGATTGAAACAAATATCGGGAAATGAATACTAATGTCATAGAATGCCAAAGGAAATTCTAAAGTCAAAGAAGAAGATGTGTATGAAAGAACCAAAATGAAAACCTATTGTTCCATTGTTGTCTTCTGTTGTGTGTTTAGTCATTTTCAACTTGCCTGACCATTTAGAATTTAAACTAAAATCAACTGTTTTTTTGACAAACTTTTTTTCTGCACTCTCGCATCAGCTTTCGCCAGTTTTAATATAAACAAGTCAACATGGCTTAAGGTAGAGAAATCATCAGTGCAAATAGATAATGGTAATTATGACTTTATGTCCATAATCAAGAGATTTTCCACAGACACCTGTACTGGACCGATAGTTCTGAAGGGAGGATTGAGCGTGCTGCGATGGACGGCAGTAATCAAACCACCATCATCACGAGTCTGTATCGGCCCGGAGCCATCGCAATAGACTTCAATGGTGAGGAAACAGACTCTAGTTATATGCATGAAAAAGGAGATATTGTTTGGGGTGTGTATGTGTGTCTGTGCGTGTGTGTGTTTGTGTTTCCGGATATTTGTGGTCCACATAACTTAAGAACCGCTGGATAGATTGTAACGATATTTGGTTAGTGGATGGGGACTGAGAAGACAAAAAGTGAGGTCAAGTTTTGGCCCTCTGGTATGTGACCTTGGTGCTGCAGCTGAACTTCCATTTTTGGAATTTCTTGAACTGGATGTGTGTTGGTGTTCGTAATCTGGTGACGGATAGTTTAGCTTGTGATGTAAGGAAAAAATTGCTTAAGTTCGGGCCTGTCGTATCTACTTTTCGGCGGCTCCAGGAATCGTCCAAAAACCTTACGAAAACTAGATATCCAGGATTCGTACTTCCGGTGCCGTCAATCATGGTGATTGACAGTACAGAAAACATTATTATGCACGCCCATGTTTCCATATATGGGTCGACCTCATGAGACCTCGACAGACCCAAGTTGCGAGAGATTAAAACCCGGAAGTGACAGCTGCCCTCCCCATGATAGGACGTCATCTGAATGCTACTAACGCGTAAATAGAATGTGACGCTACACGAAAAACAACACAACACATAATATAGTCGTGCGACTGTTATTGTCTATCGTTGTGGACAACGGTTGTCTTTAGACATGCGTTCAGAGTATTACGGGGCACCCGCGGTGCAGGATACCATTGCGGTGCGTGCGTGACCCACAGTGACCGCTTGCTCGCAAATCCAAAATGGCGGGAGAATTCCTTATTTTCGTCAGGCGTTCAGGCCGTTTTCTGGATATCCAGGAATCGTCCTCCTGTTTAGGCCGTTTTCTGGATATCCAGGATTCGTCCTGAGCCTGTTTAAGCCGTTTTCTGGATATCCAGGAAGCGTCCTCCTGTTCAAGCCGTTTCCTGGATATCCAGGATGTGGACCAGGCCTTGTGTGACAAAGGGACGCCATCTGGATGCTATTAACACCGTTACCGTGAATGTGTCGCTATACGGAAAACAACAGTAACTTTATCCCATCTTGACTGCCATTTGTTAATTCATTACGCAAAAAGCATTTTGGGCCTGATACGTAAGTAACATGTAAACATCAAAGTATCATTATCAACATTCGTTTAAGTTCTGTAACACCAGGATCAACAGAATAAACTACACGATCTTCTTGCGGGGAGATACAAAGATGGCGGCTTTCTGACGAAAACAAGTCATGCCCCCGCCCTCCGCATAGTCTCCACCCTCGAAAACAGGAAGCTCCACCCCCACGTACACGTTCTGGATAAACACCGTCGTCTATCAAGGAAACGTCCTGTTTGCGACGATTTCTGGATATCCAGGAATCGTCCTTCTGCTCAGGACGATTCCTGGATATCCAGGATTCGGCATATTACGAAAGTTAGATACTGACGAAAGTTGGATACAACAGGCCGCCTAGTTTGTGTAACCACGAAGAGATATGTAGACGTCATCTGAATATTTCATGGGGATATGAGGTCTCCGAACTCTTGTTATGGACATATGGCCATGTATTTTAAGGTATAAAATGATTAATCGGGGCCCTTCGTAATATCAAAACGGCTTTGGTTACGATCACCAAATTTGGTGTGGATGATGTACAGTTTTATATTTTCTGTAATTGTGGTATAGTTATGACGTAATCATGACGTCATAATGTCATATTTTGGGTTAAAACCGTCGAAATATGAAATATCCGCTATACTTAAATGTATGAAACCAAACGTTGGATATGAAGGGAATATTATTGGTATATAAGTCTGCCAAGTTTTTCGTTGCCAATGACGACGACGACACTGACGCCGCCTATATGACGTCAGTTGTCCGCCATCTGCTGGGATTGACAAACTTGAATTTTCTAAAATACGTTTTTTTCAATATATATAACCACAGAACCCAATAGAAGTGGACTAAAAAGGAATGTGTTTGTGAATGTGTTTTGTAAAAAATAAAAGATGTTGATGGAATTTAAGTCAAAATAACCTATATTTAGCATTGCTAATGACATTGTCCGCCATCTTGGATTTTGACCCATGATGTTATACAAATTAGCATAAATTATTAATATCTAACTATAAATGTAACTTTAAATTACACAGGATGCAAATGATCAGATAAACAAGTGTGGTCTAGCAATAAAAACGTGAAATCTTATGATTTAAAATTGAAGTCTTTAAAATGAGTAAATTTGGTAAAATATGTCTTTCAGAAACCAGTTGTCATGGCAACACGAAAATTCACAAACTCAAATATTTTTCGCAGAACTGTTGCCAACAATATTTTAGGACAAGTGACCAAGTTTCGTAGTTCCAGCACACGTCATTCGGTAGTTATACGACGTCAAAGTTGGCGCAGGCACTTGAAGCCCCACACCCACCCACCCCCACCCCACCCCGTCTAGATAGGGTTAAGGCATCACGTATGTGCATGTTTCGTCTGAATCCTTATACGTAAAACTCGAACTACTTAGTATTGGCATTTAGTATTGACATGACATTTGTCTGTTGATCTCATTTAGAGGATCGGCTGTACTACAGTGATTACGGGTTCAAAATCCACAGCTCAGACCTGCTGGGCATGGATATCCGACAATTGATGTATGAAGTCGGGAAGTTGGTTAATGGAATTGCTGTTGATGAGAACTTCGTCTACTGGTCATCTTCCTGGCTAGTTATACCTTCATCCCCGGCGGGCCCCCGGCTGGGAAAAATCGGAAAGTGAGGAAATCCCTTTTGTACTGAAAACAATTTGCAGTAAGAAATCTTTAATTACGTGGTTAATTTCTGCGTCATAGTCTGCATGATATGTACTTATGTATCTATCTTATATATACAAGTCCAGTACCACTATGCTGCTGTGGAATACATACCTACAAATATATGCATATCTGCAAATCATCATATGCATAAGAATGTATATGTTTTGAAGTCATTTTTCACACTCTTAACTTAAGTATACACATTTGTAAACACTAAAAGACATAAGATCATGTTTTGTTCCAAAAATTCAGGTTGTCCAAGTCTGACCTGACCACGACTGTACTGGTGGATTGTCTGTGGTCTCCACAAGGCATCTACCTGTCCACGGCAGCGCCCCCTGGCGTAACCAATGGTAATTACAACTCCTGGTCACCCCTATCAGTACTTCCCTCCTGTAACAACAAGTGCAGGTCTTTAAACTGTTTAAACATGTTGTTTTAGATTATATGATATAGATATTTTTATCTACATAGATTAATATTGCTCTCGTCAAAAATCATGCCAAAAACACATCATTCGTATCTCTGCTAATTCTATTCCATTTTTCCAGGACGTCCATAGACGACAGGTGGAACTCTCAACGCGACTATAAAGGGGCTCTCCGGCGTCGGCCATACAGTAAAACTGACCAGTATATATATAAAATCTGGCTTACAGCAATAGGACAATATGGCATATCTTTTTCTTCATCAGGTATTGCGAAACTGAGCCTGCAGGCTCGCTAAGGTATGATTTATAGATCACTGGAACGCATTCTGATGTCGGCTGGCTACTGGTAAGAGACAATTGAAACTAAGTGAAAGTACTGAAAGTTATTTCGCGTCACAAGGACACCAAAGGACGCCAGTTAATTTGTACCAGTTCAGGTACGCTAAATACCATTATGTGAAATAGAGTTAAAACACGTGGATGAAGGTTAGACATCCAGGTAATAACATACGCAAAATAGAATAGCAGATACTCATGCCGCTGGATCTGATTTTAGAAACAGTCAGAAGTTTCAGGTAGCATCCAATGCCTTTCGACAGTGTCACTGACGTTTGGCGTATCTTAAGCTAAGGGCACAACCCACCCTACTTGCAAATACATGCTGTCTTCGTGCCAAAACTTGGGCAATCTTTTGGGATCCGTAAGTGGTAAGTACCGCATCCGTACTCGTAGGGAATCCGACGGATTTTGGGGCACACTGACACGCCGGAGAACTTTACGTGTATGCAAAACTTTGTGTGCGTTGACGTACTCCCTCCCTGCTCTTAGCAGTCGTTCCCCACGTTTTCAGAAAGACGTGGCGGACGTGGCCTCCCCAAAACCGTACCGACAAAATACACCTACGGCAGGTTGTGCCCTTAGCTTGATGAAAATGTTTACCTCATACGTCGACAATCTACCTAGCGTGTCTCATTACATGGATTTCAAACCTTAAACGATGGATGAACTCCATACATACTTAGTACAATGGTAAATATGTGTAAACCAAAAATTAAGAAGAGAAAAAAATTTTGTATACAGAGTTCCGAAGCTTTTTAATGACCTGCCCACTGATGTTAAGACTTTGGATACTAATGTCATACAGTTTATGGGTACAGTCATTATGACAGTGAAAGGTGAATGATTTTAGATTTGTGATGTGTAATACGTAAGTATTGTTTATATTGGATTTGTTTTATCTGTATAACAGTGTTGTATAATGCAAATGGCTTGCACTTTGACATAATCTATATCTGGACATGCACACCTTAAACTAACGTGTAACAAGTATAAATTTCCTATCATCACCTATTAGATGGCAATATGATTATCAATTTCATTGATTAGGCAAATTATGGCCATATTTGGTTAACGAGTATCTGTTACATGTATTAAGGTATTCTTATGAAAGACTATAGAATTATACGTTTTTTTCTCATTAATTGTCCAAATAAAGTTCTAATTTGCAGTTCATTGCGGAATTGTGAACATCTCTAAGTTACCCGCATACTGAATATAATATCATTTTCCACTTAGATTGCAACTACCAATTGCTTTAATGATTCCTTTATTCCTTTATTTAAATACCCTTTAGCCCGTAGGGCTTGTCTACCAGGGTTCGAACATAAACAACACAAACATACATGTACATAACAGATAAAAACATTCACAATCATTAAAAAAAACTATCAACTTGAGAATACATGATCATGGTAGATTGCCTTTTTGAATCGTGAAATGTTGGGCAGCGATTTCATGTGTGACGGCAGTACTTTCCATAGACTGATGGCACGGTAGAAAAAGGTTCGCTTTCTAGCGAAGCCTGATGGGCGAGCTTAACAGTATAGTGTACGACCGTTTGCAAAAAATTCCAAAAACTGTACAGGAATGTCAGGAATGTAAGATTCCGCGCGTGCGTAGTTGCATCCTGCGGGACTGAACCATTACCTCCACGGGTAAGTTTTCCAGTCGAAGGGCACCATACCGATATACTTGTGCACAGCAGTGTTTTCCGTATTCGCGCAAGGCGATTTTTATTGATCGCCGAGCAAAATTGAGAAAAGCCTAGGACTTCAGACGTACCCGAATTGTAGTATGTAGTATGGTGGTCATTGAAATGTAAACATTTGAAACAGGGGATAAAAGATTGTTGAAATATGTTCCTCGGAAAATGACCTGTGAGTCGTGGAAATTACTTCCGGGTTCGTTCGTGGTTTATGTGTCCAGGAGTTTGAAAAGTTTGGTGACCTTCTTCATCCTTTATATAATATCTTTGTTTCAAAAATGCAAACTGATGTGTGAAACAAGCATTATTTGAGCTTAAATGATTTATCATGTATAACATGTGGGGGGTTGTGAGATAGCGATGTGATAGTTACCTTTGCCAAGAAGGTTTTGGGTAGCGTTTGTATGTGTGTGTGGTTGTAGAAGACCACCATAAGTCAAGAACTGGATGGATTGTATTGATATTCAGTATGTGGGTAGGTATTGTTGAGACCTGGAAACGATAAGATTTTTGGCCCCCTAGTAGCCTGTTACGGTACTGCAGCGGAACTTCCTGGTTTGATATCTCGAGTTCTGGACATGCTGCGGCTATGAATCTTAAGTGGTAGACAGCTCTTGATGCTGTAAGTAAGTGGTATAGGTTTGGGCCCCCAGCGGCTTATCTTGGAACTGCAGGACAGGTTTAGATTTAGGTGTCAGACATTTAAAGGCAATAACTCAAGAAGGGGTTGACGGATTGTTATGGTTTTTGGTATGTGGATAGGTTACGTGATGCTTAATATAATTATATATTAATTATGAAGAATTATGCAGAGTGGAAGCTAATTTGCATAATAAATTGGGAAATTGTCTAAACATGCTCAGTTCAATTATTGGACCATTACAACATGTGACCTTTGTAACTGGGAAAGAGAAGAATATTGATAGATATACATTATGCAAAATAAATACCTAATTTGCATAATTAATGAGAAAATGCTATAATGTCATTTTGGTAAATGACTGGAACTTCTTACTTGTAGCATTTGGAAGTTATGTACAAGTGAACATCGTTGAACATTAACTATGCAAATTAGGTCCTAATTTGCATAAATTAGCAGGAAAGACGACAAAAGTCTCCTTTCTTAACATATATTGCGCATGTCTGTTGATTGGAGATGATTAAGTTATATAGTTAATGCAAATGAGAGCCTTATTTGCATAATTCATGACAAACACAATTAATTCAGCAGTTGTAAAAGATAGAATCATTTGGCGAAGGTATGGGGTCGTAGAACTCTAGTTCAACATGTGTGACTCGCTCTATGTGGTGCGCCGTATCCGGACCTTGACAAACGGCCGTATCTCGATGCGTCCGTGCGCGTATGACTCTACATCAGTTATTAATTCATACCCGCGTGATACTAGTAGCCAAACATATAGCATATGCAATTTAGAGATAGAGAAATATCGATAGACATAAAATACTAGTGATACAAATTGTTATCTAATTTGCATAATCATTGAGAAATTGTTATAATATCAAAGTGTTTAATGATGATAATTTTATTCTTGCAACATTTGGCAACTACGATATTTGAACGTTATCAGACATAGATCGAGTAAATTAGGGTCTCATTTACATAAATTAATTGAAAATACTACATTAGCTTTCGTTGCTAAGACTTAGATATTTGTATCTATCTATCTATCTGTCCTATCTATCTATCTATCTATCTAGTATCTATCTATCTATCTATCTATCTATCTATCTATCTATCTATCTATATATCTATATATCTATATATCTATATATCTATATATCAATATATCTATATATCTATATAACTATATATCTATATATCTATATCGATACTAGCCAAAACCCTTTTTTTAACATATTGTTACTGTAAATGCATTTAAGTTCGCGGGGATTTAATTTCGCGGTAGCGGGAAGAATGACTTTTCGCGGTGGATTTAATTTTGCGGTAACACCACAGACTGCAATCTAGTACCATAATAGAAAAATATTCGCGGTGGTTTTAAGTTCGCGGTGAAGTGGTCACCGCGAAAACCGCGAACATTGATCCACCGCGAACATTTCTGCATTTACAGTATTTAGCTAGAGAGGATGATCAACTGATATCATTCATGTAAAATAAGGCCCTGATTTGTAAAATCGATGAGAAGCATTTACATTAGTTCACCCTTCACTCACAAGGGACCCCATTTGACAGCAATGCTCTATGAACATCCATCGCCAGACGAATGGAATACGACTATTAAAACCCATTAACAACAACAATCTGTAAAAATCATAAACATTAAAACCGTCGCTATGCTGGCAATAATTTTAACTTTTTTGAGTTTGTTTTGGGCTTAGGTAGTTCAAAACTGAAGGAATCGGATAATCTAGTTGAATATGCGTGGGTAGAATGAACAGGGACGATGGAGCTGTAAATGTTATGGGGCTCCTTACTGACAAGTATTCTGAAAAACATTGCCAATGTGCTGATGGCGAATCTCTCTTACCATGGGCCAACCCAAGTTTGAATGCATTTGCTTAACAGGTGTTTCTAGTGGGCATTTAAGCAATACTCCACATGCTCTGTTTTGTACTACCTGGAGCTTTCGAGTATTTGACTCGGACATGTTTGCTAGAGCTGGTAGACAGTACTGTGCTACTGATAATACAAGTGCGCATAAAACAACCTTACAGACTTCATAAGACATGGCCCATGCGTACCTTCTCACAATGGCGATATTCCTTGATTGTTTGGCAACAACATGATTGATATGCAAATCCCATGTAAGTGACTGATCCATGTGCAGCCCCAACAGAACTGTCTCTTTCACCTGTTCAATACTTCTAGTTCTAATAACCAAATTCAGTGAGGTTGAAGGTAGAAGAGCCAGTTTTCGAGGAGATCCAAAAAAGCATGCACTTAGTCTTAAGGACATTCATCACAAGTTTGTTGTTTTTTACCCATTCTTCAATCTTATTGAGGTCAGGCTGCAGGACAGCAGTAATCTCAGCTATGGACTTAGCGGCTTTGTATATACTTGTATCATCTGCATACATTTCAGTTGAGCTATTTGAAGTTGACGAAGGTAAATCATGAGTGAAAAGTGTGAAAATAAGAGGGCCTAAACAACTTCCTTGGGGAACGCCACATCCAAGTACAGATGGTTCCGAAAAGTGCCCGTTAATATACCTGCGTTCTGTCATGAAGATAACTTCTCATCCAAGCTAAAGGGCCTGAACTGAAACCATAAGATTGTAATTTTGCCAACAAGAGCTCATGGTGAACTAAATTGAAGACGGCACTGAAGTCGATATAAACAACCCCTACCATTTCGCCTTTATCCATGGCGGAGAGCCAATCGTCCGTCATTCGTAATAAACCAGTAGTAGTGGAGTAATTTGGTCTATAGGCATGTTGGAAAGGTGTTACAATATCATTCAGTGCTGCATACTGCCAGATTTGATTGTGTACAACTTTTTTCCAATACCTTACTTAAAGTAGGCAGTAGGCTGATAGGCCTGCTGTTGTTACCGGTCAGTGGTTTTCTGGTGTTCTTAGGTAAGGGGCACACCTTAGCTCTCTTCCATTGGCTAGAAAAACAGCTGCTCATAAGTGACTGATTACAAATATGTCTTACAGGTGATGCAATATACACAGCTGATAATCTAACTAATTTGTTTTCGTCTTGATCAACACCACATGTGGATGACATCGGTATGTCTAACAGTAACCTAAGTATCTCATCATCACTGACTGGGTGGAACTGAAAACAACATGACTTACCCGACATAATTTGTTGATCAGTAGGGACAGTGACAGGTGCGATTCAAATTATGTCTACATGATATGTATTAATGAAGGTTCTATTATGGAAAACAAATGAATTAATTGTAACATTTCCTCATTAATTGTAAAATAAATCCATAATTTGCTTTTATCTGTGTACATTTTTGTATTCAGTTATCCTCCTTGATATATAACGCTCCCCCTTTCAATCACAAGGACAAACTATAAATTTCACAAACTTTTACACTTACTTAGGAGTAGACACCACACCATCAGGATCATTTCACCGTGCCAACAACAACTTAGAGTAAAAGCTATGCGAGCATCCTTTAAACTTTAAGTCATCGCTGGCATCAAATCATCATCCCTCAATATCTCTTGCCCTGGATTTATTCAATAGCCTAGTCAAGCCGATCTTGCTCTATTGCGGGGAAACACTTGGAACAAACGCGCAAGGCAAAGAGCTCATTCTAAAAGGAATAGAGAAACATCCGAATGAAAGTGTTAGAGATACAGTCTCAAACCTTTTCCCCGATACTGGGACCAGGTATAGATATACTTAATTTAAGGCTACCCGTGTTGGTAAGAAATCTGATACATCGTCTACCCGTCCTGTTCTTGTTCGATTTAGGAAGTATACTGACAAACTGTATATTATATATCAATCAGACGTCCTTCGGAATCAGAATGTAACACCAGAGCAGCCTAATATTTCTTACGAGATTCCCGATCTAGAACATATACTGTTTAACTACTGTAAGATACTGCTTAGCGTTCCTAGAAGTTCTGTGAATGCTGCCGTACTGGGCGAACTAGGTATGTTTCCACTGCATATAGAAAACCCAGACACGACTAATTAAATATTGGCTTAGATTACACAATATGTCTAATGATAGAATTTTTAAAAAGCATACGTCATTGTGTTAAACAAGAACATGAATGGGGTACACATGTACAAGATATACTATGCAGGCATGGTTTCCAAAATGTTTGGCTAAACCCTAATGTCGATGCCAAATATTTTGGAAACATTAAAAGGAGCGCCTAAAGGACACATTCCTTTCGAACTGGAGACAAAAGATAAGAAACTTTAGTAAACTGGCAACATATTCGAAAATTAAGACAACCTTCGCTCTAGAAAATTACCTGTTATCAATTCAAAACAGATCATTTACTAATAGCATAACAAAACTAAGGATTGGAGCACATGCTTTGGAAATTGAAAAGGGTCGTCACAAAAATATACCACCTGATAAGAGAATGTGTCCCATCTGCAAAGACAGTATTGAAGATAAATATCATTTCCTGATGATATGCCCTTATTATGATGAAGAAAGGAAACAGTTATTGACCTAAAACAAGCAGAGAAATATTCGATGTACTTCTATCATGTCCCGACTCCATATCTGTCCACCTAGGCCAATATATATATAATGCTATGCAAAAGAGAAGTAGTGCTTTAACAATGTGAAATACACTATGCCGCCATATTTTCTATCATGTTAGACTAGTATACTGATGTCAGTAGTTTGTAGTTGTTAGTTATACGTTATTTGCCATATATTGTACCTGTTTTTTTACAATCGTTCTGCAATAAAATTGACTTGACATGTGGTTCCAGAGCAAGCAGCTGGGGGGGGGGGGGGGGGCAAACTTTCACCGTATCCTTACCTCAAGTGCTAACTGCCGCCGAAAAATCAGTACCGGTGTTAACGTTGCATCACCCACTCATCATAAAAAAAGTGGGACACTTTGTCTTCCACTGCTTCCAGAAAAGAAGTCAAACCACAAATGCTTAAATTGTAGCTCTCAGCAGTCCATATTATCGCTAGAATAGTCACTTGTTTCCACTTCTCACCATTCTTATCTATACCAAAGTCTTTTATTTTATGTATGTTTAATATACATTCTGTATGTCCCATGTTGCAATTAACCCTCGGGCAAGAACTTGCAAATAAACTTATAATGATCAGCATAAAACAAAGCAAAGTAACGTTACAGAAAATAAGACCCCTTTTACGAAAATTTCTTACTAGTAGAAAACGAAAGTAACTTAGGAATAACATAAGATCTTAAATTAAGGATGTAACGTTAGCATAATGTGACTTGAAAACATAAATACACACTGTAGATGGTAATGAGAATGAACTTTGCAATATGAAATGCGACAAAAATTACACAATAGAAAACAGTTAGAAAATGTAGTTTTCCCTTGTATAGATTGTATTAAAAGTAGCAATTGACACTGCTGCTCTGACATGTGACTGTAGTGAGTTCAAAAGGATTGTGCCACAAAAAGGAGAGAACGTTTTTCGTATACCACAGCACAAGTACAAAAGGGGAACAACCCTAAAGGTGTACTATCACTGCACTTGCGTCACGCTTGCGTCACTGCGGGGTTCGAAAGATACTCAATAAATTTCAGAGATGAAGAACGAATTTTCTTACTTTTTGTGTATTTTGTCGTCATCTAAGTTATACTACTTAGTATTACGTAATATCTAAATTATAAAAATCGGAGAAAATAACAAAACAATGACGCAGTGAACGAACTCCGCAGTGACGCAAGCTTGACACAAGTGCATTGAGAGTGCATCTTAAGAGTTACATTGTAAAATGGTACCTTGTAGAATATGTATTGTCTTTACACCTCCCAGCTTCACGTCTGTCTCCAGAAAATTGGTCTGCTCCATGTAGGAAAACAAACTACCGTTCGCAACACGTCATACCACGTCTTACCTCCAAATATGGGCATATATATCCTTACTTCTTCAGACTAATCCTGGCATAGTTGTCCATATTCATGCACCTTGACGTTGGCTGCTACACTGTTCGCCTGTTGTCTGCACAGTACGGTCATGTACGAGCAAGCAGAGCCGGTCCGGTCCCCTTTCTCGCGCCCTGACAGCGGCCAAACCAGCGAGCCACAGCCCGGACCCCCTCCTGTCCGTCAAGGTGGTTCCCGCGGGCGTGTCCGCCATGGCAACGAGGCTGAAGACGAAGAAGCGTCTTCACACACGTACGAAGAAGCCGAGGAGGTTAAACGTTACGCAGCGTACACATCCCCAGGTAACCGACATTTTTGTTACTTGTTACTCGCCTTTTTCAGTACAAAATAGCCATTTACATAATTTGTAAAATTATTCTATTTCTTTTCAGACAGAAGTTTCTATGCTTACTTGCCACAAATCTCAAATAAAAACTGACTATATTATATAACGAACCTATTAAGCTTACAGGCAATTGGCATAGGTTAAAAGTCATACAGAGGACCCAACCGCCCCCCCCCCCAATCTTTTATAGTATAGTAGCAGAACACGGTTTTTGCCTATGGTGATTTACATCGTAATGGACCCCAAAGTGACGAGGTTCGACGCCACAAAATTTATAGAAAGGTGCAGAAGCAGTTTACAAGAATTCGATATGCTGACGTTCAGGGTAAAACCTACAAAATATCTGAATATGTGCATAGATTTGTCGGCTTCTTCTTTTATAAAAAAAAAAAACACTTTTATCTGACTCCCCTGCCACCGACGCACAGGCAGTGTCTGGTAACAGTATCAAGGCGCAAATTCACGCCAACCGAAGAAACACCGCAATCAAACTTATACAGTATTAATACTGATGTATTCATTTACCATACATCACTATTTCCACCTCGCTGTTATGCACAGAATAACTACGGCCCATTCAAGTACTGTGACGCACAACTTTATACCAGAACTACTAATGAGTCTGTTTTATGCCACCACACGGTGCGACCTCCCTCTGGAAAAATAGAGACTTTTGCCAACCGACCCTACGTTTTCTGGACTGTCATAGTTACCTATTCTTTCTGCGTAGTGATTGACTCATCCATATGAAGCTATGGGGTGGTGCCTGGAGTCGCGCGAATATGTGATACATAGCATTCCCCAGACTAAGTGGGTAGGTGGGTGGGCGGGCGAAAAAGAAACTGCGTTCCACTGTGCCTACCTATTTTCCTTTGTCCCACTCCTTTTATCCTATGTTGACGTCTTCGAGGGATTCCAGGCTGTGCGGATGAATCCGTCAAACTGCCAGTGAATTGTTTATCTTTTCCTTATATAGGATTGGGTCTTCGCCTGCAATGGGCCTCGCCAATCACCGCGCAGGAAAGATAGGACATATCAATTTTCCAAGGCCTGAACTATTTCGTTATTTATGAATTCATTAACTTCTTGAGTCGCCCTGGACTTGTTCTAGTTCTAGTTTGTAGTTTGCAAAATTAAAGCAGGAATATCAAGCAGACGGAGGAGGCACAGCGCCTGGACTACGTGTGAGATGACGTCATGACAGCAACCTGCTCTTGAATATGTCTTGTGAGGGGCTGTCGACAATGTGGGCGGAGAGGCTGTTCTACTGGGGATTGTCCTGGCGTAAAAGACATATTTTGCAGTGTCACAGTTGGATCGCAGAGTTCTCTACTTATGTGAGTGGCTGACAAAAGCTACACGTGTGTGTACCCGTGTATCCGTACCAAAGTAGACATAAACTTATTTTATTATTAACATTTACTATCTCCACAGACCGCACTTATCCGGGTGGAGCAAGCCGCCGCCGTCCTCTCTGCAGCTTCATCCGCTCTCATCGTAGCTGCATGGCCGCCGGCATTGCTTTGCTACTTGCCTTGGGACTCGCCCCTCTGACGTTTATCAATAAGGAGGTAAACACTCTAATAACATATACTGCTGGGTTTGCAAACAATCCTGTTTTGAATGCATTTTTGTAAACTAACGTTGATTTTTAGGAGACTGGTATAATGAGACTTCTTTGTTTGTTTTTAATTTTATTGTAAATTTGGTATTCTGACGTTCGTATTTAGGAGATATCTCAACTTTCAAACGCTGTTGATGCCTTGAAGCGCGACCAAGATGACATGCGCCAACTGTCCACCATTTTTTACGCCTTGAAAAGCGCCCAAGACGACATATCCACCACTGTTGACGCCTTGAAGCGCAACCAGTCGAGTAAGACGACAGGTAAATTGGGTGTCAGTTGTTATTTGTGCTATTTGGGATGGTGTGTTGGGCAACATCAATCTGTGTTAGCACCCATTTCGCTTCCATTCACAAATCTATATCTCTATATTTGTCTCTCACTCTCTGTCAGGCTGTCCAACGGTTGTCCTATACGGCTCCACCACCGTTCGGGTGTCCGAGATGACGTCATACACCATGACGGGAAACACCCGCGAGGGCCGTCCCGTGTACTACAGCAACGCCACCTGCAACTTCCTGTATTACAAGTGTGACAGCTTTCTGGGGTGGTGGGTGGGGCCAAATTTTGTGAGGCGGGTGGGTTGGGTCTACGTCAAGGACTCCCACCTCTATGCTGACGAGATCAACGGGACATTCTTTCTGTATGACAATGGACAGTGGAGAGAGACCTCGGATGTGCAGATCGCCTGCTCTGGTTCGTATGACTAACACAATATTTGGCGATCACATAAAGCGTCGCATTCCCTACATTTGATTTTTTCAATCCTGTTTGCCCTGTTGTTTGACCACATTTTGCAACCTCGCGTATCAGCTAACTTTGACTGCTCTATTAGATCTATATTTTCTACCTTGTTTATTGCAGGTGACGCCCCGGCTGGTGCCGTAGTTCCACAACCGGTAAGCAGCACTACAGACTGTACGAGGGTCCGTCTGCAGGGTGACACCACCTACCAACCTACCCGTATGACAACCTACACCAGGACAAGCCAGACCAGCGGTGACAGGCCTGTCTACGTTAGCGACAGGGACAGCCGAGACTTTCTCTTCTTCTTCGATGACTACAATTTCTGGATGGTGGGGCGCACCGTCGGGCAAGACGACGGCTTCGCCCTCGTCAACGACTGTGCCATGACACCGGACCAGACCAGGCCAGTGTGGGAGCTGTTTGACGGGAACAAATGGTTGTTCGTCCCGTCGGTCCATGCAACCTGCGTCGGTATGTACACTGTGTCGTATAAACATTTTGTTACCACCGGAAAGGCTTAGGTCACATTTCCAAACCGGGGCCCGGCAGGGATGTTTTAAGAAACGAAAAATCAAGTTGTATACCTAGAAAAAAAATTATGCCCTTGAATCTTATTCTGACATTTTGTGTATTTTGATGTATTTATATCATTCTTTTTGCTCACGAAAGCCCGGCCGGGGCCCTTTTTTTGAAATGTGACCTAAGCCAAATGGATGACCACCTCCTGACAGTAGGTTTCGAAACTTTCCGAGTTTGGGCTGCTCGCAACAGTATCTCGCGATCGGCTCGGTGGATCATTATCTACTTGGGCACATGGTAGGTGAGTACATATGTGATCTAATGTATGATCTAAAAAACACCCCTATCTTTAGGAAATTGTGGAACAGGTCATTGATGCCGTCTACTTGTTTTGGCCTGTGCTAATATTGCTTTGTCTCCAAGCAGATGTTATGTGTTGTTTTAACGTCATTTTTCTGGCGGTTTGATATGGGAAACAGCTGTCAGAGATCCAAGCAGATGTTGCACTGGCTAGTGCCTTGTGTTATGATAAACAAAAACCTGGACATAAATGGAAACAGTAATTAGAAAATTTTATTTGCAAGTTCATGCCCAGAGGCTAACTGCTGGTACACCACTTACCTGGCACTTCCAGAAAATATAAACTTTGAGGCAGTGCCGGAACCAATCGCCAGGAGGCCCATTATCAAACTTGACCCCCCAAAACGGTGTACCGAAAGTACGTTTATCCTTTTCTTCTCCTTACTAGCTCCTTGAAACGGATGGTCCTGTCCTTGCTGTCACACTGCACCAGGAGGACCACGAAGAAAGGTGATCACGTTCTGTGTGACTGAGAAGTTTCATAAACGATAGATGAATGGCACATTACCCTTTCTCATAACTAAAC
This sequence comes from Branchiostoma floridae x Branchiostoma belcheri, assembly GCA_019207045.1. NCBI lineage: Eukaryota > Metazoa > Chordata > Leptocardii > Amphioxiformes > Branchiostomatidae > Branchiostoma > Branchiostoma floridae x Branchiostoma belcheri. Next base: position 2,837,776 of record CM033031.1, read on the forward strand.
AAATTGTAAAGGGATTCGGAAGTCTCCACCAATTTGCGTTTTGTTGGCCGCTTGTTGGTGTACCTGTACTTCAAGTTGTTGTTTTTAAATCAAAGGTAAATGAATAACTTAAGACTTGCAATAGAAACAGTCACTAATCATGTTATACAATAGTCAAGAAAGTGAATCAACTTAGTTGGATTTGTCCGGATTAGTGAGGATAGTGATATGACTATATTAGAGTCAATTTTACATTACCGAGAGGGTGTTTCTTACCTTTTGTCCTAACATTTTGGAAACCTTTGTAACAATCTAACTGTGGTTAGCAACTGTTTAAAACTATTTATAACAACTATGTGACGTTCTATATATTTTCTACAGTATTGATGCATGTTAGAAACATTTCTAACATCAAGTCCATTATTTCTGTTAGTTTTTTAACTGTTCCAACATAGATTCATCATTCGTGATCAGATGTTCTAAACAATTGAAACATTCAAACAATATTATGTAACTGGGTCAGTGGGCTAAGAAGAGGGTAATTCGCAAATCCCTGTCAACTGCAGGAAATTCTCTCTGACAACTTCTCACAAAAGAGCCATTAGTCTCTACTAAAGAGAGTCTAAAAAACATGTTCCAACAATGACAAAAACACAAAGATATTTGAAAATTGTTCAAAAGAAAGAGATAATTATACCATTACTTTCCCATTTTTTCCAAACATGTTCAAACTTTCATTTTTAATTGCTTGAACAATTTAGAACTTTAGTGACTGAAATATTATTTTAATCAAAATAGTTCAAACTTATTACAAATATTATTTAGAATACTTCTTGGTGACTCGGAATGGACTCTAATCTTTTGGGAAAATGTTGGAACGCTCAAACTCACCCTCTAAAGATGGCGGAAGGACATATCATCAAATGGTAAAGCTGAATATTACCGATTGTAAAAATATTGTGGAAGATGCATACATCCTGTACTTTATAGTTTCATAATTCTTTTTACATATTTATATATATATATATATATATAGATAGATAGATATATAGATATATATAGATATAGATATATATAGATATAAGTGGATACGGGCACAAATGTCCTGATTACAATAGAAGTTATACAATGTTTATATGCTGAAAGACTAAAAAGTCATCAACAAACGGAATTAGGTTGTTTTAACATGAAGATTGAAACAGGTTTAGAAATGGTATCGCAGTTATAGAAACATCTTTTTTTTGTAAAATAGGCAAAATTTAAGAGGATGAAAGGGTACATTTACTAGTGTCATTTTCGTTCTGCTTGAGCAGGTTATTAGCGAATTAGCGTATAAAGCAAACATGAAAATGCAAAAGTTCAGAAACATTATCAGTAATTGATACAATCACGAGACATTGCAACAAAACCAAACAACCAAGATTTAAAAAGTTGCAACTGAAAACAAAGAAACTTATTACATAGCTTGGATAATACTATAGACGTACACATTCCTCCCGTAATGTGTAGTAGGTGGACGTTATTGCTACTTAGTATACAATATAATTCAATATCAAATTGAAGTCCAGAAATATACAAAACAATGTCAATGTAAACAGGAGTTCGCAGATTCATACCTCCATGAAATATCCAGAGTGTTTGTGTGTGTGTGTGGGGGGGGGGGGTTGTTTTGGTGTTTTTTGTGATGTTGGGATTTTGGTTGAGAACATGGGTAATAGTTATGAAAGGAGGAAGGAAAAGCAATGTTGGTAAGTGTTAGTTTTTAGAAGGAATGTTGATTTGCTTTTGACAATAAACTTGTAGTTTTTTGCAACTTCAAGACATGTGTTATGTTCAGTGCTTTAGAAAGGTTGCTTTGTGTGCAAACATGGTTATGTGTTGAAGTTGGGGAATGCTTGGGCGCGTATGTATTGTTTACCCCGACCGACCGAATGAGGACATTCCTCGGGAATGCGTACAGTCCTCTAGAAAAGGGAACGGTCCTCACTCTTCAACTTTCAAGGGGACAGTCCTCTTGGAAAGGGGACGTTTCTCCCTTTATAAGGGGACAGTCCGACAGAAGGTCTTGGAAGAAACTTACAGCCGCCTGCGCTGCAGCCGACCGATGATGATGATGATGAGTCCTTGGGAATCGGTACATTTCTCGGAGAAAGAGGACATTCCCACAGACGAGACACCCCTGCCGGCCCGTGGAATCGGCTGTTAAACCGACAAATCGCTTCCTTCCTAGTTCAGCTAAATCACAACATACGAAGCTTTCACTCCTCCAGTTCAGTTGACAAACCTCACAGCTCGCAAGGTAAGGGTATTTTTTTATTGAAAAATAGAGGCATGTTGGAAATGAAGCCGCGAAAGGAAATCAAGTTGCAATAAAGGATGTAACTAACAACTCTGTCTGATTTGAACTACTACGCACTCTCGCGGTGCTTGATGGAACTACAGTCTTTGAAAACTCCTACAGTTGACACATTTTGACACAAATGACAGAGTTGACACAAATTGCTACAATTGCTACAGCCAAGAACAGCTTGCTTTAAAGCATGCTTTGACCCCTCTCGAATATATCGCAAATTAAAACAAAATGAACATGAAAAATAACTGTGAATTTTACATTTACCAAGGTAATATTTTTGTAAGCGTTCGTTGATGTGTGTGAATTAGGCGTACGATACTTTCTGAAGAAACCATTTTTTTTTCAAATCGTAATACCCCCCTCACATTAGGCGCGATTCGATCGGACGACGAGTCTGCGAGCTCTAAATTACGAGGAGGCATGACCCTGACGGGAAGGGGGAACTCTGCCATTTCTTCGTCGGCATCAGGGTCATGCCTCCTCGTAAATTAGAGCTCGCAGACTCGTCGTCCGATCGAATCGCGCCTATTGTGAGGTGGGTATTAAGACGCAGAGAAGCAACAAACGAAGAAACAAACACAATGAAAAGAAAAACGGCCCCGTTATCAAAGATAACCCGTGGGGTCACCTGTCCAAGGTGCGTCCAGGTGACGCCCTCGTGACGTCCATAGGAAAGTGAAAGTTGTTTCTATTATCCCTCAATAGAAAACTAATAACCTCTTATTTTGGGACACTCAGTCGAGCAGTTTTCAGGAAACTACGTCACAATACCCAAAACAAGAACCGACCATATCTTTTTTTTTCATGACCAGAATTGAAAACGCAAGATATTTGAATGGACCACCGTGAAAAACACGTGTGTTTACGAACAACAGTCTAAGTTTGTTTATACCCCCTTGCCACTAGGACGGCGCTCTCGTCGCGCGCTCTCTGCGACCTTAAATTTGACAACGAATTGTATAGAAAAGAAACGAATCTTTTTACACTTTGTGTGTTTTGCTGTCCTCTCAGTCACCCTTTTACATACTGTATGATATACCCAGTGTGAAAGCGAAGGTTAAACATATCCTACTTAGGTCGCAGTGAGAGCGCAGCGCGATCGCCGTCTAGTGGAAAGGGGACCGTACAGCTGTAGCAAATTCAAATTGAAGAGAAACGTCAAGAAAATTTGGAAATATGATTCCTTGCGACTCAAGACGTGAAGAAACGTACAAGAAGCCAGGCGTGGGTAAGCTTGAAAACGAAAGTACGCGAATATAATCCTAAGGCTTGTGAACCAAAACAAGTCGATATATCGATTTGTGTTTGGTTAAATAATTATATAGAAACACTGCCTTGCGGCATTATCAATAGGAACCAATTTTTTAATCATGAAGAAAACTCCAAGCAGGTTCACTTTCACATGCAACAACCGACGAAACCAACACAATGAAAAGAAACCCTGCATATAATCAAAGGTAAGCCGAGGGGTCACCTGTTCAAAGTGCGTCCAGGTTACGCCCATGTGACGTCCAGCGGATATTGAAAGTGAAAGTTGTTTCTAATTCTATTGTCCCCCAATAGAAGACCAATTAACTCTTAAAAGCTTATTTTGGGACACTCAGTCAACTGGTGGTTCTATATATTTGTAAGTATTTATTTTTCATTTTCTTGCGTATCATATTATTTTTTAATTCTTGTATAAGTGGCGGCGCTAAAATAAGTTGGGTGCAACTTGAGTCCGCCGTCACTTCGTCCTTGTCCCTTCATTTTGTACTATTATATGTATATTTCAATAAAGAAAAAAAAGTGGTTGTCAGGAAACTACGCCAGATTGCCCAAAGCAATAGCCGAGCCTATTTTTACGGGACCAGAATTCGTGTCACACTTAAAAACCACTTACATAAGACCAACATTTTACCTTTTGCAGGATTTTATCCGCCCTATTTTCGCATCACGAACTGGCAAGTGTGACTTCTATTATATTTCAACTTATTTTGCGGCTCTTATCCAAACCTGTTACTTCAGTCGATCGATGTGGATATACATTTATGATTATACATACTATAATCAATGAACAACTCTTATGATACTATAGATAACAATTATTGATTTTAACATGTTAGCTTTGAGACCACATATACGCGTGCGGCCATACCAAACCTTAGACTTTAGACCTTAGGTCCTACCGTGCCTGCTGACACATGGGCAGCATGTTTCCATCTAGGTCTGCCGGTCGTACTCTCCAAGCAGAGATTCGGTGGACATAAAGAAAACGGCACAGAAACCTGGACGCCCGACAAAAATGCCACAAAACACCGTCAAAAACAGGCAGAGCCGAACCTCTGCTTGGAGAGTATGTCGGCCGCCGCTCCGTCGTGCCAAACGACAGGATAACATTTGTTTGCAGCCTTTGTTTATTTGTTTACCTAATTTTCCATGTCAATGGAAGGCGAGACAAAACAGGTGACAGGTCACCTCTGCACGTTGTCTCCCCGAAACAACCAAGATACACAAGGGAATAATAAGATACAAAATGGTATAAACAATAATAATTTGAAACAAAATATAACTTCATGTACAAAATGTAAAATGAATAAGACACAAACTCAAAGTATAAAATGAAAGTGGGGTGCGATTAACGTGTCCTTGTGGCAAAACACGTAGATGTAGAACAGTAGCAAAATGAAGTCCAGGTGCATGGGGCGTCTGTATCATAGAGCTGTATGAATGAGTTATTGGGTTATTGAGTGGGCCGACTACTCACTCTTTGCAGCCAGGGGCTGAATTGCGAGGAGCTTACAATAGGTGAGGCTAAATCGCAAGGGTCTGGAGCGAGCTGCCATTCGGTGCCACTCAGGTAACCTCAATACGACAGTAATTGCCCCAGGTGCGGCCAAGGTACTGTAGGTTTTGAACCACTCACACCGCACCATCGCACGTGTTGCGGGTTCTTTAACGTGTCTGGAGTATGGCTCTCCCCAGGCACAGGACCTCCATTTAACGTCCTATCCGAGGGACGGCCCGAGCCGAAGCTAGGTACTCATTTTCACCAGAGTAAAGTGAGGAAAGTCGTGTAAAGTGCCTTTCCCAAGGGCGCAAGATCGGTAACACGGCAGTCGGATTCGAACCCGCGACATCTCAGTCGAGCCGAACACACTGCCGCTGCGCTACGCGGTCCCACAAATGAATTGGTTGTGTAGGTGTTTTAACAATTGAGATTTGTAGCAAACTCAAACTGAAGGGTTTAAAAACATCAAAACATTGGAAAATAGGATAAATTGCGACTCACGACGTAGAATAAGATGTAAGCGTACAGACGTTTGTGAGCACGAAACGAAAGTACGCGAATCCTGGAACCGAAAATATGTTTCGGCGACAAAAACAGCCTTTAATTGATTTACTCCAGTGAGCCCGTCATGCTAAAGTAAGGTGGCATTTACATAACCTTTATAGCTACTTAAAATAACAAATATGATTGAAAGAATCGTGACAACGTAAAATGATAGTGTTTGTTTTCTTTCACGTATCAATGTTTGCCAGTCTCATGGAATAGGAAAGGCATTACGTTGCGTGACAAGCTACCACTGTCTCAATATCATGCGACTCAAAATACAAACTGGACTTTTTTTTTTCTTTAAAAGTTTCTCTGAATCGCTATTTTACCAGACAAGGGGCACGTCCTCGAACACGGGACCCCAATTTTACGTCCCTTAGGTCAAGTAGATTTGACTATATGGAGGTCATCCACTGGGAACCCCAAAACTGATGCGAGCGTGCGAATTAAAAAAGTTTGGCCTAAAGAAAGCTGCCTTCATTATGACGAAATTTATGTGGTCAGGAAGGTTCAACAAATGATTGAAAATACAAAGTATGGTATACCGAACGATATAGCCTTCATATTTTTTGTTGCACCTATCTTCTATCACCGCGATCTGTATCTTGAGGCCCATACATTGGCCTACAGCAGATCCGTTCTCAAGGCTGACGACAAGGTGAAACATGCTCTTCAGGCCAAACTAGATAGAGAATCACAGTGGACACGAAAGATGAAGAGATGGGGCCTTGGAAAATGCCACTCAATCCACCAACAAGCCATGAACGCGACAACAGACACAGGTTGGTCTTCGGTCCGAAAACAAATCAAACATCAAGTTACAAATATGCGTCACGAAACTTGGTCTGAACATCAAAAGAACCTACAACAACAAGGACACATGCTACAGCTTATCGAAGAAGAGAAATGTGATCTCACCTGGAAGTCAGTGATGTATGACCTCCCAAAGGGTATTCTCAGCTTCGCGGTACGTGCATCGATAGACGCTCTGCCGACATTCTGTAATCTAGCCACTTGGGGCAAGCGTACCAATGACAAATGCAAACTATGTGGTAACAGAGAAACTCTCCATCACGTTCTTAATAACTGCGGCGTCTCCCTTCAACAAGGACGATATACGTTCCGGCACAATTCCATACTTAAACACATAGTGGATACCCTTCAGGAGAACATTGATCACTCGCAGATAGACGCCCGTGTCTACGCAGACTTGCAAGGCTATACAACCAACGGCGGCACTATTCCTGTTCAAACAATACCTACAGCACAGAAGCCGGACTTAGTCATATTCCTGCCTAGAGAAAACACCATCCATATACAAGAACTAACTGTACCTTTTGAACAGAACATTAAAGCCAGCCATGAGCGTAAGGTCAACAAATACACTCCCCTTGTGTCAGACTTGAGAAATGCAGGCATTTCAGTCACTCTTACATGTTTTGAGGTAGGGTCAAGGGGACTCATCACCCCAGACAACAAGGATAGAATCAGAACACTGTTCAGGTCTGTTAAGGCAAAAGCACCAAAGAAGCTCTTCAGGGACATTAGCCGAATGTCATTATTGTCCTCCTACGCTATATGGAAAGCTCGACATGAGCCACACTGGGACTGTGCAATAGAATGATTTTAAGACGATACTAAAATGAACTAGAATGTGTGATATTTCTGTTGTAATGTCATATATCAATTTGCCTATGTCTCCCTGCATGTTTGGTCTGTAAAGACCAACATGACCTGGGCTAAATGTCACTTTCTTTTGTTTTCTGAATAAAGAATGATTTTATATCTATCACCGCGGAATTGACCATTGTCATTTTGAGCACGTCACCGGAACGTACTGCGCCTGCGCAAACTCTGGTAGTTTGGGGCTTGGTTTGGTCAACGTTGCATTAAAATCCCGCTTGTTGCACAGTATATGTTAGAGACATGGTTTCGTGTAAAACGTACACGGAGTTTTACCCTTATATACGCACGTACTTTCTTAAATGCGGCCCTTTAGTAAACCGGGGGTTTAGCATGTCTATACTTTTCGCGCAGGCGCAGTACGTTCCGGTGACGTGCTGTCATTTTGTGACATTGGTACACTTTTCCCGTTTTTGTTTTCATTCTACGGCATATTTTTGCCTATTTTTCAGTTGCTTTGTACGATTCACAATATGGTTGAAAAGGTTTTTTTAAATCTATTTTTGGAAATGACCGAAAATTCGCGCGAGGATGTCATTCATATAATCAAATCAACATGGCCTTACGAATGCAACCCCTTGCAACATAGAGACAACTCGCCGATTAAACCTATTATATTATTTCATGATTATTCCAATAATCCTGCATTGTCACCACGACTCGACGATAAGGTACTGATCTCCAAGCAGAAGAGTAGCATAAGATAATATCAAAAGCTGGCAGAGGAGTGAAGCCGGCCTAGGAGTGTGTTTGGCTACATGGCAAATGGACACCTCTTGGCTGACTACCCTCCTTGGCCAGTTTGGTACTATTTTATGCCATTGTAGGATCTGCTTGGAGATTAAAGGTACTGCAGACTTTCACGAAATTTCAGTCACCAGCCAATCACAAGAATAAAGTGGGTCATAAGGAACCAGTGACGTCAATAGAATAAACAAATAAATAAATAAACTGTGACGTCACGTGTTTGTACGTGCGGAAATGCACGCTAGGCAGAAATTTACCAGGAAAACGATATAAAGACCGGATGCGCTGAGGTCTAGGGACATGTATTTCCGGATACCCGACCGATCCTCATAAAATCACGTCGACCATTTACCGTTTTACTGGCAAGAGTGTTTAAATTTTAAACAAACTTCCAAGATTCATAGTCAAGTCATGACCAAGGCTTTGAACGGCTAATGTGCGTGTTCTTGTTAAACGTACGTCCGTAGAATTACAATATGATATTAAGAAGTAGCAATGTCCTTATGCATTTCAGCTCTATATTTTTAAGCTCGACTCACTTCCTTCCCGTATTCCTAAGAAAGTTTTGGACGTAAGAAAAAAAGTTTCCAGTCTGACTTCCTCCCTCGCCATGACGTAATATCAAGGAGGTTGTAATCATTTCTTAATCATCATGACTATAGTTTTAATCAAAACGAAAACGATATAAATTGTACGAAAATACTGCGTTTCAAACGTTTCAAAAGCTTACCATTGTTCCAGTTTTGTGCAATGAGTAAAATAAAAGCTAACTCATCGAAAGATTATCTGAATAAAAACATTCATACGACGTTTAACCTTTATAGCATATTCATACGGCTTCAAAACCTAACTAGAAAGGCCGACATTTGCTTGAGAGCAAATACAGCATATTTCAGCCATACCCCTTCCCACGCAACATTGGACTGTTCCAAATCACCCATGCGCAAAAATGGAACATCTTAACAGTACATTATCCCCCAGAGTGGACTAGTATTGTGAATTGATTCCAGGTCAAAACAGAGCTTGCTCAAGATGCCCCTGGCCCATATGGAAGAAGATAATCTTCCACAGGAGCCCCTATGCATGACTTATTGTTTTTAAGTATATCGCGGCAGCTCCTATTTTTCCGAAAGTGAAAAAAGAACACCGCATCTTCCATTCAGAAGATTTTCATCGTGAAATTACATGAAGCCATTCAACAATTTCCTGTACAATAACTACGTCTAAGTACCGTTATCAGCTCCTAGTGATGTGGGTACATTTATTATTACATTGAACTTTTCTTTTATTCAAGTATGGCATGCGTTTTAATAATTATCAATCAGGTGCAGGTACTGTGTACTCTCCAAGCAGAGGTTAGGCTCCGGCTGTTTTTTAACGTTTTTTTAGTCGTTTTTATCGGGCTTTCTATTTTGACCTACGACTAAAAAAAACGTTAAAAAAACAGCCGGAGCCTAACCTCTGCTTGGAGAGTAGGTACTATGTAGTAGAAGTGTTCTTTTTTTTTCAAGCTGAAAACTTAAAACTTAAATGAGCCATTGCATAAACGGAAACGTCTCGAATTTTTAAAGAATTTGTCGGTCTTTCGCTTCATTTCTTTTCTGAAAAATTCCAGGACCAACAACTTAACTTGATGTGGCTTTATCTATATATTTCATTTCCTTCTTTGTTAAGTATATCCTCCTGCATACCACTATTAAATTGTTTTACTTTGTATGCAACAGCCATCGGGCGTAATCTTCTTGTGTTAGTGTTATAAGTTCCTGCTCGTAGCGTGCGAGACCCGGAGGATAGGAGTTTCTATCTTGTTCGAGGGTTTCTTTTCGGGGGTCAGCGGTGATACCCTGGTACTGGGAGTGTTTTATTGGGCTAAAACTCTGGCAGTTTAAAGTTACTTACAATTTGAATGTACAAAGTTTACGTAATAAAAACGACAACAACACTAGAAGTACCTACATTTGCTCGGGAAAAAATACATCACTTTTCTTTCCAGTAGTACAGTGATAGAAATGTTGCCACTATAGACATATGGCCACTATAGAAAAATGCTGATCTATTGACAAAGAGCAATAAGTTACACATAATTTTAGTACCCACTGATCTTTATTCATTTAAAAATTGCACATGTAAGTCAATTGTTTAGATTTACAGTTTAAATGATTATGACGAGAAATATTGATGAGAAAATAATCATTTTCGCCACTGTCAAACCTACGTATCAAAACTAAACGCAAACTGGCCAATTTTCCCGCGTTTACATTTTCTCGATTGTCTCAACTACCCCAAGGACTAACCCCTTCCAAAGTCAACTCTGTCAAAAATGATGGATATCGCCATGCGGAATATTGGTTAATTCAACGACAAAGACTTGTATTCTAACGTTCAATGCACGCGTACCGTCTGCTACCACTCAAAATGACCCTGTCTGAACTCCAAATCCTTGCAAACTACAATTTTAAACCGGGCACAGGGTGACATATGGCCACTGTAATGCTGTAATATGCATGTGTTTCTGTCTGTATATACGGCATTGGAAGCCAGCTTATGAATATTAATTAGCATTCGCCTTCTCGGCGCTGATTGGCTGGCTCTTTAAATTCAATTAACTCTCCCCAAAGCGCAGGCTGCCGCAGGTGTGTGGGGTCACTGGAGTTCAAGGCAGGAGGCCGAAAGAAAACCAATTTCACCTAAAAAAAGTGCTGAAATTAAGCATTTCAAAGTAGTTTAGGACAAAAATTTTACTTGGATCATTTTACCAACTATCTAATGCCTATCTATACCAAATTTCAGGCCATTCCATTGTAAGACCAGGGTACAGGGGGCCAAAATATACCGTTTTGGTCAAAACGTGACCTTTAAACCTCAATAAAATCATTCAAGAGGCAGATATGACAAAAATGAGAAAAAAAACATCAAGTTATTGGCCCACTCTACCCTTGTGCCAAATTTTAGGTCATTCGGTCCAGGAATGGCGGAGATGAATCAATTTGAAGATTTGACAGGAGAAAGAAAGAAAGAAAGAAACATTACGAATACAATATATTTCACCATACTATGTATGGCTGAAATATAAATAAACAGCGCCATAATGGAATATTTGAACGGCACGTATTGCACGGCTTCGTTGTGTCGTAAAAGCAGTTAACGGCACATTCATAACACTTGTACTCGACATGTGGAAAAGCCCTCGTGTAATCGGTACAAATATAGCCTCCGACCCACTCGAGGAATTTTCACGAATGACACACCGTTTTCCGGGAACTTGTGACTGAACTCGCTCAAACCGGTGATAAAACAGGGGAGCGGTTCGTGAGAGGGCAGAAGGCCTCAGGGGGACACCGGTGTACCTAAAGGTAGGACAATATTTTATAGTTATCTTGTAGCCTGCCCGCGTAGTTACCTTTTGCGCGGATTTTGGCTCCGGCGTGTAGGTACATGAAACATTGTACATGTTAGCTTTCATGGCGTCTGGGTCATTTTCTCAGGCATTTTCTCTATGGGACAAGCTCGCGGCCGAGCATTTGAGAACAGCTTTCAATTGAAGGCCACTGTGCTATTGCAGAATTCTTTAGTCATCATTTTCTGGGAAATGGTTACTCTTCTTCGCTCAAACGAGTTTATAAAACAGGGGATCGGTACATGAGAAGGTTATTCAGGGGCCACCGGTGTACAGACCTTACCTTAAAAACTCCCGCAACAGCCAACATTGTTGCATTGGTCAACTCGGTGAGCGTATTTACTTCATCGATTTTCAAAAAGCGTTCGATTCGGTGCCTAGAGAGACCCTTCGGAAGATTGTACCGGCGTGCACAGACAGGTAGGAAAATATCTTATAGTTACCTTGTATATATATATATAGCCTGCAGGAGTAGTTACCTTTTGCGCGGATTTGGCTCCAAGTCCAACGTATATAAATTTAGAACAATAGTACATGTTCACTATCATGGCGTTTGGGACATTTTCTCGCATCACAAGCTTGCGGCCGTGTATTTGATAACAGCTTTCACCAAGACTACTACTGACTGTGCTACTGCAGAATTTTTCAGTCACCGTTTTCTGGGAACTAGTTACTCCTCGCTTAAACGGTTGGATAAAACAGGGGAGCGTTACATGAGAAGGTTATTCAGTGGTCACCAGGTGTATAGACCTTACCTTACCTCAGAAACTCCCGCAACATTGTTGCATTGGTCAACTCTGTATTTTCTTCATCGATTTTCAAAAAGCGTTCGATTCGGTGCCTAGAGAGACCCTTCGGAAGATTGTACCGGTGCATACAGGCAGGTAGAAATATATTTTATAGTTACCTTGTATACTATAGCCTACCGGACTGTAGTTACATTTTGCGCGGGGTTGGCTCCAAGGTATATGGAACATATACATGTTCGCTTTCATGGTGTTTGGGACATTTTCTCGCAACACAAGCTCACGGCCGTGTATTTGATAACAGCTTTCACCAAACTACTGTGCTACTGCATAATTCTTCAGTCACCGTTTTCTGGGAACTAGTTACTGTACTCCTCGCTTAACTTGTAAACGATTGGATAAAACAGGGGACGGTACATGAGAAGGTAGATTATTCAGGGGGCACCGGTGTAGTGAAAGGTAGGAAAATATTTTGTGATCTTCAAACCTGCTCGTGTGCCTATATTGTTTATTTGAACCTTCATTTATTAATGAGAAGCTCAAATCGGCCTTCAGACCACTTTTCATTGTGGTCATGTGGTAGAGATAAAGAACTATCAATATATATCATTACGTATACATGGCACAAAACATATAGTAGAGCGAAAGATCAGGGTTCTTAGTCCATGTCTGTTCGTTTTGGTCATTTCTTTCGTTTAAAGAGTCTCTTAAAGGAGGATACTTCTTGCGCAGATTTGGGTCTAGCATATAGTAAAACCGTGATAGTGCAAGTTGGCTACTCTGGAGCTTTGTTACACTTTCTGGAAACACGGGCCAGACTAGTATACGTGTATTTGGTAATTTCTTTCACCATTGCGAGATTGTGTCGGTTACGGTTGGCGTACGGCTTTGTGAATACGGCGACAGTACAGTACAGTGTTTTCCCTGGACCTCGTTATGGCAATATCCTTTTAAAAAACCTGTGGTACAACATTTACATATTGCAGTACAGGTTTACAATTTCTTAAGAGACTCAGTTTTGTTTTAGCTTTAACTTCATTCTTCTTTAACTTGAAAGTTGCCGGTCTTGTCTTCTCATGGTCTTAACACACGATCTCCCGCTGACCAGGGTCACCCATTCCCGTATGCATGAACTACATGAGATATTCGTGGCTGCGTGTTCGCATATTGTTTCGGGAGTTATTCATAAGATTCCTGCGTTTTCGTTTAAAAAACAAAATTCTTACGAATTTCATAAAATTCCCGCAAATGCTTAGGCAAATGAAGACTGTAGACCGGATGTTACCACGCTTCCCTCACATGTATGTGAGTAAAACGTAAACTCTTACGTCACAGGAAACGGGTCCAGTGAATAACCCCCATGCTGACTCGACTCCTCCTGGGTTCCTCCTGAGTTCACTGGTCACTTATTAATCTCCAAGCAGATTCCTCCGGTGGCATAAAACAGTAACATAAGCTGGGGAACTTCAGCCGGCAGAGGGGTAAAATTTGCCACCGCGGCCGCGGAGATTAGTCACTTATAGCCTCTACCAAACTCCGCGAATCGGTGGTCTAATAGCCGAAATTGGGCAAATAGAGTCAATAGTACACTAGGAGAGTCGGCCGGCCAGAGGACTAACTATTATTTCCTCACCAAAGGCCGGACAATACTAATACTCCTAGACCAATCAACTCCTACTAGGCTTTTATTCCTAACAGGCCAAAGTCCCCTATTTCTACACGGCCAGGCGGGAGTCTGATGGAGACTAGGTCACTTATAGCCTCTAACAGGCCTTCCTACAGGGGTACGGATCGTAGAATTCGCAAAAAAAAAGGAATAATTGGCCAAGAGAATCAAGCTAAGGTTGCCATCCCTAGATCTCATCCCGACAACTACTATCTCTGCGACCCAACCTCTGCTTGGAGAATATAGGACACCAACTCTAACCCACCCGGACTTAGTCGTAACACGGCATTATAGTAGTAGTGATCTGTCCTCTGCCGACGAAAGAAATTTTGGCCACTGACTACCCCTAGAGTGTATTAACCTCTGCTTGGAGAAAACATGGACGCTGACTCAACAATTCACAGGTTCACTGGAATTACTAGCAATTCTAGCCTGTGTTTACACAATCTCTCGTTGTCTGCAATTGTAGGGCCGGCCGCTAGAGGCGCGATTCTAGTCAGGCTACCGTCAAAGTTTATTGCATAACAATTGCAACGGGTGGCAATGTAAGGCAAACTTAAGAATATTGTACAAGACAACTACGTATATAGTAACATTAATATAATACTATAACAGTAGATGTAGATTCTAGGCCATGCAATATCATAAGAAAACACAGTTTACAATGTGAGACAAAGCCAGGATGTTACGTCCGACTCCTTGCTGATAACATAGATCATCTTCAGTAAAGGTGAAAGGGCGCTGCTCTGGCGAACGTTGCCCTGTTGTTGCCCCAATGTCCGGACGATGAAACCCTACGCCTGCAAACCTTCTTCCTATAGCGTAGTTAGTCTAAAAGAGACTAGACTCAAGTCAGACGTATTCCGGTAGTGGCGGATGACGCATACGTTGAGTCAGAGGGACCCAACAGGGGTGAGATGAGTTCACGTGTCCCGAGATGACCCATATGGGAACTGAAACTGTCAGGGCGGTGCCGATGGTTTCTGAACAAGCCGTTTCTAGATACCCACGTATTGTTTACATTGCTGACATATAGCGAAACGCACGCGTCAATAATGATAAATGTTGGCCTGAGTCAGAGTAGAAAGACAGCGGATGCTTATAATCTACGTCCGACCGTTTCTAAATTCTATCCGGTCACTTTAGTAAATGTTCCTTTGCATTTTCGATATCATGTTGTTTTCTGTCATCATCTAACGTTATACTTTAAATAAAACATTATTGCATCTCCATTAAAACCCTTGTTCTACTGGGATTTTGTTTCTCCTAGGTTGGTTTATCAATCAGTACAACTTGACCTATTCTCTGCTGCTGCTGCTGTAGATTTACTAGTCTCCAAGCAGACCCTACGGTGCCTTAGAAATAGTATCAAAGCTGGCCAGGGACTTGGTATCCAAGCAGACCCAACGGTGCCTTAGAGATAGTATCAAAGCTGGCAAAGGAGTATAGCCGGCTAAGGGAGTCAAACGCGCACCTGGTGCCTGTATACCAAGTCCCTGGCCAGCTTTGATACTATTTCTAAGGCACCGTAGGGTCTGCTTAGAGACTACAGATTTACTACCCCAATCGATACGGTTTGCTGCGGTATGTCGCATATAGGCGAGAAACCCATAGAAATACTGGACTTACCTACAGGCATTATATAGGTGCAACTCGTATATACACTGGCTCAGTGGGACAATGACTTTAATATATGTGGTGTATTTTTTCACTGACTGACACAGAGAGAGAGGAGAGAGAGAGAGAGAGAGAGAGAGGGAGAGAGAGAGAGAGAGAGAGAGAGAGAGAGAGATTTGTTCACGTACGTGTAGTTTGTCGACATTCGTAGCTTTGGTTGGTCTTTTGTCGAGAAAAATTGTTTAGTTTTTTTTCCCGCAAAATTTCGTCTTCCCACATGCAACAGGTGGTAAAAGTGCAGAGATAGCCTTAGTCGCAAGGGGTCGTCATACCTCTAAACCGTTATGGCAAGCTTTCTTGATGACACAACATAAAGTACAGTGACTTTCCAACGGGCAACTACAGACAGTATAGAAATACAAAGTTAATCTTACTACGTTAACTGAAGGGACTACCCTAAAGATTAATAAATAAATAAAAATAAGTAAATCTTAAACTTTAAATTACCAATCAAGATAGGCTAACACATGGACATTCATAATATCAAGGGACAACCAGGTAGGCCTAATAAAGCAAAATGGAAAAGTATGACTAGAAAGGTAACAAAACATACAAGCGTGAAAAAATTAAATTTCTAATGTTTGAAAATCTGTAGAGCGATCTGTCAAACCAATCAGTCGCAGCCCCCCAGCTAGTGGGAGTGTTATCTAAGTAAATTCCCACCGATTTATTCCCAAGACAACAAGAGAGGCTTAGCTTTATTGACACGACAAACAATGACTTTCGTATGGTGAACTATAAACTACAAAACAGGGATACAGAGTAGATTTTACAATTCTTACAATTTACTGAACTAAATAAACAATACGGGATGGCAAAAATCTTTGTACCGTACGTCAGGTGGGCTAAACGTGAGTGCTACTAATTACAAAGCAATCTTTTATGCATTTACCTATCTTAGCATTATAAGAGAGGTCGGATAGTCAAATCTACTTTTGGTATCCATATCTTAAAATCTGTAGTATTTAGACACATGAATTTGAATGATTTATTGCCTAAGATATAATATTCATACCTAGGGCATTCCATGACAACGTGAAATTCATTTTCAATACATAATGGGCAGGACCTTTGCTCGGGGCCTATGTTGCCCCTTCAACAAATAAAAGTTGATTTCCAAGAGGCCTAGCATACCCTGACCCATCGTTGACCTGTCAGGGCTGTTATGCTGGAATGCTGTTGCATATTTTGACAACATGAAAAGCGGACATCCCTTGATACTTAGTTTGACGTCACTAGCATATCAAGTAAAGCAAAAGAGGAACTAGATATGCTACATTCCATTTATATATGTCAACTCAGGTGGTGATAGATTAAAGACATGTCACCGAAAAGGAAGTTAGGCGAAATAGCGAACAAGGTGCTAGGGGCTCCAACTAATATTCTCCAAGCAGAGGTTTGGTTGCGGGGTACTGGCCGGCTCCCGGTAGATATAAAGCACAACACGGTGTATTCCGTATCACCCGAGGTACCAGCCCGACCGCGGGTCCAGGCTCCCGAAGGCCGGAGGGTGATCCGCCCCGCGGGAGGGCTGGGACCGGAGGGTGATCCGACCCGCGGGAGGGCTGGGACCGAGGGTGATGCGGAATACACCGTGTTGTATTTTATTTATGTCATACTCACCTGAGAAAACATATATTTCGATGCGAAATGCACCAGAAGTTGAGAAAATGTTGTGTCCTTGAACAAAAGATTGTAACAACAGCAATTCGAATTCGAATTCTCAACCGTGCCGTATTCGGCCCGTTCGAAATAGTTCGATTTATTCGAAGGAAGCCTGTGTGATACAAACTTAGAACCTGTGTGATACAGAAGTTATCACACGGTCCGGAACACCTGTATCGACCGTTTTCACGTCACAGGTATGACATAAAATCCAGACCACTACTACCCGCGCAACCAAACTTGTTGAACTTGAACGCATGTAATAGCTCTGTACACGGCATTGGCAGATACATGACACCGAGCGTCCTAGCGATCAGTCACCTGATACCACATCGTGCTGCGGGTCAAACTCACACACTCGTGAGTCACCGTCATTGATACAAAGACTCGGGCGAGCCCAAGAAAACTTAAATAGAACGCCCCACCTTCAGAAACGGGCTAGTCTTTGAATGAAGAATGTAGCTATAGGGAACTCCCCAGTTCTGCGTACGCCTTAAGGGCGTTTCGAGGGTACGCCCATAACCTACGCTGGGTTTAATCACGTTCACAAAGAGTTGCGTAATTGGAATTGTTGGTGTAGTTAAGAGCGTAGGCGCTAGAATTTTCGCGTATTCAAAGTGGTTGTTTTTTCTCAGGGTGTGTAGGCATAAGTCCTCTGTGTTTAATGATGCATATGTTACTTGCGTTCACAAAAGTATCTTGGGTGGTGTCCTCATTAGAGTAGTTTTCGACGACATAATTTGGAATTGTTAGTATAGTCCTGTGCGTAGGCTCCAGCCTTTTGCCGCCTTTGGATAGTTTTTGCATGTAGTCATAATCCCACGGTGTCTTATGTTGCGTTTGCCACTCAAATTTATACAAAAAGTCTATTGGGCAGTGTTCTCATTAGAGCAGTTATTATATATACAAGACATAATTTGGCATTGTTGCGTAGGCGCTAGCCTTTTGGCGCCTTTGGATAGTTTTTGTATGTAGTCACTATGTCTCATGTTGCGTTTACCGGTGCTAGTCAAATTCACAAAAAGTCTCTTGGGCGGTACGTGTTCTCATTATTTTAGCCCAGGTTTACATAACGTACTATAATTTGGAACTATTGGTATTGTCCCGAGCGTAGGTGTCAGCCAACGCCTTCGGAAAGGTTTTTTCCTTGGTGCAGTTAGTCATGTTTTGCTGTGTCTTTTGATGCGTTTTAGTGTAGGTGTGGTTCTCAGAAGTCTTGATGGCTGAGCCAGTGCGAAATCATCTGAATGAAATCCCCCTCTTCGGGTGTGCCTGATATAATAATAATGATGATGATAATGGGGCCTAATATGAAATGATGATAACAGTGGGGTCGTGTGGCGTTAGAGTAGAGTGTTCAACTCAGAACTAAGCGATCCCGGGTTCGAATCCCAAGCCTTCCATGTTGTAGATCTTGTGCCTTTGTATTGAGCATAGCACTTTGCATGACCTTCCTCACTCACCCAGGTGTAAAGATGGGTACCTGACTTCAGGGAGATGTAAGGTGGTTGAAGGAGCTGAGAGTTGGGCTCCACCTTTTAATGCCCTTAACATAGACACAGACCCACTGACCCTAAGGCACTGTAGTTGCCTTTACCTGCTTGTTTATGTAGTCTCTACCAGATCCGTGGATCGCGTGCTGTTCCCTACCCAGCTATATTCCTCTGGCCGGCTTACTGCTCTATTTGTTCCATTTCTACGATTTAAAAGCGATCCGGAGTCTGGTAGAGACTATTGTTTATGGACTTCAGAAGAAAGTCAAGTACAAGTCGTGACGGCAGCAGTGCCAGGACACGGAAGGCACTGTTCAGGAGCGAGACGCACCAAGTCACCCGATAAACATTGAAAGTCACGCGTGCGTTAGACTTCTGTGCGGTTACCACAGCAAAATCTCGGTACGCGTCAAAACAGTTATAAACAAAGATGATAAATACCTACCTGATCAGACAGTTTATAAATGGGCTGTCGACATCAAAACCTGCGTGTTTTCCGATGAATAAGAAAAATCGATCAGTACAAAGGTGTCTTTTCGTTTTGCTGTAAATACAGCATAATACGTTAGTCATTATTGTAGTGACTGTAAGATATCACATGTTTATGACGCCTGTACCAAGGAGGTTAAATAAAGACCTACATAACCTCGAGCTCCTTGTCTGTACTGAGCTTGTTAGAGCTTAAATGTACCCTCCAAGAAAAAGTTATGCCTCAGGTTATTTCGACGTCTCTTTGGGCGTTTTTATCGACCCTTCTATTTTGAGAATGTTCTAAACGGCCTTATGCATATAAACACCTTCGCGACTGCTATAGGACGTATGAAGCGGTGCACTGACGGCTCATAGCGCGTGGTCACGATCCATGTCCTCTTTAACGGGAAAGCTCTCTCGGTCAAAGTGTTCTAAGTAGACCGGAAAGGTACTGCATGATGGTGATACCAGGATGCTTGTGACATGTTTATCCTTGTGGTGCGGTTTCCTCGGGCGTTTTGTTCAAACGCCTGCGCGTTCTCGGAATCGCTTTTCATGCTTACAGGACAGAATTTTCACGGCTTTCTAAACGTCAAAGGACTTCCACTATAGAACAATATACAAGCGTTGTATGTGAAATGATCGATGTCCATTGAGCCAGCTGACGTTTTCGTTCTATGCGACCCAAATTGCCTACGCCTTGTCGTTCTCGGAATCGCGTTTCATGCTTACTTACAGCAGAATTTTCACGGCTTTCTGAACGTCAGAGGGCTTGCGCTATATATAGAGACCTACCAGCGTAATACATGTATGTGAAATGATCCATTGAGCCAGACTTTTTCGTTTCATGTGACCCAAATTGACTACGCCTTGTCCTCATTCTTAGAGTCGTGTTTCATGCTAATGGTACGTATGTCCTCATTTGCACCCGTACCCGTAGGAGTCACTCCTAGTAGCCCCGGTCGGGAACTGAAGTCAGAAATTTGTCCCGATGGACTGCCGGATAAAGGGGTAGGGGGCGGGGCGGTGTTCTCGGTCTTATCACGGTGTATATTAGCAGCGGGGTTCAGGTTCAATTTTGACTCGGAGTGAAAAAATCCAGGGCCCGACTATGCCCTAAAATAGCCCGGGAGCCGCATTGTGTCCCTCGGGACCACGTAGGGATCACATCCAAATGTGCTAATTAATCTACCCGAGGGACCCCTTTTTCCAAAAGTGTTTTATGCCTTCTAAACGTCAAAAAACATCTATTATAGATACACACCGTTGTTGTATGTAAAATGGTCCCTAAGCACCAGATATCGTCTTTCTTCCAGGCTTGTCCTCGTAAGTGCATATCATGCTTACAACACAAAATTACCTTATCTTACTGTCAAAAGGCTTAAAGACTATATATATGTAATAGAAACCAACTGGTAGAACGTGTTAAGTAATTTTCTTAACTCACACAATGTTTTTGTTCTTTTTAGCCCCAAATTCACCAAACGATTGGCGCCAACACGGTCGTTCTTGGAAGTTAGTTTCAATCACGCGTTGTTCTTGCCCTCTACCCGTCAAAAGACTTTCAGTGTGGAAAGCTTACATGTATACAACTAGGACCCAACAGTCTAATACGTCAAAATAGCCCTTTTGCGTCAGTCAAAGCTTTCGAAGCTTTGTAACGCATTTAATCTTGTTTGTAAAACGAATTTGAAATTCAAAATGCCTTCTGTTCTGTCTCCGTATCCTACGCGTATAGTACAAGGATTAGCGCATCTTACACCCAATAGGGCGGCGACTTCGCTGCGACCTCGCTAAGAGCGCGCTGCAACCACCCTACGACCTAGTTATTTGACAGAGCGCTCAACGACTCTCTTCGTAAGAAAAACAAATATTTTCCCGCTTTGTGTGTTTTGTTGTTCTTTCAGTCATACGTTTACATTTCATATTCCCAATTAAGAAGGCATAGGTTGCACAGGTCCAATTCAGGTCGTAACGAAATCGCAGCGCGATCGCCGTGTAGTGGAATCGGGTTCTTACCGTGTAATTTAAGTTAACGTTGGCGCCTTTCCAAGTACCTTCCCGGCATTGTCAATATACAGGTACTAGCGCGGGACGTCGTACATTGACTCTCTAAGAAAGCGCGCGCCGGTGAGTCACTCAAAACTGATCATTCATTACCCTCGGAAATCACCTGATCTAATGTCTTGGTCACTCTCACTGATTTAGCTAACACCCACCTGAGAAAAAAACCTACTGCCGGCTACGTATATATACAGGTATATTCAGTCTATCAGATAGTCCAGTTTTAGAGAGGGACATACACGTAAAGGACAAGTTTTCTTAACCGGAAGTTGGATGATGCGTTCCTTATAATAAGTTACTTTTCTTCCACAGCGTTACTTCCTTGCCGGAACTGATCGGTGACTTGCAAGATTAAAGAAGGAAATTTAAAAGTTATTCAGACCACAGTCATCCAAAATCGGCATGTGTACGACAAGCAACTGTGCTACAGACGGGAGGACCAGGGAAGCGACAAGGAACAAGGACTACAACGGCGATAAGAAAGGTAAGAAACGTCTTCTACGCACTATAGCTATTTACTCGTGAATGTAAAATGTCTTGAAGTTTTCAGGGATTTTATTTCGCGGTAGGAAGAAATGGAGTGTTCGCGGTAGTTTTTAATTCGCGATGGAAACAAGGAGGTAGGCTGGTAGAAGACAGAAGAATCATTTCCGCGGTGTTTTAAAGTTCGCGGTGAATTGAAGTCACACTTGTCTTGGTCTTTGAGTCTAATAGTTGAGATACACCTTGGAATTTTTTTGTTGTATCGCTTCAGGGTCATCGGCAAAGAATCCTTGATTCAAAGGGAAAAACTGGTTGCGTAACCTTGTTGTGAAATCAAATGAGATGAAAACAAAGTCGGTTCTTTTGAATCTGAACTTTTGGAAAGCACAGTAGAGCCATCTGAAAATGCAAAGAATAAGAATTTGAACCAGTAGTATACTTTTAAATTTTGATTTGAGTCCAGTGAGTGTGTCTTTTTCAAGATTCATGATTGTTTTGCTCAAGAGTCAAGGACATTTCCTCAAAATTTGGCTGTGCCCCTCCCCCTCTCTCACTTATACTTCCTACTCAGTGCTTTTATACTTATAGCAGAATTGAAGTCACCGCGAATATTAAACCATCGCGAAATTTTTCAAATTGAATATACGCAGAGTGCCCAAGGCTTAAGGTTGAGTGGTGCTTAAGGAAGTGATAAAAGGAAAACAAATCTCTACCCGGCAAGAAAGAATTATGGACTGAAACCGTCTTTGGAGCAAGAAAAGAAGACTGAGTAAAAGTACGATGTATTAAAAGTTAGTACTATTTTAGGTAGTATGACAGAAAGGCACTAAGATAGCAATGCAGTTAACTACTATACATCAACTTGTATCAAGTAGTACGAAAAAGTTAGTGTAAAAGTGATAAAGCGTTAGAAGCTACCACACAGATCTTCAACACGTGACTATGGCAGGTTTGAAACTGTAAAAAAAACTACAAAGTTAGCGAAAGAAGAAACGAAAGTGCTGACCAAGCGTAAAAGTTGAGCAATCCTCACGTGGCGCTCTTTTTCTCGTGTCGTAAGTGCTATAAACGGTCACGATGTGAGACGCGCGGAAGAGGAAGGGGGTGAGACGTTTGTATGGCCTTCCAAGAAAGCGGAAAACAACAACATGATCCGGGGAATGAGAGCGAAACTTTCGCAGTTTCATGATTTTGTTGTGGTCAGTCGGGAAAAAATTTGATAACAGCTCTATTCTTTGACTGCAGAGCGTATAAGTCCATCTTTGAGCTTAGTTCTGTTGTTTCGACACTTTTCTGTGACCCCAATAAACGTGTACTATCCTGTAGTATATACGCCAACCTACATGTACAACTTCCTCTGCTATTCCCCTACTTGGCTGGTCAATTTGGAATGACTCATAACATCCGTCAAAGTAATTAAAGAGGCCTTGAAATCAATGGTCCAGTTTTTCACAGTTTATTACACTAATGGTCAACAACTTTTGCGTGTTTGTTTGCGTGTTTTTAAAGTTTTGAAACGCGTGCGTAGGTGTGACGTCACAGGTGTAAATGTCAACTCTGACGCTCTTCGTGACCCCTGGTGATGACCCCGCCTCGTTTTCGTTCGCCTCCCGAACTACACAAACATGGAGAGAGATCGCAGCTCGCTGCAGAAGCCCGTAGTTTAAAAACTTTGTGATTTTTTTCCTTCGAAGCGATGCAGGCGGATCAGGAGAGGAAGGAGGCGTCGGGGCCGTGTGAGTTCGTCGTCCCAGCCGGTGTGAGAGAGCAGTTGATGGCGGCGAAGCAGCGGGTAGAGACGCTATTCAGAGTCACCGTGCTTCTGCTGAGCGTTTCGTCGGCGGAACCCACGACTTCCTCCAACCAGTGGGTTCGGGTAGAGGGGGAAAAAGAGCGCCAGCTTCGCGCTAAGGTGGGTCAAACTAGCCTCAAAATGTACACAAGACATGCTAGATACGATCGCTACCGTAGCAAGGGGGATTTTTGAGCGAAAAAGGCTTGCGCGGAGCGCCTTTTTATTTTTGAAGTCGTTTATTTCCGCCTTCGGTGATGGGGGAGGGGGGCGGTCGAACTCGGTTCTGTGCATGTACAAATTATTGTTCCTCATACTTGCAAGGACAGCGGAAGTGAGAGCTATAACCACAGCCCTTGAACGGAATGAATTATAAGGCCAATAAAATTAAAACATCTTATAAAATAGTAAAATATGGAACTATTTGTTTGTCAAAAAACACAACTTGCAATTGTTTACACACATGATTCAACTTGTAATGATATCCGCGTGTGGGCGACTCAGGTGATCCTTACTAGTGCTTTATGCCACACACATTTCCATTGACTGCCTTTTCACAGAAAGCGTGTTGTACCACGTGCCTTCCTGTACCCCTACACATGCTGGCACGCTGTTCATTTGATTTGCTTCCTTCTTATAGCCTCTTGATGACTTCCTGAGTTTTATGTTTGTTATAGTCTGTTGCTAATTTTGCCCACTCTGAACAGCTATTTTCAAACCACTTCAAGTCTTCTTCGGATATGTAATTTTGGACGATATTTGTCGGTTATAGAAGTACTCTTGCACATGTTAGAAGTACTTCCTTCTTCGTGTTAGCTGCAAGCTAAAAATATTACCATTTCAAACTCTCAACATTCTGTAGTCACCAAAGAAAGCTCTTCACAATTAAAAATAGCGCACTGGAACATGCCTAGTCCACAAGTGTTGATATTTCCGTTGCTTTTCCGTCAGGCTAAAAAAAGTCGTGGGTACTAGTACTTCTGTCGATTTCCACTTGTGATATTGTTTGCTGTAAAACAATGTACGAGTTATTTGTAGAAGCTAATGCCTTCCTTTTTTATTTACACACTGCAGTGTTACAGTGCTAATATAATACTTAACACTATAACAGTATGAATATATACATATGTATGTATGCATGTTAGTATCTATATACTAGTATATATATATACATATGTGTCATTGTGTACATTTATAACATATACCAGAATACGCTACTGTAACCAAGGGTTTGCATGCTCTTTTCTGTAAGGCGTAGGCTTTTGATTTCCCATAATTCGTACTAGTGAAAGCCGTCTATTTCATGATTTCGGAGTGAACAACCAAATTTTCCCGTAATATGTTGGGAGAACTTGGGACAGGGTGTTCTTCTGAATACGACGTGAAGCGTTGTCAGGACGCTCCCCCCATACAGACCCTCTATAATCTCAGTACCCCCTGCACCCCTTATCTTTCATGTGCAAGATAACTCAGCTGACTGCTCAAATTTATCAACACACGAAACAAAAGAAAAGTCAACACACGGGTGGCTACTTCCTTGAGGTGGAGGCAAAAAGGGGGTGTGTTCGTGCCAGGTGGTAAGTCCTTAGCCAGAAACGGGCCAGAATATGGCTTACTTACCAGTAAAATTTACTGGAAAGCTCACAAGGAAGACTTAATTCAAGCAAATAGGGGGTGTGTTCATATCAGGTGACGTGATCTTAGCAAGAATGGGCCAGAACCTGGCTTCCTTAAGTTGGTAAAAATTTACCAGAAAGCTCATAAGGAAGACTTAATTCAGAGAATTTGTTGTAATTAATCAAATGTGTAATTGAGAGCATGATGGCCTATAACTAGTGACATGTCTTCCATTTCAGGTCTTGACTGCCCCAAGCCTAAGGCCATACCAATTTAATTTCTTGGTTCACGGATTTTTTCATAAAAAATATGGAGCGAGAGGGCGAAATAAAAATAAAAATAAAAATTGTAAAATGGTTGGGGTAAAGGTAACGGCTAATCCAAAACATAAAGAAAAAAAGTTTTCAGCTTGAAAAAATTACAAAAACACTATTATTGTACAGTAACAGCACCTGTACCCACACTTTAAGGAGCTTATAATATAACGGCCAATTTGCTACACCAGAAAGTTGGTGAATGGTTTCATTAATGGTGAAAATTTGCTGAGTGATAATTTTTATTTTTATTTTTTTTTCCAAAAAATAGGAGCGAGCGAATCCGTGAACCAAGAAATTAAATCGGTGTGGCCTAAGCGTAGAAGTAGTACCCCAGTCTAGGTGCTAATTGGACATGTTGCATTGTAGATTTCATTAAATGAAAAATGTAATAGAACTACTACATAAGATGTATTCTTCTTTAAAGTATATTCACTACCAGAGAAAGAAGAAAATATAGTTTGTTATCCACCATATTTATTGAGATGTAGCTATCTGTCTATTAGTCAGATTTCTGTCACAATGTGCTATGTATAAAGAAGTATAATGCACGTCATCATGAAAAGTATTTTTTGCATCGCTATATATATATATATATGCAGTATTTATTATATAGACTTACGAATTGTCAGTTTATTGAAGGGAAACCCTAGCCTGGATGGCTTTTAGTTAATTTTCCACAGCCCAAATTCCCTGCTAGAAAAAAACAAAACAACTAGAGTCCTGGTAAACTTAATAGAATTACATCCAGGCTATTTGGACTCAAAGTGGAAGCCTGAATTTCGACAATACATGTTCAAAGAATCTTCGCTCTTCGTGACTTCTCATTCATGAAGGGTTATATGAGGGTCTGCATGCTCTTTTACATAAGGCGTAGGCAGCCTATTTCATTTCCCGTAATTCGTAGGGAAAACCATCTTATCTACGTAAATCGTAGCGAGGCGACCAAATTTAGCGTAATTGCCTTCCTTGATTTAGCGTAATACGTAGGGGGTTCTCCTGAATTCAGTGTAAATCGTTGTCAGGACCCCCCATGCTGACCCTCTTATATGTAACTTATTATAAGGAGCATTCTGTACATGTAGCTTGCGGCTTAAGAACTGTTACATTTGAATCGTGACTGATTTAAAACTTAATTGGACTGTGTACATATTTTGCATGTAGACTTTGACTTAGTCTGTCACTTCCTCCTCAGATCAATGACCTCAGCGCAATTAACAAACATTTTATTTGAACTTGCTTTGACATGAGCCTTGGTGAAATGACCAAGAATCTTCTATAAACTTGGATATATCAGTATCCGTTGTTATTACAGAATTATGTGTCATATTTTACAAGTAAGCGGGAGCTCGAACTAACCTTTACAACTTACAAGTAAGTAAGGTTTGTATTTTGCATAGCTGATGAGCAATGCTGAACTTTGAACATGCTCATGCTATGTACTGTAGGGTGAATAATTGATATTTTCGACTTGCTCACAATAGGGATACCACAGTTGTCATATAGTGACTTGCAGTTTGTACTTGTTTGTATCGTTATATGTTTTGTGTGCACACATGTATATTTCATTAATTTTGGCTGAGTGAAATACCATTCAGGGTAAGGGATAGGAAAAAAAGTGTTAACGGAAACACTTTTTTTCAAGTTCATTGGCACAGACTACATGTAATTGCAAGTACATTTTGTACATGGTTGAAACATAAGTCATACATGTGACAATGGGCAGTTGATTGACATTATTTTAGAAAGAGACGAAGTCAACAAGCCGACTCCATAGAAAGGTCAGGTTTGCCTATTTTTTGCAAAAAGAGAAAGACTGATTAAATAATTTTCATTCATCTTGACATCTTTTTCTAGTATATGGTAGGAAAGAAAAATCAAAAGCTTAGCTCTTACTTGTTTCATAATCATATGTTCGTTGGTCTGTCAACCCCCTTATGAAACTGTGGACTGGTCCATTTTCACAGATGGTGTGAAAACTGATAACCATCTGATTGTATAAATGTAGTGTTTATCCACCTGGTGGGCTTTGTGCCAGTTTTTACTTCCTCCTCAGTAATGCCTTACACTGCAGTACAGTGCTCGAAATGCCCACTTGCAAACTTGCAAACGCAACCATAGCGCAACCTGAAATTTTGCAATTGGAACACCACTTTTCCACCATCTAATAAGTGCATATGAAATTTTTTTCAATTTTCTTGATAAGACAATATAAGTAGTCACATGTAACTGGAAGAAAGATTAATTGATAAGTAGCTGATTTGAAAATTGAAGGAAGTAATGTTACTTGGGGCAACCTGAAATGTTGATGGTGCAACCTACTATACTAGTCAGTACAACCTGGCTTTTGACTCACTGATTGCCACCTTAACAAACCTGGCTTTAAAAAGTATTTATAGCAATGACACTTTGAGCAAAAAGTATTTTGAGCACAACTATTTTGATCCTCTTTGGACAGCCTGAAAATACTTTTGCCGGAGACGTTGTCGACAACAGCAGTTACACAACTTATATAACTGTTGCTGGTCTTACTTTAAGCGAGCCTTACTACATGTATCATTTCATTAAAAGCGAATCATTAAGTTCTAATAGGGGGGAGGAACATTTGTTTTGCTTGGAGAGATAGGCCGTTAAATTTTGATTGCAGTGTAACTTCAGGTCATCTTTTGTTTAGCAGGAAACAAGGTGACCATTTCCTGAAAAATTAGTGACTCAGATCAAGGAACTGTCGACTTTTTCCATGGATTTTTGCAGTGTTGTGTAGTTGACATGTGGGGTCGTGTGTTGTAACGGCAGAGTGTTTGGCCCAAAATCCAGAGGTCCTGGGTTCAAATCCGTTAATGTACCACTGACCTTGGGATTATTACATGGCTCTCCTCATGCAGGGCTCGAAATTCATTTTTAGTATTAGGTGCACTGGTGCACCCAGCTTAAAAAATTGGGTGCACCAAAAATTTTTTGGGTGCACCACTTAAATTTAAGTACATTGTAGAATGTCAGAAAAACCTTAGAACAAAACTTAGTTACATGCTATCAAATTCTTAAACAAGTACTGTACCATGACAGACATTTTATTATTTTTCTAACACTTAGATGTCAAGAATATAGTGTATACTAGTATACTTTGATATCTTCACATACAGGTACATAAACCAAAGAAAATATTTGGGTGCACCCTGTGCACCCGGAGAAATTAATTGGGTGCACGTACAGCTTCGATTTTGGGTGCACCTGGGTGCACATGCACCCAGTATTTCGAGCCCTGTCATGGTTTATTGGCTTTGCAAATTTACAGTCACACCTGTACTAGTGACCACCTCTGTTTTGGTACTGTAGAATCTGGTAGTATTGTATTGGGAGGCTGTGCTTTTTAGGTCTATGATTAGGGAGAAATTCTGTTAGTCAGTATTCCAAATGAATTTTTTCTGAAAAAGTTTGTTATCATAAAAGTTGATCTCAAATATTTCGATATTTTGTAATCAGTGTTCTTTTGACCCAGCATGAGATAATCAGAATACCTACTTATGAGTACTTACACTGTACTTTCGTCTAGCTTCGTTATTGGTACAATGAAGGGAATGTGTTTATCTTTTTATCTGTTGTGCAGTCTTTTTCCCCATTCAAGATTGTCCTTCCTCCTGTGAATCACACATAGCCTAAGGACACGGATTCCGACATTCCGTGTAAGGCCAGTGCTAATTGCACCTGAGTTTTCAAACGAAGCAGTGGTTGCGTCTTGTTGTACAAAATGTACATATAGGGAAGAACATGGCACTCGGAGTTGGAAGGATTGTAGTAGGTTGACTGTCTTGTTTTGGACAGAGGCGCAAGTTTATGAAAGTAAGTAGTCACAGTCTTTAGCAGATATCACAAAACTATGTTCCACTTGAGAAGGTCACTCACTAATACATGTGTGCTTTGGTTTGAAAGTAGTAGTTTACAAGTTATACATGTAAGCAAGTTAGAAGTATTTGAAGTTTCTTTTATCCAACATTCTATCAAATCAAAAACATGTGACGACAAGTTGCACTCTTGTCTTGGTCTTTGAGTCTAATACTAGTAATAGTTTGAATACGCCTCTGACTTTTTTTGTTGTAGCGCTCCAGGGTCATCGGCAAACAGTCCTTGATTCAAAGGGAAAAACTGGTTGCGTAACCTTGTTGTGTAATCAAATGAGATGTAAACAAAGTCGGTCCTTTTGAATCTGCACTTTTGGAAAGCACAGTAGAGCCATCTGCAAATGCATAGAATAAGGATAATTTGGACCAGTAGTATATTGCACAGTAGATGCATCTGCAAATGCATAGAATAAGGATAATTTGGACCAGTAGTATATTATACCAAAGTTTGATTTGTTTGATCTGTAGCCAGCTCTCAGCTTTTATTAGCTGGCTTGCATTATATAAAAAGGAGCCGTGTGCCATAAAATTTGAAAAATAGTTAGAAAACTGGACATATATTGTACAGTCAGCCCCCCTCCATTATAAAATGGAGCCGTGTGCTATGAAAAACAGTTAGAAAACTGGACATATATTGTACAGTCAGCCCCCCTCCCCCGACCCCCCCCCCCCCCAAAAAAAACATTGTAAACCTGCCAAGCACAAGCACTCCTGACTACTGCCCTTCTGTAGAGTAGTTCCAACTTACGTACAGACCTTTCGGGCACAAGAGGGGCCTTGTTCAACCTGAGAGAGAAAAATGCATGTCACTGTGCAGTGTATGTTATATTATACAATGTACCTGGCTTACAGGTATACTTGTACAACTACAGGTCAGGCAGAAAAGGGGCCGTGTTCTCCCCTGAACTTTGTATTGCCTCACGGATCAGCGCACACTCAGCGTCAAACAACCCCTTTGGGATGAGGTCATGATTGCGCTATAAATAGAACTCTCCAGATTGTACCAGGCCATACCGCACAGTACCAGTTTGTTCGGTAATGTCCATATTTAAGTTGGTGACTAATTGAGAATGAGAGTTAGTGAGATTAATGTATTATACAGTCATTCTCTTGTGACATGCTTAAGATGTACTGTAAGGTGTCAACAGTTCATTTAAGAACACACCTGGCAGGTAAAGGTAAGGGCTAATATTTCTTACCAGCCAACAGGTACCACTTTCAAGTCACAGGTGAGTAATTAGTAAGTAAAACGTTTAAGGTTTGAAGAATATATGTACAGTATTTGTGACCTTATAAGATTTGTATAGCTGCAAAATTCCATGGAAGATATAGTAAAATTCACTGAAATCTAAAAGTATATGCAAGACAGTTAGCTTGATTTAGTGATTGTTACTTTGCTTATCTAACAACTACTAACAACAACCTTTATTAGTCTTATCAAAAATGTAATTTGAAGTGTTGTACAACCCTGACTTAATTACAAGTTGAAGTTTATCAACCAGGATCAGTTCAGTACATTGTTTGAATAAGTGCCATTCAGGCTGGGTCAAGTTTGTTTTGCTTCTTACACAGGAGAATTATAGTATTTTAGGTATGTGACGTTGGCGCTTGTGTATAGTCTCCTATGTTGTAACACCAGTCTTTATACACAATATACCTGTAATGGTCTCATGTTCAAAGTTATGTATGTAGGTTGGTAATATCTATTAGCAAGTGAATGAGTGAGTAAGTGAGTAAGTTTCGTATGAATGAATGATTGATTGAATGAAGTTTTGATTTAATAATATACAGTATATTCATAAGTATTGTATTATCCAGATCACTAGCTAGGGCAACTAAGGTCCCCTCCCAATGGAGAATTCTCCTTGTTTTGTAGAGAGTGACGTACAGCTTATATCTGTGCCAGGGAAGTCTCAGTCTGTGACGGAAGACTGCCGGATGTGACAGGTCAAACTATTTTGACCTGGCAAACAATTGTTTTCACTCATCAAGCTAAGATTAGGATCAGGGGATATGAGGCCATAGTTTTTAGGTTAATATTCACCTGAGCATAAACATTTGTCAGTCATTAACTTTAAGATAAATAACATTTCAG
Source organism: Branchiostoma floridae x Branchiostoma belcheri (assembly GCA_019207045.1). Taxonomy (NCBI): domain Eukaryota; kingdom Metazoa; phylum Chordata; class Leptocardii; order Amphioxiformes; family Branchiostomatidae; genus Branchiostoma; species Branchiostoma floridae x Branchiostoma belcheri. Next base: position 2,869,233 of record CM033031.1, read on the forward strand.
CTAATTGTTTAATTAAGGGTCTAAAGCAGGTCATTCATGTTGTTGTCTTGTAGCCATTCAAACTGATTGGCATTGTTTAAAGTTTTGAAAATTTCTACAAAAGTATGCACTTTACTATTTCCTAATCATTGATTATACTATTGTGCAATATTGTGTAATGTCATGTATTGTATAATACATGTATCTGTGGGTCCCCTACATGTTTGGCCAAGTATGGTCAATATGACATGGGATGGATGTTGCTTTCCTTACAGTATCTTTTAGTAAAGAAATTCAATGATTTTACTATGCACAGCTTTAGCTTTCTTGTTTAGTAAGTCATGACATAATGCATATATATGGCTGTACAATAAAAGGAATATAGGCTTGTGTTTGGTCCACAGAAGGTGTTATGTTTGATGATTAAATACATTTTGGGGTGTGATTTGGGTGTGACCTGAGTGTCACAAAGTTTTGATTGTTTGTCATTTACTTCATCATTTCAAATACAGTATAATCCTAGTACTGGAAGTTGTTAGAAATGTGTTGTGTGGGCAGATTTTGTTCATCCCATCTTCCTTAGCAACCTCAGCCCTTTTGCCCAGCTGTTTTGGATACAGTCCCCAACAAACCGCAGGAATGGTAGGAAGTGTGTAGCCGCTTGTCAGTGTGACGTCCCTCTCTAGGGCTTTACTGTTAGCAGGGGACATACATACATAGACAGGCTACGTCACACATTGTGGTATGTAGACACTCTGGCTACGTAATGTCCTAGTTAATATGTAACCTGTGATTGGCTAAGGGATATGACATCATGGAAGTAGGACAGATGTTAGACGTTATAAAAGACTTGCTGACTTCCAGGTAGCCAGTTTTAGCTGAGGTAAAGTTGGTTCTAGACAGGAGGGATATTTTCTGTCTTGACTGAAATTGATGGTAAGCTTTTTTTCTTATGTTTAATGTAAATTTAATTGTTGTTGGTCGTATATCTTACAGTATTTTTTTGCCCACAGACAAATTAGAATTACACAAGCACCTCTGACCTGACTCTACTGCACTTCATCTATGTTGTTTTTTGTAACCTTTCATAACAATATAAGTCATAAGCAATAATAGCTGTCATTTACAGACGTGCAAAATGACAAAAGGTCAAAGGAACTACATGTTGTAGGTAGGTAGGTAGGTAGGTGGGTAAAATGACATAGTTTGTGGGTAAAATACCCCTTGGGTGGTTAACCATTTACTCATTAGACAGATACAATAATTAGTGAGTTCATTTGTCATGGTATGACCACAGAAGACAACTTGCGTCATTTGTTTATTTGGCTAATGACCGTAGCAACAACAACAACGATGAATCGCAATAAGATACAACTTTTGTTTACTGACCTTTCAAAGTTTTCTTCATTTTGAAGCCAATGTCTGTTATACCGTAGGTGACATATATTTAGCCTATGAGGTCACATATTTACCTGATTTGTACTATAAGTACTAGCTAAGGTAACTTACCGGGTATACAAGAATGTCTGAGTCACGATGGACAAAACTTTTGTTTCTTCTTTGACGTAGAGAGAACTTAATTGTACAGCAATTGTAACAGGACTGGTACAATGTATGGCATCATGTACATACAGTCAGCAATAGAACTATCACTAATATGTAGCAATTTTAAAGAACAATCTAACCATTCATCCCTTTAGTACTTGAGGACATTGATAACAGTGAAGGGTTTGTTCCTTTTGAAGCTGATCTCCACTCTAGATGACCTAATGTCTAGACGACTCTAACTCTTATATGCTATTAGGAACATGTTCAACTTGGTACTTGTAAGTTATACTGTGATATACTGTAAATACATTTAAGTTCGCAGAGATTTAATTTTGTGGTAGTGGGAAAAAGGACTTTTCCGGTGGTTATAAGTTTGTGGTAGCGCCATGCACTACTGTAGTCTCTTACTGCCATGCATGGAAAAATGTTCGCTGTGGTATTTAGTTCGTGGTGAAGCGGCCACCGCAAAAAACGCGAACATAAAACCACCGCAAATGTTTCTGCATTTACAGTACCTGGCAGCTGCTAGTCCTTTTTTCAGCTTTTGTCGTAATACCGGTAGCTATTTTTACTTTTACCCCTTTTAATTTAAGATATTGTATTTCATATATGCGACAGTCACTACATAGAATTAGGAACATTGGTCCTGAAATAACAAAATGCAAAGAACAAAGTCATGTTCTTGTTTAGCTATTGTAGATAAGACTTTTGTCTTTTGTATTGTAGAGAAAGATTTCTGTTTTTTTTACTGTTCACACTTTTTCTCAAACGTATCTTGTAACTCTACACGACAGGTGATTTTTAAGTTTAAGCATACGTAAAGCATAACTTTACTTTCAATTTTCATTAAAAACCCACATCTTTGTGCATGTTGTAACTTTGAGACAATTGCATATAAATTATAGTTAAAAGTTTTGGATCAGTCAGCTTCAGTTCAAAGGATGTTATTTATTGTGTGGGCTTACACGTGGGTTTGTCTTGATGTCAGTGCGTAGGTTGACAGCTATGTCATACGATTGTATCATGTAGTCTTGTCAAAAATAGAGGAAAGGGAGTTCCCCATGCTGACGACTATTGTATACCAGTTCTCTGTTCACTTCTGGGCTATAGTTCATTGTACATATATGGCCAAGTGGTTTAACGAAGACCGACATTTCGGTGACCAACTTTCTCCTTCTACTGGTTGATTTTGACTGGCTCTGTTTTGTACTGCAATGGGCTATAGTGTTAGATAACCATGTTTATTGAAGTTTAACACAACCAAGGATTTTATTCAGCACTGACGTTTCGGTGACCATCTCTCATCTTTTTTCTGATTGATTTTTACTGGTTCTGTCTCGCACTACTTGATACTTTGATACTTTATTCAGTCCATTACTACAAGTATAGGTGTAATATTGTGCTAAGTTCTGTTTGTCTTCTGTCCCTCCAGGATTACATTCTCTCTCTCTGCTGTCCGGAGCTGACCCGAGACGAGCAGTGCAGTCCAGAGTTCTACGACGCGCTCGACAAGCTACGGAGCAAGATAGAGTACGAATCACAGGCCGCGCTAACCGCCCTAAACAACGCCACATTCCGGATCCAAGCCTACAACGAGATTCAGCTCACCACCGCGCTATCGTTGATAGAAGCGGAGAAAAAGAGATTTGTTACAACAGATATGAGGCACACGGCAGCAGAAAACATCTCTCTCAGTATGAACAATGGTGACATCGGTTTACCCAGAACACTCGACAATCTACCCTCCGGTGTAAAGAGATCAGATGATAGCTTGGACAGCATAGATGGCCGTAGGTCGAACACAAGCAGCCCAAAAGGGTCTGACGATGAAAGCTTTGATCCTTACTCGGACCCCGAGAGCATTATAAAAATGGAGTTTGCAGTGAAGCTAGGATATCCTGAGGCAGACGTGGTGAGAGTCCTGAAAAAGTTGGGACCGGACGCGCTCCAAAACGACATCCTCGGAGACCTGGTAAAGATTGGAGTCGGGACGAAAGAGGAAGATTCGGAAGAAAAGCAAAGACTGGTTGCCAAAGGGGGTCGGTCCACACCTCTCTCTGCGTGCGATAAAAATGATGACGAGGCTGTCTTTACTGATGAGGATGAAACAGACAATCTCCGGCCGCTTGTTATCGATGGAAGCAATGTTGCCATGAGGTGAGTGTGTGTCTACATTTAATTTCCAAAGCCTATATCCTTTTAAACAGTGTCTCCGTAGCTCTACTTGTCCCTGTAGCTTAACTGGTAGCAGCCTCACAGTTGAGCTCCTGGTTCCAGTTAGTAACTGGGGAAGGGCATCTTGGTTGGGGCTGCAACCATTTTTTGGATGGGACGTAAAATGGGGTCCCGCGTTCAAGGAGGTTATACTTAAGTTATAGGAGGAGCATTAGCAACCTCTTCCTGTAAAAATATATCCTGCCATAGAAACTTCAAGGAAATTTGCTGACCTATGTGCAAGGCACTGCAAATGATAACACAACACATGTACATATCCTTTAAGTTTACAACTTAAACTCTCTATCTGCTGAAGTAGCCTTAATCTGCACAGAATTTTTCTACCAAAAAATCTACCTAAAACTATTTGTATACCAATACTTATAAATATTTTTTTTTGTAGGTAATTGCAAATCATTGTTGACATATGTACTTGTATGTTCAAGTGAAAGTTCCCCATTCTTTTAATACACTTGGTACGTAGTCAAACGTGAAACTTGGCTTCCCTAAGCACACAAAGCGCACCAAATTTAGTCATCTTCTTGAACCCTGTAAACAGCATGTAACTGTGCATGTATGGATGTAACGAGAAGTCGGGCATGTGTGTACCATGTGCTTAATGGGTGTTCGTTTTTCCACTGAACTGTGAAAGAGGAAGTTAACTTTTGGGGAAGTTTGGATGTTGCCATGGCAATACTCCTCTTCATTACATCAGTTTGCAGATAGCATCTGCATTCATTTGGCAGGTACTTAAATGTCGAATACATTGTGTAAACATATCATACAACATATCACTAATGGTTAAAAAATTCCAACAACCTTACAGTTACTGTTCACCTGATCAGACTGGTAATTTAACCACATGTCCGCCCACTTCGGGGAGTGAGAAAGGTTCTTAACACCGACCCGCCCAAAGGTAAATGTCAGTTAAAAAGGTCAGGTACCACGCCAACAGGAAGCTACATGTACAATGTACATGTAAGTAAGAACAGATAACTACATGGTGTGGGTGGCAGGAACCTCCTGTCTGAAGAGGTCCACACTTCCAGCATCCTAAAGAACCCATCGAATAGATGAAAGATTTTCATTGTCCCTTAGATTTGTTAAGATAATTTCCATTGTAACAAGCCCCAAAAGCCTCGTCTGTTAAGTGACCACCTGTTCACATAGACCTTGGTCCTGTGTGGTTTTCTTGGGCAGTTTTGACCGTGCCCTGCTCGGAATCTCATGTTCTTTTTTTTAAGGTCCCATTGTTTTGACCCTTAATGGCACCTGTTTAACAGTGCGTATATATGTACATGTGCGTCAATAAAGTCAAAGTCAAGTCAAGTGTGGGCGGTAGCTATATATATTCTAAGTACTCTGAAGACTGACGTAAAAGTCCAAGCAAACCAAAATCTGGAGGCGGGGGTTACTTTGCACAGTCTTAGGCGCGATCTACACACAATTTTTCCCGATATCGGCGAGCCTACTACCTCTCGCCGACAGCTTTTTTTCAGCGTCTAGATGCAACTACTATATCGCCAGTTACTATATCGGGAAAATTTCTCCCGAATGGTCCGGACCATTCGTAAGCCATCTAACGATACCTTACCGATACCTTAGCAGGGGTCCCCGACATGTTCCGCGCGCGTGTAGATGCTCCGCGAATTCGCGAAGCTCATTAGCATATAACTACAGTTAACGCGGGCTCATTAGCATATAACGCGGGAACAGCGCGGGAGAGCAAGATGGCGGAGGGAAAAGCTGGGTGCTCCCGTTGCACATGGAGCCATGCAGAAACCGCCTTTCTTATAAGTGTATGGTCGTCGTCGGAGATCCCAAAAGGACGCGGGATTCCTTGGTACACCCCGGTGTACAGGCTCTCCACCCTCCGCCACAATCAGGGCAGCGAGAAAGAACGCTGCGTTCACTCTAGCCGGCCGCTGTCGTCTCTCCCTGTATCTCAATCGCCTCCTGCGCCCTACCCTTGCATGGCGTCTCATGTTTAAGATCACGCGCATGAGATACAGAAAGAACATTACCTGATTGATAACGAGTGGAAAAGCTAGCGGCATTCCCGCCATTTTGAAATCCGCGGGATGTGTCACCAGAGGTCAAAAGGGGTCACGAATGTTCCGCCGTCCTTCCGGATAGTGACGTAAACTGCAGTAAAGGCGTTAGCCCTGTGTATGAAGGAGCTTCAGGTGTAAGCCTCGAGTGTCAAGCCTCTGCACATAAAAGACCCAGCACACTGTGGCGTCGGGCGTGGCGTAACTGGTAGAGCGTTCGGCTCGGAATCTAGAGGTCCTAAGTTCGATCCCCACCATGCTCCCGACATTGTGACCTTGGGAAAGGCACTTAACACGACCTTCCTCACTTCACCCAGGTGTAGAAATGGGTACCTGACTTCGGCCGGGGAGGTAAAATACTACCTTTACCTTCTGTCTGTACCGTGTATGTGGCACTGTTAATATCAGTTACAAAAACTTGAGTGCAGTGCCACATTGTCCTCGTCTGTCCAAAAAAAAAAGCCCCAGCACACTTGTTGAGAAGAGTAGGGTGTGTTTATCTGAAAATAAGAACTACAAGCCAAAGCACACGACAGCTGGCTACTTGGCATGGCTTAGCTTCTCCTCAGTTGAGGATGACTGCTTTTCGTTTCACCATTTCCTTTTTACCTTCTGAGCAGGGTTGTAGCCAGCATCCGTCCTTCTGTCCTTTGACGGAATTTTGCAGCTGGGGACTGAAAAAAATTTTGCCAATTCTGTCCTCTGTGAGCAAAATTTAACCCTCAAAATGCAGGAAATAGCATTTCAGAGGGTCTAGGTTTCAAAATTTTCCTTGGGAGCATGCCCCCAGATTCCAGGGGATGGAAAATGATTTCTGGCTGGTTACAACCCTGCTTCTGAGGCTTCTCATAATGTCCTAACCTTAAGTTAAGCATAAGCAAGCACACATAAGGACCATACACTGTTAAACCTGGTCAAGCAACCTCAAGTCACAAGCCACATAATTTTTAAACTGTCCCGCCCATTTTTACATTAGTTAACCCCACCCTGCCCTGAGCAACCACCTGTTCTCAGCAACCATTTTTCCTCAGTCCATTGATTGGATGCTGATTCCAGGTTTGACTAGCAGGGCTCGAAATACTTTTTTCTGCATACCTGCACTGGTGCAGGTAACATTGGAAATTACCTGCACCAGACATGTTTTACCTGCACCAATCTGAATTTAGGAAGTATGGATCATACTAAAATTGTTGAGTGACCATTGTTATTTTTTCTTTTATACTTAATAGATGGTAAGAGTCAATGTAGCTAATAACAATCCACATACAGTACACCTACATCATAGGACGTAATGTCCAAAACCCAGCACATGGACCAGTGTAGTTTAGGTGCAGGTAGACACCAGAAATACCTGCACAGCTCCCATTTTACCTGCACTAACCTGCACATGCAGGTGGTATTCCGAGCCCTGGCTATATTTTTGTTGTGTATTTGTAGCTGTTAGCAATGGCTTTCATGACATGCGTCAAGCCATGTCCAAAACAATACTGTAATTCTTTTCATTTTGCTCTGAGACACACTATGTAGAGGGAAGTGTTATTCATTTTCCTTTGAATTTTTGTTGGTCTTGTTTGGTTTGTATCTTGCTTGCTTGGGGATACCGCACGTAAGGTGACTTCATATGACGTGAGGGGTTTCCCCACAAGACGTCAACAGAAAGTAAAAAGGGAAGTCTGGTGTCACGTTGCCTGTGTGCGTTGTTCTACGCTCCTCGGACAACTTCCGCATTTCCACGCTTCTGCTTTTCAATCTTTGAGGTCACTGTTTGCCGAAAGCAGACGTGAATGGCATTGATACTGTTCCTCTTTTTAGTTGTGAGGTCTTAACTTGATATCATAACGCTTGACTTGACATAAAATTCATCATATAACACTTTTCAACCCGATTGACTATATGTATACTAGACACGTGTCCAAATGTTGCTGCCTTGTGCAAAAACGAGATGAAGTTAGCTGCTAGGGGGTCCAAACCTACATCACTTGACCTCCTCAGGACAGAAGACCATAGCATGCCCAGGCCAAAAAAAGATGCAAAATCCGGAAATTCATGTTCAGTACCAAGGAGAGATGTTGTTGTGTAGAAACACAGATAACTTTATTGCACAAAAATGCAATACTGGTAAATACCTACACAGTTCCTTAAGGACTAGTCTTTTAACTAAATTAAAACTGTTGCAATTGCATTAAAAGCATAAGATATTCTAGCCAAAGATAAAAGATTGTTAAATATACCTTCTTCGAAAACCTAATTATAAAGTTTTAAGCCTAATGGTGATATCGATGCTACTGATGTCTTTGATCCCTTAGTATAATTTTCATTTAATTTCCAAGAAAAGAGAGATAAGTTTAGGTAGTATTGTAAAAAAATCTTTTGGGGACACCTGTAGCAAACTTTTGACTATAAATGTATCAATTTCCTCAGATTCAACGTTACATAAACAAGGAAGACTTTCTCCTTTCAATTTCATGGTATCTACATAATGTTGCGTACAGTTAATCCCTTTCCCTTTTTCAGCATGTTAATGTGCAGATATGGCATTTTGTAGAGACCCTCTATTGTATATCAATTGTGAAAACAGTAACAGTGGACTCGATTTAGGGAAAGTACCTCGGTAGGTAGAGTACCCCTTGCGGTCTTGCCCTTTCTATTGTTAAGGGTAGTACTACAAAAGGGTTGAAAGTGGCCCCTTTAAAGGAATATCTTATTCAAAAATTAAACCTGTGGTAAAAAGTCCCCCTCTTTTCCCATCTGTAGTGCAGTGATACCGTGTACATCCTTGTTACATCTACTTAGAAACAGGAAAGCATTCCACAGATAAACACTGAACCGATGTGGGAATCTCTACCTTAAAGTCCTTACACTTTGTTAAATGCGATATCCAAAACTTCCTGAAGTTATTTCAGTACAATGATGCTTCACTTTCCCCCCTTGTCGTATTAAGCAGAAAAAATTGCTGTGGTAGGTATTCTTCTACAGGAGAACGCTCACAAACTTTACCTTAAAGTTTGTAGATTAACTTTAAAGCATGATGTTGACTTCCTGTTCATTTTCTTTTCCTTTTCTTCATCTTTTGCAGTTTTAATGTTTGCTGCAGTTTCCCCCCCCAAATGTTGAATTAAGCAGAAAAAATTGCTGTGGTAGGATTTTGTCCAGGTATCTTTCTACAGAAGAAAGTTCACAAACTTTACCTTGTAGATTAACTTTAAACCATGATATTCACTTCCTGTTGGTTTTCTTTCCCTCTCTTCGTCTTTAGCCACGGAAACAAGGAAGTATTCTCCTGCAAGGGAATCGCTCTGGCTGTGGACTATTTTATCAAGAGGGGACACCGCGATATCACGGTCTTCGTACCTAACTGGAGAAAGGAAGCGTCAAGACCTGAACAACCAATCGCTGGTATGTTAAAATGAAATTTAACATTCTAGTCTGCTAAACTAAAGATATCAGTTTTGCCATGGCCAGCTTTTAACATATTATTTTTAATCTTATACTCAATTTAGTTCCTCTTTTCTACTCATGATTTAATCAATATACTTTCTGTTCAGGACATGTACAGGATGTCATTGATAGGTTAAATATCATTTATCAAATATCAATAGGTTAATCAATCAATCAATCAGTCAACGAATCAATCGATCAATCAAAAACTTACTACCAGTGCATATTTGATTTGTATTGGTCCGATGTGTTCTCCTAAAGTAGAGAAAGGAAATAAAGGTGCTGGAGGGGGGAAGAAGCCTACTTGGCTTGTACAGTGCCCTCCTCCGCTTAACTAAACATTAACTAACCCATATCAAAATTAAGAAAATAATTAAAGAATAATAATGATTGGAAAATGTCAATAATAATGCGACATGTTTCCTCACAGAACAACAGATCCTGGACAAGCTGGAGAAAGATAAGATCCTAGTCTACACACCTTCAAGACGCGTGGCAGGGCGGAGAGTCGTCTGCTACGACGACAGGTTCATCTTGCGCCTTGCCAACGAGACGGACGGAATCATCGTCTCCAACGACAACTACCGCGATCTCCAGACGGAGAAACCGGAGTGGAAGAAAATTATAGAGGAGAGGCTGCTGATGTACTCATTTGTAAATGACAGGTACAGATAAAAGTAAAACTGTTATTGTGTCAAAAGTTAATGTATCAAAAGTGTTACTTATCGATTTGCAAATCTTTGTATGTACATTTAATAATGATTTTGTGCATATCTGTATCTAGTACATGATATTATTCATTCTCAGTTAAAAAGTTAAAGTCCTTCCCCACCAGATAGCACATAGGGTGGTGCCCATCTCCGTTTCAGTAGCCCCGGGCCACACATCATTTGTGCAATATTGCAGCAATCACTATACAGCAACGTCTCCAACTGAAAGTCACATGAAAAATTGAACCGTCCCAAACAATTACAGTACCTGCCCTTAATCTCGAGTCATTAAGTTACTATTACCCCTGAACACATTAAAGATAAAATCCCTGAAATGTGCTTTAGTTAATCAGAGATCTCACCACTCTATCTGTGTGCAGATTTATGGTACCAGACGACCCCCTGGGGCGCTATGGACCGACCCTTGACAACTTCCTGAGGAAGAAGCCAACAGCACCCGAAAAGAAGGCTCCCCCATGCCCTTATGGTAAGAATTGTGCACAAACTAATAATGGACTACAATTGTTACAACAGAATTTTTGCATGCAATTGACCATTGATGTATTTAAGTACGCACAAAACAGCCCCAAAAGATCAGTCAGGGGACCGATAAAATCTGGTCTTTGTGGACACTATATGTAGTCACTATTGACAGAACTCTTATTGCTTATGTCAATGGGAAATATAGTGGTTACGATGGGTAGTTCGTCAATATGTCTGAAGTTGTCACTAGTTGTCTAGTACAGGTTTGACTGTATATCAATGACCAGGTGCTCCCTATCATGTGTAAAGGTGGTCACTTATTAATGTACAGGCTTACAGGTACAATGTATATCAATGGCTAGGTGGTTCTTATGTAAAAGTATATTAATGGCCATGCAGGTGGTCCTTATAATTATGTACAGGTAGGTGATCACTTGTGTACAGGTTTGACTTTAATGTGGCTTTAAGTTAATACAAAGCTGACTCCATCTTTTGTATCATTTCCACAGGCAAGAAATGCACCTATGGCAACAAGTGTAAGTACTACCACCCCGAGCGGGGAAACGTGCCCCAGAAGTCAGTGTCAGAACAGATCATGGAGGACGGCAAGAACCGAGTCAAGGCTCTCCACAAGAGGGCGTCCCTCTCCAATGTCAAGGACGTAAAGAAAGACACGCCGAGAGTACGGGATTCGAGAAAGCTTGGGACGGAGACTGCATCTCCTAGCAACCTTCCCGAGGAGGTTCCGACATTGTACGCGGACTTGAGCATGGAATCAAAACCTACAAACGTCGAGAAAACTAGCAAACAGATGATCGCTGAGAAAACGGTCGGCGGCGACCGCGAACTGAAACCAAAGTCCACAAGAAAGGAGACCCCGGTTTCCTTAGACACTAAAGACGTCTTCCAAGGTGACGAGAGTGTCTCCATGCCTCCTCAGATGCATCGACAGGTACAAGACGTCTCAGCCGCCCCGTTCATGTCTTGGCAGGGCCCGGCGAGGCCTCACCCTGCTCACAGCCCCCAAGCCATGCACTCGTACCACGGGTCTGCACGGGATGTGATGAGTGCTGACCCTAATGCTCAGTGGAACAGGTGAGAGATGCATCTTGTCTTAGAACCTTTAATGTTGTGTACAGTACTTAATGTTGTTTAGTTATAATCAATTTCTAAAAGTTGTATAATGATTAATGCAGTAAAATAACATCTTATGTTGTACAATTATGCCTAATTTATAATGTTGTATGATAATGTTTAGCTCCTGTAATTATAGTGAAGTTTTGCAAATTCAGCAAAGGGAACATAAATCTGTCTAGTACTTATTATTAGAAGACTGTCCCTAACATACCGATTAGGAACCTAATGACTCCATGAATTATTATTTATTACTAATATTCTTCGTATCAGTCATATTTTCATCTTCATCTTTGTTGACCGAGCATTTGTTATATCTTAACAAAGATGCAGTGAATATTGACACTAAAAACAATGAATCTAAATCAATTTTTCTTCTTTGTATTTAGACCACCACCCCAGCCCCAGCAGCAGCCCATGTACGCCCGCGACCCCCGTGACCCCCGTATGCAGCAGTACAGCCGTCCGTACGATCCCATGATGCAGCAGCAGCCGTACCCAGACTACTCCATCAACACCTTCTACTCCAGCCCGGAGCCGGGGCGGGACCACCTGAGTCAGGAGATGAGCAACATGACGCTGCGCGATGCCACCAGTCTCCCGCCCGAGAGCGGATACATCTCCGGCAGGCACGGCAGCTGGGACATGTACCAGGTAAGCTGGTGTCTTACGTAGAAGGGCGGTTATACCGGTTATATAGATACAGATACAGAAGATCGTGACTGTGTTAAGCTGAAGTGGGGTTATACAACTCCGGCAGGCACGGCAGCTGGGACATGTACCAGGTAAGCCTGATTAAATCTCGCTTATAGCAGTCCACACATCCGCTGGCCTCCTAGAAGGGGCCTGAGTTACAGGTAAGGCAATGAGGAAGGCAGTTATTGTAAATGCAGAAATTTTCGTGGTTTTATGCTCACGGTTTTTGTGTTGCAAATTTACAGTGCACTTAAACCATCGTGATGAGTCCTTTTTCCCGCTGCCGCAAAATTAAATCCCCATGAACTTAAATGCATTTACAGTATATACATAATTATACAACTTGTCTCCACATATACATCTGCTAGTTTGTTTCTCTCATATCCTCTGTTCACTTAAACTATTATGTTGGTGTGTGTCTTAATAAAAAGCCCAGTCGTGGGCTGGGCATTTTTAAAATGCATGACACCTTAATAAAATGTCAAATCATTCATTCATTCATCCATCCATCCATTCATTTCTTTCTTTAAACCAGCACTACCACAGCCAGCCTGGTGTCCACAGCCTTCAGCACCAGCCCCCCTCGGACCCTTACCGTGACCCCCGCGGGGGCGGCTCGCACCCCTTCCAGTACACTCGACAGTCCAGCACCTCCGAGCCACAGCTGTTCCACGATCCACACATGCGGCAGCGGGGCCCCGTCTACAACAATGGTCAGCAGAACAACCTGAACTACGGGGTGACGTCTTCACAACATCACCACCAACTTCGCAGCAGGGCCATGCCTGCGAACATCCCACCAGAGTATGACAACTACTGGCACCACGGCCACACAAATGTAAGATAATCTCAATGTTTAAACTCTTATTCTGTAGATATGTATACGTACGTGTAAGTTTTTATCAGGCATGTAACACGTACATGTAGTACGCATTTTGGTCAATACTTGTTATTTACAGAATTTGCAATAATGCATTAAATTTTGTTTTGTAAACACAAGCACAATTCAGACAGCCATGGTTGACTGCGAAGCTTTGTGTATTTTTAGTTACTACTCAATAAACCAATCTTACTTACTTACTTATTTACTCACAGATGCAGCCCGCTCAGTACGGCTACCCCCAGAATGTTCAACCGCGAGAGCAGTACCCTATGAAGTCAAATCCCGACGACGCACCGATCATGCAAGACGACCCACGCTATCGCATCTACGTCAACCTGAGCAGTGTGTTCCAACCGGACAAGGTTCGTCAGGTTCTGAACCGATACCCGCACGAGAGGGACCCGTCCAAGATCAGTCAGATCATCGTAGACATGCAGGTGTTGAAGAATTAGAAGAAAGGTTTCATTGTGTTGTAACACTGCATGGTATTGTTGGACGTTGAGAAGGTTTCGTTGTAACACCAATGGCATGCATGGTGTTTTTGGACATTGAGAACTGTACATGTAATGTGGAGGTGGCTATGGGCTACAGTACTTGCAAGTGTTGAAGAGTTAAAAGGAAGGTTTCACTGTAAACATGGCATGCATCCGTGGTATTTTCAGACATTGAGAACTGTCCTTGGCATGTATAGTGTTGAGGGTGGCTACAGGTGAAAACTACCATTGGCACAGATTGGTACAGTCCATCAGGGCTCGAAATATACAAAATATATTGCCACCTGCAGAAAATGTTACGAGATCACACAAAAATATACCAGACAACAACTTGCAACTTTGCAGCTGGCTAATAAACATTCTAGTCTGCTGTAACAGCATTTCTGCTGTAATTGAATCACATATTGCAAGAAAGGAACTATCTGAGCCCTGCAGAGGATGTATGGGCAAGTTTCAAATGACAAGAAATGATGACATTTTTTCATTGAGTGATGAGTAACAGGCCATGTCATGGCGAAATGGTTACTTAGCAACTATGTGGTTGCTTAGCAACAGACTGCTTTAGTTGGGATGTCAAGTAGAAACGTGAAGACTTTCAGGAGCGTCTGCTTTCAAGAACTTCATGTACACTAAAATCGGCATGAAAGGTCTTACCCACCCCAACATTTGGGATGGTTTGACCCATGCTGGTGTCTGTGTGTTACACTTCTTCAGGCTGTCCACCCCCGCGTAATGTGTGGTACAGTCCAGAGGCTGGTGAGCTTTGTCTTTTGAGCTGACAACTTCTTGTGATATCTAAAGAAAAAATTGAAAACACTGTTCTGTGTAGTGCAAAGTACAGGGGTGAAAGTCACTTTCACTTGCCTCGGGCAATCGTTAGATGCAGTTTTCCAACCCAGGTGATGGGGAAAACGTTTGAAAAATAAAGTTTTTTTATTGCTCGTAAAAAGAAAAAGGTGGTGCTGTAAAAATTTGCCAGTGGTGTCACCAACCTAACATCATTAAAGGTAAAATACTATGTATTTAGAAAGAATGTATCCGCTGATTTCAACAGCAGAGAATCTGTTCTGAACTTCCGTGCACATTGTAAAGAAATGAACATCTGATTACATACTCTAGCTTTTTGAATATGTAAAACGAACTGGTTGTTCTAAGGTATATGAATTTCTTGTTCTGTTTTGTAGTTGTTGTTTTTTTAGACAAATATGTGTCCTTTCTAGGACACACATTTCTAGTTTTAATTTAGACAGCAGGAATTCAGTTTTGGTTCCTGGCAAATGTTAAACTCAATTTTCAAGTTTGCTTCATTGGAATACAGTATTCAATTGCCTAAATTTAGGATGTTTTACGACAAGAAGTTACATGTGCACAGAACAGATCCTCGGCTAAGTTCCCACTAAGTGGGGACAGGTGCAGTGTGATAATTAAGGTATAATTACAGAGGTAATTCCCTGTATGCTTGGGAGGTGGAGCTCCTGTGCTTTTCTTTTTCAGATTTGTCTTGCGAAACTTTTTTCTTTGTATTAAAATGTATTTTACTATAATAAGAGTAGCGCTGTCAGTTAGATGGCATTTATTATAGGGTGATTTAATATTGTACATGCATGTGATTACTGTATCTCATTCTGTATTGTGAGATATTAATGGTAATAATAATTGCTGAACAGCTATATGTATACTACACAACATATGGCAATGTGTAAACAATGGTAAGAAACTAATTCACTCTCCGGAAAAAGTAGACGACTGAACATTCAATTACTTGTACATTCTTTGGTGAATGTGTAATGTTCGTAAGTACTGTATGTCATTCAATCCTTGGTTTCTTGATGTCTATGTTGAGGTTTTTTATGTTAAAAACTTAATGTACGGTAGGTACAACTTGTACATTTGTTATATGTAGGTGAGCATGTTGGGTCACTATTGCACCTTCTTCGTAGCAGGGAAGAGTACGAAAATATGTAATCTTAGTATATTTGGATTTTGTTTATGCTAGTTGCACTTTATTTAGTCCCAATTATCATTGTGACATTACTTCTAGATGGTTATGTTTGTATCTACAAGTACTAGTGAGGTGTTAGGTTTATTTTGTATTTGATAAAAGGCTTTAAACAATGTTCAATTACACAAAGTTAAAGCTATTGGGTAAGTAAGAGCACTTGAATACAGTGCCATAAATGTCTAATAAACTGCAAAGTTGGAATTGCATAATTATGGTTCTTGTATCTGTGCAGGACTTCCTTGTACTTGTTTGCAAGGGTATGATGTACTCTCTGACGTGTAATTTTGTACTATATAATGGCGTGGTCATTAGTTAATGGGATCGACATGTACATGTTAATTAAGACTTTGTAATCAATGCTGGTCTTGCTTAATATTTGTAAGCAGTTGCCGTAATAAATGTACTATAGAAGCAGAATTATTTTGTTTCTTGTTTCTTTCATCTTTTAGAAGAGGACAATCCTTCTTTTCAACATCCCTAGCTCCATAGGAGTCCAGTCATGTCTCTGGTGTTGCTCTTGGACTTGCTCCTGGTAGTGAGTAGGGCTGACAACATCATCCACCCTGTAAAGAAATTGATTAGACAGAGCTATAATTTCTCTTCATTATTAAGTACAATGTATTTTTTTTGCATCTTTCCCGTAAAAAAAAAAAGCTTAGACACTCTAACACTGTATGGGCAGGTATTCCTTTCCATTTACAAAATGTAGTACCTAATTTCTCATCTCTCATCCTCCCTGTAAAAGCATTGACCGTGGTATAATATTGAGTAGGGCCTAACAACCCTGTCTTCCCTAGGCCTGTAAAAAAGGATTTAGAAGCTTGAATGATAAGCAAGTAAATAATTGTTGAATAACTCTCCAAATGTCACAGACAGTTGGCAGTTGGGAAAATAGAGCTTGCTTTTTTCCTGACAGTTTACAGTTTGCCCATTTTGATTGATGTTAAAGTTAAACCTTAAATTTCTTATATTCTATTTCTAGACATTCAAATGTTTCTGACAAAGATAAATCACTACAGTTAACACTGTGGGTCCGTTTTCCTTCACAAAGTTGATTTGAATTGGCCAAGAACAAAAACTTAACAAAAAACGTATTTGTGTCAAACTTAAACACAAATATTTACCATAACCTAACATACTACAGTTTCCAATGAATTCAATAAGCGTCCATTTACCATATTATTACTTTCAAACCCTTTCTTACCAACGCTGCGTACACATTGACATCAAATAACAAGATACACAAAGGCCCATGACTATACATACATGACATTGTAGATGGCAACCAAACACACTTGTAGCTCTGACTGAGAATTATTACCAGGAAACACCAGACCTACACACCGTATAATGGAAAATATTTTGGTGGTTTTATGTACATAATTTTGACCTCTTCACCTCAACCTTAAAACTACCATGAACATTCTCGCCAGCATTGTCCCTTGTATAGTATAAATTGGAAACTTAAAACCACTGCAAACACCCCACTTACATGATGTACTTCCTACAACAAAACTAAATCAACTCAAATGTTTCCCATCTTACAGCACCTTCAATGCTGCATGTCTCCACCATGACTACGTGACGCAGGCCCGACAATGTGTGTTTTCTTTAACTGACGTTTCCACGGTTACCAACCAAACACTCCGAACAGGAAGTAACTGAAACAATACACAGAAGGAGAGCATGTTCTCACCTGTGAGTGTCTAAGATCCCGCTCCTGACGGGGGCTTCCTGAGTGCTGCTCCCATGGGAATCGTTCAGCGATAGTTCCAGGTAGCTGATGTCATCGGTGTGGTGGTTGGGAATACATCCCAATGGAAGCTGGTTCCAACTAATCACATCTAGGCAGGAAGTGAGAGACGGAGGTTCAAGTGCAGTAGTATCAAAGGTCATTACAATGAGAAATGATCTTCAAAATCCAGAACTAATGCTCACAAAATCGTCCAGCGGTAGTTCCAGGTAGCTGATGTCATTGCTGTGGTTGGGAATACACCCCAACGGAAGCTGACTCCAATTAATTCCATCTAGGCAGGGAGTGAGAGATGGGGCTTCAAGTGCAGTAGTAGCAAAGGTCATGATCATAATCAGAAATGCTTTTCAACATCACAAAACCCACACATTACAGAAAGGTGGGATCATTTGTCTTCCACTGTCTCAGGGTCAGAAAAAGAAGTCAAATCCAATACATGTAAACGTTGATGAAGGTTAGACATCCAGGTAATAAGATACGCCAAAAAGCAGTAACTGTTACTCAAGCAACTGGATCATACCCAGAATCCAACATCATTTTCAGTTGCTTGAGTAACTGCTTTTTGGCAAATCCAGTAGGTTACAGTTTAGTGTTAGACCTTAGATTAATTAGAGTAGTCTCTTACATGTACTACGCATAATACTGTTTGCCAAATTGTTTGTCTATCATTTTTGGTCACTTGCAATTAGCCCTCGGGCAAGAACTTGTATTGTGATAAACTTATTCCAAATCCAGAAAAATGCTCAGAAAAAATACACTCCCTTACAGTTTGTCTATACGTGGAATGTTTTAAAATTTACAATGGGGACATTGATAAGAACTGCAGGAAGCGAAATCTCAAACATTAAATAAAAACTCGTGTACAATGTAAATTCTTGGCTTTACTTAACAAAGGTCAGAATTAGAATCGATCTGCCTTTCAAAATCCAGAACAAATGCTCAGAAAAAATACACTTCCTGTAGAGGATGTCTAATAATACCTGGAATTGTTTGAAATGTTAAGGGTACATTTGCTAAGAACCACAGGAAGTGTAGATGTAAGATTGTGAAGCTAATTATAGATAAAACTCAAACTCAGACAGGATTCTTAAGGTTTGTGCCAATTGGATTAAACCTACATTGTAGTACTAGTCTGGTTTGATGCACTTTTACCTAATATGTATTGTACAAAAATGATGTGTCCTGTGTTTATGAAGAACAAACAAAAATATCTGTTAGTACAATGCTAAACTTTCTTCTAAAACTAAGAGTACATGTACATGTATGTACAAATTTTCCATTTTTAGTATTGTACTATGACTAGCAACACAGATGAGCTTCCATGATAAAAGTATCTGTTGTTACCTCTACATTTTTCCCATGCCCTGTACTGAGGCTGTGTCCTTTCTTCTCTACAGTCCACAGACATAGATCCTTCCTGAGTAGTGGTGACTTCTGGCTCCTTTCTTCTACATTCCTCCTGTTTTTCCTGAAGCCTGGTTTTTGCCATGTCTGCTGTGAAAACAGACTCAGGCAGAGGCTGGTCGGTTGGTGCAGTATTTCTACTGTAGATGGTCCAGAGTTGTTGGAACGTCTCGTGTTCGTGTTGGGAAAACGGTGGATCTGCTGACTGCAACAGGCTGGAGCAAGGAGAAAAATAATATTTAAGAAGAATGGAGTGTTAAAAAAAAGGTAAAGTTGCCCTTACATCTGTAACTGTAAGACATGCTTTGGGGTGGCGCCCATTTCCATTTTTGTACTAGTTGTCTTTCATCCCTTCTACATGAGACAATTTACTTTGACATTAGATAAGTGTACAGAAGAGAAGGCATTGTACTGCTCCCTCTAGCAGGGCATATAAAAACTGCAGTGCAGAAAAACATGCACACACACACACACAAATGCGCGCACACACACACAATCATACAGATACACACATAGTGCCATACACACATTCAAACACACTCTTTGGCACAACAAGGAAGTTGTATGCCTATCCAATTAGCTTCCCCCATCCAGACCCAACACACCTGTTATACCTGTTTATTACTTTCTTTATTACCTTTGCCAGAATGGCTAAGGTTATGTTTTAGGCTTGTGAGTCTGTGTGTGTGTCTGTGTGTGTGTGTGTTAACAGCATAACTCAAGAAGTCTTGGATGAATCCCGATAATATTGGTAGGTGGGTAGGGTTCGGGAAAACGAAGGTCAAGTTCGATAATGGGCCTTCTGGCGGCTTGCTACGGTACTGCAGCAGAATCTAAATTTTTAATATCTCGTGTTCTGGACATGCTGTGGTTATGATTTTTGAGTGGTAGATAGCCCTTGGGGCAGAGAGTAAGTACTATAAGTTTAGACCCCCTAGCGGCTTGTTTGGAACTGCAGTCGCCGATTTCCTTTCAAACTTTGGACGAGAATAACTCGAGAACGTGTTGATGGATCGTCACGATTTTTAGTATGTAGATAGCCCAAGTAACAATGTACACTATGAAATACAAATTATGCAAATCAGCAACTAATTTGCATAATTAATGAGGAAAGTTTATAAATCCGCTGCATTTCATGATAGGACTTTCAAACTTGTCACATATATAGATGAGAAAGAGAGAAAAATTAATCCATATTAATTATGCAAATGACGACCTCATTTGCATAATTAATGAGAAAATATAAACGTGTTGACGGATCGTCATGATTTTTGGTATGTAGATAGCCAATGGGAAGACTTACATGATGGAATTCAAATTATGCAAATCAACAGCTAATTTGCATAATTAATGAGGAAAGTTTGTAAATCCACTGCATTCCTTTATAGGACTTTCAAACTTGTCACATTTGTAGCTGAGAAAGAAAGAAATATTTATATATATTAATTATGCAAATGATGATCTCATTTGCATAATTAATGGCAAAATATGAACATGTTGACGGATCGTCATGATTTTTGGTATGTAGATATCCTAAGTAACAACTTACACAATGAGATAATAATTATATAAATTAAAAATTTGCATAATTAATGCGGAAAGTTGATAAATCCACTGCATTCCGTGATAGGACTTTCAAACTTGAAACATATGGAACTGAGAAAGATGGCAGAGAGTAAGAGGTGTATGTTTGGGTCCGGTAACATCTTTTCTTGAACTGCAGGAGCCGGTTTAGTTTCCTACTTTGAAAGAGAATAAGTCAAAAAGGGATAAAAGGATCATCATGATTTTTGGTATGCTGATAGCTTAAGTGATGCTTGATACAATTTAATATCATTATGTAAATAGGGATCTAATTTGTATGAGCAATGGCGAAATGTTATGAACCAACTCCGGGCATATAAAATAAAATGTAATGAGTAATACATTTATGTCTACAGACATCATTCTACATAACAAACCTGGTTTATTTGGCAAAGGTATGTGTTCGTGGAACTCTAGTTGACAATGAAACAACTCATTACACGGGTCGTCGTCGTCGTCGTCGTATCCATTTTTGATTATACTGCTGCTGGGATCCCTGTCACAGGGGTAGGCAGCAGTCGGAATAGTCTTCACACTGTGCTTCCATGCTGCTGGTCCGTCCAGTGAGTCCAGCTCTGGGCTTCAACTCCATGGTTTGCCTCGATGGCCGGACCCTACCTTCCGCACCCGCAAGTCAGCGAGGCCCGCGACAATACCGGCTGCTCGTCGGTGACTGCTACCGGCACTGCCTGTGCCATTATCTGTATGAAGAACTTTCCATTTCGGTTTGGATAGGGTTTTTTACGGCCGGATATCCTTCCTGACGCCAACCTGTAACCGCACTAACTGGGCTATCACATCATCCATCACACCAGTCTGTCAGTTTATCGCCAGCTGCCGCAATGAAGCTACCCCAGGTCAGGTAGGAGCTATGTATCGGGGGCTCGTCCCTTAGACAGGCTGCTTCCACTCCAGCTGATGACCCCTGTCTGGCCAACTCGGTAACCCTGAGTAGGGGGAGGGGTCGAGGGCTGCCAGATCCTGTCCCTTATCGAAGAGGGACGGAAAACTGCTAAAGTGGATTATAGAAATGTTGATGGGCCAAAGTAATTGAAGAAAAAGTCAATAAAAATATATATAAACAAGAGTGGGAGGGGGGCAGAAAGGCTGTTGGATATTGGCATGTCATGCGGTCTAACTATGTAAACAAAACAAAAAATGAACATAAGGACACATTAAACCCTGTCATCTACATCCAATAACACTAAAATTGGCCTACAAGAGACCCTCCACACAACAGATTAAGATGGATACATATTCCATGTGCAGCAGGATCCAAGGATGCGGCCATCTTGGATCTGACCCTTGACCTTGGTCACCCACAGAAATGCAGACGGACATACACAGAACTCACCTGTGGACGAGACGTGTGCTGTGTCTACAGGGTGTTGCGAGGCAACAGGTGATCAACCGTCTCCATGGCAACTCAACTTTGACCTTGTGCAGAAGTCTCTCCAGACTTTTCTTATCTATGAAAAAGAATAAATAAATCATATTTATGCTCCTTAAGGTGCACTCTTACTGCACTTGTGTCAAGCTTGCGGCACTGCAGAGTTTGAAAGTTACTCAACGAATTTTAGAGATAAAGAAAAACTTTTTTGTGTATCTTGTAAGTCATATTTATAACAAAACAGCGACGCAGTGAACGAACCCCGCAGTGAAGCAAGCTTCACGCAAGTGCAGTGAGAATGCACCTTAAGAGTCTGCAAGATTAGATACAGTGCCACCAACACTACTGTCATCAAATGATAATATTTGCTAAACAATGTTTTATTCTCAAACAAAGGTTTTTTTGGTGAACATTAAACCACTGCAAACTTTAGAATACTTGCCTTGTGAATTTTGTGCTGTTGTGATCAGTGCTATCCACCCCACAGCAAACTCCAAGTCTTCCTCTGCATAAGTACCCAGCTGTCGTACAAGTTTCTCTAACAATGGAGGGATGCTGTTCGACTGATGTAACAGCTCAAAAATCGGCTTCCAGAAGTTCTGGAACTTTTTGTCTATTTGTGGCAACTCTGCTCCATCGCTTTCTGTGACGAAGAAACATGAAAAAAAAAATTAATCTTTTGATAAAAAATAAGTAAAAACATTATTTTGTGATTTTAACACCTTTTGTGTTCAGATTCTTGTAGTAGCTCATGGCACATAGGACAATAAGTGTCCTTGCTATTTCAGTAGTAGGGTATATTTTTACAGGGAGGGGTTGCTAGCCCTTTCCCATTAAAAATGCATGAGGCACCTCTTCAGATCATCGCTAAAATATGTATACTTACCAGGAAAGACATCATAGTTAGTTAAGCCAAGAGCCGTTGTCTGTTCATGTGTGGGGATCAGGAATCCCCGGCCACACAGGCACGCCACGACAGTCTCACTGGAAATGGGGGGAAAATACATAATCACGGAAGGATTGTTAAATTACAGCCTTAAGTTCAAACTTCATTTCTGATTTCTGAAGAGCAAAGGAGGTTTTCATGGTGTTTGAAACAATTCTGTAGCAGTCAGCAGCCACTGGCCTCTCTGTGGGTATAAGTAGTTTGGGGGTAGGGGAGGACAGGGGAGGGCAATTCTCAATTTTCAACCGGAAAAGGACTACATGTATATGCTGGGCCGCGGCTGTGGGTAGACTACTCACTTCCCAGTATATTTCTTTCCTAGCATAAGAACCTTTCAGGTTGAAAATCGGGAATCGCACTCCCCTGTCCCTGAATGCCCACAGAGAAGCGGGTAAAGGAGGCTAGTGCCCAGAGTACTGTACAAGTGTATGAGCCCCTCACCTGTTTCCAGCCATCAGAGCTGCCAGGTTGGACAGGACCTCCTGCAGAAGGGTCATGTGATGACTCCTCTTCTTCTTTGTGGTCCTCTCTGACAAAATCTGCAACAAGGACAGAGTTAGAGTTGTATATTTTGTGCTGTCACTTGCAACAGTTCTGTACATTTGTGTACTAGTTGTAGTCTTGGAAAAAACAGACTATCACAATTGTACAGGTACATGCAAACACAGCCTTTTACATCACCTTCTGTAAAAGTCCAATCAGACAGTAGCTCACTTAGGCAGAGACATGAACCATGTCAAACAATGGAGTTCTGCATTGAGACATGTGGAAAGTCTACCAGGCCTTGTTGCTCACAGACGAGCTCATCGGTGGTGAACAGAGCATTTACCAGGATGAAAAGGAGGACAGTGATGATGATTCTTATCCTCACCTCAAACTGATGCTGTTCAAATGATATAAGCAGTCCTACTACTGCCTGCCTCACTTCTGAAAAAAAAAATGAGCAAGGAACGTATATGACAAATGCTCTGCCACTAAGAAATTGTCCAACATTTCCTTATAGATTTCATGGAAAGGAAATAAAAGAATTACCACAGTTTGTTCAATATTCATGTGTTTCTCAACTACTGATTTTCAAAAGGGTGTCACCTGCAAAGTAATGACCTCTGAGTCATCAATTTCAATTTATAACATCCTTTTCTATGCTTTACATTCATGATTTGTAACTAATTATTTTGTGGCCTTGTTTCTGCCTGGGGTTTCTGCCTAAGAACTTCTGATCTTTTTATCAACTAGAAGGGACATCCTGGTTCACTGGAACACCTACCTAATCTCCATGCAGATTTATCATGGGCAAAGACAGTATCCAAAGGGCTAAACAGTGTCTATCTGGCCCCTTAGGAAGCATTTGGACTGTACTGTTTATCCCAGTACAGTGGCGGCGGCACCGGGGGGGCAGGGGGGGCGGCTGCCCCCCCCGAAAATATGTTGGGGGGGCGTCGCCCCCCCAAAAATCAAGCTCAAACCTTATGTATTTTTTTGATGATGGAAATTTCATAAAATCAAGCTAGTCTAACAGCAAAATTTACCCCTGAAAATGCAAGAAATGGCGTTTCAGAGAGTCCCGATTTCAAAATTTCGCCAGACCTCCCTTGTGACACAATATGTTGTGGGAGCGTTGCTCTGAAAAATCTTTTAAACCAATAGAAATTGTACTATCGTACCTAGCTTAGTTTACAAGCAGAATGTGCTACTGAAATACAGGAAATGACGTTTCAGACGGTCAAGATTTTAAAATTTTCTCCGGACCTCCCTAGCGATGACTTGCACCTCCGGCGCTCACAACGACATGGTGAAAATTTGTGCGTGGTAGCTCAGGTCATCGCCCTCAAACATCTTTTTCTTTGACAAAAATGGCATAAGATTTAGCAAAGTCTGCAAGCAAAATTTGTCCCTCAAAATACAGAAAATGTCGTTTCAGAGGGTGCAGATTTCGAAATTTCCCAAGACCAACCTTGGGAGAGCTCGCACCTTTGGCACTCAAAATCGTGAAAATATTTTGGGGCATCGCCCTCGCTAAAACCATGTGTCTTTCTAACTGTACAGAATTGCCATCAAACTTAGCTTAGTCTGGCAGCAAAATTTGCCTGTCAAAACGCAGGAAATGCCATTTTAGAGGGTCTAGATTTCAAATTTTCCCGGGGGAGCATGCCCCCGGACCCCCCTAGGGTGGTCGCGCCTCCGGCGCAACAGGGAGCGCCTTCGGCGCTACGTAAGCCTCTGTCAGTTCTGTCAGTAAAAGCTCGCCCCCCCCAGACAAATTTTCCTGCCGCCGCCTCTGCAGTATGTTTTTGCCCACAGATTAAATAAAACCTACCCTCCACATCTAACTCTCCCTTCTCAGCGGCTCCCCCTGGCAGGTCCCCACATTGCTGCAGCTGCGGTTCCCAGTACTTCTCTCTCAGCCAGGCGAGAGCGAAGCGCGCCCCCGACCGGAGAACGGGCAGCGCCGGCAGGCTGCGGTGGGTCGCCTCGTGGCGCAGGCTCACCATCCACTCGGGGAGCGCCATCTGGCGGTGGGAACGATAAATGCAGGTTGAAAATTGTGTGATGAATCACTCATTCGCTCACTTGCTCACTCTCATTTGCTCATAAAGGGGAACACTTACGCACTCACTTGTTTAGAACACACTCAATTTCACTCAGTCCTTTACTTACTCATTTGTTTCCTCACTCATACACACACTCATTTGTTCAATCACTCTCATTACTCACTCATACTCTCATTCTCACTCATTCTCTTACTCATTCACTCTCATTTGTTCAATCACTCATTTGTTCACTCATACACTTTCATTCTCACTCATTTAATACTGTAAATGCAGAAAAATGCGGTGGATTAATGTTCGTGGTTTTCGCGGCGACCACTTCACCGCAAACTTAAAACTACCGCGAACATTTTTCTATTATGGTATTACACTGCAGTCTATGGTGTTACCACGAAATCAAAACCACTGCGAAAACTCCTTTTTGCCGCTACCGTGAAATTAAATCCCCGCGAACTTAAATGCATTTACAGTATTCAGTCACTCACTCTTTCACTCAGTCACATCACTTTT